>CANQJN010000025.1:72500-672500 GCA_947623535.1 Coelioxys conoideus
CTGTCTGTCTCTGTCTGTCTCTGTCTGTCTCTGTCTGTCTCTGTCTGCCTCTGTCTGTCTCTGTCTGTCTCTGTCTGTTTCTTTCTGTCTCTGTCTATCTCTGTCTGTTTCTGTCTTTCTGTCTGTCTCTGTCTGTCTCTGTCTGTCTCTGTCCGTCTCTGTCTGTCTCTGTCTGTCTCTGTCTGTCTCTGCCTTTCTCTGTCTGTCTCTGCCTGTTTCTGGTTGTGTCTGACTGTCTCTTTCTGTCCATCTGTCTCTGCATGTCTCTGTGTGTTTATCTGTCTCTGTCTGTCTCTGTCTGTCTCTGTCTGTCTTTGTCTGCCTCTGTCTCTCTGCCTGTCTCTGTCTGTCTCTGTCTGTCTCTGTCTGTCTCTGTCTGTCTCCGTCTGTCTCTGTCTTTCTATCTGTCTCTGTCTGTCTCACTCTGTCTCTGTCTGTCTCTGTCTGTCTGTGTCTGTCTCTGCCTGCCTCTGTCTTTCTGTATGTCTCTGCCTGTCTCTGCCTGTCTCTGCCTGTCTCTGTCTGTCTCGGTCTGTCTCTGTCTGTCTCTGCCTGTCTCTGTCTGCCTCTGTCTGCCTCTGTCTGCCTCTGTCAGTTTCTGCCTGTCTCTGTCTGTCTCTGTCTGTCGCTGTCTGTCTCTGCCTGTCTCTTTCTGCCTCTGTCTGCCTCTGTCTATCTCTGTCTGTCTCTGTCTGTCTCTGTCTGTCTCTGTCTGCCTCTGTCTGTCTCTGTCTGTCTCTGCCTGTTTCTTTCTGTCTCTGTCTGTCTGTGTCTGTCTCTGTCTGTCTCTGTCTGTCTCTGCCTGTCTCTGTCTTTCTGTATGTCTCTGCCTGTCTCTGCCTGTCTCTGCCTGTCTCTGCCTGTCTCTGCCTGTCTCTGTCTGTCTCGGTCTGTCTGTGTCAGTTTCTGTCTGTCTCTGTCTGTCTCTGTCTGTCTCTGTCTGTCTCTGCCTGTCTCTGTCTGCCTCTGTCTGCCTCTGTCTGCCTCTGTCTGTCTCTGTCTGTCTCTGTCTGTCTCTGTCTCTGTCTGTCTCTGTCTCTGTCTGTCTCTGTCTCTGTCTGTCTCTGTCTCTGTCTGTCTCTGTCTCTGTCCGTCTCTGTCTATGTCTGTCTCTGTCTCTGTCTGTCTCTGTCTCTGTCTGTCTCTGTCTCTGTCTGTCTCTGCCTCTGTCTGTCTCTGTCTCTGTCTGTCTCTGTCTCTGTCTGTCTCTGTCTCTGTCTGTCTCTGTCTCTGTCTGTCTCTGTCTCTGTCTCTGTCTGTCTCTGTCTCTGTCTGTCTCTGCCTCTGTCTGTCTCTGTCTCTGTCTGTCTCTGTCTCTGTCTGTCTGTGTCTGTCTCTGTCTGTCTCTGTCTGTCTCTGTCTGTCTCTGTCTTTCTATCTGTCTCTGTCTGTCTCTGCCTGTCTCTGCCTGTCTCTGCCTGTCTCTGTCTGTCTCTGTCTGTCTGTGTCTGCCTCTGTCTGTCTCTGTCTGTCTCTGTCTGTCTCTGTCTGTCTCTGTCTGTCTCTGTCTGCCTCTGTCTGTCTCTGTCTGTCTCTGTCTGTTTCTTTCTGTCTCTGTCTATCTCTGTCTGTTTCTGTCTTTCTGTCTGTCTCTGTCTGTCTCTGTCTGTCTCTGTCCGTCTCTGTCTGTCTCTGTCTGTCTCTGTCTGTCTCTGCCTTTCTCTGTCTGTCTCTGCCTGTTTCTGGTTGTGTCTGACTGTCTCTTTCTGTCCATCTGTCTCTGCATGTCTCTGTGTGTTTATCTGTCTCTGTCTGTCTCTGTCTGTCTCTGTCTGGCTCTGTCTGCCTCTGCCTGTCTCTGTCTGTCTCTGCCTGTCTCTGTCTGTCTCTGTCTGTCTCTGTCTGTCTCTGTCTTTCTATCTGTCTCTGCCTGTCTCTGCCTGTCTCTGTTTGTGTCTGTCTGTCTCTGTCTGTCTCTGTCTGCCTCTGTCTGTCTCTGGCTATGTCTGCATCTGTCTGTCTCTGTCTGTCTCTGTCTGTTTCTTTCTGTCTCTGTCTATCTCTGTCTGTCTGCGTCTGCCTGGCTCTGTCATTCTGTCTGTCTCTGTCTGTCTCTGTCTGCCTCTGCCTGTTTCTGCCTGTCTCTGCCTGTCTCTGCCTGTCTCTGTCTGTCTCTGTCTATCTCTGTCTCTCTGCGTCTGCCTGTCTCTGTCATTCTGTCTGTCTCTGTCTTTCTATCTGTCTCTGCTTGTCTCTGCCTGTCTCTGTCTGCCTCTGTCTGCCTCTGTCTGTATCTGTCTGTCTCTGTCTGTCTCTGTCTGCCTCTGTCTGTCTCTGTCTGTCTCTGTCTCTTCCTTTCTGTCTCTGTCTATCTCTGTCTGTCTCTGTCTGTTTGTGTCTGCGTCTGTCTGTCTCTGTCTGTCTCTGTCTGTCTCTGTCTGTCTCTGTCTGTCTCTGTCTTTCTATCTGTCTCTGCCTGTCTCTGCCTGTCTCTGCCTGTCTCTCCCTGTCTCTGCCTGTCTATGTCTGTCTCTGTCTGTCTCTGTCTGCCTCTATCTGTCTCTGTCTGTCTCTGTCTGTTTCTTTCTGTCTCTGTCTGTCTCTGTCTGCCTCTATCTGTCTCTGTCTGTCTCTGTCTGTTTCTTTCTGTCTCTGTCTATCTCTGTCTATCTCTGTCTATTTCTGTCTGTCTCTGTCTGTTTCTGTCTGCGTCTGCCTCTCTCTGTGTTTCTGTCTGTCTTTCTGTCTGTCTCTGTCTGTATCTGTCTGTCTCTGTCTGTCTCTGTCTGTCTCTGTCTGCCTCTGTCTGTCTCTGTCTTTCTATCTGTCTCTGTCTGTCTCTGTCTTTCTATCTGTCTCTGTCAGTCTCTGTCTGCCTCTGTCTGTCTCTGTCTGTCTCTGTTTGCCTCTGTCTGTCTCTGTCTGTCTCTGCCTGTCTCTGCCTGTCTCTGCCTGTCTCTTTCTGTCTCTGTCTGTCTCTGTCTGTCTCAGTCTGTCTCTGTCTGTCTCTGTCTGTATCTGTCTTTCTATCTGTCTCTGCCTGTCTCTGTCTGTCTCTGCCTGTCTCTGCCTGTCTCTGCCTGGCTCTGCCTGTCTCTGCCTGTCTCAGTCTGTCTCTGTCTGCCTCTGTCTGTCTCTGTCTGTCTCTGTCTGTCTCTGTCTGCGTCTGCCTGTCTCTGTCTTTCTGTCTGTCTCTGTCTGTCTCTGTCTGTCTCTGTCTGTCTCTGTCTGTCTCTGTCTGTCTCTGTCTGTCTCTGTCTGTCTCTGTCTGTCCCTGTCTGTCTCTGTCTGTCACTGTCTGTCTCTGTCTGTCTCTGTCTGTCTCTGTCTGCTTCTTTCTGTCTCTGTCTTTCTATCTGTCTCTGTCAGTCTCTGTCTGTCTCTGTCTGTCTCTGTCTGTCTCTGTCTGCCTCTGTCTGTCTCTGTCTGTCTCTGCCTGTCTCTGTCCGTCTCTGTCTGTCTCTGTCTGCCTCTATCTGTCTCTGTCTGTCTCTGTCTGTCTCTGTCTGTCTCTGTCTGCCTCTGTCTCTGTCTGTTTCTTTCTGTCTCTGTCTATCGCTGTCTATCTCTGTCTATCTCTGTCTGCCTCTGTCTGTCTCTGTCTGTTTCTTTCTGTCTCTGTCTGTCTCGATCTGTCTCTGTCAGTCTCTGCCTGTCTCTGTCTGTCTCTGTCTGTCTCTGTCTGTCTCTGTCTGCCTCTGTCTGCCTCTGTCTGTCTCTGTCTGTTTCGTTCTGTCTCTGTCTATCTCTGTCTGTCTCTGTCTGTCTCTGTCTGTTTCGTTCTGTCTCTGTCTATCTCTGTCTGTCTCTGTCTGTTTCTGTCTGTTTCGTTCTGTCTCTGTCTGTCTCTGTCTGTCTCTGTCTGTCTCTGTCTGCCTCTGTCTGCCTCTGTCTGTCTCTGTCTGTCTCTGTCTGTCTCTGTCTGTCTCTGTCTGTCTCTGTCTGTCTCTGTCTGTCTCTGTCTTTCTATCTGTCTCTGCCTGTCTCTGCCTGTCCCTGCCTGTCTCTGTCTGTCTCTGTCAGTCTCTGTCAGCCTCTGCCTGTCACTGTCTGTCTCTGTCTGTCTCTGTCTGTCTCTGTCTGTCTCTGTCTGTCTCTGTCTGTCTCTGTCTGTCTCTGTCTGTCTCTGCCTTTCTCTGTCTGTCTCTGCCTGTTTCTGGTTGTGTCTGACTGTCTCTTTCTGTCCATCTGTCTCTGCATGTCTCTGTGTGTTTATCTGTCTCTGTCTGTCTCTGTCTGCCTCTGTCTGTCTCTGTCTTTCTATCTGTCTCTGTCTGTCTCTGTCTTTCTATCTGTCTCTGTCAGTCTCTGTCTGTCTCTGTCTGTCTCCGTCTGTCTATGTCTGCCTCTGTCTGTCTCTGTCTGTCTCCGCCTGTCTCTGTCTGTCACTGTCTGTCTCTGTCTGTCTCTGTCTGTCTCTGTCTGCCTCTGTCTGTCTCTGTCTGTCTCTGTCTGTTTCGTTCTGTCTCTGTCTATCTCTGTCTGTCTCTGTCTCTTTCTGTCTGCGTCTGTCTGTCTCTGTGTTTCTGTCTGTCTCTGTCTGTCTCTGTGTTTCTGTCTGTCTCTGTCTGTCTCTGTCTGCCTCTGTCTGTCTCTGTCTGTCTCTGTCTGTCTCTGTCTGTCTCTGTCTGTCTCTGTCTGTCTCTGTCTGTCTCTGCCTGTCTCTGTCTTTCTATCTGTCTCTGCCTGTCTCTGCCTGTCCCTGCCTGTCTCTGTCTGTCTCTGTCAGTCTCTGTCAGCCTCTGCCTGTCACTGTCTGTCTCTGTCTGTCTCTGTCTGTCTCTGTCTGTCTCTGTCTGCCTCTGTCTGCCTCTGTCTGTCTCTGCCTGTCTCTGTCTTTCTATCTGTCTCTGCCTGTCTCTGTCTGTCTCTGTCTGTTTCTTTCTGTCTCTGTCTATCTCTGTCTGTCTCTGTCTGTCTCTGCCTGTCTCTGTCGGTTTCATCCTGCCTCTGTCTATCTCTGCCTGTCTCTGCCTGTCTCTGCCTGTCTCTGCCTGTCTCTGCCTGTCTCTGCCTGTCTCTGCCTGTCTCTGCCTGTCTCTGCCTGTCTCTGTCTGTCTCTGTCTGTCTCAGTCTGTCTCTGTCTGTCTCTGTCTGTCTCTGTCTGTCTCTGCCTGTCTCTGCCTGTCTCTGTCTACCTCTGTCTGCCTCTGTCTGTCTCTGTCTGTCTCTGTCTGTCTCTGTCTGCGTCTGTCTGTCTCTGTCTGTCTCTGTCTGTCTCTGTCTGTCTCTGTCTGTCTCTGTCTGCGTCTGCCTGTCTCTGTCTTTCTGTCTGTCTCTGTCTGTCTCTGTCTGTCTCTGTCTGCCTCTGTCTGCCTCTGTCTGCCTCTGTCTGCCTCTGCCTGTCTCTGCCTGTCTCTGCCTGTCTCTGCCTGTCTCTGCCTGTCTCTGTCTGTCTCTGTCTGTCTCTGTCTGTCTCTGTCTTTCTATCTGTCTCTGCCTGTCTCTGCCTGTCTCTGTCTACCTCTGTCTGCCTCTGTCTGTCTCTGTCTGTCTCTGTCTGTCTCTGTCTGCGTCTGTCTGTCTCTGTCTATCTCTGTCTGTCTCTGTCTGCCTCTGTCTGTCTCTGTCTATGTCTGCATGTGTCTGTCTCCGTCTGTCTCTGTCTGTTTCTTTCTGTCCCTGTCTATCTCTATCTGTCTGCGTCTGCCTGTCTCTGTCATTCTGTCTGTCTCTGTCTGTCTCTGTCTGTCTCTGTCTGTCTCTGTCTGTCTGTGTCTGTCTCTGTCTGTCTCTGTCTGTTTCTTTCTGTCTCTGTCTATCTCTGTCTGTCTCTGTCTGTTTGTGTCTGCGTCTGTCTGTCTCTGTCTGTCTCTGCCTGTCTCTGCCTGTCTCTGTCTGTCTCGGTCTGTCTCTGTCAGTCTCTGTCTGCGTCTGCCTGTCTCTGTCTTTCTGTTTGTCTCTGTCTGTCTCTGTCTGTCTCTGTCTGTCTCTGTCTGCGTCTGCCTGTCTCTGTCTTTCTGTTTGTCTCTGTCTGTCTCTGTCTGTCTCTGTCTGTCTCTGTCTGTCTCTGTCTGTCTCTGTCTGCATCTGTCTGCCTCTGTCTGTCTCTGTCTGTCTCTGTCTGTCTCTATCTGCCTCTGTCTGCCTCTGTCTGTCTCTGTCTGTCTCTGTCTGTCTCAGTCTGTCTCTGCCTGTCTATCTGTCTCTGCCTGTCTCTGTCTGTCTCTGTCTATCTCTGTCTGTCTCTGTCTGTTTCTGTCTGCGCCTGCCTGTCTCTGTCTTTCTGTCTGTCTCTGCCTGTCTCTGCCTGTCTCTGTCTGTCTCGATCTGTCTCTGTCCGTCTCTGCCTGTCTCTGTCTGTCTCTGTCTGTCTCTGTCTGTCTCTGTCTGTCTCTGTCTGTCTCTGTCTGTCTCTGTCTGTCTCTGTCTGTCTCTGTCTGTCTCTGTCTGTCTCTGTCTGCCTCTGTCTGTCTCTGTCTGTCTCTGTCTGTCTCTGTCTGTCTCTGTCTGTCTCTGTCTGTCTCTGTCTGTCTCTGTCTGTCTCTGTCTTTCTATCTGTCTCTGCCTGTCTCTGCCTGTCCCTGCCTGTCTCTGTCTGTCTCTGTCAGTCTCTGTCAGCCTCTGCCTGTCACTGTCTGTCTCTGTCTGTCTCTGTCTGTCTCTGTCTGTCTCTGTCTGCCTCTGTCTGCCTCTGTCTGTCTCTGCCTGTCTCTGTCTTTCTATCTGTCTCTGCCTGTCTCTGTCTGTCTCTGTCTGTTTCTTTCTGTCTCTGTCTATCTCTGTCTGTCTCTGTCTGTCTCTGCCTGTCTCTGTCGGTTTCATCCTGCCTCTGTCTATCTCTGCCTGTCTCTGCCTGTCTCTGCCTGTCTCTGCCTGTCTCTGCCTGTCTCTGCCTGTCTCTGCCTGTCTCTGCCTGTCTCTGCCTGTCTCTGTCTGTCTCTGTCTGTCTCAGTCTGTCTCTGTCTGTCTCTGTCTGTCTCTGTCTGTCTCTGCCTGTCTCTGCCTGTCTCTGTCTACCTCTGTCTGCCTCTGTCTGTCTCTGTCTGTCTCTGTCTGTCTCTGTCTGCGTCTGTCTGTCTCTGTCTGTCTCTGTCTGTCTCTGTCTGTCTCTGTCTGTCTCTGTCTGCGTCTGCCTGTCTCTGTCTTTCTGTCTGTCTCTGTCTGTCTCTGTCTGTCTCTGTCTGCCTCTGTCTGCCTCTGTCTGCCTCTGTCTGCCTCTGCCTGTCTCTGCCTGTCTCTGCCTGTCTCTGCCTGTCTCTGCCTGTCTCTGTCTGTCTCTGTCTGTCTCTGTCTGTCTCTGTCTTTCTATCTGTCTCTGCCTGTCTCTGCCTGTCTCTGTCTACCTCTGTCTGTCTCTGTCTGCCTCTGTCTGCCTCTGTCTGTCTCTGTCTTTCTATCTGTCTCTGCCTGTCTCTGTCTGTCTCTGTCTGTTTCTTTCTGTCTCTGTCTATCTCTGTCTGTCTCTGTCTGTCTCTGCCTGTCTCTGTCGGTTTCATCCTGTCTCTGTCTATCTCTGTCTGTCTCTGTCTGTTTCTGTCTGCGTCTGCCTGTCTCTGTCTTTCTGTCTGTCTCTGTCTGTCTCTGTCGGTTTCATCCTGTCTCTGTCTATCTCTGTCTGTCTCTGTCTGTTTCTGTCTGCGTCTGCCTGTCTCTGTCTTTCTGTCTGCCTCTGTCCGTCACCGTCTGCCTCTGTCTGCCTCTGTCTGTCTCTGTCTGTCTCTGTAAGTCTCTGTCTGTTCCTTTCTGTCTCTGTCTATCTCTGTCTGTCTCTGTCTGTTTCTGTCTGCGTCTGCCTGTCTCTGTCTTTCTGCCTGTCTCTGTCTGTCTCTGTCTGTCTCTGTCTGTCTCTGTCTGCGTCTGTCTGTCTCTGTCTGTCTCTGTCTGTCTCTGTCTGTCTCTGTCTGTCTCTGTCTGCGTCTGCCTGTCTCTGTCTTTCTGTCTGTCTCTGTCTGTCTCTGTCTGTGTCTTTCTGTCTCTGTCTATCTCTGTCTGTCTCTGTCTGTTTGTGTATGCGTCTGTCTGTCTCTGTCTGTCTCTGCCTGTCTCTGCCTGTCTCTGTCTGTCTCTGTCTTTCTGCCTGTCTCTGTCTGTCTCTGTCTGTCTCTGTCTGTCTCTGTCTGTCTCTGTCTGTCTCTGTCTGTCTCTGTCTGTCTCTGTCTGTCTCTGCCTGTCTCTGTCTGTCTCTGTCTGTCTCTGTCTGTCTCTGTCTGCGTCTGCCTGTCTCTGTCTTTCTGTTTGTCTCTGTCTGTCTCTGTCTGTCTCTGTCTGTCTCTGTCTGCCTCTGTCTGCCTCTGTCTGTCTCTGTCTGTCTCTATCTGTCTCTGTCTGCCTCTGTCTGCCTCTGTCTGTCTCTGTCTGTCTCTGTCTGTCTCTGTCTGTCTCTGTCTGTCTCTGTCTGCCTCTGTCTGCCTCTGTCTGTCTCTGTCTGTCTCTATCTGTCTCTGCCTGTCTCTGTCTACCTCTGTCTGCCTCTGTCTGTCTCTGTCTTTCTATCTGTCTCTGCCTGTCTCTGCCTGTCTCTGTCTACCTCTGTCTGCCTCTGTCTGTCTCTGTCTGTCTCTGTCTGTCTCTGTCTGCGTCTGTCTGTCTCTGTCTATCTCTGTCTGTCTCTGTCTGCCTCTGACTGTCTCTGTCTATGTCTGCATGTGTCTGTCTCCGTCTGTCTCTGTCTGTTTCTTTCTGTCCCTGTGTATCTCTATCTGTCTGCGTCTGCCTGTCTCTGTCATTCTGTCTGTCTCTGTCTGTCTCTGTCTGTCTCTGTCTGTCTCTGTCTGTTTCTTTCCGTCTCTGTCTATCTCTGTATGTCTCTGTCTGTTTGTGTCTGCGTCTGTCTGTCTCTGTCTGTCTCTGCCTGTCTCTGCCTGTCTCTGTCTGTCTCGGTCTGTCTCTGTCAGTCTCTGCCTGTCTCGGTCTGTCTCTGTCAGTCTCTGCCTGTCTCTGTCTGTCTCTATCTGCCTCTGTCTGCCTCTGTCTGCCTCTGTCTGCCTCTGCCTGTCTCTGCCTGTCTCTGCCTGTCCCTGCCTGTCTCTGCCTGTCTCTGTCTGTCTCTGTCTGTCTCTGTCTGTCTCTGTCTTTCTATCTGTCTCTGCCAGTCTCTGCCTGTCTCTGTCTACCTCTGTCTGCCTCTGTCTGTCTCTGTCTGTCTCTGTCTGTCTCTGTCTGCGTCTGTCTGTCTCTGTCTATCTCTGTCTGTCTCTGTCTGCCTCTGTCTGTCTCTGCCTATGTGTGCATGTGTCTGTCTCCGTCTGTCTCTGTCTGTTTCTTTCTGTCCCTGTCTATCTCTATCTGTCTGCGTCTGCCTGTCTCTGTCATTCTGTCTGTCTCTGTCTGTCTCTGTCTGTCTCTGTCTGTCTCTGTCTGTCTCTGTCTGTCTCTGTCTGTCTCTGTCTGTCTCTGTCTGTTTCTTTCTGTCTCTGTCTATCTCTGTCTGTCTCTGTCTGTTTGTGTCTGCGTCTGTCTGTCTCTGTCTGTCTCTGCCTGTCTCTGCCTGTCTCTGTCTGTCTCGGTCTGTCTCTGTCTGTTTCTTTCTGTCTCTGTCTATCTCTGTCTGTCTCTGTCTGTTTCTGTCTGCGTCTGCCTGTCTCTGTCTTTCTGTCTGTCTCTGCCTGTCTCTGCCTGTCTCTGTCTGTCTCGATCTGTCTCTGTCAGTCTCTGCCTGTCTCTGTCTGTCTCTGTCTGTCTCTGTCTGTCTCTGTCTGTCTCTGTCTGTCTCTGTCTGTCTCTGTCTGCCTCTGTCTGTCTCTGCCTGTCTCTGTCTGTCTCTGTCTGTCTCTGTCTGTTTCTGTCTGCGTCTGCCTGTCTCTGTCTTTCTGCCTGTCTCTGTCTGTCTCTGTCTGTCTCTGTCTGTCTCTGTCTGTCTCTGTCTGTCTCTGTCTGTCTCTGTCTGTCTCTGTCTGTCTCTGTCTGTCTCTGTCTGTCTCTGCCTGTCTCTGTCTGTCTCTGTCTGTCCCTGTCCGTCTCTGTCTGCGTCTGCCTGTCTCTGTCTTTCTGTTTGTCTCTGTCTGTCTCTGTCTGTCTCTGTCTGTCTCTGTCTGTCTCTGTCTGCCTCTGTCTGCCTCTGTCTGTCTCTGTCTGTCTCTATCTGTCTCTGTCTGCCTCTGTCTGCCTCTGTCTGTCTCTGTCTGTCTCTGTCTGTCTCTGTCTGTCTCTGTCTTTCTATCTGTCTCTGCCTGTCTCTGTCTGTCTCTGTCTGTTTCTTTCTGTCTCTGTCTATCTCTGTCTGTCTCTGTAAGTTTCTGTCTGCGCCTGCCTGTCTCTGTCTTTCTGTCTGTCTCTGCCTGTCTCTGTCTGTCTCGATCTGTCTCTGTCAGTCTCTGCCTGTCTCTGTCTGTCTCTGTCTGTTTGTGTCTGCGTCTGTCTGTCTCTGTCTGCCTCTGTCTGTCTCTGTCTGTCTCTGTCTGTCTCTGTCTGTCTCTGTCTGTCTCTGTCTGCCTCTGTCTGCCTCTGTCTGTCTCTGTCTTTCTATCTGTCTCTGCCTGTCTCTGTCTGTCTCTGTCTGTTTCTTTCTGTCTCTGTCTATCTCTGTCTGTCTCTGTCTGTCTCTGCCTGTCTCTGTCGGTTTCATCCTGTCTCTGTCTATCTCTGCCTGTCTCTGCCTGTCTCTGCCTGTCTCTGCCTGTCTCTGCCTGTCTCTGCCTGTCTCTGCCTGTCTCTGTCTGTCTCTGTCTGTCTCAGTCTGTCTCTGTCTGTCTCAGCCTTTCTCTGTCTGTCTCTGTCTGTCTCTATCTGCCTCTTTCTGCCTCTGTCTGTCTCTGTCTGTCTCTGTCTGTCTCTGTCTGTCTCTGCCTGTCTCTGCCTGTCTCTGTCTACCTCTGTCTGCCTCTGTCTGTCTCTGTCTGTCTCTGTCTGTCTCTGTCTGTCTCTATCTGCCTCTGTCTGCCTCTGTCTGCCTCTGTCTGCCTCTGCCTGTCTCTGCCTGTCTCTGCCTGTCTCTGCCTGTCTCTGCCTGTCTCTGTCTGTCTCTGTCTGTCTGTCTCTGTCTTTCTATCTGTCTCTGCCTGTCTCTGCCTGTCTCTGTCTACCTCTGTCTGCCTCTGTCTGTCTCTGTCTGTCTCTGTCTGTCTCTGTCTGCGTCTGTCTGTCTCTGTCTATCTCTGTCTGTCTCTGTCTGCCTCTGTCTGTCTCTGTCTATGTCTGCATGTGTCTGTCTCCGTCTGTCTCTGTCTGTTTCTTTCTGTCCCTGTGTATCTCTATCTGTCTGCGTCTGCCTGTCTCTGTCATTCTGTCTGTCTCTGTCTGTCTCTGTCTGTCTCTGTCTGTCTCTGTCTGTCTGTGTCTGTCTCTGTCTGTCTCTGTCTGTTTCTTTCTGTCTCTGTCTATCTCTGTCTGTCTCTGTCTGTTTGTGTCTGCGTCTGTCTGTCTCTGTCTGTCTCTGCCTGTCTCTGCCTGTCTCTGTCTGTCTCGGTCTGTCTCTGTCAGTCTCTGCCTGTCTCGGTCTGTCTCTGTCAGTCTCTGCCTGTCTCTGTCTGTCTCTATCTGCCTCTGTCTGCCTCTGTCTGCCTCTGTCTGCCTCTGCCTGTCTCTGCCTGTCTCTGCCTGTCTCTGCCTGTCTCTGCCTGTCTCTGTCTGTCTCTGTCTGTCTCTGTCTGTCTCTGTCTTTCTATCTGTCTCTGCCAGTCTCTGCCTGTCTCTGTCTACCTCTGTCTGCCTCTGTCTGTCTCTGTCTTTCTATCTGTCTCTGCCTGTCTCTGCCTGTCTCTGTCTACCTCTGTCTGCCTCTGTCTGTCTCTGTCTGTCTCTGTCTGTCTCTGTCTGCGTCTGTCTGTCTCTGTCTATCTCTGTCTGTCTCTGTCTGCCTCTGACTGTCTCTGTCTATGTCTGCATGTGTCTGTCTCCGTCTGTCTCTGTCTGTTTCTTTCTGTCCCTGTGTATCTCTATCTGTCTGCGTCTGCCTGTCTCTGTCATTCTGTCTGTCTCTGTCTGTCTCTGTCTGTCTCTGTCTGTCTCTGTCTGTCTGTGTCTGTCTCTGTCTGTCTCTGTCTGTTTCTTTCTGTCTCTGTCTATCTCTGTCTGTCTCTGTCTGTTTGTGTCTGCGTCTGTCTGTCTCTGTCTGTCTCTGCCTGTCTCTGCCTGTCTCTGTCTGTCTCGGTCTGTCTCTGTCAGTCTCTGCCTGTCTCGGTCTGTCTCTGTCAGTCTCTGCCTGTCTCTGTCTGTCTCTATCTGCCTCTGTCTGCCTCTGTCTGCCTCTGTCTGCCTCTGCCTGTCTCTGCCTGTCTCTGCCTGTCTCTGCCTGTCTCTGCCTGTCTCTGTCTGTCTCTGTCTGTCTCTGTCTGTCTCTGTCTATCTCTGTCTGTCTCTGTAAGTTTCTGTCTGCGCCTGCCTGTCTCTGTCTTTCTATCTGTCTCTGCCAGTCTCTGCCTGTCTCTGTCTACCTCTGTCTGCCTCTGTCTGTCTCTGTCTTTCTATCTGTCTCTGCCTGTCTCTGCCTGTCTCTGTCTACCTCTGTCTGCCTCTGTCTGTCTCTGTCTGTCTCTGTCTGTCTCTGTCTGCGTCTGTCTGTCTCTGTCTATCTCTGTCTGTCTCTGTCTGCCTCTGACTGTCTCTGTCTATGTCTGCATGTGTCTGTCTCCGTCAGTCTCTGCCTGTTTCTTTCTGTCCCTGTCTATCACTATCTGTCTGCGTCTGCCTGTCTCTGTCATTCTGTCTGTCTCTGTCTGTCTCTGTCTGTCTCTGTCTGTCTCTGTCTGTCTCTGTCTGTCTCTGTCTGTCTCTGTCTGTCTCTGTCTGTCTCTGTCTGTTTCTTTCTGTCTCTGTCTATCTCTGTCTGTCTCTGTCTGTTTGTGTCTGCGTCTGTCTGTCTCTGTCTGTCTCTGCCTGTCTCTGCCTGTCTCTGTCTGTCTCGGTCTGTCTCTGTCTGTTTCTTTCTGTCTCTGTCTATCTCTGTCTGTCTCTGTCTGTTTCTGTCTGCGTCTGCCTGTCTCTGTCTTTCTGTCTGTCTCTGCCTGTCTCTGCCTGTCTCTGTCTGTCTCGATCTGTCTCTGTCAGTCTCTGCCTGTCTCTGTCTGTCTCTGTCTGTCTCTGTCTGTCTCTGTCTGTCTCTGTCTGTCTCTGTCTGTCTCTGTCTGTCTCTGTCTGCCTCTGTCTCCCTCTGTCTGTCTCTGTCTGTCTCTGTCTGTCTCTGTCTGTCTCTGTCTATCTCTGTCTGTCTCTGTCTGTTTCTGTCTGCGTCTGCCTGTCTCTGTCTTTCTGTCTGTCTCTGTCTGTCTCTGTCTGTTTGTGTCTGCGTCTGTCTGTCTCTGTCTGTCTCTGTCTGTCTCTGTCTGTCTCTGTCTGTCTCTGTCTGTCTCTGCTTGTCTCTGTTTGTCTCTGTCTGTCTCTGTCTGTCTCTGTCTGTCTCTGTCTGTCTCTGTCTGCCTCTGTCTGTCTCTGTCTATGTCTGCATCTGTCTGTCTCTGTCTGTCTCAGTCTGTTTCTTTCTGTCTCTGTCTATATCTGCCTGTCTGCGTCCGCCTGTCTCTGTCATTCTGTCTGTCTCTGTCTGTCCCTGTCTGTCTCTGTCTGTCTCTGCCTGTCTCTGCCTGTCTCTGCTTGTCTCTGCCTGTCTCTGCCTGTCTCTGCCTGTCTCTGCCTGTCTCTGTCTGTCTCTGTCTGTCTCTGTCTGTCTCAGTCTGTCTCTGTCTGTCTCAGCCTTTCTCTGTCTGTCTCTGTCTGTCTCTATCTGCCTCTTTCTGCCTCTGTCTGTCTCTGTCTGTCTCTGTCTGTCTCTGTCTGTCTCTGCCTGTCTCTGCCTGTCTCTGTCTACCTCTGTCTGCCTCTGTCTGTCTCTGTCTGTCTCTGTCTGTCTCTGTTTGCGTCTGTCTGTCTCTGTCTGTCTCTGTCTGTCTCTGTCTGTCTCTGTCTGTCTCTGTCTGCGTCTGCCTGTCTCTGTCTTTCTGTCTGTCTCTGTCTGTCTCTGTCTGTCTCTATCTGCCTCTGTCTGCCTCTGTCTGCCTCTGTCTGCCTCTGCCTGTCTCTGCCTGTCTCTGCCTGTCTCTGCCTGTCTCTGCCTGTCTCTGTCTGTCTCTGTCTGTCTCTGTCTGTCTCTGTCTTTCTATCTGTCTCTGCCTGTCTCTGCCTGTCTCTGTCTACCTCTGTCTGCCTCTGTCTGTCTCTGTCTGTCTCTGTCTGTCTCTGTCTGCGTCTGTCTGTCTCTGTCTATCTCTGTCTGTCTCTGTCTGCCTCTGTCTGTCTCTGTCTATGTCTGCATGTGTCTGTCTCCGTCTGTCTCTGTCTGTTTCTTTCTGTCCCTGTGTATCTCTATCTGTCTGCGTCTGCCTGTCTCTGTCATTCTGTCTGTCTCTGTCTGTCTCTGTCTGTCTCTGTCTGTCTCTGTCTGTCTCTGTCTGTCTGTGTCTGTCTCTGTCTGTCTCTGTCTGTTTCTTTCTGTCTCTGTCTATCTCTGTCTGTCTCTGTCTGTTTGTGTCTGCGTCTGTCTGTCTCTGTCTGTCTCTGCCTGTCTCTGCCTGTCTCTGTCTGTCTCGGTCTGTCTCTGTCAGTCTCTGCCTGTCTCGGTCTGTCTCTGTCAGTCTCTGCCTGTCTCTGTCTGTCTCTATCTGCCTCTGTCTGCCTCTGTCTGCCTCTGTCTGCCTCTGCTTGTCTCTGCCTGTCTCTGCCTGTCTCTGCCTGTCTCTGCCTGTCTCTGTCTGTCTCTGTCTGTCTCTGTCTGTCTCTGTCTTTCTATCTGTCTCTGCCAGTCTCTGCCTGTCTCTGTCTACCTCTGTCTGCCTCTGTCTGTCTCTGTCTTTCTATCTGTCTCTGCCTGTCTCTGCCTGTCTCTGTCTACCTCTGTCTGCCTCTGTCTGTCTCTGTCTGTCTCTGTCTGTCTCTGTCTGCGTCTGTCTGTCTCTGTCTATCTCTGTCTGTCTCTGTCTGCCTCTGACTGTCTCTGTCTATGTCTGCATGTGTCTGTCTCCGTCTGTCTCTGTCTGTTTCTTTCTGTCCCTGTGTATCTCTATCTGTCTGCGTCTGCCTGTCTCTGTCATTCTGTCTGTCTCTGTCTGTCTCTGTCTGTCTCTGTCTGTCTCTGTCTGTCTGTGTCTGTCTCTGTCTGTCTCTGTCTGTTTCTTTCTGTCTCTGTCTATCTCTGTCTGTCTCTGTCTGTTTGTGTCTGCGTCTGTCTGTCTCTGTCTGTCTCTGCCTGTCTCTGCCTGTCTCTGTCTGTCTCGGTCTGTCTCTGTCAGTCTCTGCCTGTCTCGGTCTGTCTCTGTCAGTCTCTGCCTGTCTCTGTCTGTCTCTATCTGCCTCTGTCTGCCTCTGTCTGCCTCTGTCTGCCTCTGCCTGTCTCTGCCTGTCTCTGCCTGTCTCTGCCTGTCTCTGCCTGTCTCTGTCTGTCTCTGTCTGTCTCTGTCTGTCTCTGTCTTTCTATCTGTCTCTGCCAGTCTCTGCCTGTCTCTGTCTACCTCTGTCTGCCTCTGTCTGTCTCTGTCTGTCTCTGTCTGTCTCTGTCTGCGTCTGTCTGTCTCTGTCTATCTCTGTCTGTCTCTGTCTGCCTCTGTCTGTCTCTGCCTATGTCTGCATGTGTCTGTCTCCGTCTGTCTCTGTCTGTTTCTTTCTGTCCCTGTCTATCTCTATCTGTCTGCGTCTGCCTGTCTCTGTCTACCTCTGTCTGCCTCTGTCTGTCTCTGTCTGTCTCTGTCTGTCTCTGTCTGTCTCTGTCTGTCTCTGTCTGTCTCTGTCTGTCTCTGTCTGTCTCTGTCTGTCTCTGTCTGTCTCTGTCTGTCTCTGTCTGTTTCTTTCTGTCTCTGTCTATCTCTGTCTGTCTCTGTCTGTTTGTGTCTGCGTCTGTCTGTCTCTGTCTGTCTCTGCCTGTCTCTGCCTGTCTCTGTCTGTCTCGGTCTGTCTCTGTCTGTTTCTTTCTGTCTCTGTCTATCTCTGTCTGTCTCTGTCTGTTTCTGTCTGCGTCTGCCTGTCTCTGTCTTTCTGTCTGTCTCTGCCTGTCTCTGCCTGTCTCTGTCTGCCTCGATCTGTCTCTGTCAGTCTCTGCCTGTCTCTGTCTGTCTCTGTCTGTCTCTGTCTGTCTCTGTCTGTCTCTGTCTGTCTCTGTCTGTCTCTGTCTGTCTCTGTCTGTCTCTGTCTGCCTCTGTCTCCCTCTGTCTGTCTCTGTCTGTCTCTGTCTGTCTCTGTCTATCTCTGTCTGTCTCTGTCTGTTTCTGTCTGCGTCTGCCTGTCTCTGTCTTTCTGTCTGCCTCTGTCTGTCTCTGTCTATGTCTGCATGTGTCTGTCTCCGTCTGTCTCTGTCTGTTTCTTTCTGTCCCTGTGTATCTCTATCTGTCTGCGTCTGCCTGTCTCTGTCATTCTGTCTGTCTCTGTCTGTCTCTGTCTGTCTCTGTCTGTCTCTGTCTGTCTGTGTCTGTCTCTGTCTGTCTCTGTCTGTTTCTTTCTGTCTCTGTCTATCTCTGTCTGTCTCTGTCTGTTTGTGTCTGCGTCTGTCTGTCTCTGTCTGTCTCTGCCTGTCTCTGCCTGTCTCTGTCAGTCTCTGCCTGTCTCTGTCTGTCTCTATCTGCCTCTGTCTGCCTCTGTCTGCCTCTGTCTGCCTCTGCCTGTCTCTGCCTGTCTCTGCCTGTCTCTGCCTGTCTCTGCCTGTCTCTGTCTGTCTCTGTCTGTCTCTGTCTGTCTCTGTCTTTCTATCTGTCTCTGCCAGTCTCTGCCTGTCTCTGTCTACCTCTGTCTGCCTCTGTCTGTCTCTGTCTTTCTATCTGTCTCTGCCTGTCTCTGCCTGTCTCTGTCTACCTCTGTCTGCCTCTGTCTGCCTCTGTCTGTCTCTGTCTGTCTCTGTCTGCGTCTGTCTGTCTCTGTCTATCTCTGTCTGTCTCTGTCTGCCTCTGACTGTCTCTGTCTATGTCTGCATGTGTCTGTCTCCGTCTGTCTCTGTCTGTTTCTTTCTGTCCCTGTGTATCTCTATCTGTCTGCGTCTGCCTGTCTCTGTCATTCTGTCTGTCTCTGTCTGTCTCTGTCTGTCTCTGTCTGTCTCTGTCTGTCTGTGTCTGTCTCTGTCTGTCTCTGTCTGTTTCTTTCTGTCTCTGTCTATCTCTGTCTGTCTCTGTCTGTTTGTGTCTGCGTCTGTCTGTCTCTGTCTGTCTCTGCCTGTCTCTGCCTGTCTCTGTCTGTCTCGGTCTGTCTCTGTCAGTCTCTGCCTGTCTCGGTCTGTCTCTGTCAGTCTCTGCCTGTCTCTGTCTGTCTCTATCTGCCTCTGTCTGCCTCTGTCTGCCTCTGTCTGCCTCTGCCTGTCTCTGCCTGTCTCTGCCTGTCTCTGCCTGTCTCTGCCTGTCTCTGTCTGTCTCTGTCTGTCTCTGTCTGTCTCTGTCTTTCTATCTGTCTCTGCCAGTCTCTGCCTGTCTCTGTCTACCTCTGTCTGCCTCTGTCTGTCTCTGTCTGTCTCTGTCTGTCTCTGTCTGCGTCTGTCTGTCTCTGTCTATCTCTGTCTGTCTCTGTCTGCCTCTGTCTGTCTCTGCCTATGTCTGCATGTGTCTGTCTCCGTCTGTCTCTGTCTGTTTCTTTCTGTCCCTGTCTATCTCTATCTGTCTGCGTCTGCCTGTCTCTGTCATTCTGTCTGTCTCTGTCTGTCTCTGTCTGTCTCTGTCTGTCTCTGTCTGTCTCTGTCTGTCTCTGTCTGTCTCTGTCTGTCTCTGTCTGTCTCTGTCTGTTTCTTTCTGTCTCTGTCTATCTCTGTCTGTCTCTGTCTGTTTGTGTCTGCGTCTGTCTGTCTCTGTCTGTCTCTGCCTGTCTCTGTCTGTCTCGATCTGTCTCTGTCAGTCTCTGCCTGTCTCTGTCTGTCTCTGTCTGTCTCTGTCTGTCTCTGTCTGTCTCTGTCTGTCTCTGTCTGTCTCTGTCTGTCTCTGTCTGCCTCTGTCTCCCTCTGTCTGTCTCTGTCTGTCTCTGTCTGTCTCTGTCTATCTCTGTCTGTCTCTGTCTGTTTCTGTCTGCGTCTGCCTGTCTCTGTCTTTCTGTCTGTCTCTGTCTGTCTCTGTCTGTTTGTGTCTGCGTCTGTCTGTCTCTGTCTGTCTCTGTCTGTCTCTGTCTGTCTCCGTCTGTCTCTGTCTGTCTCTGTCTGTCTCTGTCTGCCTCTGTCTGTTTCTGTCTGCGTCTGTCTGTCTCTGTCTTTCTGTCTGTCTCTGTCTGTCTCTGTCGGTTTCATCCTGTCTCTGTCTATCTCTGTCTGTCTCTGTCTGTTTCTGTCTGCGTCTGCCTGTCTCTGTCTTTCTGTCTGCCTCTGTCTGTCACCGTCTGCCTCTGTCTGCCTCTGTCTGTCTCTGTCTGTCTCTGTAAGTCTCTGTCTGTTTCTTTCTGTCTCTGTCTATCTCTGTCTGTCTCTGTCTGTTTCTGTCTGCGTCTGCCTGTCTCTGTCTTTCTGCCTGTCTTTGTCTGTCTCTGTCTGTCTCTGTCTTTCTATCTGTCTCTGCCTGTCTCTGCTTGTCTCTGTTTGTCTCTGTCTGTCTCTGTCTGTCTCTGTCTGTCTCTGTCTGCCTCTGTCTGTCTCTGTCTATGTCTGCATCTGTCTGTCTCTGTCTGTCTCAGTCTGTTTCTTTCTGTCTCTGTCTATATCTGCCTGTCTGCGTCCGCCTGTCTCTGTCATTCTGTCTGTCTCTGTCATTCTGTCTGTCTCTGTCTGTCCCTGTCTGTCTCTGTCTGTCTCTGCCTGTCTCTGCCTGTCTCTGCCTGTCTCTGCCTGTCTCTGCCTGTCTCTGCCTGTCTCTGCCTGTCTCTGTCTGTCTCTGTCTGTCTCTGACTGTCTCTGTCTTTCTATCTGTCTCTGTCTATCTCTGTCTGCGTCTGACTGTCTCTGTCATTCTGTCTGTCTCTGTCTGTCTCTGTCTGTCTCTGTCTGTCTCTGCCTGTCTCTGCCTGTCTCTGCCTGTCTCTGCCTGTCTCTGCCTGTTTCTGCCTGTCTCTGTCTGTCTCTGTCTGTCTCTGTCTGTCTCTGTCTTTCTATCTGTCTCTGCCTGTCTCTGCCTGTCTCTGTCTACCTCTGTCTGCCTCTGTCTGTCTCTGTCAGTCTCTGTCTGTTTCTGTCTGCGTCTGCCTGTCTCTGTCTTTCTGTCTGTCTCTGCCTGTCTCTGTCTATCTCTGTCTGTCTCGATCTGTCTCTGTCAGTCTCTGCCTGTCTCTGTCTGTCTCTGTCTGTCTCTGTCTGTCTCTGTCTGTCTCTGTCTGTCTCTGTCTGTCTCTGTCTGCGTCTGTCTGTCTCTGTCTGTCTCTGTCTGGTTCTTTCTGTGTCTGTCTATCTCTGTCTGTCTCTGTCTGTTTGTGTCTGCGTCTGTCTGTCTCTGTCTGTCTCTGCCTGTCTCTGCCTGTCTCTGCCTGTCTCTGTCTGTCTCGGTCTGTCTCTGTCAGTCTCTGTCAGTCTCTGTCTGTTTCTGTCTGCGTCTGCCTGTCTCTGTCTTTCTGTCTGTCTCTGCCTGTCTCTGTCTATCTCTGTCTGTCTCGATCTGTCTCTGTCAGTCTCTGCCTGTCTCTGTCTGTCTCTGTCTGTCTCTGTCTGTCTCTGTCTGTCTCTGTCTTTCTGTCTGTCTCTGTCTGTCTCTGTCGGTTTCATCCTGTCTCTGTCTATCTCTGTCTGTCTCTGTCTGTTTCTGTCTGCGTCTGCCTGTCTCTGTCTTTCTGTCTGCCTCTGTCTGTCACCGTCTGCCTCTGTCTGCCTCTGTCTGTCTCTGTCTGTCTCTGTAAGTCTCTGTCTGTTTCTTTCTGTCTCTGTCTATCTCTGTCTGTCTCTGTCTGTTTCTGTCTGCGTCTGCCTGTCTCTGTCTTTCTGCCTGTCTTTGTCTGTCTCTGTCTGTCTCTGTCTTTCTATCTGTCTCTGCCTGTCTCTGCTTGTCTCTGTTTGTCTCTGTCTGTCTCTGTCTGTCTCTGTCTGTCTCTGTCTGCCTCTGTCTGTCTCTGTCTATGTCTGCATCTGTCTGTCTCTGTCTGTCTCAGTCTGTTTCTTTCTGTCTCTGTCTATATCTGCCTGTCTGCGTCCGCCTGTCTCTGTCATTCTGTCTGTCTCTGTCTGTCCCTGTCTGTCTCTGTCTGTCTCTGCCTGTCTCTGCCTGTCTCTGCCTGTCTCTGCCTGTCTCTGCCTGTCTCTGCCTGTCTCTGCCTGTCTCTGTCTGTCTCTGTCTGTCTCTGACTGTCTCTGTCTTTCTATCTGTCTCTGTCTATCTCTGTCTGCGTCTGACTGTCTCTGTCATTCTGTCTGTCTCTGTCTGTCTCTGTCTGTCTCTGTCTGTCTCTGCCTGTCTCTGCCTGTCTCTGCCTGTCTCTGCCTGTCTCTGCCTGTTTCTGCCTGTCTCTGTCTGTCTCTGTCTGTCTCTGTCTGTCTCTGTCTTTCTATCTGTCTCTGCCTGTCTCTGCCTGTCTCTGTCTACCTCTGTCTGCCTCTGTCTGTCTCTGTCAGTCTCTGTCTGTTTCTGTCTGCGTCTGCCTGTCTCTGTCTTTCTGTCTGTCTCTGCCTGTCTCTGTCTATCTCTGTCTGTCTCGATCTGTCTCTGTCAGTCTCTGCCTGTCTCTGTCTGTCTCTGTCTGTCTCTGTCTGTCTCTGTCTGTCTCTGTCTGTCTCTGTCTGTCTCTGTCTGCGTCTGTCTGTCTCTGTCTGTCTCTGTCTGGTTCTTTCTGTCTCTGTCTATCTCTGTCTGTCTCTGTCTGTTTGTGTCTGCGTCTGTCTGTCTCTGTCTGTCTCTGCCTGTCTCTGCCTGTCTCTGCCTGTCTCTGTCTGTCTCGGTCTGTCTCTGTCAGTCTCTGTCAGTCTCTGTCTGTTTCTGTCTGCGTCTGCCTGTCTCTGTCTTTCTGTCTGTCTCTGCCTGTCTCTGTCTATCTCTGTCTGTCTCGATCTGTCTCTGTCAGTCTCTGCCTGTCTCTGTCTGTCTCTGTCTGTCTCTGTCTGTCTCTGTCTGTCTCTGTCTGTCTCTGTCTGTCTCTGTCTGCCTCTGTCTGCCTCTGTCTGTCTCTGTCTGTCTCTGTCTGTCTCTGTCTGTCTCTGTCTCTGTCTGTCTCTGTCTGCGTCTGCCTGTCTCTGTCTTTCTGTCTGTCTCTGTCTGCCTCTGTCTGCCTCTGTCTGTCTCTGTCTGTCTCTGTCTGCGTCTGCCTGTCTCTGTCCTTCTGTCTGTCTCTGTCTGCCTCTGTCTGCCTCTGTCTGTGTCTGTCTGTCTCTGTCTGTCTCTGTCTTTCTATCTGTCTCTGCCTGTCTCTGTCTGTCTCTGTCTGCGTCTGCCTGTCTCTCTCCTTCTGTCTGTCTCTGTCTGCCTCTGTCTGCCTCTGTCTGTCTCTGTCTGTCTCTGTCTGTCTCTGTCTTTCTATCTGTCTCTGCCTGTCTCTGTCTGTCTCTGTCTGTTTGTTTCTGTCTCTGTCTATCTCTGTCTGTCTCTGTCTGTCTCTGCCTGTCTCTGTCGGTTTCATCCTGTCTCTGTCTATCTCTGTCTGTCTCTGTCTGTCTCTGTCTTTCTATCTGTCTCTGCCTGTCTCTGTTTGTCTCTGTCGGTCTCTGACTGTCTCTGTCTGCCTCTGTCTGTCTCTGTCTATGTCTGCATGTGTCTGTCTCTGTCTGTCTCTGTCTGTTTCTTTCTGTCCCTGTCTATCTCTATCTGTCTGCGTCTGCCTGTCTCTGTCATTCTGTCTGTCTCTGTCTGTCTCTGGCTGTCTCTGTCTGTCTCTGCCTGTCTCTGTCTTTCTGTCTGCCTCTGTCTGTCACCGTCTGTCTCTGTCTGCCTCTGTCTGTCTCTGTCTGTCTCTGTCTGTCTCTGTCTGTCTCTGTCTGTTTCTTTCTGTCTCTGTCTATCTCTGTCTGCGTCTGCCTGTCTCTGTCATTCTGTCTGTCTCTGTCTGTCTCTGTCTGTCTCTGTCTGTCTCTGTCTGTCTCTGCCTGTCTCTGCCTGTCTCTGCCTGTCTCTGCCTGTCTCTGCCTGTTTCTGCCTGTCTCTGTCTGTCTCCGTCTGTCTCTGTCTGTCTCTGTCTTTCTATCTGTCTCTGCCTGTCTCTGCCTGTCTCTGTCTACCTCTGTCTGCCTCTGTCTGTCTCTGTCTGTCTCTGTCTGTCTCTGTCTGCGTCTGTCTGTCTCTGTCTGTCTCTGTCTGGTTCTTTCTGTCTCTGTCTATCTCTGTCTGTCTCTGTCTGTTTGTGTCTGCGTCTGTCTGTCTCTGTCTGTCTCTGCCTGTCTCTGCCTGTCTCTGTCTGTCTCGGTCTGTCTCTGTCAGTCTCTGTCAGTCTCTGTCTGTTTCTGTCTGCGTCTGCCTGTCTCTGTCTTTCTGTCTGTCTCTGCCTGTCTCTGTCTGTCTCTGTCTGTCTCGATCTGTCTCTGTCTGTCTCTGTCTGTCTCTGTCTGTCTCTGTCTGTCTCTGTCTGTCTCTGTCTGTCTCTGTCTGTCTCTGTCTTTCTATCTGTCTCTGCCTGTCTCTGCCTGTCTCTGTCTACCTCTGTCTGCCTCTGTCTGTCTCTGTCTGTCTCTGTCTGTCTCTGTCTGCGTCTGTCTGTCTCTGTCTGTCTCTGTCTGGTTCTTTCTGTCTCTGTCTATCTCTGTCTGTCTCTGTCTGTTTGTGTCTGCGTCTGTCTGTCTCTGTCTTTCTGTCTGTCTCTGCCTGTCTCTGTCTGTCTCTGTCTGTCTCGATCTGTCTCTGTCAGTCTCTGTCAGTCTCTGCCTGTCTCTGTCTGTCTCTGTCTGTCTCTGTCTGTCTCTGTCTGTCTCTGTCTGTCTCTGTCTGTCTCTGTCTGCCTCTGTCTGCCTCTGTCTGTCTCTGTCTGTCTCTGTCTGTCTCTGTCTGTCTCTGTCTGCGTCTGCCTGTCTCTGTCTTTCTGTCTGTCTCTGTCTGCCTCTGTCTGCCTCTGTCTGTCTCTGTCTGTCTCTGTCTGCGTCTGCCTGTCTCTGTCCTTCTGTCTGTCTCTGTCTGCCTCTGTCTGCCTCTGTCTGTGTCTGTCTGTCTCTGTCTGTCTCTGTCTTTCTATCTGTCTCTGCCTGTCTCTGTCTGTCTCTGTCTGCGTCTGCCTGTTTCTGTCCTTCTGTCTGTCTCTGTCTGTCTCTGTCTGCCTCTGTCTGCCTCTGTCTGTCTCTGTCTGTCTATGTCTTTCTCTGTCTTTCTATCTGTCTCTGCCTGTCTCTGTCTGTCTCTGTCTGTTTGTTTCTGTCTCTGTCTATCTCTGTCTGTCTCTGCCTGTCTCTGTCGGTTTCATCCTGTCTCTGTCTATCTCTGTCTGTCTCTGTCTGTCTCTGTCTTTCTATCTGTCTCTGCCTGTCTCTGTTTGTCTCTGTCGGTCTCTGTCTGTCTCTGTCTGTCTCTGTCTGTCTCTGTCTATGTCTGCATGTGTCTGTCTCTGTCTGTCTCTGTCTGTTTCTTTCTGTCCCTCTCTATCTCTATCTGTCTGCGTCTGCCTGTCTCTGTCATTCTGTCTGTCTCTGTCTGTCTCTGTCTGTCTCTGTCTGTCTCTGTCTGTCTCTGCCTGTCTCTGTCTTTCTGTCTGCCTCTGTCTGTCACCGTCTGTCTCTGTCTGCCTCTGTCTGTATCTGTCTGTATCTGTCTGTCTCTGTCTGTTTCTTTCTGTCTCTGTCTATCTCTGTCTGCGTCTGCCTGTCTCTGTCATTCTGTCTGTCTCTGTCTGTCTCTGTCTGTCTCTGTCTGTCTCTGCCTGTCTCTGCCTGTCTCTGCCTGTCTCTGCCTGTCTCTGCCTGTTTCTGCCTGTCTCTGTCTGTCTCTGTCTGTCTCTGTCTGTCTCTGTGTTTCTATCTGTCTCTGCCTGTCTCTGCCTGTCTCTGTCTACCTCTGTCTGCCTCTGTCTGTCTCTGTCTGTCTCGGTCTGTCTCTGTCAGTCCCTGTCAGTCTCTGTCTGTCTCTGTCTGTCTCTGCCTGTCTCTGCCTGTCTCTGCCTGTCTCTGCCTATCTCTGCCTGTTTCTGCCTGTCTCTGTCTGTCTCTGTCTGTCTCTGTCTGTCTCTGTCTTTCTATCTGTCTCTGCCTGTCTCTGCCTGTCTCTGTCTACCTCTGTCTGCCTCTGTCTGTCTCTGTCTGTCTCGGTCTGTCTCTGTCAGTCCCTGTCAGTCTCTGTCTGTCTCTGTCTGTCTCTGCCTGTCTCTGTCTTTCTGTCTGTCTCTGCCTGCCTCTGTCATTCTGTCTGTCTCTGTCTGTCTCTGCCTGTCTCTGTCTGTCTCTGTCTGTCTCTGTCTGTCTCTGTCTGTCTCTGTCTGTCTCTGTCTGCGTCTGTCTGTCTCTGTCTATCTCTGTCTGTCTCTGTCTGCCTCTGTCTGTCTCTGCCTATGTCTGCATGTGTCTGTCTCCGTCTGTCTCTGTCTGTTTCTTTCTGTCCCTGTCTATCTCTATCTGTCTGCGTCTGCCTGTCTCTGTCATTCTGTCTGTCTCTGTCTGTCTCTGTGTGTCTCTGTCTGTCTCTGTCTGTCTCTGTCTGTCTCTGTCTGTCTCTGTCTGTCTCTGTCTGTCTCTGTCTGTTTCTTTCTGTCTCTGTCTATCTCTGTCTGTCTCTGTCTGTTTGTGTCTGCGTCTGTCTGTCTCTGTCTGTCTCTGCCTGTCTCTGCCTGTCTCTGTCTGTCTCGGTCTGTCTCTGTGCTGTTTCTTTCTGTCTCTGTCTATCTCTGTCTGTCTCTGTCTGTTTCTGTCTGCGTCTGCCTGTCTCTGTCTTTCTGTCTGTCTCTGCCTGTCTCTGCCTGTCTCTGTCTGTCTCGATCTGTCTCTGTCAGTCTCTGCCTGTCTCTGTCTGTCTCTGTCTGTCTCTGTCTGTCTCTGTCTGTCTCTGTCTGTCTCTGTCTGTCTCTGTCTGTCTCTGTCTGCCTCTGTCTCCCTCTGTCTGTCTCTGTCTGTCTCTGTCTGTCTCTGTCTATCTCTGTCTGTCTCTGTCTGTTTCTGTCTGCGTCTGCCTGTCTCTGTCTTTCTGTCTGTCTCTGTCTGTCTCTGTCTGTTTGTGTCTGCGTCTGTCTGTCTCTGTCTGTCTCTGTCTGTCTCTGTCTGTCTCTGTCTGTCTCTGTCTGTCTCTGTCTGTCTCTGTCTGTCTCTGTCTGCCTCTGTCTGCCTCTGTCTGCCTCTGTCTGTCTCTGTCTTTCTATCTGTCTCTGCCTGTCTCTGTCTGTCTCTGTCTGTTTCTTTCTGTCTCTGTCTATCTCTGTCTGTCTCTGCCTGTCTCTGCCTGTCTCTGTCGGTTTCATCCTGTCTCTGTCTATCTCTGTCTGTCTCTGTCTGTTTCTGTCTGCGTCTGTCTGTCTCTGTCTTTCTGTCTGTCTCTGTCTGTCTCTGTCGGTTTCATCCTGTCTCTGTCTATCTCTGTCTGTCTCTGTCTGTTTCTGTCTGCGTCTGCCTGTCTCTGTCTTTCTGTCTGCCTCTGTCTGTCACCGTCTGCCTCTGTCTGCCTCTGTCTGTCTCTGTCTGTCTCTGTAAGTCTCTGTCTGTTTCTTTCTGTCTCTGTCTATCTCTGTCTGTCTCTGTCTGTTTCTGTCTGCGTCTGCCTGTCTCTGTCTTTCTGCCTGTCTTTGTCTGTCTCTGTCTGTCTCTGTCTTTCTATCTGTCTCTGCCTGTCTCTGCTTGTCTCTGTTTGTCTCTGGCTGTCTCTGTCTGTCTCTGTCTGTCTCTGTCTGCCTCTGTCTGTCTCTGTCTATGTCTGCATCTGTCTGTCTCTGTCTGTCTCAGTCTGTTTCTTTCTGTCTCTGTCTATATCTGCCTGTCTGCGTCCGCCTGTCTCTGTCATTCTGTCTGTCTCTGTCTGTCCCTGTCTGTCTCTGTCTGTCTCTGCCTGTCTCTGCCTGTCTCTGCCTGTCTCTGCCTGTCTCTGCCTGTCTCTGCCTGTCTCTGCCTGTCTCTGTCTGTCTCTGTCTGTCTCTGACTGTCTCTGTCTTTCTATCTGTCTCTGTCTATCTCTGTCTGCGTCTGACTGTCTCTGTCATTCTGTCTGTCTCTGTCTGTCTCTGTCTGTCTCTGTCTGTCTCTGCCTGTCTCTGCCTGTCTCTGCCTGTCTCTGCCTGTCTCTGCCTGTTTCTGCCTGTCTCTGTCTGTCTCTGTCTGTCTCTGTCTGTCTCTGTCTTTCTATCTGTCTCTGCCTGTCTCTGCCTGTCTCTGTCTACCTCTGTCTGCCTCTGTCTGTCTCTGTCAGTCTCTGTCTGTTTCTGTCTGCGTCTGCCTGTCTCTGTCTTTCTGTCTGTCTCTGCCTGTCTCTGTCTATCTCTGTCTGTCTCGATCTGTCTCTGTCAGTCTCTGCCTGTCTCTGTCTGTCTCTGTCTGTCTCTGTCTGTCTCTGTCTGTCTCTGTCTGTCTCTGTCTGTCTCTGTCTGTCTCTGTCTGCGTCTGTCTGTCTCTGTCTGTCTCTGTCTGGTTCTTTCTGTCTCTGTCTATCTCTGTCTGTCTCTGTCTGTTTGTGTCTGCGTCTGTCTGTCTCTGTCTGTCTCTGCCTGTCTCTGCCTGTCTCTGCCTGTCTCTGTCTGTCTCGGTCTGTCTCTGTCAGTCTCTGTCAGTCTCTGTCTGTTTCTGTCTGCGTCTGCCTGTCTCTGTCTTTCTGTCTGTCTCTGCCTGTCTCTGTCTATCTCTGTCTGTCTCGATCTGTCTCTGTCAGTCTCTGCCTGTCTCTGTCTGTCTCTGTCTGTCTCTGTCTGTCTCTGTCTGTCTCTGTCTGTCTCTGTCTGTCTCTGTCTGTCTCTGTCTGCCTCTGTCTGCCTCTGTCTGTCTCTGTCTGTCTCTGTCTGTCTCTGTCTGTCTCTGTCTCTCTCTGTCTCTGTCTGCGTCTGCCTGTCTCTGTCTTTCTATCTGTCTCTGCCTGTCTCTGTCTGTCTCTGTCTGCGTCTGCCTGTCTCTGTCCTTCTGTCTGTCTCTGTCTGCCTCTGTCTGTCTCTGTCTGTCTCTGTCTGTCTCTGTCTTTCTATCTGTCTCTGCCTGTCTCTGTCTGTCTCTGTCTGTTTGTTTCTGTCTCTGTCTATCTCTGTCTGTCTCTGTCTGTCTCTGCCTGTCTCTGTCGGTTTCATCCTGTCTCTGTCTATCTCTGTCTGTCTCTGTCTGTCTCTGTCTTTCTATCTGTCTCTGCCTGTCTCTGTTTGTCTCTGTCGGTCTCTGTCTGTCTCTGTCTGCCTCTGTCTGTCTCTGTCTATGTCTGCATGTGTCTGTCTCTGTCTGTCTCTGTCTGTTTCTTTCTGTCCCTGTCTATCTCCATCTGTCTGCGTCTGCCTGTCTCTGTCATTCTGTCTGTCTCTGTCTGTCTCTGTCTGTCTCTGTCTGTCTCTGTCTGTCTCTGCCTGTCTCTGCCTGTCTCTGCCTGTCTCTGCCTGTCTCTGCCTGTTTCTGCCTGTCTCTGTCTGTCTCCGTCTGTCTCTGTCTGTCTCTGTCTTTCTATCTGTCTCTGCCTGTCTCTGCCTGTCTCTGTCTACCTCTGTCTGCCTCTGTCTGTCTCTGTCTGTCTCTGTCTGTCTCTGTCTGTCTCTGTCTGTTTCTTTCTGTCCCTGTCTATCTCTATCTGTCTGCGTCTGCCTGTCTCTGTCATTCTGTCTGTCTCTGTCTGTCTCTGTCTGTCTCTGTCTGTCTCTGTCTGTCTCTGCCTGTCTCTGTCTTTCTGTCTGCCTCTGTCTGTCACCGTCTGTCTCTGTCTGCCTCTGTCTGTCTCTGTCTGTCTCTGTAAGTCTCTGTCTGTTTCTTTCTGTCTCAGTCTATCTCTGTCTGTCTCTGTCTGTTTCTGTCTGCGTCTGCCTGTCTCTGTCTGTCTCTGCCTGTCTCTGCCTGTCTCTGCCTGTCTCTGCCTGTCTCTGCCTGTCTCTGCCTGTCTCTGCCTGTCCCTGCCTGTCTCTGTCTGTCTCTGTCTGTGACTGTCTGTCTCTGTCTTTCTATCTGTCTCTGCCTGTCTCTGCCTGTCTCTGTTTGTCTCTGTTTGTCTCTGTCTGTCTCTGTCTGTCTCTGTCTGCCTCTGTCTGTCTCTGTCTATGTCTGCATCTGTCTGTCTCTGTCTGTCTCAGTCTGTTTCTTTCTGACTCTGTCTATATCTGTCTGTCTGCGTCTGCCTGTCTCTGTCATTCTGTCTGTCTCTGTCTGTCTCTGTCTGTCTCTGTCTGTCTCTGCCTGTCTCTGCCTGTCTCTGCCTGTCTCTGCCTGTCTCTGCCTGTCTCTGCCTGTCTCTGCCTGTCTCTGCCTGTCTCTGCCTGTCTCTGCCTGTCTCTGTCTGTCTCTGTCTGCGTCTGCCTGTCTCTGCCTGTCTCTGCCTGTCTCTGCCTGTCTCTGCCTGTCTCTGTCTGTCTCTGTCTGCGTCTGCCTGTCTCTGTCTTTCTGTCTGTCTCTGTCTGTCTCTGTCTGTCTCTGTCTGTCTCTGTCTGTCTCTGTCTGCCTCTGTCTGCCTCTGTCTGTCTCTGTCTGTCTCTGTCTGTCTCTGTCTGTCTCTGTCTTTCTATCTGTCTCTGCCTGTCTCTGTCTGTCTCTGTCTGTTTCTTTCTGTCTCTGTCTATCTCTGTCTGTCTCTGTCTGTTTCTGTCTGCGTCTGCCTGTCTCTGTCTTTCTGTCTGTCTCTGCCTGTCTCTGCCTGTCTCGATCTGTCTCTGTCAGTCTCTGCCTGTCTCTGTCTGTCTCTGTCTGTCTCTGTCTGTCTCTGTCTGTCTCTGTCTGTCTCTGTCTGTCTCTGTCTGTCTCTGTCTGCCTCTGTCTGCCTCTGTCTGTCTCTGTCTGTCTCTGTCTGTCTCTGTCTATCTCTGTCTGTCTCTGTCTGTTTCTGTCTGCGTCTGCCTGTCTCTGTCTTTCTGTCTGTCTCTGTCTGTCTCTGTCTGTCTCTGTCTGTTTGTGTCTGCGTCTGTCTGTCTCTGTCTGTCTCTGTCTGTCTCTGTCTGTCTCTGTCTGTCTCTGTCTGTCTCTGTCTGTCTCTGTCTGTCTCTGTCTGCGTCTGCCTGTCTCTGTCTTTCTGTCTGGCTCTGTCTGCCTCTGTCTGCCTCTGTCTGCCTCTGTCTGTCTCTGTCTGTCTCTGTCTGTCTCTGTCTTTCTATCTGTCACTGCCTGTCTCTGTCTGTCTCTGTCTGTTTCTTTCTGTCTCCGTCTATCTCTGTCTGTCTCTGTCTGTCTCTGCCTGTCTCTGTCGGTTTCATCCTGTCTCTGTCTATCTCTGTCTGTCTCTGTCTGTTTCTGTCTGCGTCTGCCTGTCTCTGTCTTTCTGTCTGTCTCTGTCTGTCTCTGTCGGTTTCAATCTGTCTCTGTCTATCTCTGTCTGTCTCTGTCTGTTTCTGTCTGCGTCTGTCTGTCTCTGTCTTTCTGTCTGCCTCTGTCTGTCACCGTCTGTCTCTGTCTGCCTCTGTCTGTCTCTGTCTGTCTCTGTAAGTCTCTGTCTGTTTCTTTCTGTCTCTGTCTATCTCTGTCTGTCTCTGTCTGTCTCTGCCTGTCTCTGCCTGTCTCTGTTTGTCTCTGTCTGTCTCTGTCTGTCTCTGTCTGCCTCTGTCTGTCTCTGTCTATGTCTGCATCTGTCTGTCTCTGTCTGTCTCAGTCTGTTTCTTTCTGTCTCTGTCTATATCTGTCTGTCTGCGTCTGCCTGTCTCTGTCATTCTGTCTGTATCTGTCTGTCTCTGTCTGTCTCTGCCTGTCTCTGCCTGTCTCTGCCTGTCTCTGTCTGTCTCTGTCTGTCTCTGCCTGTCTCTGTCTTTCTGTCTGTCTCTGCCTGCCTCTGTCTGTCTCTGTCTGTCTCTGTCTGTCTCTGTCTGTCTCTGTCTGTCTCTGTCTGTCTCTGTCTGTCTCTGTCTGTCTCTGTCTGTCTCTGTCTGTCTCTGTGTGTCTCTGTCTGCCTCTGTCTGCCTCTGTCTGTCTCTGTCTGTCTCTGTCTGTCTCTGTCTATCTCTGTCTGTCTCTGTCTGTTTCTGTCTACGTCTGCCTGTCTCTGTCTTTCTGTCTGCCTCTGTCTGTCACCGTCTGTCTCTGTCTGCCTCTGTCTGTCTCTGTCTGTCTCTGTAAGTCTCTGTCTGTTTCTTTCTGTCTCTGTCTATCTCTGTCTGTCTCTGTCTGTTTCTGTCTGCGTCTGCCTGTCTCTGTCTGTCTCTGCCTGTCTCTGCCTGTCTCTGCCTGTCTCTGCCTGTCTCTGCCTGTCTCTGCCTGTCTCTGCCTGTCTCTGTCTGTCTCTGTCTGTTACTGTCTGTCTCTGTCTTTCTATCTCTCTCTGCCTGTCTCTGTCTGTCTCTGTCTGTTTCTTTCTGTCTCTGTCTATCTCTGTCTGTCTCTGTCTGTTTCTGTCTGCGTCTGCCTGTCTCTGTCTTTCTGTCTGTCTCTGCCTGTCTCTGCCTGTCTCTGTCTGTCTCGATCTGTCTCTGTCAGTCTCTGCCTGTCTCTGTCTGTCTCTGTCTGTCTCTGTCTGTCTCTGTCTGTCTCTGTCTGTCTCTGTCTGTCTCTGTCTGTCTCTGTCTGCCTCTGTCTGCCTCTGTCTGTCTCTGTCTGTCTCTGTCTGTCTCTGTCTATCTCTGTCTGTCTCTGTCTGTTTCTGTCTGCGTCTGCCTGTCTCTGTCTTTCTGTCTGTCTCTGTCTGTCTCTGTCGGTTTCATCCTGTCTCTGTCTATCTCTGTCTGTCTCTGTCTGTTTCTGTCTGCGTCTGCCTGTCTCTGTCTTTCTGCCTGTCTTTGTCTGTCTCTGCCTGTCTCTGTCTGTTTCTGTCTGTTTGTTTCTGTCTCTGTCTATCTCTGTCTGTCTCTGTCTGTCTCTGCCTGTCTCTGTCGGTTTCATCCTGTCTCTGTCTATCTCTGTCTTTCTCTGTCTGTCTCTGTCTTTCTATCTGTCTCTGCCTGTCTCTGTTTGTCTCTGTCGGTCTCTGTCTGTCTCTGTCTGCCTCTGTCTGTCTCTGTCTATGTCTGCATGTGTCTGTCTCTGTCTGTCTCTGTCTGTTTCTTTCTGTCCCTGTCTATCTCTATCTGTCTGCGTCTGCCTGTCTCTGTCATTCTGTCTGTCTCTGTCTGTCTCTGTCTGTCTCTGTCTGTCTCTGTCTGTCTCTGTCTTTCTATCTGTCTCTGCCTGTCTCTGCCTATCTCTGTCTACCTCTGTCTGCCTCTGTCTGTCTCTGTCTGTCTCTGTCTGTCTCTGTCTGCGTCTGTCTGTCTCTGTCTGTCTCTGTCTGGTTCTTTCTGTCTCTGTCTATCTCTGTCTGTCTCTGTCTGTTTGTGTCTGCGTCTGTCTGTCTCTGTCTGTCTCTGCCTGTCTCTGCCTGTCTCTGTCTGTCTCGGTCTGTCTCTGTCAGTCTCTGTCAGTCTCTGTCTGTTTCTGTCTGCGTCTGCCTGTCTCTGTCTTTCTGTCTGTCTCTGCCTGTCTCTGTCTGTCTCGATCTGTCTCTGTCAGTCTCTGCCTGTCTCTGTCTGTCTCTGTCTGTCTCTGTCTGTCTCTGTCTGTCTCTGTCTGTCTCTGTCTGTCTCTGTCTGTCTCTGTCTGCCTCTGTCTGCCTCTGTCTGTCTCTGTCTGTCTCTGTCTGTCTCTGTCTGTTTCTGTCTGCGTCTGCCTGTCTCTGTCTACCTCTGTCTGCCTCTGTCTGTCTCTGTCTGTCTCTGTCTGTCTCTGTCTGCGTCTGTCTGTCTCTGTCTGTCTCTGTCTGGTTCTTTCTGTCTCTGTCTATCTCTGTCTGTCTCTGTCTGTTTCTGTCTGCGTCTGCCTGTCTCTGTCTTTCTGTCTGTCTCTGTCTGTCTCTGTCTGTTTGTGTCTGCGTCTGTCTGTCTCTGTCTGTCTCTGTCTGTCTCTGTCTGTCTCTGTCTGTCTCTGTCTGCCTCTGTCTACCTCTGTCTGTCTCTGTCTTTCTATCTGTCTCTGCCTGTCTCTGTCTGTCTCTGTCTGTTTCTTTCTGTCTCTGTCTATCTCTGTCCGTCTCTGTCTGTCTCTGCCTGTCTCTGTCGGTTTCATCCTGTCTCTGTCTATCTCTGTCTGTCTCTGTCTGCTTCTGTCTGCGTCTGTCTGTCTCTGTCTTTCTGTCTGTCTCTGTCTGTCTCTGTCGGTTTCATCCTGTCTCTGTCTATCTCTGTCTGTCTCTGACTGTTTCTGTCTGCGTCTGCCTGTCTCTGTCTTTCTGTCTGCCTCTGTCTGTCACCGTCTGCCTCTGTCTGCCTCTGTCTGTCTCTGTCTGTCTCTGTAAGTCTCTGTCTGTTTCTTTCTGTCTCTGTCTATCTCTGTCTGTCTCTGTCTGTTTCTGTCTGCGTCTGCCTGTCTCTGTCTTTCTGCCTGTCTTTGTCTGTCTCTGTCTGTCTCTGTCTTTCTATCTGTCTCTGCCTGTCTCTGCTTGTCTCTGTTTGTCTCTGTCTGTCTCTGTCTGTCTCTGTCTGTCTCTGTCTGCCTCTGTCTGTCTCTGTCTATGTCTGCATCTGTCTGTCTCTGTCTGTCTCAGTCTGTTTCTTTCTGTCTCTGTCTATATCTGTCTGTCTGCGTCCGCCTGTCTCTGTCATTCTGTCTGTCTCTGTCTGTCCCTGTCTGTCTCTGTCTGTCTCTGCCTGTCTCTGCCTGTCTCTGCCTGTCTCTGCCTGTCTCTGCCTGTCTCTGCCTGTCTCTGCCTGTCTCTGCCTGTCTCTGTCTGTCTCTGTCTGTCTCTGACTGTCTCTGTCTTTCTATCTGTCTCTGTCTATCTCTGTCTGCGTCTGACTGTCTCTGTCATTCTGTCTGTCTCTGTCTGTCTCTGTCTGTCTCTGTCTGTCTCTGCCTGTCTCTGCCTGTCTCTGCCTGTCTCTGCCTGTCTCTGCCTGTTTCTGCCTGTCTCTGTCTGTCTCTGTCTGTCTCTGTCTGTCTCTGTCTTTCTATCTGTCTCTGCCTGTCTCTGCCTGTCTCTGTCTACCTCTGTCTGCCTCTGTCTGTCTCTGTCAGTCTCTGTCTGTTTCTGTCTGCGTCTGCCTGTCTCTGTCTTTCTGTCTGTCTCTGCCTGTCTCTGTCTATCTCTGTCTGTCTCGATCTGTCTCTGTCAGTCTCTGCCTGTCTCTGTCTGTCTCTGTCTGTCTCTGTCTGTCTCTGTCTGTCTCTGTCTGTCTCTGTCTGTCTCTGTCTGCCTCTGTCTGCCTCTGTCTGTCTCTGTCTGTCTCTGTCTGTCTCTGTCTGTCTCTGTCTCTGTCTGTCTCTGTCTGCGTCTGGCTGTCTCTGTCTTTCTGTCTGTCTCTGTCTGCCTCTGTCTGCCTCTGTCTGTCTCTGTCTGTCTCTGTCTGCGTCTGCCTGTCTCTGTCCTTCTGTCTGTCTCTGTCTGCCTCTGTCTGCCTCTGTCTGTGTCTGTCTGTCTCTGTCTGTCTCTGTCTTTCTATCTGTCTCTGCCTGTCTCTGTCTGTCTCTGTCTGCGTCTGCCTGTCTCTGTCCTTCTGTCTGTCTCTGTCTGCCTCTGTCTGCCTCTGTCTGTCTCTGTCTGTCTCTGTCTGTCTCTGTCTTTCTATCTGTCTCTGCCTGTCTCTGTCTGTCTCTGTCTGTTTGTTTCTGTCTCTGTCTATCTCTGTCTGTCTCTGTCTGTCTCTGCCTGTCTCTGCCTGTCTCTGCCTGTCTCTGTCTGTCTCGGTCTGTCTCTGTCTGTCTCTGTCTATCTCTGTCTGTCTCTGTCTGTTTCTGTCTGCGTCTGCCTGTCTCTGTCTTTCTGTCTGTCTCTGTCTGTCTCTGTCGGTTTCATCCTGTCTCTGTCTATCTCTGTCTGTCTCTGTCTGTTTCTGTCTGCGTCTGCCTGTCTCTGTCTTTCTGCCTGTCTTTGTCTGTCTCTGCCTGTCTCTGTCTGTTTCTGTCTGTTTGTTTCTGTCTCTGTCTATCTCTGTCTGTCTCTGTCTGTCTCTGCCTGTCTCTGTCGGTTTCATCCTGTCTCTGTCTATCTCTGTCTTTCTCTGTCTGTCTCTGTCTTTCTATCTGTCTCTGCCTGTCTCTGTTTGTCTCTGTCGGTCTCTGTCTGTCTCTGTCTGCCTCTGTCTGTCTCTGTCTATGTCTGCATGTGTCTGTCTCTGTCTGTCTCTGTCTGTTTCTTTCTGTCCCTGTCTATCTCTATCTGTCTGCGTCTGCCTGTCTCTGTCATTCTGTCTGTCTCTGTCTGTCTCTGTCTGTCTCTGTCTGTCTCTGTCTGTCTCTGTCTTTCTATCTGTCTCTGCCTGTCTCTGCCTATCTCTGTCTACCTCTGTCTGCCTCTGTCTGTCTCTGTCTGTCTCTGTCTGTCTCTGTCTGCGTCTGTCTGTCTCTGTCTGTCTCTGTCTGGTTCTTTCTGTCTCTGTCTATCTCTGTCTGTCTCTGTCTGTTTGTGTCTGCGTCTGTCTGTCTCTGTCTGTCTCTGCCTGTCTCTGCCTGTCTCTGTCTGTCTCGGTCTGTCTCTGTCAGTCTCTGTCAGTCTCTGTCTGTTTCTGTCTGCGTCTGCCTGTCTCTGTCTTTCTGTCTGTCTCTGCCTGTCTCTGTCTGTCTCGATCTGTCTCTGTCAGTCTCTGCCTGTCTCTGTCTGTCTCTGTCTGTCTCTGTCTGTCTCTGTCTGTCTCTGTCTGTCTCTGTCTGTCTCTGTCTGTCTCTGTCTGCCTCTGTCTGCCTCTGTCTGTCTCTGTCTGTCTCTGTCTGTCTCTGTCTGTTTCTGTCTGCGTCTGCCTGTCTCTGTCTACCTCTGTCTGCCTCTGTCTGTCTCTGTCTGTCTCTGTCTGTCTCTGTCTGCGTCTGTCTGTCTCTGTCTGTCTCTGTCTGGTTCTTTCTGTCTCTGTCTATCTCTGTCTGTCTCTGTCTGTTTCTGTCTGCGTCTGCCTGTCTCTGTCTTTCTGTCTGTCTCTGTCTGTCTCTGTCTGTTTGTGTCTGCGTCTGTCTGTCTCTGTCTGTCTCTGTCTGTCTCTGTCTGTCTCTGTCTGTCTCTGTCTGCCTCTGTCTACCTCTGTCTGTCTCTGTCTTTCTATCTGTCTCTGCCTGTCTCTGTCTGTCTCTGTCTGTTTCTTTCTGTCTCTGTCTATCTCTGTCCGTCTCTGTCTGTCTCTGCCTGTCTCTGTCGGTTTCATCCTGTCTCTGTCTATCTCTGTCTGTCTCTGTCTGCTTCTGTCTGCGTCTGTCTGTCTCTGTCTTTCTGTCTGTCTCTGTCTGTCTCTGTCGGTTTCATCCTGTCTCTGTCTATCTCTGTCTGTCTCTGACTGTTTCTGTCTGCGTCTGCCTGTCTCTGTCTTTCTGTCTGCCTCTGTCTGTCACCGTCTGCCTCTGTCTGCCTCTGTCTGTCTCTGTCTGTCTCTGTAAGTCTCTGTCTGTTTCTTTCTGTCTCTGTCTATCTCTGTCTGTCTCTGTCTGTTTCTGTCTGCGTCTGCCTGTCTCTGTCTTTCTGCCTGTCTTTGTCTGTCTCTGTCTGTCTCTGTCTTTCTATCTGTCTCTGCCTGTCTCTGCTTGTCTCTGTTTGTCTCTGTCTGTCTCTGTCTGTCTCTGTCTGTCTCTGTCTGCCTCTGTCTGTCTCTGTCTATGTCTGCATCTGTCTGTCTCTGTCTGTCTCAGTCTGTTTCTTTCTGTCTCTGTCTATATCTGTCTGTCTGCGTCCGCCTGTCTCTGTCATTCTGTCTGTCTCTGTCTGTCCCTGTCTGTCTCTGTCTGTCTCTGCCTGTCTCTGCCTGTCTCTGCCTGTCTCTGCCTGTCTCTGCCTGTCTCTGCCTGTCTCTGCCTGTCTCTGCCTGTCTCTGTCTGTCTCTGTCTGTCTCTGACTGTCTCTGTCTTTCTATCTGTCTCTGTCTATCTCTGTCTGCGTCTGACTGTCTCTGTCATTCTGTCTGTCTCTGTCTGTCTCTGTCTGTCTCTGTCTGTCTCTGCCTGTCTCTGCCTGTCTCTGCCTGTCTCTGCCTGTCTCTGCCTGTTTCTGCCTGTCTCTGTCTGTCTCTGTCTGTCTCTGTCTGTCTCTGTCTTTCTATCTGTCTCTGCCTGTCTCTGCCTGTCTCTGTCTACCTCTGTCTGCCTCTGTCTGTCTCTGTCAGTCTCTGTCTGTTTCTGTCTGCGTCTGCCTGTCTCTGTCTTTCTGTCTGTCTCTGCCTGTCTCTGTCTATCTCTGTCTGTCTCGATCTGTCTCTGTCAGTCTCTGCCTGTCTCTGTCTGTCTCTGTCTGTCTCTGTCTGTCTCTGTCTGTCTCTGTCTGTCTCTGTCTGTCTCTGTCTGCCTCTGTCTGCCTCTGTCTGTCTCTGTCTGTCTCTGTCTGTCTCTGTCTGTCTCTGTCTCTGTCTGTCTCTGTCTGCGTCTGGCTGTCTCTGTCTTTCTGTCTGTCTCTGTCTGCCTCTGTCTGCCTCTGTCTGTCTCTGTCTGTCTCTGTCTGCGTCTGCCTGTCTCTGTCCTTCTGTCTGTCTCTGTCTGCCTCTGTCTGCCTCTGTCTGTGTCTGTCTGTCTCTGTCTGTCTCTGTCTTTCTATCTGTCTCTGCCTGTCTCTGTCTGTCTCTGTCTGCGTCTGCCTGTCTCTGTCCTTCTGTCTGTCTCTGTCTGCCTCTGTCTGCCTCTGTCTGTCTCTGTCTGTCTCTGCCTGTCTCTGTCTTTCTGTCTGCCTCTGTCTGTCACCGTCTATCTCTGTCTGCCTCTGTCTGTCTCTGTCTGTCTCTGTCTGTCTCTGTCTGTCTCTGTCTGTTTCTTTCTGTCTCTGTCTATCTCTGTCTGCGTCCGCCTGTCTCTGTCATTCTGTCTGTCTCTGTCTGTCTCTGTCTGTCTCTGTCTGTCTCTGTCTGTCTCTGCCTGTCTCTGCCTGTCTCTGCCTGTCTCTGCCTGTCTCTGCCTGTTTCTGCCTGTCTCTGTCTGTCTCCGTCTGTCTCTGTCTGTCTCTGTCTTTCTATCTGTCTCTGCCTGTCTCTGCCTGTCTCTGTCTACCTCTGTCTGCCTCTGTCTGTCTCTGTCTGTCTCTGTCTGTCTCTGTCTGCGTCTGTCTGTCTCTGTCTGTCTCTGTCTGGTTCTTTCTGTCTCTGTCTATCTCTGTCTGTCTCTGTCTGTTTGTGTCTGCGTCTGTCTGTCTCTGTCTTTCTGTCTGTCTCTGCCTGTCTCTGTCTGTCTCTGTCTGTCTCGATCTGTCTCTGTCAGTCTCTGCCTGTCTCTGTCTGTCTCTGTCTGTCTCTGTCTGTCTCTGTCTGTCTCTGTCTGTCTATGTCTTTCTCTGTCTTTCTATCTGTCTCTGTCAGCCTCTGCCTGTCTCTGTCTGTCTCTGTCTGCGTCTGCCTGTTTCTGTCCTTCTGTCTGTCTCTGTCTGCCTCTGTCTGCCTCTGTCTGTCTCTGTCTGTCTATGTCTTTCTCTGTCTTTCTATCTGTCTCTGCCTGTCTCTGTCTGTCTCTGTCTGTTTGTTTCTGTCTCTGTCTGTCTCTGTCTGTCTCTGCCTGTCTCTGTCGGTTTCATCCTGTCTCTGTCTATCTCTGTCTGTCTCTGTCTGTCTCTGTCTTTCTATCTGTCTCTGCCTGTCTCTGTTTGTCTCTGTCGGTCTCTGTCTGTCTCTGTCTGCCTCTGTCTGTCTCTGTCTATGTCTGCATGTGTCTGTCTCTGTCTGTCTCTGTCTGTTTCTTTCTGTCCCTGTCTATCTCTATCTGTCTGCGTCTGCCTGTCTCTGTCATTCTGTCTGTCTCTGTCTGTCTCTGTCTGTCTCTGTCTGTCTCTGTCTGTCTCTGTCTGTCTCTGCCTGTCTCTGTCTTTCTGTCTGCCTCTGTCTGTCACCGTCTGTCTCTGTCTGCCTCTGTCTGTATCTGTCTGTCTCTGTCTGTCTCTGTCTGTTTCTTTCTGTCTCTGTCTATCTCTGTCTGCGTCTGCCTGTCTCTGTCATTCTGTCTGTCTCTGTCTGTCTCTGTCTGTCTCTGTCTGTCTCTGCCTGTCTCTGCCTGTCTCTGCCTGTCTCTGCCTGTCTCTGCCTGTTTCTGCCTGTCTCTGTCTGTCTCTGTCTGTCTCTGTCTGTCTCTGTCTTTCTATCTGTCTCTGCCTGTCTCTGCCTGTCTCTGTCTACCTCTGTCTGCCTCTGTCTGTCTCTGTCTGTCTTGGTCTGTCTCTGTCAGTCTCTGTCAGTCTCTGTCTGTCTCTGTCTGTCTCTGCCTGTCTCTGTCCTTCTGTCTGTCTCTGTCTGCCTCTGTCTGCCTCTGTCTGTCTCTGTTTGTCTCTGCCTGTCTCTGTCTTTCTGTCTGCCTCTGTCTGTCACCGTCTGTCTCTGTCTGCCTCTGTCTGTCTCTGTCTGTCTCTGTCTGTCTCTGTCTGTCTCTGTCTGTCTCTGTCTGTTTCTTTCTGTCTCTGTCTATCTCTGTCTGCGTCCGCCTGTCTCTGTCATTCTGTCTGTCTCTGTCTGTCTCTGTCTGTCTCTGTCTGTCTCTGTCTGTCTCTGCCTGTCTCTGCCTGTCTCTGCCTGTCTCTGCCTGTCTCTGCCTGTTTCTGCCTGTCTCTGTCTGTCTCCGTCTGTCTCTGTCTGTCTCTGTCTTTCTATCTGTCTCTGCCTGTCTCTGCCTGTCTCTGTCTACCTCTGTCTGCCTCTGTCTGTCTCTGTCTGTCTCTGTCTGTCTCTGTCTGCGTCTGTCTGTCTCTGTCTGTCTCTGTCTGGTTCTTTCTGTCTCTGTCTATCTCTGTCTGTCTCTGTCTGTTTGTGTCTGCATCTGTCTGTCTCTGTCTTTCTGTCTGTCTCTGCCTGTCTCTGTCTGTCTCTGTCTGTCTCGATCTGTCTCTGTCAGTCTCTGCCTGTCTCTGTCTGTCTCTGTCTGTCTCTGTCTGTCTCTGTCTGTCTCTGTCTGTCTATGTCTTTCTCTGTCTTTCTATCTGTCTCTGTCAGCCTCTGCCTGTCTCTGTCTGTCTCTGTCTGCGTCTGCCTGTTTCTGTCCTTCTGTCTGTCTCTGTCTGCCTCTGTCTGCCTCTGTCTGTCTCTGTCTGTCTATGTCTTTCTCTGTCTTTCTATCTGTCTCTGCCTGTCTCTGTCTGTCTCTGTCTGTTTGTTTCTGTCTCTGTCTGTCTCTGTCTGTCTCTGCCTGTCTCTGTCGGTTTCATCCTGTCTCTGTCTATCTCTGTCTGTCTCTGTCTGTCTCTGTCTTTCTATCTGTCTCTGCCTGTCTCTGTTTGTCTCTGTCGGTCTCTGTCTGTCTCTGTCTGCCTCTGTCTGTCTCTGTCTATGTCTGCATGTGTCTGTCTCTGTCTGTCTCTGTCTGTTTCTTTCTGTCCCTGTCTATCTCTATCTGTCTGCGTCTGCCTGTCTCTGTCATTCTGTCTGTCTCTGTCTGTCTCTGTCTGTCTCTGTCTGTCTCTGTCTGTCTCTGTCTGTCTCTGCCTGTCTCTGTCTTTCTGTCTGCCTCTGTCTGTCACCGTCTGTCTCTGTCTGCCTCTGTCTGTATCTGTCTGTCTCTGTCTGTCTCTGTCTGTTTCTTTCTGTCTCTGTCTATCTCTGTCTGCGTCTGCCTGTCTCTGTCATTCTGTCTGTCTCTGTCTGTCTCTGTCTGTCTCTGTCTGTCTCTGCCTGTCTCTGCCTGTCTCTGCCTGTCTCTGCCTGTCTCTGCCTGTTTCTGCCTGTCTCTGTCTGTCTCTGTCTGTCTCTGTCTGTCTCTGTCTTTCTATCTGTCTCTGCCTGTCTCTGCCTGTCTCTGTCTACCTCTGTCTGCCTCTGTCTGTCTCTGTCTGTCTTGGTCTGTCTCTGTCAGTCTCTGTCAGTCTCTGTCTGTCTCTGTCTGTCTCTGCCTGTCTCTGTCTTTCTGTCTGTCTCTGCCTGCCTCTGTCATTCTGTCTGTCTCTGTCTGTCTCTGTCTGTCTCTGTCTGTCTCTGTCTGTCTCTGTCTGTCTCTGTCTGCCTCTGTCTGCCTCTGTCTGTCTCTGTCTGTCTCTGTCTGTCTCTGTCTATCTCTGTCTGTCTCTGTCTGTTTCTGTCTGCGTCTGCCTGTCTCTGTCTTTCTGTCTGTCTCTGTCTGTCTCTGTCTGTTTGTGTCTGCGTCTGTCTGTCTCTGTCTGTCTCTGTCTGTCTCTGTCTGCCTCTGTCTGTCTCTGTCTGTCTCTGTAAGTCTCTGTCTGTTTCTTTCTGTCTCTGTCTATCTCTGTCTGTCTCTGTCTGTTTCTGTCTGCGTCTGCCTGTCTCTGTCTGTCTCTGCCTGTCTCTGCCTGTCTCTGCCTGTCTCTGCCTGTCTCTGCCTGTCTCTGCCTGTCTCTGCCTGTCCCTGCCTGTCTCTGTCTGTCTCTGTCTGTCTCTGTCTGTCTCTGTCTGGTTCTTTCTGTCTCTGTCTATCTCTGTCTGTCTCTGTCTGTTTGTGTCTGCGTCTGTCTGTCTCTGTCTGTTTCTGTCTGCGTCTGCCTGTCTCTGTCTGTCTCTGCCTGTCTCTGCCTGTCTCTGCCTGTCTCTGCCTGTCTCTGCCTGTCTCTGTCTGTCTCTGTCTGTCTCTGTCTGCGTCTGTCTGTCTCTGTCTGTCTCTGTCTGGTTCTTTCTGTCTCTGTCTATCTCTGTCTGTCTCTGTCTGTCTCTGTCTGCGTCTGTCTGTCTCTGTCTGTCTCTGTCTGGTTCTTTCTGTCTCTGTCTATCTCTGTCTGTCTCTGTCTGTTTGTGTCTGCGTCTGTCTGTCTCTGTCTGTCTCTGCCTGTCTCTGCCTGTCTCTGTCTGTCTCGGTCTGTCTCTGTCAGTCTCTGTCAGTCTCTGTCTGTTTCTGTCTGTCTCTGTCTGTCTCTGTCTGTCTCGATCTGTCTCTGTCAGTCTCTGCCTGTCTCTGTCTGTCTCTGTCTGTTTCTGTCTGTCTCTGTCTGTCTCTGTCTGTCTCTGTCTGTCTCTGTCTGCCTCTGTCTGCCTCTGTCTGTCTCTGTCTGTCTCTGTCTGTCTCTGTCTGTTTCTGTCTGCGTCTGCCTGTCTCTGTCTTTCTGTCTGTCTCTGTCTGTCTCTGTCTGTTTGTGTCTGCGTCTGTCTGTCTCTGTCTGTCTCTGTCTGTCTCTGTCTGTCTCTGTCTGTCTCTGTCTGTCTCTGTCTGTCTCTGTCTGTCTCTGTCTGTCTCTGTCTATCTCTGTCTGTCTCTGTCTGTTTCTGTCTGCGTCTGCCTGTCTCTGTCTTTCTGTCTGTCTCTGTCTGTCTCTCTGTTTGTGTCTGCGTCTGTCTGTCTCTGTCTGTCTCTGTCTGTCTCTGTCTGTCTCTGTCTGTCTCTGTCTGTCTCTGTCTGTCTCTGTCTGTCTCTGTCTGTCTCTGTCTGTCTCTGTCTGTCTCTGTCTGTCTCTGTCTGTCTCTGTCTGTCTCTGTCTGTCTCTGTCTGCGTCTGCCTGTCTCTGTCTTTCTGTCTGTCTCTGTCTGCCTCTGTCTGCCTCTGTCTGTCTCTGTCTGTCTCTGTCTGTCTCTGTCTTTCTATCTGTCACTGCCTGTCTCTGTCTGTCTCTGTCTTTCTATCTGTGTCTGCCTGTCTCTGCCTGTCTCTGTTTGTCTCTGTCTGTCTCTGTCTGTCTCTGTCTGCCTCTGTCTGTCTCTGTCTATGTCTGCATCTGTCTGTCTCTGTCTGTCTCAGTCTGTTTCTTTCTGTCTCTGTCTATATCTGTCTGTCTGCGTCTGTCTGTCTCGGTCATTCTGTCTGTATCTGTCTGTCTCTGTCTGTCTCTGCCTGTCTCTGCCTGTCTCTGCCTGTCTCTGTCTGTCTCTGTCTGTCTCTGCCTGTCTCTGTCTTTCTGTCTGTCTCTGCCTGCCTCTGTCATTCTGTCTGTCTCTGTCTGTCTCTGTCTGTCTCTGTCTGTCTCTGTCTGTCTCAGTCTGTCTCTGTCTGTCTCTGTCTGCCTCTGTCTGCCTCTGTCTGTCTCTGTCTGTCTCTGTCTGTATCTGTCTATCTCTGTCTGTCTCTGTCTGTTTCTGTCTGCGTCTGCCTGTCTCTGTCTTTCTGTCTGTCTCTGTCTGTCTCTGTCTGTTTGTGTCTGCGTCTGTCTGTCTCTGTCTGTCTCTGTCGGTTTCATCCTGTCTCTGTCTATCTCTGTCTGTCTCTGTCTGTTTCTGTCTGCGTCTGCCTGTCTCTGTCTTTCTGCCTGTCTTTGTCTGTCTCTGTCTGTCTCTGTCTTTCTATCTGTCTCTGCCTGTCTCTGCTTGTCTCTGTTTGTCTCTGTCTGTCTCTGTCTGTCTCTGTCTGCCTCTGTCTGTCTCTGTCTATGTCTGCATCTGTCTGTCTCTGTCTGTCTCAGTCTGTTTCTTTCTGTCTCTGTCTATATCTGTCTGTCTGCGTCCGCCTGTCTCTGTCATTCTGTCTGTCTCTGTCTGTCCCTCTCTGTCTCTGTCTGTCTCTGCCTGTCTCTGCCTGTCTCTGCCTGTCTCTGCCTGTCTCTGCCTGCCTCTGCCTGTCTCTGCCTGTCTCTGCCTGTCTCTGCCTGTCTCTGTCTGTCTCTGTCTGTCTCTGACTGTCTCTGTCTTTCTATCTGTCTCTGCCTGTCTCTGTCTGTCTCTGTCTGCGTCTGCCTGTCTCTGTCCTTCTGTCTGTCTCTGTCTGCCTCTGTCTGCCTCTGTCTGTCTCTGTCTGTCTCTGTCTGTCTCTGTCTGTCTCTGTCTTTCTATCTGTCTCTGCCTGTCTCTGTCTGTCTCTGTCTGTTTGTTTCTGTCTCTGTCTATCTCTGTCTGTCTCTGTCTGTCTCTGCCTGTCTCTGTCGGTTTCATCCTGTCTCTGTCTATCTCTGTCTGTCTCTGTCTGTCTCTGTCTTTCTATCTGTCTCTGCCTGTCTCTGTTTGTCTCTGTCGGTCTCTGTCTGTCTCTGTCTGCCTCTGTCTGTCTCTGTCTATGTCTGCATGTGTCTGTCTCTGTCTGTCTCTGTCTGTTTCTTTCTGTCCCTGTCTATCTCTATCTGTCTGCGTCCGCCTGTCTCTGTCATTCTGTCTGTCTCTGTCTGTCCCTCTCTGTCTCTGTCTGTCTCTGCCTGTCTCTGCCTGTCTCTGCCTGTCTCTGCCTGTCTCTGCCTGTCTCTGCCTGTCTCTGTCTGTCTCTGTCTGTCTCTGTCTGCCTCTGTCTGTCTCTGTCTGTCTCTGTCTGTCTCTGTCTGTCTCTGTCTGTCTCTGTCTTTCTATCTGTCTCTGCCTGTCTCTGCCTGTCTCTGTCTACCTCTGTCTGCCTCTGTCTGTCTCTGTCTGTCTCTGTCTGTCTCTGTCTGCGTCTGTCTGTCTCTGTCTGTCTCTGTCTGGTTCTTTCTGTCTCTGTCTATCTCTGTCTGTCTCTGTCTGTTTGTGTCTGCGTCTGTCTGTCTCTGTCTGTCTCTGCCTGTCTCTGCCTGTCTCTGTCTGTCTCGGTCTGTCTCTGTCAGTCTCTGTCAGTCTCTGTCTGTTTCTGTCTGTCTCTGTCTGTCTCTGTCTGTCTCGATCTGTCTCTGTCAGTCTCTGCCTGTCTCTGTCTGTCTCTGTCTGTCTCTGTCTGTCTCTGTCTGTCTCTGTCTGTCTCTGTCTGTCTCTGTCTGCCTCTGTCTGCCTCTGTCTGTCTCTGTCTGTCTCTGTCTGTCTCTGTCTGTTTCTGTCTGCGTCTGCCTGTCTCTGTCTTTCTGTCTGTCTCTGTCTGTCTCTGTCTGTTTGTGTCTGCGTCTGTCTGTCTCTGTCTGTCTCTGTCTGTCTCTGTCTGTCTCTGTCTGTCTCTGTCTGTCTCTGTCTGTCTCTGTCTGTCTCTGTCTATCTCTGTCTGTCTCTGTCTGTTTCTGTCTGCGTCTGCCTGTCTCTGTCTTTCTGTCTGTCTCTGTCTGTCTCTGTCTGTTTGTGTCTGCGTCTGTCTGTCTCTGTCTGTCTCTGTCTGTCTCTGTCTGTCTCTGTCTGTCTCTGTCTGTCTCTGTCTGTCTCTGTCTGTCTCTGTCTGTCTCTGTCTGTCTCTGTCTGTCTCTGTCTGTCTCTGTCTGTCTCTGTCTGTCTCTGTCTGTCTCTGTCTGCGTCTGCCTGTCTCTGTCTTTCTGTCTGTCTCTGTCTGCCTCTGTCTGCCTCTGTCTGTCTCTGTCTGTCTCTGTCTGTCTCTGTCTTTCTATCTGTCACTGCCTGTCTCTGTCTGTCTCTGTCTGTTTCTTTCTGTCTCTGTCTATCTCTGTCTGTCTCTGTCTGTCTCTGCCTGTCTCTGTCGGTTTCATCCTGTCTCTGTGTATCTCTGTCTGTCTCTGTCTGTTTCTGTCTGCGTCTGCCTGTCTCTGTCTTTCTGTCTGTCTCTGTCTGTCTCTGTCGGTTTCATCCTGTCTCTGTCTATCTCTGTCTGTCTCTGTCTGTTTCTGTCTGCGTCTGTCTGTCTCTGTCTTTCTGTCTGCCTCTGTCTGTCACCGTCTGTCTCTGTCTGCCTCTGTCTGTCTCTGTCTATCTCTGTAAGTCTCTGTCTGTTTCTTACTGTCTCTGTCTATCTCTGTCTGTCTCTGTCTGTTTCTGTCTGCGTCTGCCTGTCTCTGTCTGTCTCTGTCTGTCTCTGTCTTTCTATCTGTGTCTGCCTGTCTCTGCCTGTCTCTGTTTGTCTCTGTCTGTCTCTGTCTGTCTCTGTCTGCCTCTGTCTGTCTCTGTCTATGTCTGCATCTGTCTGTCTCTGTCTGTCTCAGTCTGTTTCTTTCTGTCTCTGTCTATATCTGTCTGTCTGCGTCTGCCTGTCTCGGTCATTCTGTCTGTATCTGTCTGTCTCTGTCTGTCTCTGCCTGTCTCTGCCTGTCTCTGCCTGTCTCTGTCTGTCTCTGTCTGTCTCTGCCTGTCTCTGTCTTTCTGTCTGTCTCTGCCTGCCTCTGTCATTCTGTCTGTCTCTGTCTGTCTCTGTCTGTCTCTGTCTGTCTCTGTCTGTCTCTGTCTGTCTCTGTCTGTCTCTGTCTGCCTCTGTCTGCCTCTGTCTGTCTCTGTCTGTCTCTGTCTGTATCTGTCTATCTCTGTCTGTCTCTGTCTGTTTCTGTCTGCGTCTGCCTGTCTCTGTCTTTCTGTCTGTCTCTGTCTGTCTCTGTCTGTTTGTGTCTGCGTCTGTCTGTCTCTGTCTGTCTCTGTCTGTCTCTGTCTTTCTATCTGTCTCTGCCTGTCTCTGCCTGTCTCTGTTTGTCTCTGTCTCTCTCTGTCTGTCTCTGTCTGCCTCTGTCTGTCTCTGTCTATGTCTGCATCTGTCTGTCTCTGTCTGTCTCAGTCTGTTTCTTTCTGTCTCTGTCTATATCTGTCTGTCTGCGTCTGCCTGTCTCTGTCATTCTGTCTGTCTCTGTCTGTCTCTGTCTGTCTCTGCCTGTCTCTGTCTGTCTCTGTCTTTCTATCTGTCTCTGCCTGTCTCTGTCTGTCTCTGTCTGTTTCTTTCTGTCCCTGTCTATCTCTGTCTGTCTCTGTCTGTCTCTGCCTGTCTCTGTCGGTTTCATCCTGTCTCTGTCTATCTCTGTCTGTCTCTGTCTGTTTCTGTCTGCGTCTGCCTGTCTCTGTCTGTCTCTGTCGGTTTCATCCTGTCTCTGTCTATCTCTGTCTGTCTCTGTCTGTTTCTGTCTGCGTCTGCCTGTCTCTGTCTGTCTCTGTCTGTCTCTGTCTGTCTCTGTCTGCCTCTGTCTGCCTCTGTCTGTCTCTGTCTGTCTCTGTCTGTCTCTGTCTATCTCTGTCTGTCTCTGTCTGTTTCTGTCTGCGTCTGCCTGTCTCTGTCTTTCTGTCTGTCTCTGTCTGTCTCTGTCTGTCTCTGTCTGTTTGTGTCTGCGTCTCTCTGTCTCTGTCTGTATCTGTCTGTCTCTGTCTGTCTCTGTCTGTCTCTGTCTGCCTCTGTCTGCCTCTGTCTGTCTCTGTCTTTCTATGTGTCTCTGCCTGTCTCTGTCTGTCTCTGTCTGTTTCTTTCTGTCTCTGTCTATCTCTGTCTGTCTCTGTCTGTCTCTGCCTGTCTCTGTCGGTTTCATCCTGTCTCTGTCTATCTCTGTCTGTCTCTGTCTGTTTCTGTCTGCGTCTGCCTGTCTCTGTCTTTCTGTCTGTCTCTGTCTGTCTCTGTCGGTTTCATCCTGTCTCTGTCTATCTCTGTCTGTCTCTGTCTGTTTCTGTCTGCGTCTGCCTGTCTCTGTCTTTCTGTCTGCCTCTGTCTGTCACCGTCTGCCTCTGTCTGCCTCTGTCTGTCTCTGTCTGTCTCTGTAAGTCTCTGTCTGTTTCTTTCTGTCTCTGTCTATCTCTGTCTGTCTCTGTCTGTCTCTGTCTGTTTGTGTCTGCGTCTGTCTGTCTCTGTCTGTCTCTGTCTGTCTCTGTCTGTCTCTGTCTGCCTCTGTCTGCCTCTGTCTGTCTCTGTCTTTCTATCTGTCTCTGCCTGTCTCTGTCTGTCTCTGTCTGTTTCGTTCTGTCTCTGTCTATCTCTGTCTGTCTCTGTCTGTCTCTGCCTGTCTCTGTCGGTTTCATCCTGTCTCTGTCTATCTCTGTCTGTCTCTGTCTGTCTCTGTCTGCCTCTGTCTGTCTCTGTCTATGTCTGCATCTGTCTGTCTCTGCCTGTCTCAGTCTGTTTCTTTCTGTCTCTGTCTATATCTGTCTGTCTGCGTCCGCCTGTCTCTGTCATTCTGTCTGTCTCTGTCTGTCCCTCTCTGTCTCTGTCTGTCTCTGCCTGTCTCTGCCTGTCTCTGCCTGTCTCTGCCTGTCTCTGCCTGTCTCTGCCTGTCTCTGCCTGTCTCTGCCTGTCTCTGTCTGTCTCTGTCTGTCTCTGACTGTCTCTGTCTTTCTATCTGTCTCTGCCTGTCTCTGTCTGTCTCTGTCTGCGTCTGCCTGTCTCTGTCCTTCTGTCTGTCTCTGTCTGCCTCTGTCTGCCTCTGTCTGTCTCTGTCTGTCTCTGTCTGTCTCTGTCTTTCTATCTGTCTCTGCCTGTCTCTGTCTGTCTCTGTCTGTTTGTTTCTGTCTCTGTCTATCTCTGTCTGTCTCTGTCTGTCTCTGCCTGTCTCTGTCGGTTTCATCCTGTCTCTGTCTATCTCTGTCTGTCTCTGTCTGTCTCTGTCTTTCTATCTGTCTCTGCCTGTCTCTGTTTGTCTCTGTCGGTCTCTGTCTGTCTCTGTCTGCCTCTGTCTGTCTCTATCTATGTCTGCATGTGTCTGTCTCTGTCTGTCTCAGTCTGTTTCTTTCTGTCCCTGTCTATCTCTATCTGTCTGCGTCTGCCTGTCTCTGTCATTCTGTCTGTCTCTGTCTGTCTCTGTCTGTCTCTGTCTGTCTCTGTCTGTCTCTGTCTGTCTCTGTCTTTCTATCTGTCTCTGCCTGTCTCTGCCTGTCTCTGTCTACCTCTGTCTGCCTCTGTCTGTCTCTGTCTGTCTCTGTCTGTCTCTGTCTGTCTCTGTCTGCGTCTGTCTGTCTCTGTCTGTCTCTGTCTGGTTCTTTCTGTCTCTGTCTATCTCTGTCTGTCTCTGTCTGTTTGTGTCTGCGTCTGTCTGTCTCTGTCTGTCTCTGTCTGTCTCTGTCTGTCTCTGTCTGTCTCTGTCTGTCTCTGTCTGCCTCTGTCTGCCTCTGTCTGTCTCTGTCTGTCTCTGTCTGTCTCTGTCTATCTCTGTCTGTCTCTGTCTGTTTCTGTCTGCGTCTGCCTGTCTCTGTCTTTCTCTGTCTGTCTCTGTCTGTCTCTGTCGGTTTCATCCTGTCTCTGTCTATCTCTGTCTGTCTCTGTCTGTTTCTGTCTGCGTCTGCCTGTCTCTGTCTTTCTGTCTGCCTCTGTCTGTCACCGTCTGTCTCTGTCTGCCTCTGTCTGTCTCTGTCTGTCTCTGTAAGTCTCTGTCTGTTTCTTTCTGTCTCTGTCTATCTCTGTCTGTCTCTGTCTGTTTCTGTCTGCGTCTGCCTGTCTCTGTCTGTCTCTGTCTGTCTCTGTCTGTCTCTGTCTGTCTCTGTCTTTCTATCTGTCTCTGCCTGTCTCTGCCTGTCTCTGTCTACCTCTGTCTGCCTCTGTCTGTCTCTGTCTGTCTCTGTCTGTCTCTGTCTGCGTCTGTCTGTCTCTGTCTGTCTCTGTCTGTTTCTTTCTGTCCCTGTCTATCTCTGTCTGTCTCTGTCTGTCTCTGCCTGTCTCTGTCGGTTTCATCCTGTCTCTGTCTATCTCCGTCTGTCTCTGTCTGTTTCTGTCTGCGTCTGCCTGTCTCTGTCTTTCTGTCTGTCTCTGTCTGTCTCTGTCGGTTTCATCCTGTCTCTGTCTATCTCTGTCTGTCTCTGTCTGTTTCTGTCTGCGTCTGCCTGTCTCTGTCTTTCTGTCTGCCTCTGTCTGTCACCGTCTGTCTCTGTCTGCCTCTGTCTGTCTCTGTCTGTCTCTGTAAGTCTCTGTCTGTTCCTTTCTGTCTCTGTCTATCTCTGTCTGTCTCTGTCTGCCTCTGTCTGTCTCTGTCTATGTCTGCATCTGTCTGTCTCAGTCTGTTTCTTTCTGTCTCTGTCTATATCTGTCTGTCTGCGTCTGCCTGTCTCTGTCATTCTGTCTGTCTCTGTCTGTCTCTGTCTGCCTCTGTCTGTCTCTGTCTGTCTCTGTAAGTCTCTGTCTGTTCCTTTCTGTCTCTGTCTATCTCTGTCTGTCTCTGTCTGTTTCTGTCTGCGTCTGCCTGTCTCTGTCTTTCTGCCTGCCTCTGTCTGTCTCTGTCTGCCTCTGTCTGCCTCTGTCTGCCTCTGTCTGTCTCTGTCTGTCTCTGTCTGTCTCTGTCTGCCTCTGTCTGCCTCTGTCTTTCTATCTGTCTCTGCCTGTCTCTGTCTGTCTCTGTCTGTCTCTGTCTGTTTCTTTCTGTCTCTGTCTATCTCTGTCTGTCTCTGTCTGTTTCAGTCTGCGTCTGCCTGTCTGTGTCTTTCTGTCTGTCTCTGCCGGTCTCTGCCTGTCTCTGTCTGTCTCGATCTGTCTCTGTCAGTCTCTGCCTGTCTCTGTCTGTCTCTGTCTGTCTCTGTCTGTCTCTGTCTGTCTCTGTCTGCCTCTGTCTGCCTCTGTCTGTCTCTGTCTATGTCTGCATCTGTCTGTCTCTGTCTGTCTCAGTCTGTTTCTTTCTGTCTCTGTCTATATCTGTCTGTCTGCGTCTGCCTGTCTCTGTCATTCTGTCTGTCTCTGTCTGTCTCTGTCTGTCTCTGTCTGTCTCTGCCTGTCTCTGCCTGTCTCTGCCTGTCTCTGCCTGTCTCTGTCTGTCTCTGTCTGTCTCCGTCTGTCTCTGTCTTTCTATCTGTCTCTGCCTGTCTCGGCCTGTCTCTGCCTGTCTCTGTCTGTCTCTGCCTGTCTCTGCCTGTCTCTGCCTGTCTCTGCCTGTATCTGCCTGTCTCTGTCTGTCTCTGTCTGTCTCTGCCTGTCTCTGTCTTTCTGTCTGTCTCCGTCTGTCTCTGTCTTTCTATCTGTCTCTGCCTGTCTCTGCCGGTCACTGCCTGTCTCTGCCTGTCTCTGCCTGTCTCTGCCTGTCTCTGCCTGTCTCTGTCTGTCTCTGTCTGTCTCTGCCTGTCTCTGTCTTTCTATCTGTCTCTGCCTGTCTCTGTTTGTCTCTGTCGGTCTCTGTCTGTCTCTGTCTGCCTCTGTCTGTCTCTGTCTGTCTCTGTCTGCGTCTGCCTGTCTCTGTCTTTCTGTCTGCCTCTGTCTGTCTCTGTCTGTCTCTGTCTGTCTCTGTCTGTCTCTGTCTGTCTCTGTCTGTCTCTGTCTGTCTCTGTCTGTCTCTGTCTGTCTCTGTCTATCTCTGTCTATCTCTGTCTGTCTCTGTCTGTTTCTGTCTGCGTCTGCCTGTCTCTGTCTTTCTGTCTGTCTCTGTCTGTCTCTGTCTGTTTGTGTCTGCGTCTGTCTGTCTCTGCCTGTCTCTGTCTTTCTGTCTGTCTCTGCCTGCCTCTGTCATTCTGTCTGTCTCTGTCTGTCTCTGTCTGTCTCTGTCTGTCTCTGTCTGTCTCTGTCTGTCTCTGTCTGCCTCTGTCTGCCTCTGTCTGTCTCTGTCTGTCTCTGTCTGTCTCTGTCTATCTCTGTCTGTCTCTGTCTGTTTCTGTCTGCGTCTGCCTGTCTCTGTCTTTCTGTCTGTCTCTGTCTGTCTCTGTCTGTTTGTGTCTGCGTCTGTCTGTCTCTGTCTGTCTCTGTCTGTCTCTGTCTGTTTCTGTCTGCGTCTGCCTGTCTCTGTCTTTCTGTCTGTCTCTGTCTGTCTCTGTCTGTTTGTGTCTGCGTCTGTCTGTCTCTGTCTGTCTCTGTCTGTCTCTGCCTGTCTCTGTCTTTCTGTCTGTCTCTGCCTGCCTCTGTCATTCTGTCTGTCTCTGTCTGTCTCTGTCTGTCTCTGTCTGTCTCTGTCTGTCTCTGTCTGTCTCTGTCTGCCTCTGTCTGCCTCTGTCTGTCTCTGTCTGTCTCTGTCTGTCTCTGTCTGCCTCTGTCTGTCTCTGTCTATGTCTGCATCTGTCTGTCTCTGTCTGTCTCAGTCTGTTTCTTTCTGTCTCTGTCTATATCTGTCTGTCTGCGTCTGCCTGTCTCTGTCATTCTGTCTGTCTCTGTCTGTCTCTGTCTGTCTCTGTCTGTCTCTGCCTGTCTCTGCCTGTCTCTGCCTGTCTCTGCCTGTCTCTGCCTGTCTCTGCCTGTCTCTGTCTGTCTCTGTCTGTGACTGTCTGTCTCCGTCTTTCTATCTGTCTCTGCCTGTCTCTGTCTGTCTCTGTCTGTCTCTGTCTGTCTCTGTCTGCGTCTGCCTGTCTCTGTCTTTCTGTCTGTCTCTGTCTGCCTCTGTCTGCCTCTGTCTGTCTCTGTCTGTCTCTGCCTGTCTCTGTCTTTCTATCTGTCTCTGCCTGTCTCTGTCTGTCTCTGTCTGTTTCTTTCTGTCCCTGTCTATCTCTGTCTGTCTCTGTCTGTCTCTGCCTGTCTCTGTCTGTCTCTGTCTGTTTCTTTCTGTCCCTGTCTATCTCTGTCTGTCTCTGTCTGTCTCTGCCTGTCTCTGTCGGTTTCATCCTGTCTCTGTCTATCTCTGTCTGTCTCTGTCTGTTTCTGTCTGCGTCTGCCTGTCTCTGTCTTTCTGTCTGTCTCTGTCTGTCTCTGTCGGTTTCATCCTGTCTCTGTATATCTCTGTCTGTCTCTGTCTGTTTCTGTCTGCGTCTGCCTGTCTCTGTCTTTCTGTCTGCCTCTGTCTGTCACCGTCTGTCTCTGTCTGCCTCTGTCTGTCTCTGTCTGTCTCTGTAAGTCTCTGTCTGTTCCTTTCTGTCGCTGTCTATCTCTGTCTGTCTCTGTCTGTTTCTGTCTGCGTCTGCCTGTCTCTGTCTGTCTCTGTCTGTCTCTGTCTTTCTATCTGTCTCTGCCTGTCTCTGCCTGTCTCTGTTTGTCTCTGTCTGTCTCTGTCTGTCTCTGTCTGTGTCTGTCTGCCTCTGTCTGTCTCTGTCTATGTCTGCATCTGTCTGTCTCAGTCTGTTTCTTTCTGTCTCTGTCTATATCTGTCTGTCTGCGTCTGCCTGTCTCTGTCATTCTGTCTGTCTCTGTCTGTCTCTGTAAGTCTCTGTCTGTTCCTTTCTGTCTCTGTCTATCTCTGTCTGTCTCTGTCTGTTTCTGTCTGCGTCTGCCTGTCTCTGTCTTTCTGCCTGCCTCTGTCTGTCTCTGTCTGCCTCTGTCTGCCTCTGTCTGCCTCTGTCTGTCTCTGTCTGTCTCTGTCTGTCTCTGTCTGTCTCTGTCTGCCTCTGTCTTTCTATCTGTCTCTGCCTGTCTCTGTCTGTCTCTGTCTGTTTCTTTCTGTCTCTGTCTATCTCTGTCTGTCTCTGTCTGTTTCAGTCTGCGTCTGCCTGTCTGTGTCTTTCTGTCTGTCTCTGCCGGTCTATGCCTGTCTCTGTCTGTCTCGATCTGTCTCTGTCAGTCTCTGCCTGTCTCTGTCTGTCTCTGTCTGTCTCTGTCTGTCTCTGTCTGTCTCTGTCTGCCTCTGTCTGCCTCTGTCTGTCTCTGTCTATGTCTGCATCTGTCTGTCTCTGTCTGTCTCAGTCTGTTTCTTTCTGTCTCTGTCTATATCTGTCTGTCTGCGTCTGCCTGTCTCTGTCATTCTGTCTGTCTCTGTCTGTCTCTGTCTGTCTCTGTCTGTCTCTGCCTGTCTCTGCCTGTCTCTGCCTGTCTCTGGCTGTCTCTGTCTGTCTCTGTCTGTCTCCGTCTGTCTCTGTCTTTCTATCTGTCTCTGCCTGTCTCTGCCTGTCTCTGCCTGTCTCTGCCTGTCTCTGCCTGTCTCTGCCTGTCTCTGCCTGTCTCTGTCTGTCTCTGTCTGTCTCTGCCTGTCTCTGTCTTTCTGTCTGTCTCCGTCTGTCTCTGTCTTTCTATCTGTCTCTGCCTGTCTCTGCCGGTCTCTGCCTGTCTCTGCCTGTCTCTGCCTGTCTCTGCCTGTCTCTGTCTGTCTCTGTCTGTCTCTGTCTGTTTCTTTCTGTCTCTGTCTATCTCTGTCTGTCTCTGTCTGTTTCTGTCTGCGTCTGCGTGTCTCTGTCTTTCTGTCTGTCTCTGTCAGTCTCTGTCTGTCTCTGTCTGTCTCTGTCTGTCTCTGTCTGTCTCTGTCTGTCTCTGTCTGCCTCTGTCTGCCTCTGTCTGTCTCTGTCTGTCTCAGTCTGTTTCTTTCTGTCTCTGTCTATATCTGTCTGTCTGCGTCTGCCTGTCTCTGTCATTCTGTCCGTCTCTGTCTGTCTCTGTCTGTCTCTGTCTATTTCTTTCTGTCTCTGTCTATCTCTGTCTGTCTCTGTCTGTCTCTGTCGGTTTCATCCTGTCTCTGTCTATCTCTGTCTGTCTCTGTCTGTTTCTGTCTGCGTCTGCCTGTCTCTGTCTTTCTGCCTGTCTCTGTCTGTCTCTGTCTGTCTCTGTCTTTCTATCTGTCTCTGCCTGTCTCTGCCTCTCCCTGTTTGTCTCTGTCTGTCTCTATCTGTCTCTGTCTGTCTCTGTCTGTCTCTGTCTGTCTCTGTCTGCCTCTGTCTGCCTCTGTCTGTCTCTGTCTGTCTCAGTCTGTTTCTTTCTGTCTCTGTCTATATCTGTCTGTCTGCGTCTGCCTGTCTCTGTCATTCTGTCCGTCTCTGTCTGTCTCTGTCTGTCTCTGTCTGTTTCTTTCTGTCTCTTTCTGTCTCTGTCTATCTCTGTCTGTCTCTGTCTGTTCGTGTCTGCGTCTGTCTGCGTCTGTCTGTCTCTGTCTGTCTCTGTCTGTCTCTGCCTGTCTCTGTCTTTCTGTCTGTCTCTGCCTGCCTCTGTCATTCTGTCTGTCTCTGTCTGTCTCTGTCTGTCTCTGTCTGTCTCTGTCTGTCTCTGTCTGTCTCTGTCTGTCTCTGTCTGCCTCTGTCTGCCTCTGTCTGTCTCTGTCTGTCTCTGTCTGTCTCTGTCTATCTCTGTCTGTCTCTGTCTGTTTCTGTCTGCGTCTGCCTGTCTCTGTCTTTCTGTCTGTCTCTGTCTGTCTCTGTCTGTTTGTGTCTGCGTCTGTCTGTCTCTGTCTGTCTCTGTCTGTCTCTGTCTGTTTCTGTCTGCGTCTGCCTGTCTCTGTCTTTCTGTCTGTCTCTGTCTGTCTCTGTCTGTTTGTGTCTGCGTCTGTCTGTCTCTGTCTGTCTCTGTCTGTCTCTGCCTGTCTCTGTCTTTCTGTCTGTCTCTGCCTGCCTCTGTCATTCTGTCTGTCTCTGTCTGTCTCTGTCTGTCTCTGTCTGTCTCTGTCTGTCTCTGTCTGTCTCTGTCTGCCTCTGTCTGCCTCTGTCTGTCTCTGTCTGTCTCTGTCTGTCTCTGTCTGCCTCTGTCTGTCTCTGTCTATGTCTGCATCTGTCTGTCTCTGTCTGTCTCAGTCTGTTTCTTTCTGTCTCTGTCTATATCTGTCTGTCTGCGTCTGCCTGTCTCTGTCATTCTGTCTGTCTCTGTCTGTCTCTGTCTGTCTCTGTCTGTCTCTGCCTGTCTCTGCCTGTCTCTGCCTGTCTCTGCCTGTCTCTGCCTGTCTCTGCCTGTCTCTGTCTGTCTCTGTCTGTGACTGTCTGTCTCCGTCTTTCTATCTGTCTCTGCCTGTCTCTGTCTGTCTCTGTCTGTCTCTGTCTGTCTCTGTCTGCGTCTGCCTGTCTCTGTCTTTCTGTCTGTCTCTGTCTGTCTCTGTCTTTCTATCTGTCTCTGCCTGTCTCTGTCTGTGTCTGTCTGTTTCTTTCTGTCCCTGTCTATCTCTGTCTGTCTCTGTCTGTCTCTGCCTGTCTCTGTCGGTTTCATCCTGTCTCTGTCTATCTCTGTCTGTCTCTGTCTGTTTCTGTCTGCGTCTGCCTGTCTCTGTCTTTCTGTCTGTCTCTGTCTGTCTCTGTCGGTTTCATCCTGTCTCTGTCTATCTCTGTCTGTCTCTGTCTGTTTCTGTCTGCGTCTGCCTGTCTCTGTCTTTCTGTCTGCCTCTGTCTGTCACCGTCTGTCTCTGTCTGCCTCTGTCTGTCTCTGTCTGTCTCTGTAAGTCTCTGTCTGTTCCTTTCTGTCGCTGTCTATCTCTGTCTGTCTCTGTCTGTTTCTGTCTGCGTCTGCCTGTCTCTGTCTTTCTGCCTGTCTCTGTCTGTCTCTGTCTGTCTCTGTCTTTCTATCTGTCTCTGCCTGTCTCTGCCTGTCTCTGTTTGTCTCTGTCTGTCTCTGTCTGTCTCTGTCTGTGTCTGTCTGCCTCTGTCTGTCTCTGTCTATGTCTGCATCTGTCTGTCTCAGTCTGTTTCTTTCTGTCTCTGTCTATATCTGTCTGTCTGCGTCTGCCTGTCTCTGTCATTCTGTCTGTCTCTGTCTGTCTCTGTAAGTCTCTGTCTGTTCCTTTCTGTCTCTGTCTATCTCTGTCTGTCTCTGTCTGTTTCTGTCTGCGTCTGCCTGTCTCTGTCTTTCTGCCTGCCTCTGTCTGTCTCTGTCTGCCTCTGTCTGCCTCTGTCTGCCTCTGTCTGTCTCTGTCTGTCTCTGTCTGTCTCTGTCTGTCTCTGTCTGCCTCTGTCTTTCTATCTGTCTCTGCCTGTCTCTGTCTGTCTCTGTCTGTTTCTTTCTGTCTCTGTCTATCTCTGTCTGTCTCTGTCTGTTTCAGTCTGCGTCTGCCTGTCTGTGTCTTTCTGTCTGTCTCTGCCGGTCTATGCCTGTCTCTGTCTGTCTCGATCTGTCTCTGTCAGTCTCTGCCTGTCTCTGTCTGTCTCTGTCTGTCTCTGTCTGTCTCTGTCTGTCTCTGTCTGCCTCTGTCTGCCTCTGTCTGTCTCTGTCTATGTCTGCATCTGTCTGTCTCTGTCTGTCTCAGTCTGTTTCTTTCTGTCTCTGTCTATATCTGTCTGTCTGCGTCTGCCTGTCTCTGTCATTCTGTCTGTCTCTGTCTGTCTCTGTCTGTCTCTGTCTGTCTCTGCCTGTCTCTGCCTGTCTCTGCCTGTCTCTGCCTGTCTCTGTCTGTCTCTGTCTGTCTCCGTCTGTCTCTGTCTTTCTATCTGTCTCTGCCTGTCTCTGCCTGTCTCTGCCTGTCTCTGCCTGTCTCTGCCTGTCTCTGCCTGTCTCTGCCTGTCTCTGTCTGTCTCTGTCTGTCTCTGCCTGTCTCTGTCTTTCTGTCTGTCTCCGTCTGTCCCTGTCTTTCTATCTGTCTCTGCCTGTCTCTGCCGGTCTCTGCCTGTCTCTGCCTGTCTCTGCCTGTCTCTGCCTGTCTCTGTCTGTCTCTGTCTGTCTCTGTCTGTTTCTTTCTGTCTCTGTCTATCTCTGTCTGTCTCTGTCTGTTTCTGTCTGCGTCTGCGTGTCTCTGTCTTTCTGTCTGTCTCTGTCAGTCTCTGTCTGTCTCTGTCTGTCTCTGTCTGTCTCTGTCTGTCTCTGTCTGTCTCTGTCTGCCTCTGTCTGCCTCTGTCTGTCTCTGTCTGTCTCAGTCTGTTTCTTTCTGTCTCTGTCTATATCTGTCTGTCTGCGTCTGCCTGTCTCTGTCATTCTGTCCGTCTCTGTCTGTCTCTGTCTGTCTCTGTCTATTTCTTTCTGTCTCTGTCTATCTCTGTCTGTCTCTGTCTGTCTCTGTCGGTTTCATCCTGTCTCTGTCTATCTCTGTCTGTCTCTGTCTGTTTCTGTCTGCGTCTGCCTGTCTCTGTCTTTCTGCCTGTCTCTGTCTGTCTCTGTCTGTCTCTGTCTTTCTATCTGTCTCTGCCTGTCTCTGCCTCTCCCTGTTTGTCTCTGTCTGTCTCTATCTGTCTCTGTCTGTCTCTGTCTGTCTCTGTCTGTCTCTGTCTGCCTCTGTCTGCCTCTGTCTGTCTCTGTCTGTCTCAGTCTGTTTCTTTCTGTCTCTGTCTATATCTGTCTGTCTGCGTCTGCCTGTCTCTGTCATTCTGTCCGTCTCTGTCTGTCTCTGTCTGTCTCTGTCTGTTTCTTTCTGTCTCTTTCTGTCTCTGTCTATCTCTGTCTGTCTCTGTCTGTTCGTGTCTGCGTCTGTCTGCGTCTGTCTGTCTCTGTCTGTCTCTGTCTGTCTCTGCCTGTCTCTGTCTTTCTGTCTGTCTCTGCCTGCCTCTGTCATTCTGTCTGTCTCTGTCTGTCTCTGTCTGTCTCTGTCTGTCTCTGTCTGTCTCTGTCTGTCTCTGTCTGCCTCTGTCTGCCTCTGTCTGTCTCTGTCTGTCTCTGTCTGTCTCTGTCTATCTCTATCTGTCTCTGTCTGTTTCTGTCTGCGTCTGCCTGTCTCTGTCTTTCTGTCTGTCTCTGTCTGTCTCTGTCTGTTTGTGTCTGCGTCTGTCTGTCTCTGTCTGTCTCTGTCTGTCTCTGTCTGTTTCTGTCTGCGTCTGCCTGTCTCTGTCTTTCTGTCTGTCTCTGTCTGTCTCTGTCTGTTTGTGTCTGCGTCTGTCTGTCTCTGTCTGTCTCTGTCTGTCTCTGCCTGTCTCTGTCTTTCTGTCTGTCTCTGCCTGCCTCTGTCATTCTGTCTGTCTCTGTCTGTCTCTGTCTGTCTCTGTCTGTCTCTGTCTGTCTCTGTCTGTCTCTGTCTGCCTCTGTCTGCCTCTGTCTGTCTCTGTCTGTCTCTGTCTGTCTCTGTCTGCCTCTGTCTGTCTCTGTCTATGTCTGCATCTGTCTGTCTCTGTCTGTCTCAGTCTGTTTCTTTCTGTCTCTGTCTATATCTGTCTGTCTGCGTCTGCCTGTCTCTGTCATTCTGTCTGTCTCTGTCTGTCTCTGTCTGTCTCTGTCTGTCTCTGCCTGTCTCTGCCTGTCTCTGCCTGTCTCTGCCTGTCTCTGCCTGTCTCTGCCTGTCTCTGTCTGTCTCTGTCTGTGACTGTCTGTCTCCGTCTTTCTATCTGTCTCTGCCTGTCTCTGTCTGTCTCTGTCTGTCTCTGTCTGTCTCTGTCTGCGTCTGCCTGTCTCTGTCTTTCTGTCTGTCTCTGTCTGTCTCTGTCTTTCTATCTGTCTCTGCCTGTCTCTGTCTGTCTCTGTCTGTTTCTTTCTGTCCCTGTCTATCTCTGTCTGTCTCTGTCTGTCTCTGCCTGTCTCTGTCGGTTTCATCCTGTCTCTGTCTATCTCTGTCTGTCTCTGTCTGTTTCTGTCTGCGTCTGCCTGTCTCTGTCTTTCTGTCTGTCTCTGTCTGTCTCTGTCGGTTTCATCCTGTCTCTGTCTATCTCTGTCTGTCTCTGTCTGTTTCTGTCTGCGTCTGCCTGTCTCTGTCTTTCTGTCTGCCTCTGTCTGTCACCGTCTGTCTCTGTCTGCCTCTGTCTGTCTCTGTCTGTCTCTGTAAGTCTCTGTCTGTTCCTTTCTGTCGCTGTCTATCTCTGTCTGTCTCTGTCTGTTTCTGTCTGCGTCTGCCTGTCTCTGTCTTTCTGCCTGTCTCTGTCTGTCTCTGTCTGTCTCTGTCTTTCTATCTGTCTCTGCCTGTCTCTGCCTGTCTCTGTTTGTCTCTGTCTGTCTCTGTCTGTCTCTGTCTGTGTCTGTCTGCCTCTGTCTGTCTCTGTCTATGTCTGCATCTGTCTGTCTCAGTCTGTTTCTTTCTGTCCCTGTCTATATCTGTCTGTCTGCGTCTGCCTGTCTCTGTCGTTCTGTCTGTCTCTGTCTGTCTCTGTAAGTCTCTGTCTGTTCCTTTCTGTCTCTGTCTATCTCTGTCTGTCTCTGTCTGTTTCTGTCTGCGTCTGCCTGTCTCTGTCTTTCTGCCTGCCTCTGTCTGTCTCTGTCTGCCTCTGTCTGCCTCTGTCTGCCTCTGTCTGTCTCTGTCTGTCTCTGTCTGTCTCTGTCTGTCTCTGTCTGCCTCTGTCTTTCTATCTGTCTCTGCCTGTCTCTGTCTGTCTCTGTCTGTTTCTTTCTGTCTCTGTCTATCTCTGTCTGTCTCTGTCTGTTTCAGTCTGCGTCTGCCTGTCTGTGTCTTTCTGCCTGTCTCTGCCTGTCTCTGCCTGTCTCTGTCTGTCTCTGTCTGTCTCTGCCTGTCTCTGTCTTTCTGTCTGTCTCCGTCTGTCTCTGTCTTTCTATCTGTCTCTGCCTGTCTCTGCCGGTCTCTGCCTGTCTCTGCCTGTCTCTGCCTGTCTCTGCCTGTCTCTGTCTGTCTCTGTCTGTCTCTGTCTGTTTCTTTCTGTCTCTGTCTATCTCTGTCTGTCTCTGTCTGTTTCTGTCTGCGTCTGCGTGTCTCTGTCTTTCTGTCTGTCTCTGTCAGTCTCTGTCTGTCTCTGTCTGTCTCTGTCTGTCTCTGTCTGTCTCTGTCTGTCTCTGTCTGCCTCTGTCTGCCTCTGTCTGTCTCTGTCTGTCTCAGTCTGTTTCTTTCTGTCTCTGTCTATATCTGTCTGTCTGCGTCTGCCTGTCTCTGTCATTCTGTCCGTCTCTGTCTGTCTCTGTCTGTCTCTGTCTATTTCTTTCTGTCTCTGTCTATCTCTGTCTGTCTCTGTCTGTCTCTGTCGGTTTCATCCTGTCTCTGTCTATCTCTGTCTGTCTCTGTCTGTTTCTGTCTGCGTCTGCCTGTCTCTGTCTTTCTGCCTGTCTCTGTCTGTCTCTGTCTGTCTCTGTCTTTCTATCTGTCTCTGCCTGTCTCTGCCTCTCCCTGTTTGTCTCTGTCTGTCTCTATCTGTCTCTGTCTGTCTCTGTCTGTCTCTGTCTGTCTCTGTCTGCCTCTGTCTGCCTCTGTCTGTCTCTGTCTGTCTCAGTCTGTTTCTTTCTGTCTCTGTCTATATCTGTCTGTCTGCGTCTGCCTGTCTCTGTCATTCTGTCCGTCTCTGTCTGTCTCTGTCTGTCTCTGTCTGTTTCTTTCTGTCTCTTTCTGTCTCTGTCTATCTCTGTCTGTCTCTGTCTGTTCGTGTCTGCGTCTGTCTGTCTCTGTCTGTCTCTGTCTGTCTCTGTCTGTTTCTGTCTGCCTCTGACTGCCTCTGTCTTTCTGCCTGTGTCTGTCTGTCTCTGTCTGTCTCCGTCTGCCTCTATCTTTCTATCTGTCTCTGCCTGTCTCTGTCTGTCTCTGTCTGTCTCTGTCTGTCTCTGTCTGTCTCTGTCTGTCTCTGTCTGCCTCTGTCTGTCTCTGTCTGTCTCTGTCTGCCTCTGTCTGCCTCTGTCTGTCTCTGTCTGTCTCAGTCTGTTTCTTTCTGTCTCTGTCTATATCTGTCTGTCTGCGTCTGCCTGTCTCTGTCATTCTGTCCGTCTCTGTCTGTCTCTGTCTGTCTCTGTCTGTTTCTTTCTGTCTCTGTCTATCTCTGTCTGTCTCTGTCTGTTCGTGTCTGCGTCTGTCTGTCTCTGTCTGTCTCTGTCTGTCTCTGTCCGTTTCTGTCTGCCTCTGACTGCCTCTGTCTTTCTGCCTGTCTCTGTCTGTCTCTGTCTGTCTCCGTCTGTCTCTATCTTTCTATCTGTCTCTGCCTGTCTCTGCCTGTCTCTGCCTGTCTCTGCCTGTCTCTGCCTGTCTCTGCCTGTCTCTGCCTGTCTCTGCCTGTCTCTGCCTGTCTCTGCCTGTCTCTGCCTGTCTCTGTCTGTCTCTGTCTGTCTCTGCCTGTCTCTGTCTTTCTGTCTGTCTCTGCCTGTCTCTGTCTATCTGTGTCTGTCTCTGTCTGTCTCTGACAGTCTCTGCCTGTCTCTGTCTGTCTCTGTCTGTCTCTGTCTGTTTCTTTCTGTCTCTGTCTGTCTCTGTCTCTTTCTTTCTGTCTCTGTCTATCTCTGTCTGTCTCTGTCTGTTTCTGTCTGCGTCTGCCTGTCTCTGTCTGTCTCTGTCTGTCCCTGTCTGTCTCTGTCTGTCTCTGTCTGCATCTTTCTGTCTCTGTATATCTCTGTCTGTCTCTGTCTGTTTGTGTCTGCGTCTGTCTGCGTCTGTCTGTCTCTGTCTGTCTCTGTCTGTCTCTGTCTGTCTCTCTCTGTCTCTGTCTGTCTCTGTCTGTCTCTGTCTGTCCCTGTCTGACGCTGTCCGTCTATGTCTGTCTCTGCCTGTCTCCTTCTGTCTCTGCCTGTCTCTGCCTGTCTCTGCCTGTCTCTGCCTGTCTCTGTCTGTCTCTGTCTGTCTCTGTCTGCCTCTATCTGTCTCTGTCTGTCTCTGTCTGTCTCTGTCTGTCTCTGTCTGCGTCTGTCTGTCTCTGTCTGTCTCTGTCTGTCTCTGTCTGTCTCTGTCTGTCTCTGTCTGTCTCTGTCTGCGTCTGCCTGTCTCTGTCTTTCTGTCTGTCTCTGTCTGTTTCTTTCTGTCTCGGTCTATCTCTGTCTGTCTCTGTCTGTTCGTGTCTGCGTCTGTCTGTCTCTGTCTGTCTCTGCCCGTCTCTGTTTGTCTCTGTCTGTCTCTGTCTGTCTCTGTCTGCCACTGTCTGTCTCTGTCTATGTCTGCATCTGTCTGTCTCTGTCTGTCTCTGCCTGTCTCTGTCTGTTTCTGTCTGTTTCTGACTGCCTCGGTCTTTCTGCCTGTCCTTGTCTGTCTCTGTCTGTCTCTGTCTGTCTCCGTCTGTCTCTATCTTTCTATCTGTCTCTGCCTGTCTCTGCCTGTCTCTGCCTGTCTCTGCCTGTCTCTGCCTGTCTCTGCCTGTCTCTGCCTGTCTCTGCCTGTCTCTGCCTGTCTCTGCCTGTCTCTGCCTGTCTCTGCCTGTCTCTGCCTGTCTCTGTCTGTCTCTGTCTATCTCTGCCTGTCTCTGTCTTTCTGTCTGTCTCTGCCTGTCTCTGTCATTCTGTCTGTCTCTGCCTATCTGTGTCTGTCTCTGTCTGTCTCTGACAGTCTCTGCCTGTCTCTGTCTGTCTCTGTCTGTCTCTGTCTGTCTCTGTCTATCTCTGTCTGTCTCTGTCTGTTTCTGTCTGCGTCTGCCTGTCTCTGTCTGTCTCTGTCTGTCCCTGTCTGTCTCTGTCTGTCTCTGTCTGCTTCTTTCTGTCTCTGTCTATCTCTGTCTGTCTCTGTCTGTTTGTGTCTGCGTCTGTCTGCGTCTGTCTGTCTCTGTCTGTCTCTGTCTGTCTCTGTCTGTCTCTGTCTGTCTCTGCCTGTCTCTGCCTGTCTCTGCCTGTCTCTGTCTGTCTCTGTCTGTCTCTGTCTGTCTCTGTCTGCCTCTATCTGTCTCTGCCTGTGTCTGCCTGTCTCTGCCTGTCTCTGCCTGTCTCTGCCTGTCTCTGCCTGTCTCTGCCTGTCTCTGTCTGTCTCTGTCTGTCTCTGCCTGTCTCTGTCTTTCTGTCTGTCTCTGCCTGTCTCTGTCATTCTGTCTGTCTCTGTCTATCTGTGTCTGTCTCTGTCTGTCTCTGACAGTCTCTGCCTGTCTCTGTCTGTCTCTGTCTGTCTCTGTCTGTCTCTGTCTATCTCTGTCTGTCTCTGTCTGTTTCTGTCTGCGTCTGCCTGTCTCTGTCTGTCTCTGTCTGTCTCTGTCTGTCTCTGTCTATCTCTGTCTGTCTCTGTCTGTCTCTGTCTGTCTCTGCCTGTCTCTGCCTGTCTCTGCCTGTCTCTGTCTGTCTCTGTCTGTCTCTGTCTGTCTCTGTCTGCCTCTATCTGTCTCTGCCTGTCTCCTTCTGTCTCTGCCTGTCTCTGCCTGTCTCTGCCTGTCTCTGCCTGTCTCTGCCTGTCTCTGTCTGTCTCTGTCTGTCTCTGTCTGCCTCTATCTGTCTCTGTCTGTCTCTGTCTGTCTCTGTCTGTCTCTGTCTGCGTCTGTCTGTCTCTGTCTGTCTCTGTCTGTCTCTGTCTGTCTCTGTCTGTCTCTGTCTGTCTCTGTCTGCGTCTGCCTGTCTCTGTCTTTCTGTCTGTCTCTGTCTGTTTCTTTCTGTCTCGGTCTATCTCTGTCTGTCTCTGTCTGTTCGTGTCTGCGTCTGTCTGTCTCTGTCGGTCTCTGCCTGTCTCTGTTTGTCTCTGTCTGTCTCTGTCTGTCTCGGTCTGCCACTGTCTGTCTCTGTCTATGTCTGCATCTGTCTGTCTCTGTCTGTCTCTGCCTGTCTCTGTCTGTTTCTGTCTGTTTCTGACTGCCTCTGTCTTTCTGCCTGTCCTTGTCTGTCTCTGTCTGTCTCTGTCTGTCTCCGTCTGTCTCTATCTTTCTATCTGTCTCTGCCTGTCTCTGCCTGTCTCTGCCTGTCTCTGCCTGTCTCTGCCTGTCTCTGCCTGTCTCTGCCTGTCTCTGCCTGTCTCTGCCTGTCTCTGCCTGTCTCTGCCTGTCTCTGCCTGTCTCTGTCTGTCTCTGTCTATCTCTGCCTGTCTCTGTCTTTCTGTCTGTCTCTGCCTGTCTCTGTCATTCTGTCTGTCTCTGCCTATCTGTGTCTGTCTCTGTCTGTCTCTGACAGTCTCTGCCTGTCTCTGTCTGTCTCTGTCTGTCTCTGTCTGTCTCTGTCTATCTCTGTCTGTCTCTGTCTGTTTCTGTCTGCGTCTGCCTGTCTCTGTCTTTCTGTCTGTCTCTGTCTGCCTCTGTCTGTCTCTGTCTTGCTCTGTCTGCCTCTGTCTGTCTCTGTCTGCCTCTGTCTGCCTCTATCTGTCTCTGTCTGTCTCTGTCTGTTTCTATCTGTCTCTGTCTGCCTCTGTCTCTTTCTTTCTGTCTCCGTCTATCTCTGTCTGTCTCTGTCTGTTTCTGTCTGCGTCTGCCTGTCTCTGTCTGTCTCTGTCTGTCCCTGTCTGTCTCTGTCTGTCTCTGTCTGCCTCTGTCTGCCTCTGTCTGTCTCTGTCTGCCTCTGTCTGCCTGTATCTGTCTCTGTCTGTCTCTGTCTGTTTCTTTCTGTCTCTGTCTGTCTCTGTCTCTTTCTTTCTGGCTCTGTCTATCTCTGTCTGTCTCTGTCTGTTTCTGTCTGCGTCTGTCTGCGTCTGTCTGTCTCTGTCTGTCTCTGTCTGTCTCTGTCTGTCTCTGTCTGTCTCTGTCTGTCCCTGTCTGACGCTGTCTGTCTATGTCTGTCTCTGCCTGTCTCCTTCTGTCTCTGCCTGTCTCTGCCTGTCTCTGCCTGTCTCTGCCTGTCTCTGTCTGTCTCTGTCTGTCTCTGTCTGCCTCTATCTGTCTCTGTCTGTCTCTGTCTGTCTCTGTCTGTCTCTGTCTGCGTCTGTCTGTCTCTGTCTGTCTCTGTCTGTCTCTGTCTGTCTCTGTCTGTCTCTGTCTGTCTCTGTCTGCGTCTGCCTGTCTCTGTCTTTCTGTCTGTCTCTGTCTGTTTCTTTCTGTCTCGGTCTATCTCTGTCTGTCTCTGTCTGTTCGTGTCTGCGTCTGTCTGTCTCTGTCTGTCTCTGCCTGTCTCTGTTTGTCTCTGTCTGTCTCTGTCTGTCTCTGTCTGCCACTGTCTGTCTCTGTCTATGTCTGCATCTGTCTGTCTCTGTCTGTCTCTGCCTGTCTCTGTCTGTTTCTGTCTGTTTCTGACTGCCTCTGTCTTTCTGCCTGTCCTTGTCTGTCTCTGTCTGTCTCTGTCTGTCTCCGTCTGTCTCTATCTTTCTATCTGTCTCTGCCTGTCTCTGCCTGTCTCTGCCTGTCTCTGCCTGTCTCTGCCAGTCTCTGCCTGTCTCTCCCTGTCTCTGCCTGTCTCTGCCTGTCTCTGCCTGTCTCTGCCTGTCTCTGCCTGTCTCTGTCTGTCTCTGTCTATCTCTGCCTGTCTCTGTCTTTCTGTCTGTCTCTGCCTGTCTCTGTCATTCTGTCTGTCTCTGCCTATCTGTGTCTGTCTCTGTCTGTCTCTGACAGTCTCTGCCTGTCTCTGTCTGTCTCTGTCTGTCTCTGTCTGTCTCTGTCTATCTCTGTCTGTCTCTGTCTGTTTCTGTCTGCGTCTGCCTGTCTCTGTCTTTCTGTCTGTCTCTGTCTGCCTCTGTCTGTCTCTGTCTTGCTCTGTCTGCCTCTGTCTGTCTCTGTCTGCCTCTGTCTGCCTCTATCTGTCTCTGTCTGTCTCTGTCTGTTTCTATCTGTCTCTGTCTGCCTCTGTCTCTTTCTTTCTGTCTCTGTCTATCTCTGTCTGTCTCTGTCTGTTTCTGTCTGCGTCTGCCTGTCTCTGTCTGTCTCTGTCTGTCCCTGTCTGTCTCTGTCTGTCTCTGTCTGTCTCTGTCTGCTTCTTTCTGTCTCTGTCTATCTCTGTCTGTCTCTGTCTGTTTGTGTCTGCGTCTGTCTGCGTCTGTCTGTCTCTGTCTGTCTCTGTCTGTCTCTGTCTGTCTCTGCCTGTCTCTGCCTGTCTCTGCCTGTCTCTGTCTGTCTCTGTCTGTCTCTGTCTGTCTCTGTCTGCCTCTATCTGTCTCTGCCTGTCTCTGCCTGTCTCTGCCTGTCTCTGCCTGTCTCTGCCTGTCTCTGCCTGTCTCTGCCTGTCTCTGCCTGTCTCTGTCTGTCTCTGTCTATCTCTGCCTGTCTCTGTCTTTCTGTCTGTCTCTGCCTGTCTCTGTCATTCTGTCTGTCTCTGCCTATCTGTGTCTGTCTCTGTCTGTCTCTGCCTGTCTCTGCCTGTCTCTGCCTGTCTCTGTCTGTCCCTGCCCGTCGCGGTCTGTCTCAGCCTGTCTCTGAATGTCACTGCATGTCTCTGTCTGTCTGTGTCTGTCTCTGTCTGTCTCTGTCTGTCTCTGTCTGTCTCTGTCTGCCTCTGTCTGTCTCTGTCTTTCTATCTGTCTCTGTCTGTCTCTGTCTTTCTATCTGTCTCTGTCTGTCTCTGTCTGTCTCTGTCTGCCTCTATCTGTCTCTGTCTGTCTCTGTCTGTTTCTTTCTGTCTCTGTCTATCTCTGTCTATCTCTGTCTGTCTCTGTCTGTTTCTGTCTGCGTCTGACTGTCTCTTTCTGTCCATCTGTCTCTGCATGTCTCTGTGTGTTTATCTGTCTCTGTCTGTCTCTGCCTGTCTCTGTCTGTCTCTGTCTGTCTCTGTCTGCCTCTGTCTGTCTCTGTCTGTTTCTTTCTGTCTCTGTCTATCTCTGTCTGTCTCTGTCTGTTTGTGTCTGCGTCTGTCTGTCTCTGTCTGTCTCTGTCTGTCTCTGTCTGTCTCTGTCTGCCTCTGTCTGCCTCTGTCTGTCTCTGTCTGTCTCTGTCTGTCTCTGTCTGTCTCTGCCTGTCTCTGTATTTCTGTCTGTCTCTGCCTGTCTCTGTCATTCTGTCTGTCTCTGCCTATCTGTGTCTGTCTCTGTCTGTCTCTGACAGTCTCTGCCGGTCTCTGTCTGTCTCTGTCTGTCTCTGTCTGTCTCTGTCTATCTCTGTCTGTCTCTGTCTGTTTCTGTCTGCGTCTGCCTGTCTCTGTCTTTCTGTCTGTCTCTGTCTGTCTCTGTCTGTCTCTGTCTGTCTCTGTCTGTCTCTGTCAGTCTCTGTCTGTCTCTGTCTGCCTCTGTCTGCCTCTGTCTGCCTCTGTCTGCCTCTGTCTGCCTCTGTCTGCCTCTATCTGTCTCTGTCTGTCTCTGTCTGTTTCTTTCTGTCTCTGTCTGTCTCTGTCTCTTTCTTTCTGTCTCAGTCTATCTCTGTCTGTCTCTGTCTGTTTCTGTCTGCGTCTGCCTGTCTCTGTCTGTCCCTGTCTGTCTCTGTCTGTCTCTGTCTGCTTCTTTCTGTCTCTGTCTATCTCTGTCTGTCTCTGTCTGTTTGTGTCTGCGTCTGTCTGCGTCTGTCTGTCTCTGTCTGTCTCTGTCTGTCTCTGCCTGTCTCCTTCTGTCTCTGCCTGTCTCTGCCTGTCTCTGCCTGTCTCTGCCTGTCTCTGTCTGTCTCTGTCTGTCTCTGTCTGCCTCTATCTGTCTCTGTCTGTCTCTGTCTGTTTCTTTCTGTCTCTGTCTGTCTCTGTCTGTCTCTGTCTGTCTCTATCTGTCTCTGTCTGTCTCCGTATGTCTCTGTCTGTCTCTGTCTGTCTCTGTCTTTCTATCTGTCTCTGCCTGTCTCTGCCTGTCCCTGCCTGTCTCTGCCTGTCTCTGTCAGTCTCTGTCTGTCTCTGTCTGTCTCTGTCTGCCTCTGTCTGTCTCTGTCTGTCTCTGTCTGCGTCTGCCTGTCTCTGTCTTTCTGCCTGTCTCTGCCTGTCCCTGCCTGTCGCGGTCTGTCTCAGCCTGTCTCTGAATGTCACTGCATGTCTCTGTCTGTCTGTGTCTGTCTCTGTCTGTCTCTGTCTGTCTCTGTCTGTCTCTGTCTGCCTCTGTCTGTCTCTGTCTGTCTCTGCCTGTCTCTGTCTGTCTCTGTCTGTCTCTGTCTGCCTCTATCTGTCTCTGTCTGTCTCTGCCTGTCTCTGTATTTCTGTCTGTCTCTGCCTGTCTCTGTCATTCTATCTGTCTCTGTCTGTCTCTGTCTCTCTCTGTCTGCCTCTGTCTGTCTCTGTCTGTCTCTGCCTGTCTCTGTCTGTCTCTGTCTGTCTCTGTCTGTCTCTGTCTGCCTCTGTCTGTCTCCGTCTTTCTATCTGTCTCTGTCTGTCTCTGTCTTTCTATCTGTCTCTGTTAGTCTCTGTCTGTCTCTGTCTGTCTCTGTCTCTCTCTGTCTGTCTCTGTCTCTCTCTGTCTGCCTCTGTCTGTCTCTGTCTGTCTCTGCCTGTCCCTGCCTGTCTCTGTCTGTCTCTGTCAGTCTCTGTCAGTCTCTGCCTGTCACTGTCTGTCTCTGCCTGTCTCTGCCTGTCTCTGCCTGTCTCTGTCTGTCTCTGTCTGTCTCTGTCTGCCTCTATCTGTCTCTGTCTGTCTCTGTCTGTTTCTTTCTGTCTCTGTCTATCTCTGTCTATCTCTGTCTGTCTGTTTCTGTCTGCGTCTGCCTGTCTCTGTCTTTCTGTCTGTCTCTGTCTGTTTGTGTCTGCGTCTGTCTGTCTCTGTCTGTCTCTGTCTGTCTCTGTCTGTCTCTGTCTGTCTCTGTCTGTCTCTGTCTGTCTCTGTCTGTCTCTGTCTGTCTCTGTCTGTCTCCGTATGTCTCTGTCTGTCTCTGTCTGTCTCCGTCTTTCTATCTGTCTCTGCCTGTCTCTGCCTGTCCCTGCCTGTCTCTGCCTGTCTCTGTCAGTCTCTGTCTGTCTCTGTCTGTCTCTGTCTGCCTCTGTCTGTCTCTGTCTGTCTCTGTCTGCGTCTGCCTGTCTCTGTCTTTCTGCCTGTCTCTGCCTGTCCCTGCCTGTCGCGGTCTGTCTCAGCCTGTCTCTGAATGTCATTGCATGTCTCTGTCTGTCTGTGTCTGTCTCTGTCTGTCTCTGTCTGTCTCTGTCTGTCTCTGTCTGCCTCTGTCTGTCTCTGTCTTTCTATCTGTCTCTGTCTGTCTCTGTCTTTCTATCTGTCTCTGTCAGTCTCTGTCTGTCTCTGTCTGTCTCTGTCTCTCTCTGTCTGCCTCTGTCTGTCTCTGTCTGCGTCCGCCTGTCTCTGTCTTTCTGTCTGTCTCTGTCTGTCTCTGTCTGTCTCTGTCTGTCTCTGTCTGTCTCTGTCTGTCTCTGTCTGTCTCTGTCTGTCTCTGTCTGTCTCTGTCTGTCTCTGCCTGTCTCCTTCTGTCTCTGCCTGTCTCTGCCTGTCTCTGTCTGTCTCTGTCTGTCTCTGCCTGTCTCTGTCTGTCTCTGTCTGTCTCTGTCTGTCTCTGTCTGTCTCTGTCTGTCTCTGTCTGTCTCTGTCTGTCTCCGTATGTCTCTGTCTGTCTCTGTCTGTCTCCGTCTTTCTATCTGTCTCTGCCTGTCTCTGCCTGTCCCTGCCTGTCTCTGCCTGTCTCTGTCAGTCTCTGTCTGTCTCTGTCTGTCTCTGTCTGCCTCTGTCTGTCTCTGTCTGCGTCTGCCTGTCTCTGTCTGTCTCTGTCTGTCCCTGTCTGTCTCTGTCTGTCTCTGTCTGCTTCTTTCTGTCTCTGTCTATCTCTGTCTGTCTCTGTCTGTCTCTGTCTGTCTCTGCCTGTCTCCTTCTGTCTCTGCCTGTCTCTGCCTGTCTCTGTCTGTCTCTGTCTGTCTCTGCCTGTCTCTGTCTGTCTCTGTCTGTCTCTGTCTGTCTCTGTCTGTCTCTGTCTGTCTCTGTCTGTCTCTGTCTGTCTCCGTATGTCTCTGTCTGTCTCTGTCTGTCTCCGTCTTTCTATCTGTCTCTGCCTGTCTCTGCCTGTCCCTGCCTGTCTCTGCCTGTCTCTGTCAGTCTCTGTCTGTCTCTGTCTGTCTCTGTCTGCCTCTGTCTGTCTCTGTCTGTCTCTGTCTGCGTCTGCCTGTCTCTGTCTTTCTGCCTGTCTCTGCCTGTCCCTGCCTGTCGCGGTCTGTCTCAGCCTGTCTCTGAATGTCACTGCATGTCTCTGTCTGTCTGTGTCTGTCTCTGTCTGTCTCTGTCTGTCTCTGTCTGTCTCTGTCTGCCTCTGTCTGTCTCTGTCAGTCTCTGCCTGTCACTGTCTGTCTCTGCCTGTCTCTGCCTGTCTCTGCCTGTCTCTGTCTGTCTCTGTCTGTCTCTGTCTGCCTCTATCTGTCTCTGTCTGTCTCTGTCTGTTTCTTTCTGTCTCTGTCTATCTCTGTCTATCTCTGTCTGTCTGTTTCTGTCTGCGTCTGCCTGTCTCTGTCTTTCTGTCTGTCTCTGTCTGTTTGTGTCTGCGTCTGTCTGTCTCTGTCTGTCTCTGCCCGTCTCTGTCTGTCTCTGTCTGTCTCTGTCTGTCTCTGTCTGTCTCTGTCTGTCTCTGTCTGTCTCTGTCTGTCTCTGTCTGTCTCCGTATGTCTCTGTCTGTCTCTGTCTGTCTCCGTCTTTCTATCTGTCTCTGCCTGTCTCTGCCTGTCCCTGCCTGTCTCTGCCTGTCTCTGTCAGTCTCTGTCTGTCTCTGTCTGTCTCTGTCTGCCTCTGTCTGTCTCTGTCTGTCTCTGTCTGCGTCTGCCTGTCTCTGTCTTTCTGCCTGTCTCTGCCTGTCCCTGCCTGTCGCGGTCTGTCTCAGCCTGTCTCTGAATGTCATTGCATGTCTCTGTCTGTCTGTGTCTGTCTCTGTCTGTCTCTGTCTGTCTCTGTCTGTCTCTGTCTGCCTCTGTCTGTCTCTGTCTTTCTATCTGTCTCTGTCTGTCTCTGTCTTTCTATCTGTCTCTGTCAGTCTCTGTCTGTCTCTGTCTGTCTCTGTCTCTCTCTGTCTGCCTCTGTCTGTCTCTGTCTGCGTCCGCCTGTCTCTGTCTTTCTGTCTGTCTCTGTCTGTCTCTGTCTGTCTCTGTCTGTCTCTGTCTGTCTCTGTCTGTCTCTGTCTGTCTCTGTCTGTCTCTGTCTGTCTCTGTCTGTCTCTGTCTGTCTCTGCCTGTCTCCTTCTGTCTCTGCCTGTCTCTGCCTGTCTCTGTCTGTCTCTGTCTGTCTCTGCCTGTCTCTGTCTGTCTCTGTCTGTCTCTGTCTGTCTCTGTCTGTCTCTGTCTGTCTCTGTCTGTCTCTGTCTGTCTCTGTCTGTCTCCGTATGTCTCTGTCTGTCTCTGTCTGTCTCCGTCTTTCTATCTGTCTCTGCCTGTCTCTGCCTGTCCCTGCCTGTCTCTGCCTGTCTCTGTCAGTCTCTGTCTGTCTCTGTCTGTCTCTGTCTGCCTCTGTCTGTCTCTGTCTGCGTCTGCCTGTCTCTGTCTGTCTCTGTCTGTCCCTGTCTGTCTCTGTCTGTCTCTGTCTGCTTCTTTCTGTCTCTGTCTATCTCTGTCTGTCTCTGTCTGTTTGTGTCTGCGTCTGTCTGCGTCCGTCTGTCTCTGTCTGTCACTGTCTGTCTCCTTCTGTCTCCTTCTGTCTCTGCCTGTCTCTGCCTGTCTCTGCCTGTCTCTGTCTGTCTCTGTCTGTCTCTGTCTGTCTCTGTCTGCCTCTATCTGTCTCTGTCTGTCTCTGTCTGTTTCTTTCTGTCTCTGTCTGTCTCTGTCTGTCTCTGTCTGTCTCTGTCTGTCTCTGACTGTCTCCGTATGTCTCTGTCTGTCTCTGTCTGTCTCTGTCTTTCTATCTGTCTCTGCCTGTCTCTGCCTGTCCCTGCCTGTCTCTGCCTGTCTCTGTCAGTCTCTGTCTGTCTCTGTCTGTCTCTGTCTGCCTCTGTCTGTCTCTGTCTGTCTCTGTCTGCGTCTGCCTGTCTCTGTCTTTCTGCCTGTCTCTGCCTGTCCCTGCCTGTCGCGGTCTGTCTCAGCCTGTCTCTGAATGTCACTGCATGTCTCTGTCTGTCTGTGTCTGTCTCTGTCTGTCTCTGTCTGTCTCTGTCTGCCTCTGTCTGTCTCTGTCTGTCTCTGCCTGTCTCTGTCTGTCTCTGTCTGTCTCTGTCTGCCTCTATCTGTCTCTGTCTGTCTCTGCCTGTCTCTGTATTTCTGTCTGTCTCTGCCTGTCTCTGTCATTCTGTCTGTCTCTGTCTGTATCTGTCTGTCTCTGTCTGCCTCTGTCTGTCTCTGTCTTTCTATCTGTCTCTGCCTGTCTCTGTCTTTCTATCTGTCTCTGTCAGTCTCTGTCTGTCTCTGTCTGTCTCTGTCTGCCTCTATCTGTCTCTGTCTGTCTCTGTCTCTCTCTGTCTGCCTCTGTCTGTCTCTGTCTGTCTCTGCCTGTCTCTGTCTGTCTCTGTCTGTCTCTGTCTGTCTCTGTCTGCCTCTGTCTGTCTCTGTCTTTCTATCTGTCTCTGTCTTTCTATCTGTCTCTGTTAGTCTCTGTCTGTCTCTGTCTGTCTCTGTCTCTCTCTGTCTGTCTCTGTCTCTCTCTGTCTGCCTCTGTCTGTCTCTGTCTGTCTCTGCCTGTCCCTGCCTGTCTCTGTCTGTCTCTGTCAGTCTCTGTCAGTCTCTGCCTGTCACTGTCTGTCTCTGCCTGTCTCTGCCTGTCTCTGCCTGTCTCTGTCTGTCTCTGTCTGTCTCTGTCTGCCTCTATCTGTCTCTGTCTGTCTCTGTCTGTTTCTTTCTGTCTCTGTCTATCTCTGTCTATCTCTGTCTGTCTGTTTCTGTCTGCGTCTGCCTGTCTCTGTCTTTCTGTCTGTCTCTGTCTGTTTGTGTCTGCGTCTGTCTGTCTCTGTCTGTCTCTGTCTGTCTCTGTCTGTCTCTGTCTGTCTCTGTCTGTCTCTGTCTGTCTCTGTCTGTCTCTGTCTGTCTCTGTCTGTCTCTGTCTGTCTCCGTATGTCTCTGTCTGTCTCTGTCTGTCTCCGTCTTTCTATCTGTCTCTGCCTGTCTCTGCCTGTCCCTGCCTGTCTCTGCCTGTCTCTGTCAGTCTCTGTCTGTCTCTGCCTGTCTCTGTCTGTCTCTGTCTGTCTCTGTCTGCCTCTATCTGTCTCTGTCTGTCTCTGCCTGTCTCTGTATTTCTGTCTGTCTCTGCCTGTCTCTGTCATTCTGTCTGTCTCTGTCTGTATCTGTCTGTCTCTGTCTGCCTCTGTCTGTCTCTGTCTTTCTATCTGTCTCTGCCTGTCTCTGTCTTTCTATCTGTCTCTGTCAGTCTCTGTCTGTCTCTGTCTGTCTCTGTCTGCCTCTATCTGTCTCTGTCTGTCTCTGTCTCTCTCTGTCTGCCTCTGTCTGTCTCTGTCTGTCTCTGCCTGTCTCTGTCTGTCTCTGTCTGTCTCTGTCTGTCTCTGTCTGCCTCTGTCTGTCTCTGTCTTTCTATCTGTCTCTGTCTGTCTCTGTCTTTCTATCTGTCTCTGTTAGTCTCTGTCTGTCTCTGTCTGTCTCTGTCTCTCTCTGTCTGTCTCTGTCTCTCTCTGTCTGCCTCTGTCTGTCTCTGTCTGTCTCTGCCTGTCCCTGCCTGTCTCTGTCTGTCTCTGTCAGTCTCTGTCAGTCTCTGCCTGTCACTGTCTGTCTCTGCCTGTCTCTGCCTGTCTCTGCCTGTCTCTGTCTGTCTCTGTCTGTCTCTGTCTGCCTCTATCTGTCTCTGTCTGTCTCTGTCTGTTTCTTTCTGTCTCTGTCTATCTCTGTCTATCTCTGTCTGTCTGTTTCTGTCTGCGTCTGCCTGTCTCTGTCTTTCTGTCTGTCTCTGTCTGTTTGTGTCTGCGTCTGTCTGTCTCTGTCTGTCTCTGTCTGTCTCTGTCTGTCTCTGTCTGTCTCTGTCTGTCTCTGTCTGTCTCTGTCTGTCTCTGTCTGTCTCTGTCTGTCTCCGTATGTCTCTGTCTGTCTCTGTCTGTCTCCGTCTTTCTATCTGTCTCTGCCTGTCTCTGCCTGTCCCTGCCTGTCTCTGCCTGTCTCTGTCAGTCTCTGTCTGTCTCTGTCTGTCTCTGTCTGTCTCCGTATGTCTCTGTCTGTCTCTGTCTGTCTCCGTCTTTCTATCTGTCTCTGTCTGTCTCTGTCTGTCTCTGCCTGTCTCTGCCTGTCTCTGTCTGTCTCTGTCTATCTCTGCCTGTCTCTGTCTTTCTGTCTGTCTCTGCCTGTCTCTGTCATTCTGTCTGTCTCTGCCTATCTGTGTCTGTCTCTGTCTGTCTCTGCCTGTCTCTGCCTGTCTCTGCCTGTCTCTGTCTGTCCCTGCCCGTCGCGGTCTGTCTCAGCCTGTCTCTGAATGTCACTGCATGTCTCTGTCTGTCTGTGTCTGTCTCTGTCTGTCTCTGTCTGTCTCTGTCTTTCTATCTGTCTCTGTCTGTCTCTGTCTTTCTATCTGTCTCTGTCTGTCTCTGTCTGTCTCTGTCTGCCTCTATCTGTCTCTGTCTGTCTCTGTCTGTTTCTTTCTGTCTCTGTCTATCTCTGTCTATCTCTGTCTGTCTCTGTCTGTTTCTGTCTGCGTCTGACTGTCTCTTTCTGTCCATCTGTCTCTGCATGTCTCTGTGTGTTTATCTGTCTCTGTCTGTCTCTGCCTGTCTCTGTCTGTCTCTGTCTGTCTCTGTCTGCCTCTGTCTGTCTCTGTCTGTTTCTTTCTGTCTCTGTCTATCTCTGTCTGTCTCTGTCTGTTTGTGTCTGCGTCTGTCTGTCTCTGTCTGTCTCTGTCTGTCTCTGTCTGTCTCTGTCTGTCTCTGTCTGCCTCTGTCTGCCTCTGTCTGTCTCTGTCTGTCTCTGTCTGTCTCTGTCTGTCTCTGCCTGTCTCTGTATTTCTGTGTGTCTCTGCCTGTCTCTGTCATTCTGTCTGTCTCTGCCTATCTGTGTCTGTCTCTGTCTGTCTCTGACAGTCTCTGCCGGTCTCTGTCTGTCTCTGTCTGTCTCTGTCTTTCTGTCTGTCTCTGTCTGTCTCTGTCTGTCTCTGTCTGTCTCTGTCTGTCTCTGTCTGTCTCTGTCTGTCTCTGCCTGTCTCCTTCTGTCTCTGCCTGTCTCTGCCTGTCTCTGCCTGTCTCTGTCTGTCTCTGTCTGTCTCTGTCTGTCTCTGTCTGCCTCTATCTGTCTCTGTCTGTCTCTGTCTGTTTCTTTCTGTCTCTGTCTGTCTCTGCCTGTCTCTGTCTGTCTCTGTCTGTCTCTGTCTGTCTCTGTCTGCCTCTGTCTGCCTCTGTCTGTCTCTGTCTGTCTCTGTCTGTCTCTGTCTGTCTCTGCCTGTCTCTGTATTTCTGTGTGTCTCTGCCTGTCTCTGTCATTCTGTCTGTCTCTGCCTATCTGTGTCTGTCTCTGTCTGTCTCTGACAGTCTCTGCCGGTCTCTGTCTGTCTCTGTCTGTCTCTGTCTTTCTGTCTGTCTCTGTCTGTCTCTGTCTGTCTCTGTCTGTCTCTGTCTGTCTCTGTCTGTCTCTGTCTGTCTCCGTCTGTCTCTGTCTGTCTCTGTCTGCCTCTGTCTGCCTCTGTCTGCCTCTGTCTGCCTCTATCTGTCTCTGTCTGTCTCTGTCTGTTTCTTTCTGTCTCTGTCTGTCTCTGTCTCTTTCTTTCTGTCTCAGTCTATCTCTGTCTGTCTCTGTCTGTTTCTGTCTGCGTCTGCCTGTCTCTGTCTGTCTCTGTCTGTCCCTGTCTGTCTCTGTCTGTCTCTGTCTGCTTCTTTCTGTCTCTGTCTATCTCTGTCTGTCTCTGTCTGTTTGTGTCTGCGTCTGTCTGCGTCTGTCTGTCTCTGTCTGTCTCTGTCTGTCTCTGCCTGTCTCCTTCTGTCTCTGCCTGTCTCTGCCTGTCTCTGCCTGTCTCTGTCTGTCTCTGTCTGTCTCTGTCTGTCTCTGTCTGCCTCTATCTGTCTCTGTCTGTCTCTGTCTGTTTCTTTCTGTCTCTGTCTGTCTCTGTCTGTCTCTGTCTGTCTCTGTCTGTCTCTATCTGTCTCTGTCTGTCTCCGTATGTCTCTGTCTGTCTCTGTCTGTCTCTGTCTTTCTATCTGTCTCTGCCTGTCTCTGCCTGTCCCTGCCTGTCTCTGCCTGTCTCTGTCAGTCTCTGTCTGTCTCTGTCTGTCTCTGTCTGTCTCTGTCTGTCTCTGTCTGCCTCTGTCTGTCTCTGTCTGTCTCTGCCTGTCTCTGTCTGTCTCTGTCTGTCTCTGTCTGCCTCTATCTGTCTCTGTCTGTCTCTGCCTGTCTCTGTATTTCTGTCTGTCTCTGCCTGTCTCTGTCATTCTATCTGTCTCTGTCTGCCTCTGTCTGTCTCTGTCTGTCTCTGTCTGTCTCTGTCTGTCTCTGCCTGTCTCTGTATTTCTGTCTGTCTCTGCCTGTCTCTGTCATTCTATCTGTCTCTGTCTGTCTCTGTCTCTCTCTGTCTGCCTCTGTCTGTCTCTGTCTGTCTCTGCCTGTCTCTGTCTGTCTCTGTCTGTCTCTTTCTGTCTCTGTCTGCCTCTGTCTGTCTCTGTCTTTCTATCTGTCTCTGTCTGTCTCTGTCTTTCTATCTGTCTCTGTTAGTCTCTGTCTGTCTCTGTCTGTCTCTGTCTTTCTATCTGTCTCTGCCTGTCTCTGCCTGTCCCTGCCTGTCTCTGCCTGTCTCTGTCTGTCTCTGTCAGTCTCTGTCAGTCTCTGCCTGTCACTGTCTGCCTCTATCTGTCTCTGTCTGTCTCTGTCTGCGTCTGTCTGCGTCTGTCTGTCTCTGTCTGTCTCTGTCTGTCTCTGTCTGTCTCTGCCTGTCTCCTTCTGTCTCTGCCTGTCTCTGCCTGTCTCTGCCTGTCTCTGTCTGTCTCTGCCTGTCTCTGTCTGCCTCTATCTGTCTCTGTCTGTCTCTGTCTGTTTCTTTCTGTCTCTGTCTGTCTCTGTCTGTCTCTGTCTGTCTCTATCTGTCTCTGTCTGTCTCCGTATGTCTCTGTCTGTCTCTGTCTGTCTCTGTCTTTCTATCTGTCTCTGCCTGTCTCTGCCTGTCCCTGCCTGTCTCTGCCTGTCTCTGTCAGTCTCTGTCTGTCTCTGTCTGTCTCTGTCTGTCTCTGTCTGTCTCTGTCTGCCTCTGTCTGTCTCTGTCTGTCTCTGCCTGTCTCTGTCTGTCTCTGTCTGTCTCTGTCTGCCTCTATCTGTCTCTGTCTGTCTCTGCCTGTCTCTGTATTTCTGTCTGTCTCTGCCTGTCTCTGTCATTCTATCTGTCTCTGTCTGCCTCTGTCTGTCTCTGTCTGTCTCTGTCTGTCTCTGTCTGTCTCTGCCTGTCTCTGTATTTCTGTCTGTCTCTGCCTGTCTCTGTCATTCTATCTGTCTCTGTCTGTCTCTGTCTCTCTCTGTCTGCCTCTGTCTGTCTCTGTCTGTCTCTGCCTGTCTCTGTCTGTCTCTGTCTGTCTCTTTCTGTCTCTGTCTGCCTCTGTCTGTCTCTGTCTTTCTATCTGTCTCTGTCTGTCTCTGTCTTTCTATCTGTCTCTGTTAGTCTCTGTCTGTCTCTGTCTGTCTCTGTCTTTCTATCTGTCTCTGCCTGTCTCTGCCTGTCCCTGCCTGTCTCTGCCTGTCTCTGTCTGTCTCTGTCAGTCTCTGTCAGTCTCTGCCTGTCACTGTCTGTCTCTGCCTGTCTCTGCCTGTCTCTGCCTGTCTCTGTCTGTCTCTGTCTGTCTCTGTCTGCCTCTATCTGTCTCTGTCTGTCTCTGTCTGTTTCTCTCTGTCTCTGTCTATCTCTGTCTATCTCTGTCTGTCTGTTTCTGTCTGCGTCTGCCTGTCTCTGTCTTTCTGTCTGTCTCTGTCTGTTTGTGTCTGCGTCTGTCTGTCTCTGTCTGTCTCTGTCTGTCTCTGTCTGTCTCTGTCTGTCTCTGTCTGTCTCTGTCTGTCTCTGTCTGTCTCTGTCTGTCTCTGTCTGTCTCTGTCTGTCTCCGTATGTCTCTGTCTGTCTCTGTCTGTCTCCGTCTTTCTATCTGTCTCTGCCTGTCTCTGCCTGTCCCTGCCTGTCTCTGCCTGTCTCTGTCAGTCTCTGTCTGTCTCTGTCTGTCTCTGTCTGCCTCTGTCTGTCTCTGTCTGTCTCTGTCTGCGTCTGCCTGTCTCTGTCTTTCTGCCTGTCTCTGCCTGTCCCTGCCTGTCGCGGTCTGTCTCAGCCTGTCTCTGAATGTCATTGCATGTCTCTGTCTGTCTGTGTCTGTCTCTGTCTGTCTCTGTCTGTCTCTGTCTGTCTCTGTCTGCCTCTGTCTGTCTCTGTCTTTCTATCTGTCTCTGTCTGTCTCTGTCTTTCTATCTGTCTCTGTCAGTCTCTGTCTGTCTCTGTCTGTCTCTGTCTCTCTCTGTCTGCCTCTGTCTGTCTCTGTCTGCGTCCGCCTGTCTCTGTCTTTCTGTCTGTCTCTGTCTGTCTCTGTCTGTCTCTGTCTGTCTCTGTCTGTCTCTGTCTGTCTCTGTCTGTCTCTGTCTGTCTCTGTCTGTCTCTGTCTGTCTCTGTCTGTCTCTGTCTGTCTCTGCCTGTCTCCTTCTGTCTCTGCCTGTCTCTGCCTGTCTCTGCCTGTCTCTGTCTGTCTCTGTCTGTCTCTGTCTGTCTCTGTCTGTCTCTGTCTGTCTCTGTCTGTCTCTGTCTGTCTCCGTATGTCTCTGTCTGTCTCTGTCTGTCTCCGTCTTTCTATCTGTCTCTGCCTGTCTCTGCCTGTCCCTGCCTGTCTCTGCCTGTCTCTGTCAGTCTCTGTCTGTCTCTGTCTGTCTCTGTCTGCCTCTGTCTGTCTCTGTCTGTCTCTGTCTGCGTCTGCCTGTCTCTGTCTTTCTGCCTGTCTCTGCCTATCCCTGCCTGTCGCGGTCTGTCTCAGCCTGTCTCTGAATGTCATTGCATGTCTCTGTCTGTCTGTGTCTGTCTCTGTCTGTCCCTGTCTGTCTCTGTCTGTCTCTGTCTGCTTCTTTCTGTCTCTGTCTATCTCTGTCTGTCTCTGTCTGTTTGTGTCTGCGTCTGTCTGCGTCTGTCTGTCTCTGTCTGTCGCTGTCTGTCTCTGTCTGTCTCTGTCTGTCTCTGTCTGTCTCTGTCTGTCTCTGTCTGTCTCTGTCTGTCTCTGTCTGTCTCTGTCTGTCTCTGCCTGTCTCCTTCTGTCTCTGCCTGTCTCTGCCTGTCTCTGCCTGTCTCTGTCTGTCTCTGTCTGTCTCTGTCTGCCTCTATCTGTCTCTGTCTGTCTCTGTCTGTTTCTTTCTGTCTCTGTCTGTCTCTGTCTGTCTCTGTCTGTCTCTGTCTGTCTCTGTCTGTCACTGTCTGTCGCTGTCTGTCTCTGTCTGTCTCTGTCTGTCTCTGTCTGTCTCTGTCTGTTTGTGTCTGCGTCTGTCTGTCTCTGTCTGTCTCTGTCTGTCTCTGTCTGTCTCTGTCTGTCTCTGTCTGTCTCTGTCTGTCTCTGCCTGTCTCCTTCTGTCTCTGCCTGTCTCTGCCTGTCTCTGCCTGTCTCAGTCTATCTCTGTCTGTCTCTGTCTGTTTCTGTCTGCGTCTGCCTGTCTCTGTCTGTCTCTGTCTGTCCCTGTCTGTCTCTGTCTGTCTCTGTCTGCTTCTTTCTGTCTCTGTCTATCTCTGTCTGTCTCTGTCTGTCTCTGTCTGTCTCTGTCTGCTTCTTTCTGTCTCTGTCTATCTCTGTCTGTCTCTGTCTGTTTGTGTCTGCGTCTGTCTGTCTCTGTCTGTCTCTGTCTGCCTCTATCTGTCTCTGTCTGTCTCTGTCTGTTTCTTTCTGCCTCTGTCTGCCTCTGTCTGTCTCTGTCTGTCTCTGTCTGTCTCTGTCTGTTTCTGTCTGCGTCTGCCTGTCTCTGTCTTTCTGTCTGTCTCTGTCTGTCTCTGTCTGTTTGTGTCTGCGTCTGTCTGTCTCTGTCTGTCTCTGTCTGTCTCTGTCTGTCTCTGTCTGTCTCTGTCTGTCTGTCTCTGTCTCTGTCTGTCTCTGTCTGTCTCTGTCTGTCTCTGTCTCTGTCTGTCTCTGTCTGCGTCTGCCTGTCTCTGTCTTTCTGTCTGTCTCTGTCTGCCTCTGTCTGCCTCTGTCTGTCTCTGTCTGACTCTGTCTGCGTCTGCCTGTCTCTGTCCTTCTGTCTGTCTCTGTCTGCCTCTGTCTGCCTCTGTCTGTGTCTGTCTGTCTCTGTCTGTCTCTGTCTTTCTATCTGTCTCTGCCTGTCTCTGTCTGTCTCTGTCTGCGTCTGCCTGTCTCTGTCCTTCTGTCTGTCTCTGTCTGTCTCTGTCTGCCTCTGTCTGTCTCTGTCTGTCTCTGTCTGTCTCTGTCTTTCTATCTGTCTCTGCCTGTCTCTGTCTGTCTCTGTCTGTTTGTTTCTGTCTCTGTCTATCTCTGTCTGTCTCTGTCTGTCTCTGCCTGTCTCTGTCGGTTTCATCCTGTCTCTGTCTATCTCTGTCTGTCTCTGTCTGTCTCTGTCTTTCTATCTGTCTCTGGCTGTCTCTGTTTGTCTCTGTCGGTCTCTGTCTGTCTCTGTCTGCCTCTGTCTGTCTCTGTCTGTCTCTGTCTGCTTCTTTCTGTCTCTGTCTGTCTCTGTCTGTCTCTGTCTGCGTCTGTCTGTCTCTGTCTGTCTCTGTCTGGTTCTTTCTGTCTCTGTCTGTCTCTGTCTGCCTCTATCTGTCTGTGTCTGTCTCTGTCTGTTTCTTTCTGTCTCTGTCTGTCTCTGTCTGTCTCTGTCTGTCTCTGTCTGTCTCTGTCTGTCTCTGTCTGTCTCTGTCTGTCTCTGTCTGTCTCTGTCTGCCTCTGTCTGCCTCTGTCTGTCTCTGTCTGTCTCTGTCTGTCTCTGTCTGTTTCTGTCTGCGTCTGCCTGTCTCTGTCTTTCTGTCTGTCTCTGTCTGTCTCTGTCTGTTTGTGTCTGCGTCTGTCTGTCTCTGTCTGTCTCTGTCTGTCTCTGTCTGTCTCTGTCTGTCTGTCTCTGTCTCTGTCTGTCTCTGTCTGTCTCTGTCTGTCTCTGTCTCTGTCTGTCTCTGTCTGCGTCTGCCTGTCTCTGTCTTTCTGTCTGTCTCTGTCTGCCTCTGTCTGCCTCTGTCTGTCTCTGTCTGACTCTGTCTGCGTCTGCCTGTCTCTGTCCTTCTGTCTGTCTCTGTCTGCCTCTGTCTGCCTCTGTCTGTGTCTGTCTGTCTCTGTCTGTCTCTGTCTTTCTATCTGTCTCTGCCTGTCTCTGTCTGTCTCTGTCTGCGTCTGCCTGTCTCTGTCCTTCTGTCTGTCTCTGTCTGTCTCTGTCTGCCTCTGTCTGTCTCTGTCTGTCTCTGTCTGTCTCTGTCTTTCTATCTGTCTCTGCCTGTCTCTGTCTGTCTCTGTCTGTTTGTTTCTGTCTCTGTCTATCTCTGTCTGTCTCTGTCTGTCTCTGCCTGTCTCTGTCGGTTTCATCCTGTCTCTGTCTATCTCTGTCTGTCTCTGTCTGTCTCTGTCTTTCTATCTGTCTCTGGCTGTCTCTGTTTGCCTCTGTCGGTCTCTGTCTGTCTCTGTCTGCCTCTGTCTGTCTCTGTCTGTCTCTGTCTGCTTCTTTCTGTCTCTGTCTATCTCTGTCTGTCTCTGTCTGTTTGTGTCTGCGTCTGTCTGCGTCTGTCTGCGTCTGTCTGTCTCTGTCTGTCTCTGTCTGTCTTTGTCTGTCTCTGTCGGTCTCTGTCTGTCTCTGTCTGTCTCTGTCTGTCTCTGTCTGTCTCTGTCTGTCTCTGTCTGTCTCTGTCTGTCTCTGTCTGCCTCTGTCTGTCTCTGCCTGTCTCCTTCTGTCTCTGCCTGTCTCTGCCTGTCTCTGCCTGTCTCTGTCTGTCTCTGTCTGTCTCTGTCTGCCTCTATCTGTCTCTGTCTGTCTCTGTCTGTTTCTTTCTGTCTCTGTCTGTCTCTGTCTGTCTCTGTCTGTCTCTGTCTGTCTCTGTCTGTCTCTGTCTGTCTCTGTCTGTCTCTGTCTGTCTCTGTCTGCCTCTGTCTGTCTCTGTCTGTCTCTGTCTGCGTCTGCCTGTCTCTGTCTTTCTGCCTGTCTCTGCCTGTCCCTGCCTGTCGCGGTCTGTCTCAGCCTGTCTCTGAATGTCATTGCATGTCTCTGTCTGTCTGTGTCTGTCTCTGTCTGTCTCTGTCTGTCTCTGTCTGTCTCTGTCTGCCTCTGTCTGTCTCTGTCTTTCTATCTGTCTCTGTCTGTCTCTGTCTTTCTATCTGTCTCTGTCAGTCTCTGTCTGTCTCTGTCTGTCTCTGTCTCTCTCTGTCTGCCTCTGTCTGCCTCTGTCTGCGTCTGCCTGTCTCTGTCTTTCTGCCTGTCTCCTTCTGTCTCTGCCTGTCTCTGCCTGTCTCTGCCTGTCTCTGTCTGTCTCTGTCTGTCTCTGTCTGCCTCTATCTGTCTCTGTCTGTCTCTGTCTGTTTCTTTCTGTCTCTGTCTGTCTCTGTCTGTCTCTGTCTGTCTCTGTCTGTCTCTGTCTGTCTCTGTCTGTCTCTGTCTGTCTCTGTCTGTCTCTGTCTGTCTCTGTCTTTCTATCTGTCTCTGCCTGTCTCTGTCTGTCTCTGTCTGTTTGTTTCTGTCTCTGTCTATCTCTGTCTGTCTCTGTCTGTCTCTGCCTGTCTCTGTCGGTTTCATCCTGTCTCTGTCTATCTCTGTCTGTCTCTGTCTGTCTCTGTCTTTCTATCTGTCTCTGCCTGTCTCTGTTTGTCTCTGTCGGTCTCTGTCTGTCTCTGTCTGCCTCTGTCTGTCTCTGTCTGTCTCTGTCTGCTTCTTTCTGTCTCTGTCTATCTCTGTCTGTCTCTGTCTGCTTGTGTCTGCGTCTGTCTGCGTCTGTCTGCGTCTGTCTGTCTCTGTCTGTCTCTGTCTGTCTCTGTCTGTCTCTGTCTGTCTCTGTCTGTCTCTGTCTGTCTCTGTCTGTCTCTGTCTGTCTCTGTCTGTCTCTGTCTGTCTCTGTCTGTCTCTGTCTGTCTCTGTCTGTCTCTGTCTGTCTCTGTCTGCCTCTGTCTGCCTCTGTCTGTCTCTGTCTGTCTCTGTCTGTCTCTGTCTGTTTCTGTCTGCGTCTGCCTGTCTCTGTCTTTCTGTCTGTCTCTGTCTGTCTCTGTCTGTTTGTGTCTGCGTCTGTCTGTCTCTGTCTGTCTCTGTCTGTCTCTGTCTGTCTCTGTCTGTCTGTCTCTGTCTCTGTCTGTCTCTGTCTGTCTCTGTCTGTCTCTGTCTCTGTCTGTCTCTGTCTGCGTCTGCCTGTCTCTGTCTTTCTGTCTGTCTCTGTCTGCCTCTGTCTGCCTCTGTCTGTCTCTGTCTGACTCTGTCTGCGTCTGCCTGTCTCTGTCCTTCTGTCTGTCTCTGTCTGCCTCTGTCTGCCTCTGTCTGTGTCTGTCTGTCTCTGTCTGTCTCTGTCTTTCTATCTGTCTCTGCCTGTCTCTGTCTGTCTCTGTCTGCGTCTGCCTGTCTCTGTCCTTCTGTCTGTCTCTGTCTGTCTCTGTCTGCCTCTGTCTGTCTCTGTCTGTCTCTGTCTGTCTCTGTCTTTCTATCTGTCTCTGCCTGTCTCTGTCTGTCTCTGTCTGTTTGTTTCTGTCTCTGTCTATCTCTGTCTGTCTCTGTCTGTCTCTGCCTGTCTCTGTCGGTTTCATCCTGTCTCTGTCTATCTCTGTCTGTCTCTGTCTGTCTCTGTCTTTCTATCTGTCTCTGGCTGTCTCTGTTTGCCTCTGTCGGTCTCTGTCTGTCTCTGTCTGCCTCTGTCTGTCTCTGTCTGTCTCTGTCTGCTTCTTTCTGTCTCTGTCTATCTCTGTCTGTCTCTGTCTGTTTGTGTCTGCGTCTGTCTGCGTCTGTCTGCGTCTGTCTGTCTCTGTCTGTCTCTGTCTGTCTTTGTCTGTCTCTGTCGGTCTCTGTCTGTCTCTGTCTGTCTCTGTCTGTCTCTGTCTGTCTCTGTCTGCCTCTGTCTGTCTCTGCCTGTCTCCTTCTGTCTCTGCCTGTCTCTGCCTGTCTCTGCCTGTCTCTGTCTGTCTCTGTCTGTCTCTGTCTGCCTCTATCTGTCTCTGTCTGTCTCTGTCTGTTTCTTTCTGTCTCTGTCTGTCTCTGTCTGTCTCTGTCTGTCTCTGTCTGTCTCTGTCTGTCTCTGTCTGTCTCTGTCTGTCTCTGTCTGTCTCTGTCTGCCTCTGTCTGTCTCTGTCTGTCTCTGTCTGCGTCTGCCTGTCTCTGTCTTTCTGCCTGTCTCTGCCTGTCCCTGCCTGTCGCGGTCTGTCTCAGCCTGTCTCTGAATGTCATTGCATGTCTCTGTCTGTCTGTGTCTGTCTCTGTCTGTCTCTGTCTGTCTCTGTCTGTCTCTGTCTGCCTCTGTCTGTCTCTGTCTTTCTATCTGTCTCTGTCTGTCTCTGTCTTTCTATCTGTCTCTGTCAGTCTCTGTCTGTCTCTGTCTGTCTCTGTCTCTCTCTGTCTGCCTCTGTCTGTCTCTGTCTGCGTCTGCCTGTCTCTGTCTTTCTGCCTGTCTCCTTCTGTCTCTGCCTGTCTCTGCCTGTCTCTGCCTGTCTCTGTCTGTCTCTGTCTGTCTCTGTCTGCCTCTATCTGTCTCTGTCTGTCTCTGTCTGTTTCTTTCTGTCTCTGTCTGTCTCTGTCTGTCTCTGTCTGTCTCTGTCTGTCTCTGTCTGTCTCTGTCTGTCTCTGTCTGTCTCTGTCTGTCTCTGTCTGTCTCTGTCTTTCTATCTGTCTCTGCCTGTCTCTGTCTGTCTCTGTCTGTTTGTTTCTGTCTCTGTCTATCTCTGTCTGTCTCTGTCTGTCTCTGCCTGTCTCTGTCGGTTTCATCCTGTCTCTGTCTATCTCTGTCTGTCTCTGTCTGTCTCTGTCTTTCTATCTGTCTCTGCCTGTCTCTGTTTGTCTCTGTCGGTCTCTGTCTGTCTCTGTCTGCCTCTGTCTGTCTCTGTCTGTCTCTGTCTGCTTCTTTCTGTCTCTGTCTATCTCTGTCTGTCTCTGTCTGCTTGTGTCTGCGTCTGTCTGCGTCTGTCTGCGTCTGTCTGTCTCTGTCTGTCTCTGTCTGTCTCTGTCTGTCTCTGTCTGTCTCTGTCTGTCTCTGTCTGTCTCTGTCTGTCTCTGTCTGTCTCTGTCTGTCTCTGTCTGTCTCTGTCTGTCTCTGTCTGTCTCTGTCTGTCTCTGCCTGTCTCCTTCTGTCTCTGCCTGTCTCTGTCTGTCTCTGTCTGTCTCTGTCTGCCTCTATCTGTCTCTGTCTGTCTCTGTCTGTTTCTTTCTGTCTCTGTCTGTCTCTGTCTGTCTCTGTCTGTCTCTGTCTGTCTCTGTCTGTCTCTGTCTGTCTCTGTCTGTCTCTGTCTGTCTCTGTCTGTCTCTGTCTGTCTCTGCCTGTCTCCTTCTGTCTCTGCCTGTCTCTGCCTGTCTCTGCCTGTCTCTGCCTGTCTCTGCCTGTTTCTGCCTGTCTCTGTCTGTCTCTGTCTGTCTCTGTCTGTCTCTGTCTTTCTATCTGTCTCTGCCTGTCTCTGCCTGTCTCTGTCTACCTCTGTCTGCCTCTGTCTGTCTCTGTCTGTCTCAGTCTGTCTCTGTCTGCGTCTGTCTGTCTCTGTCTGCGTCTGTCTGTCTCTGTCTGTCTCTGTCTGTCTCTGTCTGTCTCTGTCTGTCTGTCTCTGTCTCTGTCTGTCTCTGTCTGTCTCTGTCTGTCTCTGTCTCTGTCTGTCTCTGTCTGCGTCTGCCTGTCTCTGTCTTTCTGTCTGTCTCTGTCTGCCTCTGTCTGCCTCTGTCTGTCTCTGTCTGACTCTGTCTGCGTCTGCCTGTCTCTGTCCTTCTGTCTGTCTCTGTCTGCCTCTGTCTGCCTCTGTCTGTGTCTGTCTGTCTCTGTCTGTCTCTGTCTTTCTATCTGTCTCTGCCTGTCTCTGTCTGTCTCTGTCTGCGTCTGCCTGTCTCTGTCCTTCTGTCTGTCTCTGTCTGTCTCTGTCTGCCTCTGTCTGTCTCTGTCTGTCTCTGTCTGTCTCTGTCTTTCTATCTGTCTCTGCCTGTCTCTGTCTGTCTCTGTCTGTTTGTTTCTGTCTCTGTCTATCTCTGTCTGTCTCTGTCTGTCTCTGCCTGTCTCTGTCGGTTTCATCCTGTCTCTGTCTATCTCTGTCTGTCTCTGTCTGTCTCTGTCTTTCTATCTGTCTCTGGCTGTCTCTGTTTGCCTCTGTCGGTCTCTGTCTGTCTCTGTCTGCCTCTGTCTGTCTCTGTCTGTCTCTGTCTGCTTCTTTCTGTCTCTGTCTATCTCTGTCTGTCTCTGTCTGTTTGTGTCTGCGTCTGTCTGCGTCTGTCTGCGTCTGTCTGTCTCTGTCTGTCTCTGTCTGTCTTTGTCTGTCTCTGTCGGTCTCTGTCTGTCTCTGTCTGTCTCTGTCTGTCTCTGTCTGTCTCTGTCTGTCTCTGTCTGTCTCTGTCTGTCTCTGTCTGCCTCTGTCTGTCTCTGCCTGTCTCCTTCTGTCTCTGCCTGTCTCTGCCTGTCTCTGCCTGTCTCTGTCTGTCTCTGTCTGTCTCTGTCTGCCTCTATCTGTCTCTGTCTGTCTCTGTCTGTTTCTTTCTGTCTCTGTCTGTCTCTGTCTGTCTCTGTCTGTCTCTGTCTGTCTCTGTCTGTCTCTGTCTGTCTCTGTCTGTCTCTGTCTGTCTCTGTCTGCCTCTGTCTGTCTCTGTCTGTCTCTGTCTGCGTCTGCCTGTCTCTGTCTTTCTGCCTGTCTCTGCCTGTCCCTGCCTGTCGCGGTCTGTCTCAGCCTGTCTCTGAATGTCATTGCATGTCTCTGTCTGTCTGTGTCTGTCTCTGTCTGTCTCTGTCTGTCTCTGTCTGTCTCTGTCTGCCTCTGTCTGTCTCTGTCTTTCTATCTGTCTCTGTCTGTCTCTGTCTTTCTATCTGTCTCTGTCAGTCTCTGTCTGTCTCTGTCTGTCTCTGTCTCTCTCTGTCTGCCTCTGTCTGTCTCTGTCTGCGTCTGCCTGTCTCTGTCTTTCTGCCTGTCTCCTTCTGTCTCTGCCTGTCTCTGCCTGTCTCTGCCTGTCTCTGTCTGTCTCTGTCTGTCTCTGTCTGCCTCTATCTGTCTCTGTCTGTCTCTGTCTGTTTCTTTCTGTCTCTGTCTGTCTCTGTCTGTCTCTGTCTGTCTCTGTCTGTCTCTGTCTGTCTCTGTCTGTCTCTGTCTGTCTCTGTCTGTCTCTGTCTGTCTCTGTCTTTCTATCTGTCTCTGCCTGTCTCTGTCTGTCTCTGTCTGTTTGTTTCTGTCTCTGTCTATCTCTGTCTGTCTCTGTCTGTCTCTGCCTGTCTCTGTCGGTTTCATCCTGTCTCTGTCTATCTCTGTCTGTCTCTGTCTGTCTCTGTCTTTCTATCTGTCTCTGCCTGTCTCTGTTTGTCTCTGTCGGTCTCTGTCTGTCTCTGTCTGCCTCTGTCTGTCTCTGTCTGTCTCTGTCTGCTTCTTTCTGTCTCTGTCTATCTCTGTCTGTCTCTGTCTGCTTGTGTCTGCGTCTGTCTGCGTCTGTCTGCGTCTGTCTGTCTCTGTCTGTCTCTGTCTGTCTCTGTCTGTCTCTGTCTGTCTCTGTCTGTCTCTGTCTGTCTCTGTCTGTCTCTGTCTGTCTCTGTCTGTCTCTGTCTGTCTCTGTCTGTCTCTGTCTGTCTCTGTCTGTCTCTGTCTGTCTCTGTCTGCCTCTGTCTGCCTCTGTCTGTCTCTGTCTGTCTCTGTCTGTCTCTGTCTGTTTCTGTCTGCGTCTGCCTGTCTCTGTCTTTCTGTCTGTCTCTGTCTGTCTCTGTCTGTTTGTGTCTGCGTCTGTCTGTCTCTGTCTGTCTCTGTCTGTCTCTGTCTGTCTCTGTCTGTCTGTCTCTGTCTCTGTCTGTCTCTGTCTGTCTCTGTCTGTCTCTGTCTCTGTCTGTCTCTGTCTGCGTCTGCCTGTCTCTGTCTTTCTGTCTGTCTCTGTCTGCCTCTGTCTGCCTCTGTCTGTCTCTGTCTGACTCTGTCTGCGTCTGCCTGTCTCTGTCCTTCTGTCTGTCTCTGTCTGCCTCTGTCTGCCTCTGTCTGTGTCTGTCTGTCTCTGTCTGTCTCTGTCTTTCTATCTGTCTCTGCCTGTCTCTGTCTGTCTCTGTCTGCGTCTGCCTGTCTCTGTCCTTCTGTCTGTCTCTGTCTGTCTCTGTCTGCCTCTGTCTGTCTCTGTCTGTCTCTGTCTGTCTCTGTCTTTCTATCTGTCTCTGCCTGTCTCTGTCTGTCTCTGTCTGTTTGTTTCTGTCTCTGTCTATCTCTGTCTGTCTCTGTCTGTCTCTGCCTGTCTCTGTCGGTTTCATCCTGTCTCTGTCTATCTCTGTCTGTCTCTGTCTGTCTCTGTCTTTCTATCTGTCTCTGGCTGTCTCTGTTTGCCTCTGTCGGTCTCTGTCTGTCTCTGTCTGCCTCTGTCTGTCTCTGTCTGTCTCTGTCTGCTTCTTTCTGTCTCTGTCTATCTCTGTCTGTCTCTGTCTGTTTGTGTCTGCGTCTGTCTGCGTCTGTCTGCGTCTGTCTGTCTCTGTCTGTCTCTGTCTGTCTTTGTCTGTCTCTGTCGGTCTCTGTCTGTCTCTGTCTGTCTCTGTCTGTCTCTGTCTGTCTCTGTCTGCCTCTGTCTGTCTCTGCCTGTCTCCTTCTGTCTCTGCCTGTCTCTGCCTGTCTCTGCCTGTCTCTGTCTGTCTCTGTCTGTCTCTGTCTGCCTCTATCTGTCTCTGTCTGTCTCTGTCTGTTTCTTTCTGTCTCTGTCTGTCTCTGTCTGTCTCTGTCTGTCTCTGTCTGTCTCTGTCTGTCTCTGTCTGTCTCTGTCTGTCTCTGTCTGTCTCTGTCTGCCTCTGTCTGTCTCTGTCTGTCTCTGTCTGCGTCTGCCTGTCTCTGTCTTTCTGCCTGTCTCTGCCTGTCCCTGCCTGTCGCGGTCTGTCTCAGCCTGTCTCTGAATGTCATTGCATGTCTCTGTCTGTCTGTGTCTGTCTCTGTCTGTCTCTGTCTGTCTCTGTCTGTCTCTGTCTGCCTCTGTCTGTCTCTGTCTTTCTATCTGTCTCTGTCTGTCTCTGTCTTTCTATCTGTCTCTGTCAGTCTCTGTCTGTCTCTGTCTGTCTCTGTCTCTCTCTGTCTGCCTCTGTCTGTCTCTGTCTGCGTCTGCCTGTCTCTGTCTTTCTGCCTGTCTCCTTCTGTCTCTGCCTGTCTCTGCCTGTCTCTGCCTGTCTCTGTCTGTCTCTGTCTGTCTCTGTCTGCCTCTATCTGTCTCTGTCTGTCTCTGTCTGTTTCTTTCTGTCTCTGTCTGTCTCTGTCTGTCTCTGTCTGTCTCTGTCTGTCTCTGTCTGTCTCTGTCTGTCTCTGTCTGTCTCTGTCTGTCTCTGTCTGTCTCTGTCTTTCTATCTGTCTCTGCCTGTCTCTGTCTGTCTCTGTCTGTTTGTCTCTGTCTCTGTCTATCTCTGTCTGTCTCTGTCTGTCTCTGCCTGTCTCTGTCGGTTTCATCCTGTCTCTGTCTATCTCTGTCTGTCTCTGTCTGTCTCTGTCTTTCTATCTGTCTCTGCCTGTCTCTGTTTGTCTCTGTCGGTCTCTGTCTGTCTCTGTCTGCCTCTGTCTGTCTCTGTCTGTCTCTGTCTGCTTCTTTCTGTCTCTGTCTATCTCTGTCTGTCTCTGTCTGCTTGTGTCTGCGTCTGTCTGCGTCTGTCTGCGTCTGTCTGTCTCTGTCTGTCTCTGTCTGTCTCTGTCTGTCTCTGTCTGTCTCTGTCTGTCTCTGTCTGTCTCTGTCTGTCTCTGTCTGTCTCTGTCTGTCTCTGTCTGTCTCTGTCTGTCTCTGTCTGTCTCTGTCTGTCTCTGCCTGTCTCCTTCTGTCTCTGCCTGTCTCTGTCTGTCTCTGTCTGTCTCTGTCTGCCTCTATCTGTCTCTGTCTGTCTCTGTCTGTTTCTTTCTGTCTCTGTCTGTCTCTGTCTGTCTCTGTCTGTCTCTGTCTGTCTCTGTCTGTCTCTGTCTGTCTCTGTCTGTCTCTGTCTGTCTCTGTCTGTCTCTGTCTGTCTCTGCCTGTCTCCTTCTGTCTCTGCCTGTCTCTGCCTGTCTCTGCCTGTCTCTGCCTGTCTCTGCCTGTTTCTGCCTGTCTCTGTCTGTCTCTGTCTGTCTCTGTCTGTCTCTGTCTTTCTATCTGTCTCTGCCTGTCTCTGCCTGTCTCTGTCTACCTCTGTCTGCCTCTGTCTGTCTCTGTCTGTCTCAGTCTGTCTCTGTCTGCGTCTGTCTGTCTCTGTCTGTCTCTGTCTGGTTCTTTCTGTCTCTGTCTATCTCTGTCTGTCTCTGTCTGTTTGTGTCTGCGTCTGTCTGTCTCTGTCTGTCTCTGCCTGTCTCTGCCTGTCTCTGCCTGTCTCTGTCTGTCTCTGTCTGTCTCTGTCTGTCTCTGTCTGCCTCTGTCTGCCTCTGTCTGTCTCTGTCTGTCTCTGTCTGTCTCTGTCTGTTTCTGTCTGCGTCTGCCTGTCTCTGTCTTTCTGTCTGTCTCTGTCTGTCTCTGTCTGTTTGTGTCTGCGTCTGTCTGTCTCTGTCTGTCTCTGTCTGTCTCTGTCTGTCTCTGTCTGTCTGTCTCTGTCTCTGTCTGTCTCTGTCTGTCTCTGTCTGTCTCTGTCTCTGTCTGTCTCTGTCTGCGTCTGCCTGTCTCTGTCTTTCTGTCTGTCTCTGTCTGCCTCTGTCTGCCTCTGTCTGTCTCTGTCTGACTCTGTCTGCGTCTGCCTGTCTCTGTCCTTCTGTCTGTCTCTGTCTGCCTCTGTCTGTCTCTGTCTGTCTCTGTCTGTTTGTTTCTGTCTCTGTCTATCTCTGTCTGTCTCTGTCTGTCTCTGCCTGTCTCTGTCGGTTTCATCCTGTCTCTGTCTATCTCTGTCTGTCTCTGTCTGTCTCTGTCTTTCTATCTGTCTCTGGCTGTCTCTGTTTGTCTCTGTCGGTCTCTGTCTGTCTCTGTCTGCCTCTGTCTGTCTCTGTCTGTCTCTGTCTGCTTCTTTCTGTCTCTGTCTATCTCTGTCTGTCTCTGTCTGTTTGTGTCTGCGTCTGTCTGCGTCTGTCTGCGTCTGTCTGTCTCTGTCTGTCTCTGTCTGTCTTTGTCTGTCTCTGTCTGTCTCTGTCTGTCTCTGTCTGTCTCTGTCTGTCTCTGTCTGTCTCTGTCTGTCTCTGTCTGTCTCTGCCTGTCTCCTTCTGTCTCTGCCTGTCTCTGCCTGTCTCTGCCTGTCTCTGTCTGTCTCTGTCTGTCTCTGTCTGCCTCTATCTGTCTCTGTCTGTCTCTGTCTGTTTCTTTCTGTCTCTGTCTGTCTCTGTCTGTCTCTGTCTCTCTCTGTCTGCCTCTGTCTGTCTCTGTCTGCGTCTGCCTGTCTCTGTCTTTCTGTCTGTCTCTGTCTGTCTCTGTCTGTCTCTGTCTGTCTCTGTCTGTCTCTGTCTGTCTCTGTCTGTCTCTGTCTGCCTCTGTCTGCCTCTGTCTGCCTCTGTCTGTCTCTGTCTTTCTATCTGTCTCTGCCTGTCTCTGTCTGTCTCTGTCTGCGTCTGCCTGTCTCTGTCCTTCTGTCTGTCTCTGTCTGTCTCTGTCTGCCTCTGTCTGTCTCTGTCTGTCTCTGTCTGTCTCTGTCTTTCTATCTGTCTCTGCCTGTCTCTGTCTGTCTCTGTCTGTTTGTTTCTGTCTCTGTCTATCTCTGTCTGTCTCTGTCTGTCTCTGCCTGTCTCTGTCGGTTTCATCCTGTCTCTGTCTATCTCTGTCTGTCTCTGTCTGTCTCTGTCTTTCTATCTGTCTCTGGCTGTCTCTGTTTGTCTCTGTCGGTCTCTGTCTGTCTCTGTCTGCCTCTGTCTGTCTCTGTCTGTCTCTGTCTGCTTCTTTCTGTCTCTGTCTGTCTCTGTCTGTCTCTGTCTGCGTCTGTCTGTCTCTGTCTGTCTCTGTCTGGTTCTTTCTGTCTCTGTCTGTCTCTGTCTGCCTCTATCTGTCTCTGTCTGTCTCTGTCTGTTTCTTTCTGTCTCTGTCTGTCTCTGTCTGTCTCTGTCTGTCTCTGTCTGTCTCTGTCTGTCTCTGTCTGTCTCTGTCTGTCTCTGTCTGTCTCTGTCTGCCTCTGTCTGCCTCTGTCTGTCTCTGTCTGTCTCTGTCTGTCTCTGTCTGTTTCTGTCTGCGTCTGCCTGTCTCTGTCTTTCTGTCTGTCTCTGTCTGTCTCTGTCTGTTTGTGTCTGCGTCTGTCTGTCTCTGTCTGTCTCTGTCTGTCTCTGTCTGTCTCTGTCTGTCTGTCTCTGTCTCTGTCTGTCTCTGTCTGTCTCTGTCTGTCTCTGTCTCTGTCTGTCTCTGTCTGCGTCTGCCTGTCTCTGTCTTTCTGTCTGTCTCTGTCTGCCTCTGTCTGCCTCTGTCTGCCTCTGTCTGACTCTGTCTGCGTCTGCCTGTCTCTGTCCTTCTGTCTGTCTCTGTCTGCCTCTGTCTGCCTCTGTCTGTGTCTGTCTGTCTCTGTCTGTCTCTGTCTTTCTATCTGTCTCTGCCTGTCTCTGTCTGTCTCTGTCTGCGTCTGCCTGTCTCTGTCCTTCTGTCTGTCTCTGTCTGTCTCTGTCTGCCTCTGTCTGTCTCTGTCTGTCTCTGTCTGTCTCTGTCTTTCTATCTGTCTCTGCCTGTCTCTGTCTGTCTCTGTCTGTTTGTTTCTGTCTCTGTCTATCTCTGTCTGTCTCTGTCTGTCTCTGCCTGTCTCTGTCGGTTTCATCCTGTCTCTGTCTATCTCTGTCTGTCTCTGTCTGTCTCTGTCTTTCTATCTGTCTCTGGCTGTCTCTGTTTGCCTCTGTCGGTCTCTGTCTGTCTCTGTCTGCCTCTGTCTGTCTCTGTCTGTCTCTGTCTGCTTCTTTCTGTCTCTGTCTATCTCTGTCTGTCTCTGTCTGTTTGTGTCTGCGTCTGTCTGCGTCTGTCTGCGTCTGTCTGTCTCTGTCTGTCTCTGTCTGTCTTTGTCTGTCTCTGTCGGTCTCTGTCTGTCTCTGTCTGTCTCTGTCTGTCTCTGTCTGTCTCTGTCTGCCTCTGTCTGTCTCTGCCTGTCTCCTTCTGTCTCTGCCTGTCTCTGCCTGTCTCTGCCTGTCTCTGTCTGTCTCTGTCTGTCTCTGTCTGCCTCTATCTGTCTCTGTCTGTCTCTGTCTGTTTCTTTCTGTATCTGTCTGTCTCTGTCTGTCTCTGTCTGTCTCTGTCTGTCTCTGTCTGTCTCTGTCTGTCTCTGTCTGTCTCTGTCTGTCTCTGTCTGTCTCTGTCTGCCTCTGTCTGTCTCTGTCTGTCTCTGTCTGCGTCTGCCTGTCTCTGTCTTTCTGCCTGTCTCTGCCTGTCCCTGCCTGTCGCGGTCTGTCTCAGCCTGTCTCTGAATGTCATTGCATGTCTCTGTCTGTCTGTGTCTGTCTCTGTCTGTCTCTGTCTGTCTCTGTCTGTCTCTGTCTGCCTCTGTCTGTCTCTGTCTTTCTATCTGTCTCTGTCTGTCTCTGTCTTTCTATCTGTCTCTGTCAGTCTCTGTCTGTCTCTGTCTGTCTCTGTCTCTCTCTGTCTGCCTCTGTCTGTCTCTGTCTGCGTCTGCCTGTCTCTGTCTTTCTGCCTGTCTCCTTCTGTCTCTGCCTGTCTCTGCCTGTCTCTGCCTGTCTCTGTCTGTCTCTGTCTGTCTCCGTCTGCCTCTATCTGTCTCTGTCTGTCTCTGTCTGTTTCTTTCTGTCTCTGTCTGTCTCTGTCTGTCTCTGTCTGTCTCTGTCTGTCTCTGTCTGTCTCTGTCTGTCTCTGTCTGTCTCTGTCTGTCTCTGTCTGTCTCTGTCTGTCTCTGTCTTTCTATCTGTCTCTGCCTGTCTCTGTCTGTCTCTGTCTGTTTGTTTCTGTCTCTGTCTATCTCTGTCTGTCTCTGTCTGTCTCTGCCTGTCTCTGTCGGTTTCATCCTGTCTCTGTCTATCTCTGTCTGTCTCTGTCTGTCTCTGTCTTTCTATCTGTCTCTGCCTGTCTCTGTTTGTCTCTGTCGGTCTCTGTCTGTCTCTGTCTGCCTCTGTCTGTCTCTGTCTGTCTCTGTCTGCTTCTTTCTGTCTCTGTCTATCTCTGTCTGTCTCTGTCTGCTTGTGTCTGCGTCTGTCTGCGTCTGTCTGCGTCTGTCTGTCTCTGTCTGTCTCTGTCTGTCTCTGTCTGTCTCTGTCTGTCTCTGTCTGTCTCTGTCTGTCTCTGTCTGTCTCTGTCTGTCTCTGTCTGTCTCTGTCTGTCTCTGTCTGTCTCTGTCTGTCTCTGCCTGTCTCCTTCTGTCTCTGCCTGTCTCTGTCTGTCTCTGTCTGTCTCTGTCTGCCTCTATCTGTCTCTGTCTGTCTCTGTCTGTTTCTTTCTGTCTCTGTCTGTCTCTGTCTGTCTCTGTCTGTCTCTGTCTGTCTCTGTCTGTCTCTGTCTGTCTCTGTCTGTCTCTGTCTGTCTCTGTCTGTCTCTGTCTGTCTCTGTCTGTCTCTGCCTGTCTCCTTCTGTCTCTGCCTGTCTCTGCCTGTCTCTGCCTGTCTCTGCCTGTCTCTGCCTGTTTCTGCCTGTCTCTGTCTGTCTCTGTCTGTCTCTGTCTGTCTCTGTCTTTCTATCTGTCTCTGCCTGTCTCTGCCTGTCTCTGTCTACCTCTGTCTGCCTCTGTCTGTCTCTGTCTGTCTCAGTCTGTCTCTGTCTGCGTCTGTCTGTCTCTGTCTGTCTCTGTCTGGTTCTTTCTGTCTCTGTCTATCTCTGTCTGTCTCTGTCTGTTTGTGTCTGCGTCTGTCTGTCTCTGTCTGTCTCTGCCTGTCTCTGCCTGTCTCTGCCTGTCTCTGTCTGTCTCGGTCTGTCTCTGTCAGTCTCTGTCAGTCTCTGTCTGTTTCTGTCTGCGTCTGCCTGTCTCTGTCTTTCTGTCTGTCTCTGCCTGTCTCTGTCTGTCTCTGTCTGTCTCGATCTGTCTCTGTCAGTCTCTGCCTGTCTCTGTCTGTCTCTGTCTGTCTCTGTCTGTCTCTGTCTGTCTCTGTCTGTCTCTGTCTGTCTCTGTCTGCCTCTGTCTGTCTCTGTCTGACTCTGTCTGCGTCTGCCTGTCTCTGTCCTTCTGTCTGTCTCTGTCTGCCTCTGTCTGCCTCTGTCTGCCTCTGTCTGTGTCTGTCTGTCTCTGTCTGTCTCTGTCTTTCTATCTGTCTCTGCCTGTCTCTGTCTGTTTCTGTCTGCGTCTGCCTGTCTCTGTCTTTCTGTCTGTCTCTGTCTGTCTCTGTCTGTTTGTGTCTGCGTCTGTCTGTCTCTGTCTGTCTCTGTCTGTCTCTGTCTGTCTCTGTCTGTCTGTCTCTGTCTCTGTCTGTCTCTGTCTGTCTCTGTCTGTCTCTGTCTCTGTCTGTCTCTGTCTGCGTCTGCCTGTCTCTGTCTTTCTGTCTGTCTCTGTCTGCCTCTGTCTGCCTCTGTCTGTCTCTGTCTGACTCTGTCTGCGTCTGCCTGTCTCTGTCCTTCTGTCTGTCTCTGTCTGCCTCTGTCTGCCTCTGTCTGCCTCTGTCTGTGTCTGTCTGTCTCTGTCTGTCTCTGTCTTTCTATCTGTCTCTGCCTGTCTCTGTCTGTCTCTGTCTGCGTCTGCCTGTCTCTGTCCTTCTGTCTGTCTCTGTCTGTCTCTGTCTGTCTCTGTCTGCCTCTATCTGTCTCTGTCTGTCTCTGTCTGTTTCTTTCTGTCTCTGTCTGTCTCTGTCTGTCTCTGTCTCTCTCTGTCTGCCTCTGTCTGTCTCTGTCTGCGTCTGCCTGTCTCTGTCTTTCTGTCTGTCTCTGTCTGTCTCTGTCTGTCTCTGTCTGTCTCTGTCTGTCTCTGTCTGTCTCTGTCTGTCTCTGTCTGCCTCTGTCTGCCTCTGTCTGCCTCTGTCTGCCTCTGTCTGCCTCTATCTGTCTCTGTCTGTCTCTGTCTGTCTCTGTCTCTTTCTTTCTGTCTCAGTCTATCTCTGTCTGTCTCTGTCTGTTTCTGTCTGCGTCTGTCTGTCTCTGTCTGTCTCTGTCTGTCTCTGTCTGTCTCTGTCTGTCTCTGTCTGTCTCTGTCTGCCTCTGTCTGCCTCTGTCTGCCTCTGTCTCCCACTGTCTGCCTCTGTCTGCCTCTATCTGTCTCTGTCTGTCTCTGTCTGTTTCTTTCTGTCTCTGTCTGTCTCTGTCTCTTTCTTTCTGTCTGAGTCTATCTCTGTCTGTCTCTGTCTGTTTCTGTCTGCCTCTGCCTGTCTCTGTCTGTCTCTGTCTGTCCCTGTCTGTCTCTGTCTGTCTCTGTCTGCTGCTGTCTGTCTCTGTCTATCTCTGTCTGTCTCTGTCTGTTTGTGTCTGCGTCTGTCTGCGTCTGTCTGTCTCTGTCTGTCTCTGTCTGCCTCTATCTGTCTCTGTCTGTCTCTGTCTGTTTCTTTCTGTCTCTGTCTGTCTCTGCCTGTCTCTGTCTGTCTCTGTCTGTCTCTGTCTGCCTCTATCTGTCTCTGTCTGTCTCCGCCTGTCTCTGTATTTCTGTCTGTCTCTGCCTGTCTCTGAATGTCACTGCATGTCTCTGTCTGTCTGTGTCTGTCTCTGTCTGTCTCTGTCTGTCTCTGTCTGTCTCTGTCTGCCTCTGTCTGTCTCTGTCTGTCTCTGCCTGTCTCTGTCTGTCTCTGTCTGTCTCTGTCTGCCTCTATCTGTCTCTGTCTGTCTCTGCCTGTCTCTGTATTTCTGTCTGTCTCTGCCTGTCTCTGTCATTCTATCTGTCTCTGTCTGTCTCTGTCTCTCTCTGTCTGCCTCTGTCTGTCTCTGTCTGTCTCTGCCTGTCTCTGTCTGTCTCTGTCTGCCTCTGTCTGTCTCTGTCTTTCTATCTGTCTCTGTCTGTCTCTGTCTTTCTATCTGTCTCTGTTAGTCTCTGTCTGTCTCTGTCTGTCTCTGTCTCTCTCTGTCTGTCTCTGTCTCTCTCTGTCTGTTTCTGTCTGTTTCTTTCTGTCTCTGTCTGTCTCTGTCTGTCTCTGTCTGTCTCTGTCTGTCTCTGTCTGTCTCCGTATGTCTCTGTCTGTCTCTGTCTGTCTCTGTCTTTCTATCTGTCTCTGCCTGTCTCTGCCTGTCCCTGCCTGTCTCTGCCTGTCTCTGTCAGTCTCTGTCTGTCTCTGTCTGTCTCTGTCTGCCTCTGTCTGTCTCTGTCTGTCTCTGTCTGCGTCTGCCTGTCTCTGTCTTTCTGCCTGTCTCTGCCTGTCCCTGCCTGTCGCGGTCTGTCTCAGCCTGTCTCTGAATGTCACTGCATGTCTCTGTCTGTCTGTGTCTGTCTCTGTCTGTCTCTGTCTGTCTCTGTCTGTCTCTGTCTGCCTCTGTCGGTCTCTGTCTTTCTATCTGTCTCTGTCTGTCTCTGTCTTTCTATCTGTCTCTGTCAGTCTCTGTCTGTCTCTGTCTGTCTCTGTCTGCCTCTATCTGTCTCTGTCTGTCTCTGTCTCTCTCTGTCTGCCTCTGTCTGTCTCTGTCTGTCTCTGCCTGTCTCTGTCTGTCTCTGTCTGTCTCTGTCTGTCTCTGTCTGCCTCTGTCTGTCTCTGTCTTTCTATCTGTCTCTGTCTGTCTCTGTCTTTCTATCTGTCTCTGTCAGTCTCTGTCTGTCTCTGTCTGTCTCTGTCTCTCTCTGTCTGTCTCTGTCTCTCTCTGTCTGCCTCTGTCTGTCTCTGTCTGTCTCTGCCTGTCCCTGCCTGTCTCTGTCTGTCTCTGTCAGTCTCTGTCAGTCTCTGCCTGTCACTGTCTGTCTCTGCCTGTCTCTGCCTGTCTCTGCCTGTCTCTGTCTGTCTCTGTCTGTCTCTGTCTGCCTCTATCTGTCTCTGTCTGTCTCTGTCTGTTTCTTTCTGTCTCTGTCTATCTCTGTCTATCTCTGTCTGTCTGTTTCTGTCTGCGTCTGCCTGTCTCTGTCTTTCTGTCTGTCTCTGTCTGTTTGTGTCTGCGTCTGTCTGTCTCTGTCTGTCTCTGTCTGTCTCTGTCTGTCTCTGTCTGTCTCTGTCTGTCTCTGTCTGTCTCTGTCTGTCTCTGTCTGTCTCTGTCTGTCTCCGTATGTCTCTGTCTGTCTCTGTCTGTCTCTGTCTTTCTATCTGTCTCTGCCTGCCTCTGCCTGTCCCTGCCTGTCTCTGCCTGTCTCTGTCAGTCTCTGTCTGTCTCTGTCTGTCTCTGTCTGCCTCTGTCTGTCTCTGTCTGTCTCTGTCTGCGTCTGCCTGTCTCTGTCTTTCTGCCTGTCTCTGCCTGTCCCTGCCTGTCGCGGTCTGTCTCAGCCTGTCTCTGAATGTCACTGCATGTCTCTGTCTGTCTGTGTCTGTCTCTGTCTGTCTCTGTCTGTCTCTGTCTGTCTCTGTCTGCCTCTGTCTGTCTCTGTCTTTCTATCTGTCCCTGTCTGTCTCTGTCTTTCTATCTGTCTCTGTCAGTCTCTGTCTGTCTCTGTCTGTCTCTGTCTGCCTCTGTCTGTCTCTGTCTGTCTCTGTCTGCGTCTGCCTGTCTCTGTCTTTCTGCCTGTCTCTGCCTGTCCCTGCCTGTCGCGGTCTGTCTCAGCCTGTCTCTGAATGTCACTGCATGTCTCTGTCTGTCTGTGTCTGTCTCTGTCTGTCTCTGTCTGTCTCTGACTGCCTCTATCTGTCTCTGTCTGTCTCTGTCTCTCTCTGTCTGCCTCTGTCTGTCTCTGTCTGTCTCTGCCTGTCTCTGTCTGTCTCTGTCTGTCTCTGTCTGTCTCTGTCTGCCTCTGTCTGTGTCTGTCTTTCTATCTGTCTCTGTCTGTCTCTGTCTTTCTATCTGTCTCTGTCAGTCTCTGTCTGTCTCTGTCTGTCTCTGTCTCTCTCTGTCTGTCTCTGTCTCTCTCTGTCTGCCTCTGTCTGTCTCTGTCTGTCTCTGTCTGTCTCTGCCTGTCCCTGCCTGTCTCTGTCTGTCTCTGTCAGTCTCTGTCAGTCTCTGCCTGTCACTGTCTGTCTCTGCCTGTCTCTGCCTGTCTCTGCCTGTCTCTGTCTGTCTCTGTCTGTCTCTGTCTGCCTCTATCTGTCTCTGTCTGTCTCTGTCTGTTTCTTTCTGTCTGTGTCTATCTCTGTCTATCTCTGTCTGTCTGTTTCTGTCTGCGTCTGCCTGTCTCTGTCTTTCTGTCCGTCTCTGTCTGTTTGTGTCTGCGTCTGTCTGTCTCTGTCTGTCTCTGTCTGTCTCTGTCTGTCTCTGTCTGTCTCTGTCTGTCTCTGTCTGTCTCTGTCTGTCTCTGTCTGTCTCTGTCTGTCTCCGTATGTCTCTGTCTGTCTCTGTCTTTCTATCTGTCTCTGCCTGTCTCTGCCTGTCCCTGCCTGTCTCTGCCTGTCTCTGTCAGTCTCTGTCTGTCTCTGTCTGTCTCTGTCTGCCTCTGTCTGTCTCTGTCTGTCTCTGTCTGCGTCTGCCTGTCTCTGTCTTTCTGCCTGTCTCTGCCTGTCCCTGCCTGTCGCGGTCTGTCTCAGCCTGTCTCTGAATGTCACTGCATGTCTCTGTCTGTCTCTGTCTGTCTGTGTCTGTCTCTGTCTGTCTCTGTCTGTCTCTGTCTGTCTCTGTCTGTCTCTGTCTGTCTCTGTCTTTCTCTGTCTGTCCCTGTCTGTCTCTGTCTGTCTCTGTCTGCTTCCTTCTGTCTCTGCCTATCTCTGTCTGTCTCTGTCTGTTTGTGTCTGCGTCTGTCTGCGTCTGTCTGTCTCTGTCTGTCTCTGTCTGTCTCTGTCAGTCTCTGCCTTTCTCTGTCTGTCCCTGTCTGTCTGTGTCTGTCTCTGTCTGCTTCTGTCTGCTTCTGTCTGCTTCTTTCTGTCTCTGTCTATCTCTGTCTGTCTCTGTCTGTTTGTGTCTGCGTCTGTCTGCGTCTGTCTGTCTCTGTCTGTCTCTGTCTGTCTCTGTCTGTCTCTGTCTGTCCCTGCCCGTCTCTGCCTGTCTCTGTCAGTCTCTGTCTGTCTCTGTCTGTCTCTGTCTGTCTCTGTCTGCCTCTGTCTGTCTCTGTCTTTCTATCTGTCCCTGTCTGTCTCTGTCTTTCTATCTGTCTCTGTCAGTCTCTGTCTGTCTCTGTCTGTCTCTGTCTCTCGCTGTTTGCCTCTGTCTGTCACTGTCTGTCTCTGCCTGTCTCTGTCTGTCTCTGTCTGTCTCTGTCTGCCTCTATCTGTCTCTGTCTATCTCTGTCTGTTTCTTTCTGTCTCTGTCTATCTCTGTCTATCTCTGTCTGTCTCTGTCTGTTTCTGTCTGCGTCTGCCTGTCTCTTTCTGTCCATCTGTCTCTGCATGTCTCTGTGTGTTTATCTGTCTCTGTCTGTCTCTGCCTGTCTCTGTCTGTCTCTGTCTGTCTCTGTCTGCCTCTGTCTGTCTCTGTCTGCTTCTTTCTGTCTCTGTCTATCTCTGTCTGTCTCTGTCTGTTTGTGTCTGCGTCTGTCTGTCTCTGTCTGTCTCTGTCTGTCTCTGTCTGTCTCTGTCTGCCTCTATCTGCCTCTGTCTGTCTCTGTCTGTCTCTGTCTGTCTCTGTCTGTCTCTGTCTTTCTATCTGTCTCTGCCTGTCTCTGCCTGTCCCTGCCTGTCTCTGTCTGTCTCTGTCAGTCTCTGTCAGTCTCTGCCTGTCACTGTCTGTCTCTGTCTGTCTCTGTCTGTCTCTGTCTGTCTCTGTCTGTCTCTGTCTGTCTCTGTCTGTCTCTGCCTTTCTCTGTCCGTCCCTGTCTGTCTCTGTCTGTCTCTGTCTGCTTCTGTCTGCTTCTTTCTGTCTCTGTCTATCTCTGTCTGTCTCTGTCTGTTTGTGTCTGCGTCTGTCTGCGTCTGTCTGTCTCTGTCTGTCTCTGTCTGTCTCTGTCTGTCTCTGTCTGTCCCTGCCTGTCTCTGCCTGTCTCTGTCAGTCTCTGTCTGTCTCTGTCTGTCTCTGTCTGCCTCTGTCTGTCTCTGTCTGTCTCTGTCTGCGTCTGCCTGTCTCTGTCTTTCTGCCTGTCTCTGCCTGTCCCTGCCTGTCGCGGTCTGTCTCAGCATGTCTCTGAATGTCACTGCATGTCTCTGTCTGTCTGTGTCTGTCTCTGTCTGTCTCTGTCTGTCTCTGACTGCCTCTATCTGTCTCTGTCTGTCTCTGTCTCTCTCTGTCTGCCTCTGTCTGTCTCTGTCTGCCTCTGTCTGTCTCTGTCTGTCTCTGCCTGTCTCTGTCTGTCTCTGTCTGTCTCTGTCTGTCTCTGTCTGCCTCTGTCTGTCTCTGTCTTTCTATCTGTCTCTGCCTGTCTCTGCCTGTCCCTGCCTGTCTCTGCCTGTCTCTGTCAGTCTCTGTCTGTCTCTGTCTCTCTCTGTCTGTCTCTGTCTCTCTCTGTCTGCCTCTGTCTGTCTCTGTCTGTCTCTGTCTGTCTCTGCCTGTCTCTGCCTGTCCCTGCCTGTCTCTGTCTGTCTCTGTCAGTCTCTGTCAGTCTCTGCCTGTCACTGTCTGTCTCTGTCTGTCTCTGTCTGTCTCTGTCTGTCTCTGTCTGTCTCTGTCTGTCTCTGTCTGTCTCTGTCTTTCTCTGTCTGTCCCTGTCTGTCTCTGTCTGTCTCTGTCTGCTTCTTTCTGTCTCTGCCTATCTCTGTCTGTCTCTGTCTGTTTGTGTCTGCGTCTGTCTGCGTCTGTCTGTCTCTGTCTGTCTCTGTCTGTTTGTGTCTGCGTCTGTCTGTCTCTGTCTGTCTCTGTCTGTCTCTGTCTTTCTATCTGTCTCTGCCTGTCTCTGCCTGTCCCTGCATGTCTCTGTCTGTCTCTGTCAGTCTCTGTCTGTCTCTGTCTGTCTCTGTCTGTCTCTGTCTGTCTCTGTCTGTCTCTGTCTGTCTCTGTCTGTCTCTGTCTGTCTCTGTCTGTCTCCGTATGTCTCTGTCTGTCTCTGCCTGTCTCTGTCTGTCTCTGTCTGTCTCTGTCTGTCTCTGTCTGTCTCTGTCTGCTTCCTTCTGTCTCTGTCTATCTCTGTCTGTCTCTGTCTGTTTGTGTCTGCGTCTGTCTGTCTCTGTCTGTCTCTGTCTGTCTCTGTCTGTCTCTGTCTGTCTCTGTCTGTCTCTGCCTTTCTCTGTCTGTCCCTGTCTGTCTCTGTCTGTCTCTGTCTGCTTCTTTCTGTCTCTGTCTATCTCTGTCTGTCTCTGTCTGTTTGTGTCTGCGTCTGTCTGCGTCTGTCTGTCTCTGTCTGTCTCTGTCTGTCTCTGTCTGTCTCTGTCTGTCTCTGTCTGTCTCTGTCTGTCTCTGTCTGTCTCTGCCTGTCCCTGCCTGTCGCGGTCTGTCTCAGCCTGTCTCTGAATGTCACTGCATGTCTCTGTCTGTCTGTGTCTGTCTCTGTCTGTCTCTGTCTGTCTCTGTCTGTCTCTGTCTGCCTCTGTCTGTCTCTGTCTGTCTCTGTCTGTCTCTGTCTGTGTCTGTCTGTCTCTGTCTGTCTCTGTCTTTCTATCTGTCTCTGCCTGTCTCTGCCTGTCCCTGCCTGTCTCTGCCTGTCTCTGTCAGTCTCTGTCTGTCTCTGTCTGTCTCTGTCTGCCTCTGTCTGTCTCTGTCTGTCTCTGTCTGCGTCTGCCTGTCTCTGTCTTTCTGCCTGTCTCTGCCTGTCCCTGCCTGTCGCGGTCTGTCTCAGCCTGTCTCTGAATGTCACTGCATGTCTCTGTCTGTCTGTGTCTGTCTCTGTCTGTCTCTGTCTGTCTCTGACTGCCTCTATCTGTCTCTGTCTGTCTCTGTCTCTCTCTGTCTGCCTCTGTCTGTCTCTGTCTGTCTCTGCCTGTCTCTGTCTGTCTCTGTCTGTCTCTGTCTGTCTCTGTCTGCCTCTGTCTGTCTCTGTCTTTCTATCTGTCTCTGCCTGTCTCTGCCTGTCCCTGCCTGTCTCTGCCTGTCTCTGTCAGTCTCTGTCTGTCTCTGTCTCTCTCTGTCTGTCTCTGTCTCTCTCTGTCTGCCTCTGTCTGTCTCTGTCTGTCTCTGTCTGTCTCTGCCTGTCCCTGCCTGTCTCTGTCTGTCTCTGTCAGTCTCTGTCTGTCTCTGCCTGTCTCTGCCTGTCTCTGCCTGTCTCTGTCTGTCTCTGTCTGTCTCTGTCTGCCTCTATCTGTCTCTGTCTGTCTCTGTCTGTTTCTTTCTGTCTCTGTCTATCTCTGTCTATCTCTGTCTGTCTGTTTCTGTCTGCGTCTGCCTGTCTCTGTCTTTCTGTCCGTCTCTGTCTGTTTGTGTCTGCGTCTGTCTGTCTCTGTCTGTCTCTGTCTGTCTCTGTCTGTCTCTGTCTGTCTCTGTCTGTCTCTGCCTGTCTCTGTCTGTCTCTGTCTGTCTCTGTCTGTCTCTGTCTGTCTCCGTATGTCTCTGTCTGTCTCTGTCTTTCTATCTGTCTCTGCCTGTCTCTGCCTGTCCCTGCCTGTCTCTGCCTGTCTCTGTCAGTCTCTGTCTGTCTCTGTCTGTCTCTGTCTGTCTCTGTCTGTCTCTGTCTGCCTCTGTCTGTCTCTGTCTGTCTCTGTCTGTCTCTGTCTGTGTCTGTCTGTCTCTGTCTGTCTCTGTCTTTCTATCTGTCTCTGCCTGTCTCTGCCTGTCCCTGCCTGTCTCTGTCTGTCTCTGTCAGTCTCTGTCAGTCTCTGCCTGTCACTGTCTGTCTCTGTCTGTCTCTGTCTGTCTCTGTCTGTCTCTGTCTGTCTCTGTCTGTCTCTGTCTGTCTCTGTCTGTCTCTGTCTGTCTCCGTATGTCTCTGTCTGTCTCTGTCTGTCTCTGCCTGTCACTGTCTGTCTCTGTCTGCCTCTGTCTGTCTCTGTCTGTCTCTGTCTGTCTCTGTCTGTGTCTGTCTGTCTCTGTCTGTCTCTGTCTTTCTATCTGTCTCTGCCTGTCTCTGCCTGTCCCTGCCTGTCTCTGTCTGTCTCTGTCAGTCTCTGTCAGTCTCTGCCTGTCACTGTCTGTCTCTGTCTGTCTCTGTCTGTCTCTGTCTGTCTCTGTCTGTCTCTGTCTGTCTCTGTCTGTCTCTGTCTTTCTCTGTCTGTCCCTGTCTGTCTCTGTCTGTCTCTGTCTGCTTCCTTCTGTCTCTGCCTATCTCTGTCTGTCTCTGTCTGTTTGTGTCTGCGTCTGTCTGCGTCTGTCTGTCTCTGTCTGTCTCTGTCTGTCTCTGTCAGTCTCTGCCTTTCTCTGTCTGTCCCTGTCTGTCTGTGTCTGTCTCTGTCTGCTTCTGTCTGCTTCTTTCTGTCTCTGTCTATCTCTGTCTGTCTCTGTCTGTTTGTGTCTGCGTCTGTCTGCGTCTGTCTGTCTCTGTCTGTCTCTGTCTGTCTCTGTCTGTCTCTGTCTGTCCCTGCCTGTCTCTGCCTGTCTCTGTCAGTCTCTGTCTGTCTCTGTCTGTCTCTGTCTGTCTCTGTCTGCCTCTGTGTGTCTCTGTCTTTCTATCTGACCCTGTCTGTCTCTGTCTTTCTATCTGTCTCTGTCAGTCTCTGTCTGTCTCTGTCTGTCTCTGTCTCTCGCTGTTTGCCTCTGTCTGTCACTGTCTGTCTCTGCCTGTCTCTGTCTGTCTCTGTCTGTCTCTGTCTGCCTCTATCTGTCTCTGTCTATCTCTGTCTGTTTCTTTCTGTCTCTGTCTATCTCTGTCTATCTCTGTCTGTCTCTGTCTGTTTCTGTCTGCGTCTGCCTGTCTCTTTCTGTCCATCTGTCTCTGCATGTCTCTGTGTGTTTATCTGTCTCTGTCTGTCTCTGCCTGTCTCTGTCTGTCTCTGTCTGTCTCTGCCTGTCTCTGTCAGTCTCTGTCTGTCTCTGTCTGTCTCTGTCTGCCTCTATCTGCCTCTGTCTGTCTCTGTCTGTCTCTGTCTGTCTCTGTCTGTCTCTGTCTTTCTATCTGTCTCTGCCTGTCTCTGCCTGTCCCTGCCTGTCTCTGTCTGTCTCTGTCAGTCTCTGTCAGTCTCTGCCTGTCACTGTCTGTCTCTGTCTGTCTCTGTCTGTCTCTGTCTGTCTCTGTCTGTCTCTGTCTGTCTCTGTCTGTCTCTGCCTTTCTCTGTCCGTCCCTGTCTGTCTCTGTCTGTCTCTGTCTGCTTCTGTCTGCTTCTTTCTGTCTCTGTCTATCTCTGTCTGTCTCTGTCTGTTTGTGTCTGTCTCTGTCTGTCCCTGCCTGTCTCTGTCTGTCTCTGTCTGTCTCTGTCTGTCTCTGTCTGTCCCTGCCTGTCTCTGCCTGTCTCTGTCAGTCTCTGTCTGTCTCTGTCTGTCTCTGTCTGCCTCTGTCTGTCTCTGTCTGTCTCTGTCTGCGTCTGCCTGTCTCTGTCTTTCTGCCTGTCTCTGCCTGTCCCTGCCTGTCGCGGTCTGTCTCAGCCTGTCTCTGAATGTCACTGCATGTCTCTGTCTGTCTGTGTCTGTCTCTGTCTGTCTCTGTCTGTCTCTGACTGCCTCTATCTGTCTCTGTCTGTCTCTGTCTCTCTCTGTCTGCCTCTGTCTGTCTCTGTCTGTCTCTGCCTGTCTCTGTCTGTCTCTGTCTGTCTCTGTCTGTCTCTGTCTGCCTCTGTCTGTCTCTGTCTTTCTATCTGTCTCTGCCTGTCTCTGTCTCTCTCTGTCTGTCTCTGTCTCTCTCTGTCTGCCTCTGTCTGTCTCTGTCTGTCTCTGTCTGTCTCTGCCTGTCCCTGCCTGTCTCTGTCTGTCTCTGTCAGTCTCTGTCTGTCTCTGCCTGTCTCTGCCTGTCTCTGCCTGTCTCTGTCTGTCTCTGTCTGTCTCTGTCTGCCTCTATCTGTCTCTGTCTGTCTCTGTCTGTTTCTTTCTGTCTCTGTCTATCTCTGTCTATCTCTGTCTGTCTGTTTCTGTCTGCGTCTGCCTGTCTCTGTCTTTCTGTCCGTCTCTGTCTGTTTGTGTCTGCGTCTGTCTGTCTCTGTCTGTCTCTGTCTGTCTCTGTCTGTCTCTGTCTGTCTCTGTCTGTCTCTGTCTGTCTCTGTCTGTCTCTGTCTGTCTCTGTCTGTCTCTGTCTGTCTCCGTATGTCTCTGTCTGTCTCTGTCTTTCTATCTGCCTCTGCCTGTCTCTGCCTGTCCCTGCCTGTCTCTGCCTGTCTCTGTCAGTCTCTGTCTGTCTCTGTCTGTCTCTGTCTGTTTGTGTCTGCGTCTGTCTGTCTCTGTCTGTCTCTGTCTGTCTCTGTCTGTCTCTGTCTGCCTCTATCTGCCTCTGTCTGTCTCTGTCTGTCTCTGTCTGTCTCTGTCTGTCTCTGTCTTTCTATCTGTCTCTGCCTGCCTCTGCCTGTCCCTGTCTGTCTCTGTCTGTCTCTGTCTGTCTCTGTCAGTCTCTGCCTGTCACTGTCTGTCTCTGTCTGTCTCTGTCTGTCTCTGTCTGTCTCTGTCTGTCTCTGTCTGTCTCTGCCTTTCTCTGTCCGTCCCTGTCTGTCTCTGTCTGTCTCTGTCTGCTTCTGTCTGCTTCTTTCTGTCTCTGTCTATCTCTGTCTGTCTCTGTCTGTTTGTGTCTGCGTCTGTCTGCGTCTGTCTGTCTCTGTCTGTCTCTGTCTGTCTCTGTCTGTCTCTGTCTGTCCCTGCCTGTCTCTGCCTGTCTCTGTCAGTCTCTGTCTGTCTCTGTCTGTCTCTGTCTGCCTCTGTCTGTCTCTGTCTGTCTCTGTCTGCGTCTGCCTGTCTCTGTCTTTCTGCCTGTCTCTGCCTGTCCCTGCCTGTCGCGGTCTGTCTCAGCCTGTCTCTGAATGTCACTGCATGTCTCTGTCTGTCTGTGTCTGTCTCTGTCTGTCTCTGTCTGTCTCTGACTGCCTCTATCTGTCTCTGTCTGTCTCTGTCTCTCTCTGTCTGCCTCTGTCTGTCTCTGTCTGTCTCTGCCTGTCTCTGTCTGTCTCTGTCTGTCTCTGTCTGTCTCTGTCTGCCTCTGTCTGTCTCTGTCTTTCTATCTGTCTCTGCCTGTCTCTGCCTGTCCCTGCCTGTCTCTGCCTGTCTCTGTCAGTCTCTGTCTGTCTCTGTCTCTCTCTGTCTGTCTCTGTCTCTCTCTGTCTGCCTCTGTCTGTCTCTGTCTGTCTCTGTCTGTCTCTGCCTGTCCCTGCCTGTCTCTGTCTGTCTCTGTCAGTCTCTGTCTGTCTCTGCCTGTCTCTGCCTGTCTCTGCCTGTCTCTGTCTGTCTCTGTCTGTCTCTGTCTGCCTCTATCTGTCTCTGTCTGTCTCTGTCTGTTTCTTTCTGTCTCTGTCTATCTCTGTCTATCTCTGTCTGTCTGTTTCTGTCTGCGTCTGCCTGTCTCTGTCTTTCTGTCCGTCTCTGTCTGTTTGTGTCTGCGTCTGTCTGTCTCTGTCTGTCTCTGTCTGTCTCTGTCTGTCTCTGTCTGTCTCTGTCTGTCTCTGCCTGTCTCTGTCTGTCTCTGTCTGTCTCTGTCTGTCTCTGTCTGTCTCCGTATGTCTCTGTCTGTCTCTGTCTTTCTATCTGTCTCTGCCTGTCTCTGCCTGTCCCTGCCTGTCTCTGCCTGTCTCTGTCAGTCTCTGTCTGTCTCTGTCTGTCTCTGTCTGTCTCTGTCTGTCTCTGTCTGCCTCTGTCTGTCTCTGTCTGTCTCTGTCTGTCTCTGTCTGTCTCTGTCTGTGTCTGTCTGTCTCTGTCTGTCTCTGTCTTTCTATCTGTCTCTGCCTGTCTCTGCCTGTCCCTGCCTGTCTCTGTCTGTCTCTGTCAGTCTCTGTCAGTCTCTGCCTGTCACTGTCTGTCTCTGTCTGTCTCTGTCTGTCTCTGTCTGTCTCTGTCTGTCTCTGTCTGTCACTGTCTGTCTCTGTCTGTCTCTGTCTGTCTCCGTATGTCTCTGTCTGTCTCTGTCTGTCTCTGTCTTTCTATCTGTCTCTGCCTGTCTCTGCCTGTCCCTGCCTGTCTCTGTCTGTCTCTGTCTGTCTCTGTCTGTCTCTGTCTGTCTCTGTCTGCCTCTGTCTGCCTCTGTCTGTCTCTGTCTTTCTATCTGTCTCTGTCTGTCTCTGTCTGTCTCTGTCTTTCTATCTGTCTCTGTCAGTCTCTGTCTGTCTCTGTCTGTCTCTGTCTCTCGCTGTCTGCCTCTGTCTGTCTCTGTCTGTCTCTGCCTGTCTCTGTCTGTCTCTGTCTGTCTCTGTCTGCCTCTATCTGTCTCTGTCTGTCTCTGTCTGTTTCTTTCTGTCTCTGTCTATCTCTGTCTATCTCTGTCTGTCTCTGTCTGTTTCTGTCTGCGTCTGCCTGTCTCTTTCTGTCCATCTGTCTCTGCATGTCTCTGTATGTTTATCTGTCTCTGTCTGTCTCTGTCTGTTTCTTTCTGTCTCTGTCTATCTCTGTCTATCTCTGTCTGTCTGTTTCTGTCTGCGTCTGCCTGTCTCTGTCTTTCTGTCCGTCTCTGTCTGTTTGTGTCTGCGTCTGTCTGTCTCTGTCTGTCTCTGCCTGTCTCTGTCTGTCTCTGTCTGTCTCTGTCTGTCTCTGTCTGTCTCTGTCTGTCTCTGTCTTTCTATCTGTCTCTGCCTGTCTCTGCCTGTCCCTGCCTGTCTCTGTCTGTCTCTGTCAGTCTCTGTCAGTCTCTGCCTGTCACTGTCTGTCTCTGTCTGTCTCTGTCTGTCTCTGTCTGTCTCTGTCTGTCTCTGTCTGTCTCTGTCTGTCTCTGCCTTTCTCCGTCTGTCCCTGTCTGTCTCTGTCTGTCTCTGTCTGCTTCTTTCTGTCTCTGTCTATCTCTGTCTGTCTCTGTCTGTTTGTGTCTGCGTCTGTCTGCGTCTGTCTGTCTCTGTCTGTCTCTGTCTGTCTCTGTCTGTCTCTGTCTGTCTCTGTCTGTCTCTGTCTGTCTCTGTCTGTCTCTGTCTGTCTCTGCCTGTCTCCTTCTGTCTCTGCCTGTCTCTGCCTGTCTCTGCCTGTCTCTGTCTGTCTCTGTCTGCCTCTATCTGTCTCTGTCTGTCTCTGTCTGTTTCTTTCTGTCTCTGTCTATCTCTGTCTATCTCTGTCTGTCTGTTTCTGTCTGCGTCTGCCTGTCTCTGTCTTTCTGTCTGTCTCTGTCTGTTTGTGTCTGCGTCTGTCTGTCTCTGTCTGTCTCTGTCTGTCTCTGTCTGTCTCTGTCTGTCTCTGTCTGTGTCTGTCTGTCTCCGTATGTCTCTGTCTGTCTCTGTCTGTCTCTGTCTTTCTATCTGTCTCTGCCTGTCTCTGCCTGTCCCTGCCTGTCTCTGCCTGTCTCTGTCAGTCTCTGTCTGTCTCTGTCTGTCTCGGTCTGCCTCTGTCTGTCTCTGTCTGTCTCTGTCTGCGTCTGCATGTCTCTGTCTTTCTGCCTGTCTCTGCCTGTCCCTGCCTGTCGCGGTCTGTCTCAGCCTGTCTCTGAATGTCACTGCATGTCTCTGTCTGTCTGTGTCTGTCTCTGTCTGTCTCTGTCTGTCTCTGTCTGTCTCTGTCTGCCTCTGTCTGTCTCTGTCTTTCTATCTGTCTCTGTCTGTCTCTGTCTTTCTATCTGTCTCTGTCAGTCTCTGTCTGTCTCTGTCTGTCTCTGTCTCTCTCTGTCTGCCTCTGTCTGTCTCTGTCTGTCTCTGCCTGTCTCTGTCTGTCTCTGTCTGCCTCTGTCTGCCTCTATCTGTCTCTATCTGTCTCTGTCTGTCTCTGTCTGTTTCTTTCTGTCTCTGTCTATCTCTGTCTATCTCTGTCTGTCTCTGTCTGTTTCTGTCTGCGTCTGCCTGTCTCTGTCTGTCTCTTTCTGTCTCTGTCTGTCTCTGTCTGCCTCTGTCTGTCTCTGTCTTTCTATCTGTCTCTGTCTGTCTCTGTCTTTCTATCTGTCTCTGTCAATCTCTGTCTGTCTCTGTCTGTCTCTGTCTCTCTCTGTCTGCCTCTGTCTGTCTCTGTCTGTCTCTGCCTGTCTCTGTCTGTCTCTGTCTGTCTCTGTCTGCCTCTATCTGTCTCTGTCTGTCTCTGCCTGTCTCTGTATTTCTGTCTGTCTCTGCCTGTCTCTGTCATTCTGTCTGTCTCTGTCTGTCTCTGTCTGTCTCTGTCTGCCTCTGTCTGTCTCTGTCTTTCTATCTGTCTCTGTCTGTCTCTGTCTTTCTATCTGTCTCTGTCAGTCTCTGTCTGTCTCTGTCTGTCTCTGTCTCTCTCTGTCTGCCTCTGTCTGTCTCTGTCTGTCTCTGCCTGTCTATGTCTGTCTCTGTCTGTCTCTGTCTGTCTCTGTCTGCCTCTGTCTGTCTCTGTCTTTCTATCTGTCTCTGTCTGTCTCTGTCTTTCTATCTGTCTCTGTCAGTCTCTGTCTGTCTCTGTGTGTCTCTGTCTCTCTCTGTCTGTCTCTGTCTCTCTCTGTCTGCCTCTGTCTGTCTCTGTCTGTCTCTGCCTGTCCCTGCCTGCCTCTGTCTGTCTCTGTCAGTCTCTGTCAGTCTCTGCCTGTCACTGTCTGTCTCTGCCTGTCTCTGCCTGTCTCTGCCTGTCTCTGTCTGTCTCTGTCTGTCTCTGTCTGCCTCTATCTGTCTCTGTCTGTCTCTGTCTGTTTCTTTCTGTCTCTGTCTATCTCTGTCTATCTCTGTCTGTCTGTTTCTGTCTGCGTCTGCCTGTCTCTGTCTTTCTGTCTGTCTCTGTCTGTTTGTGTCTGCGTCTGTCTGTCTCTGTCTGTCTCTGTCTGTCTCTGTCTGTCTCTGTCTGTCTCTGTCTGTCTCTGTCTGTCTCTGTCTGTCTCTGTCTGTCTCTGTCTGTCTCTGTCTGTCTCTGTCTGTCTCTGTCTTCCTATCTGTCTCTGCCTGTCTCTGCCTGTCCCTGCCTGTCTCTGCCTGTCTCTGTCAGTCTCTGTCTGTCTCTGTCTGACTCTGTCTGCCTCTGTCTGTCTCTGTCTGTCTCTGTCTGCGTCTGCCTGTCTCTGTCTTTCTGCCTGTCTCTGCCTGTCCCAGTCTGTCGCGGTCTGTCTCAGCCTGTCTCTGAATGTCACTGCATGTCTCTGTCTGTCTGTGTCTGTCTCTGTCTGACTCTGTCTGACTCTGTCTGCCTCTGTCTGTCTCTGTCTGTCTCTGTCTGCGTCTGCCTGTCTCTGTCTTTCTGCCTGTCTCTGCCTGTCCCTGCCTGTCGCGGTCTGTCTCAGCCTGTCTCTGAATGTCACTGCATGTCTCTGTCTGTCTGTGTCTGTCTCTATCTGTCTCTGCCTGTCTCTGCCTGTCCCTGCCTGTCCCTGCCTGTCTCTGCCTGTCTCTGTCTGTCTCTGTCTGTCTCTGTCTGTCTCCGTATGTCTCTGTCTGTCTCTGTCTGTCTCTGTCTTTCTATCTGTCTCTGCCTGTCTCTGCCTGTCCCTGCCTGTCTCTGCCTGTCTCTGCCTGTCTCTGTCTGTCTCTGTCTGTCTCTGTCTGCCTCTATCTGTCTCTGTCTGTCTCTGTCTGTTTCTTTCTGTCTCTGTCTATCTCTGTCTATCTCTGTCTGTCTCTGTCTGTTTCTGTCTGCGTCTGCCTGTCTCTTTCTGTCCATCTGTCTCTGCATGTCTCTGTGTGTTTATCTGTCTCTGTCTGTCTCTGCCTGTCTCTGTCTGTCTCTGTCTGTCTCTGTCTGCCTCTGTCTGTCTCTGTCTGCTTCTTTCTGTCTCTGTCTATCTCTGTCTGTCTCTGTCTGTTTGTGTCTGCGTCTGTCTGTCTCTGTCTGTCTCTGTCTGTCTCTGTCTGTCTCGGTCTGCCTCTGTCTGTCTCTGTCTGTCTCTGTCTGCGTCTGCATGTCTCTGTCTTTCTGCCTGTCTCTGCCTGTCCCTGCCTGTCGCGGTCTGTCTCAGCCTGTCTCTGAATGTCACTGCATGTCTCTGTCTGTCTGTGTCTGTCTCTGTCTGTCTCTGTCTGTCTCTGTCTGTCTCTGTCTGCCTCTGTCTGTCTCTGTCTTTCTATCTGTCTCTGTCTGTCTCTGTCTTTCTATCTGTCTCTGTCAGTCTCTGTCTGTCTCTGTGTGTCTCTGTCTCTCTCTGTCTGTCTCTGTCACTCTCTGTCTGCCTCTGTCTGTCTCTGTCTGTCTCTGCCTGTCCCTGCCTGTCTCTGTCTGTCTCTGTCAGTCTCTGTCAGTCTCTGCCTGTCACTGTCTGTCTCTGCCTGTCTCTGCCTGTCTCTGCCTGTCTCTGTCTGTCTCTGTCTGTCTCTGTCTGCCTCTATCTGTCTCTGTCTGTCTCTGTCTGTTTCTTTCTGTCTCTGTCTATCTCTGTCTATCTCTGTCTGTCTGTTTCTGTCTGCGTCTGCCTGTCTCTGTCTTTCTGTCTGTCTCTGTCTGTTTGTGTCTGCGTCTGTCTGTCTCTGTCTGTCTCTGTCTGTCTCTGTCTGTCTCTGTCGGTCTCTGTCTGTCTCTGTCTGTCTCTGTCTGTCTCTGTCTGTCTCCATATGTCTCTGTCTGCCTCTGTCTGTCTCTGTCTGTCTCTGTCTGTCTCTGTCTGTCTCTGTCTGTCTCTGTCTGTCTCTGTCTGTCCCTGCCTGTCTCTGTCTGTCTCTGTCAGCCTCTGTCAGTCTCTGCCTGTCACTGTCTGTCTCTGCCTGTCTCTGCCTGTCTCTGCCTGTCTCTGTCTGTCTCTGTCTGTCTCTGTCTGCCTCTATCTGTCTCTGTCTGTCTCTGTCTGTCTCTGTCAGTCTCTGTCAGTCTCTGCCTGTCACTGTCTGTCTCTGTCTGTCTCTGTCTGTCTCTGTCTGTCCATCTGTCTCTGCATGTCTCTGTGTGTTTATCTGTCTCTGTCTGTCTCTGCCTGTCTCTGTCTGTCTCTGTCTGTCTCTGTCTGTCTCTGTCTGCCTCTGTCTGTCTCTGTCTGTTTCTTTCTGTCTCTGTCTATCTCTGTCTGTCTCTGTCTGTTTGTGTCTGCGTCTGTCTGTCTCTGTCTGTCTCTGTCTGTCTCTGTCTGTCTCTGTCTGTCTCTGTCTATCTCTGTCTATCTCTGTCTGTCTCTGTCTGTTTCTGTCTGCGTCTGCCTGTCTCTTTCTGTCCATCTGTCTCTGCATGTCTCTGTGTGTTTATCTGTCTCTGTCTGTCTCTGCCTGTCTCTGTCTGTCTCTGTCTGTCTCTGTCTGTCTCTGTCTGCCTCTGTCTGTTTGTGTCTGCGTCTGTCTGTCTCTGTCTGTCTCTGTCTGCCTGTGTCTGTCTCTGTCTGTCTCTGTCTGTCTCTGCCTGTCTCTGTCTTTCTGTCTGTCTCTGCCTGTCTCTGCCTGTCTCTGTCTGTCTCGGTCTGTCTCTGTCTGTCTCTGTCTTTCTATCTGTCTCTGCCTGTCTCTGCCTGTCTCTCCCTGTCTCTATCTGCCTCTGTCTGCCTCTGTCTGTCTCTGTCTGTCTCTGTCTGTCTCTGTCTGCCTCTGTCTGTCCCTGTCTGTCTCTGTCTGTTTCTTTCTGCCTCTGTCTATCTCTGCCTGTCTCTGTCTGTTTGTGTCTGCGTCTGTCTGTCTCTGTCTGTCTCTGTCTGTCTCTGTCTGTCTCTGTCTGCCTCTGTCTCTGTCTGTTTCTTTCTGTCTCTGTCTGTCTCTGTCTGTCTCTGTCTGTCTCTGTCTGTCTCTGTCTGTCTCTGTCTGCCTCTGTCTCTGTCTGTTTCTTTCTGTCTCTGTCTATCGCTGTCTGTCTCTGTCTGTTTCTGTCTGCGTCTGCCTGTCTCTGTCCTTCTGCCTGTCTCTGTCTGTCTCTGTCTCTCTCTGTCTGTCTCTGTCTGTCTCGGTCTGTTTCTGTCTGTCTCTGTCTGTCTCTGTCTGTCTCTGTCTGTCTCTGTCTGTCTCTGTCTGTCTCTGTCTGTCTCTGTCTGTCTCGGTCTGCCTCTGTCAGTCTCTGCCTGTCTCTGTCTGTCTCTGTCTGTCTCTGTCTGTCTCTGTCTGTCCCTGTCTGTCTCTGTCTGTTTCTTTCTGTCTCTGTCTATCCCTGTCTATCTCTGTCTGTCTCGGTCTGTTTCTGTCTGCGTCTGCCTGTCTCTGCCTGTCACTGTCTGTCTCTGTCTGTCTCTGTCTGTCTCTGTCTGTCTCTGTCTGTCTCTGTCTGTCTCTGTCTATCTCTGTCTGTCTCAGCCTTTCTCTGTCTGTCTCTGTCTGTCTCTATCTGTCTCTGGCTGTCTCTGCCTTTCTCTGTCTGTCTCTGCCTGTTTCTGGTTGTGTCTGACTGTCTCTTTCTGTCCATCTGTCTCTGCATGTCTCTGTGTGTTTATCTGTCTCTGTCTGTCTCTGCCTGTCACTGTCTGTCTCTGTCTGTCTCTGTCTGTCTCTGTCTGTCTCTGCCTTTCTCTGTCTGTCTCTGTCTGTCTCTGTCTGTCTCTATCTGTCTCTGTCTGTCTCTGCCTTTCTCTGTCTGTCTCTGTCTGTCTGTGTCTGTCTCTGTCTGTCTTTGTCTGTCTCTGCCTGTCTCTGTCTTTCTGTCTGTCTCTGCCTGTCTCTGCCTGTCTCTGTCTGTCTCGGTCTGCCTCTGTCTGTCTCTGTCTGTCTCGGTCTGTCTCTGTCGGTCTCTGTCTGCCTCTGTCTGCCTCTGTCCGTCTCTGTCTGTCTCTGTCTGTCTCTGTCTGTCTCTGTCTGTCTCTGTCTGTCTCTGTCTGTCTCTGTCTGTCTCGGTCTGCCTCTGTCAGTCTCTGCCTGTCTCTGTCTGTCTCTGTCTGTCTCTGTCTGTCTCTGTCTGTCTCTGTCGGTCTCTGTCTGCCTCTGTCTGCTTCTGTCTGTCTCTGTCTGTCTCTGTCTGTCTCTGTCTGTCTCTGTCTGTCTCTGTCTGTCTCTGTCTGTCTCTGTTTGTCTCTGTCTGTCTCTGTCTGTCTCTGTCTGTCTCTGTCTGTCTCTGTCTGTCTCTGTCTATCCCTGTCTATCTCTGTCTGTCTCTGTCTGTTTCTGTCTGCGTCTGCCTGTCTCTGCCTGTCACTGTCTGTCTCTGTCTGTCTCTGTCTGTCTCTGTCTGTCTCTGTCTGTCTCTGTCTGTCTCAGCCTTTCTCTGTCTGTCTCTGCCTGTCTCTATATGTCTCTGGCTGTCTCTGCCTTTCTCTGTCTGTCTCTGCCTGTTTCTGGTTGTGTCTGACTGTCTCTTTCTGTCCATCTGTCTCTGCATGTCTCTGTGTGTTTATCTGTCTCTGTCTGTCTCTGCCTGTCTCTGTCTGTCTCTGTCTGTCTCTGTCTGTCTCTGTCTGTCTCTGCCTTTCTCTGTCTGTCTCTGTATGTCTCTGTCTGTCTCTATCTGTCTCTGTCTGTCTCTGCCTTTCTCTGTCTGTCTCTGTCTGTCTGTGTCTGTCTCTGTCTGTCTTTGTCTGTCTCTGCCTGTCTCTGCCTGTCTCTGTCTTTCTGTCTGTCTCTGCCTGTCTCTGCCTGTCTCTGTCTGTCTCGGTCTGTCTCTGTCTGTCTCTGTCTTTCTATCTGTCTCTGCCTGTCTCTCCCTGTCTCTATCTGCCTCTGTCTGCCTCTGTCTGTCTCTGTCTGTCTCTGTCTGTCTCTGTCTGCCTCTGTCTGTCTCTGTCTGTCTCTGTCTGTTTCTTTCTGTCTCTGTCTATCTCTGCCTGTCTCTGTCTGTTTGTGTCTGCGTCTGTCTGTCTCTGTCTATCTCTGTCTGTCTCTGTCTGTCTCTGTCTGTCTCTGTCTGCCTCTGTCTCTGTCTGTTTCTTTCTGTCTCTGTCTACCGCTGTCTATCTCTGTCTGTTTCTGTCTGCGTCTGCCTGTCTCTGTCTTTCTGTCTGTCTCGGTCTGTCTCTGTCTCTCTCTGTCTGTCTCTGTCTGTCTCTGTCTGTCTCTGTCTGTCTCTGTCTGTCTCTGTCTGTCTCTGTCTGTCTCTGTCTGCCTGTGTCTGTCTCTGTCTGTCTCTGTCTGCCTGTGTCTGTCTCTGTCTGTCTCTGTCTGTCTCTGCCTGTCTCTGTCTTTCTGTCTGTCTCTGCCTGTCTCTGCCTGTCTCTGCCTGTCTCTGCCTGTCTCTGTCTGTCTCGGTCTGTCTCTGTCTGTCTCTGTCTTTCTATCTGTCTCTGCCTGTCTCTCCCTGTCTCTATCTGCCTCTGTCTGCCTCTGTCTGTCTCTGTCTGTCTCTGTCTGTCTCTGTCTGCCTCTGTCTGTCTCTGTCTGTCTCTGTCTGTTTCTTTCTGTCTCTGTCTATCGCTGTCTATCTCTGTCTGTTTCTGTCTGCGTCTGCCTGTCTCTGTCTTTCTGTCTGTCTCGGTCTGTCTCTGTCTCTCTCTGTCTGTCTCTGTCTGTCTCTGTCTTTCTATCTGTCTCTGCCTGTCTCTGCCTGTCTCTGTTTGTCTCTGTCTGTCTCTGTCTGTCTCTGTCTGCCTCTGTCTGTCTCTGTCTATGTCTGCATCTGTCTGTCACTGTCTGTCTCTGTCTGTCTCTGTCTGTCTCTGTCTGTCTCTGTCTGTCTCTGTCTGTCTCTGTCTGTCTCTGTCTGTCTCTGTCTGTCTCGGTCTGCCTCTGTCAGTCTCTGCCTGTCTCTGTCTGTCTCTGTCTGTCTCTGTCTGTCTCTGTCGGTCTCTGTCTGCCTCTGTCTGCCTCTGTCTGTCTCTGTCTGTCTCTGTCTGTCTCTGTCTGTCTCTGTCTGTCTCTGTCTGTCTCTGTCTGTCTCTGTCTGTCTCTGTCTTTCTATCTGTCTCTGCCTGTATCTCCCTGTCTCTATCTGCCTCTGTCTGCCTCTGTCTGTCTCTGTCTGTCTCTGTCTGTCTCTGTCTGCCTCTGTCTGTCTCTGTCTGTCTCTGTCTGTCTCTGCCTGTCTCTGTCTTTCTGTCTGTCTCTGTCTGTCTCTGTCTGTCTCTGTCTGTCTCTGTCTGCCTCTGTCTGCCTCTGTCTCTGTCTGTTTCTTTCTGTCTCTGTCTATCGCTGTCTATCTCTGTCTGTTTCTGTCTGCGTCTGCCTGTCTCTGTCTTTCTGTCTGTCTCGGTCTGTCTCTGTCTCTCTCTGTCTGTCTCTGTCTGTCTCTGTCTTTCTATCTGTCTCTGCCTGTCTCTGCCTGTCTCTGTTTGTCTCTGTCTGTCTCTGTCTGTCTCTGTCTGCCTCTGTCTGTCTCTGTCTATGTCTGCATCTGTCTGTCTCTGTCTGTCTCTGTCTGTTTCTGTCTGCGTCTGCCTGTCTCTGTCCTTCTGCCTGTCTCTGTTTGTCTCTGTCTGTCTCTGTCTGTCTCTGTCTGCCTCTGTCTGTCTCTGTCTATGTCTGCATCTGTCTGTCTCTGTCTGTCTCTGTCTGTCTCTGTCTGTCTCTGTCTGTTTCTGTATGCGTCTGCCTGTCTCTGTCTTTCTGTCTGTCTCTGTCTGTCTCTGTCTGTTTCTGTCTGCGTCTGCCTGTCTCTGTCTTTCTGTCTGTCTCTGTCTGCGTCAGTCTGTCTCTGTCTGTCTCTGTCTGTCTCTGTCTGTCTCTGTCTGATTCTGTCTGTCTCTGTCTATCTCTGTCTCTCTCTGTCTGTTTCTGTCTGCGTCCGCCTGTCTCTGTCTTTCTGCCTGTCCGTGCCTGTCCCTGCCTGTCTCGGTCTGTCTCAGCCTGTCTCTGAATGTCACTGCATGTCTCTGTCTGTCTCTGTCTGTCTCTGTCTGTCTCTGTCTGTCTCTGTCTGTCTCTGTCTGTTTCTGTCTGCGTCTGCCTGTCTCTGTCTTTCTGTCTGTCTCTGTCTGCGTCTGTCTGTCTCTGTCTGTCTCTGTCTGTCTCTGTCTGTCTCTGTCTGTCTCTGTCTGTCTCTGTCTGCCTGTGTCTGTCTCTGTCTGTCTCTGTCTGCCTGTGTCTGTCTCTGTCTGTCTCTGTCTGTCTCTGCCTGTCTCTGTCTTTCTGTCTGTCTCTGCCTGTCTCTGCCTGTCTCTGCCTGTCTCTGCCTGTCTCTGTCTGTCTCGGTCTGTCTCTGTCTGTCTCTGTCTTTCTATCTGTCTCTGCCTGTCTCTCCCTGTCTCTATATGCCTCTGTCTGCCTCTGTCTGTCTCTGTCTGTCTCTGTCTGTCTCTGTCTGCCTCTGTCTGTCTCTGTCTGTCTCTGTCTGTCTCTGTCTGTTTCTTTCTGTCTCTGTCTATCTCTGCCTGTCTCAGTCTGTTTGTGTCTGCGTCTGTCTGTCTCTGTCTGTCTCTGTCTGTCTCTGTCTGCCTCTGTCTCTGTCTGTTTCTTTCTGTCTCTGTCTATCGCTGTCTATCTCTGTCTGTTTCTGTCTGCGTCTGCCTGTCTCTGTCTTTCTGTCTGTCTCGGTCTGTCTCTGTCTCTCTCTGTCTGTCTCTGTCTGTCTCTGTCTTTCTATCTGTCTCTGCCTGTCTCTGCCTGTCTCTGTTTGTCTCTGTCTGTCTCTGTCTGTCTCTGTCTGCCTCTGTCTGTCTCTGTCTATGTCTGCATCTGTCTGTCTCTGTCTGTTTCTGTCTGCGTCTGCCTGTCTCTGTCCTTCTGCCTGTCTCTGTTTGTCTCTGTCTGTCTCTGTCTGTCTCTGTCTGTCTCTGTCTGTCTCTGTCTGCCTCTGTCTGTCTCTGTCTATGTCTGCATCTGTCTGTCACTGTCTGTCTCTGTCTGTCTCTGTCTGTCTCTGTCTGTCTCTGTCTGTCTCTGTCTGTCTCTGTCTGTCTCTGTCTGCCTCTGTCTGTCTCTGTCTGTCTCTGTCTGTCTCTGCCTGTCTCTGTCTTTCTGTCTGTCTCGGTCTGTCTCTGTCTCTCTCTGTCTGTCTCTGTCTGTCTCTGTCTTTCTATCTGTCTCTGCCTGTCTCTGCCTGTCTCTGTTTGTCTCTGTCTGTCTCTGTCTGTCTCTGTCTGTCTCTGTCTATGTCTGCATCTGTCTGTCTCTGTCTGTCTCTGTCTGTCTCTGTCTGTCTCTGTCTGTCTCTGTCTGTTTCTGTCTGCGTCTGCCTGTCTCTGTCCTTCTGCCTGTCTCTGTTTGTCTCTGTCTGTCTCTGTCTGTCTCTGTCTGCCTCTGTCTGTCTCTGTCTATGTCTGCATCTGTCTGTCTCTGTCTGTCTCTGTCTGTCTCTGTCTGTTTCTGTATGCGTCTGCCTGTCTCTGTCTTTCTGTCTGTCTCTGTCTGTCTCTGTCTGTTTCTGTCTGCGTCTGCCTGTCTCTGTCTTTCTGTCTGTCTCTGTCTGCGTCTGTCTGTCTCTGTCTGTCTCTGTCTGTCTCTGTCTGTCTCTGTCTGATTCTGTCTGTCTCTGTCTATCTCTGTCTCTCTCTGTCTGTTTCTGTCTGCGTCCGCCTGTCTCTGTCTTTCTGCCTGTCCCTGCCTGTCCCTGCCTGTCTCGGTCTGTCTCAGCCTGTCTCTGAATGTCACTGCATGTCTCTGTCTGTCTCTGTCTGTCTCTGTCTGTCTCTGTCTGTCTCTGTCTGTCTCTGTCTGTTTCTGTCTGCGTCCGCCTGTCTCTGTCTTTCTATCTGTCTCTGCCTGTCTGTGCCTGTATCTGTCTGTCTCTGTCTGTCTCTGCCTGTCTCTGCCTGTCTCTGCCTGTCTCTGCCTGTCTCTGCCTGTCTCAGTCTGTCTCTGTCTGCCTCTGTCTGTCTCTCTCTGTCTCTGTCTGTCTCTGCCTGTCTCTGTCTTTCTGTCTGTCTCTACCTGTCTCTGCCTGTCTCTGTCTGTCTCGGTCTGTCTCTGTCTGTCTCTGTCTTTCTATCTGTCTCTGCCTGTCTCTCCCTGTCTCTGTTTGTCTCTGTCTGTCTCTGTCTGTCTCTGTCTGCCTCTGTCTGTCTCTGTCTATGTCTGCATCTGTCTGTCTCTGTCTGTCTCTGTCTGTCTCTGTCTGTTTCTGTCTGCGTCTGCCTGTCTCTGTCCTTCTGCCTGTCTCTGTCTGTCTTTGTCTGTCTCTGCCTGTCTCTGTCTTTCTGTCTGTCTCTGTCTGTCTCTGTCTGTCTCTGTCTATCCCTGTCTATCTCTGTCTGTCTCTGTCTGTTTCTGTCTGCGTCTGCCTGTCTCTGCCTGTCACTGTCTGTCTCTGTCTGTCTCTGTCTGTCTCTGTCTGTCTCTGTCTGTCTCTGTCTGTCTCTGTCTGTCTCAGCCTTTCTCTGTCTGTCTCTGTCTGTCTCTATCTGTCTCTGGCTGTGTCTGCCTTTCTCTGTCTGTCTCTGCCTGTTTCTGGTTGTGTCTGACTGTCTCTTTCTGTCCATCTGTCTCTGCATGTCTCTGTGTGTTTATCTGTCTCTGTCTGTCTCTGCCTGTCTCTGTCTGTCTCTGTCTGTCTCTGTCTGTCTCTGTCTGTCTCTGCCTTTCTCTGTCTGTCTCTGTCTGTCTCTGTCTGTCTCTATCTGTCTCTGTCTGTCTCTGCCTTTCTCTGTCTGTCTCTGTCTGTCTGTGTCTGTCTCTGTCTGTCTTTGTCTATCTCTGCCTGTCTCTGTCTTTCTGTCTGTCTCTGCCTGTCTCTGTCTGTCTCTGTCTGTCTCGGTCTGCCTCTGTCTGTCTCTGTCTGTCTCGGTCTGTCTGTGTCGGTCTCTGTCTGCCTCTGTCTGCCTCTGTCTGCCTCTGTCTGTCTCAGTCTGTCTCTGTCTGTCTCTGTCTGTCTCTGTCTGTCTCTGTCTGTCTCTGTCTGTCTCGGTCTGCGTCTGTCTGTCTCTGTCTGTCTCTGTCTGTTTCTTTCTGTCTCTGTCTATCTCTGCCTGTCTCTGTCTGTTTGTGTCTGCGTCTGTCTGTCTCTGTCTGTCTCTGTCTGTCTCTGTCTGTCTCTGTCTGTCTCTGTCTGTCTCTGTCTGTCTCTGTCTGTCTCTGTCTGTCTCTGTCTGTCTCTGTCTGTCTCAGCCTTTCTCTGTCTGTCTCTGTCTGTCTCTATCTGTCTCTGGCTGTCTCTGCCTTTCTCTGTCTGTCTCTGCCTGTTTCTGGTTGTATCTTACTGTCTCTTTCTGTCCATCTGTCTCTGCATGTCTCTGTGTGTTTATCTGTCTCTGTCTGTCTCTGCCTGTCTCTGTCTGTCTCTGTCTGTCTTTGTCTGTCTCTGTCTGTCTCTGTCTGTCTCGGTTTGCCTCTGTCAGTCTCTGCCTGTCTCTGTCTGTCTCTGTCTGTCTCTGTCTGTCTCTGTCTGTCTCTGTCGGTCTCTGTCTGCCTCTGTCTGCCTCTGTCTGTCTCTGTCTGTCTCTGTCTGTCTCTGTCTGTCTCTGTCTGCCTCTGTCTGTCTCTGTCTGTCTCTGCCTGTCTCTGCCTGTCTCTGTCTGTCTCGGTCTGTCTCTGTCTGTCTCTATCTGTCTCTGGCTGTCTCTGCCTTTCTCTGTCTGTCTCTGCCTGTTTCTGGTTGTATCTTACTGTCTCTTTCTGTCCATCTGTCTCTGCATGTCTCTGTGTGTTTATCTGTCTCTGTCTGTCTCTGCCTGTCTCTGTCTGTCTCTGTCTCTCTCTGTCTGTCTCTGTCTGTCTCTGTCTTTCTATCTGTCTCTGCCTGTCTCTGCCTGTCTCTGTTTGTCTCTGTCTGTCTCTGTCTGTCTCTGTCTGCCTCTGTCTGTCTCTGTCTATGTCTGCATCTGTCTGTCTCTGTCTGTCTCTGTCTGTTTCTTTCTGTCTCTGTCTATCTCTGCCTGTCTCTGTCTGTTTGTGTCTGCGTCTGTCTGTCTCTGTCTGTCTCTGTCTGTCTCTGTCTGCCTCTGTCTCTGTCTGTGTCTTTCTGTCTCTGTCTATCGCTGTCTATCTCTGTCTGTTTCTGTCTGCGTCTGCCTGTCTCTGTCTTTCTGTCTGTCTCGGTCTGTCTCTGTCTCTCTCTGTCTGTCTCTGTCTGTCTCTGTCTTTCTATCTGTCTCTGCCTGTCTCTGCCTGTTTCTGCCTGTCTCTGTTTGTCTCTGTCTGTCTCTGTCTGTCTCTGTCTGCCTCTGTCTGTCTCTGTCTATGTCTGCATCTGTCTGTCTCTGTCTGTCTCTGTCTGTCTCTGTCTGTCTCTGTCTGTCTCTGTCTGTTTCTGTCTGCGTCTGCCTGTCTCTGTCCTTCTGCCTGTCTCTGTTTGTCTCTGTCTGTCTCTGTCTGTCTCTGTCTGTCTCTGTCTGTCTCTGTCTATCCCTGTCTATCTCTGTCTGTCTCTGTCTGTTTCTGTCTGCGTCTGCCTGTCTCTGCCTGTCACTGTCTGTCTGTGTCTGTCTCTGTCTGTCTCTGTCTGCCTGTGTCTGTCTCTATCTGTCTCTGGCTGTCTCTGCCTTTCTCTGTCTGTCTCTGCCTGTTTCTGGTTGTGTCTGACTGTCTCTTTCTGTCCATCTGTCTCTGCATGTCTCTGTGTGTTTATCTGTCTCTGTCTGTCTCTGCCTGTCTCTGTCTGTCTCTGTCTGTCTCTGTCTGCGTCTGCCTGTCTCTGTCCTTCTGCCTGTCTCTGTTTGTCTCTGTCTGTCTCTGTCTGTCTCTGTCTGCCTCTGTCTGTCTCTGTCTATGTCTGCATCTGTCTGTCTCTGTCTGTCTCTGTCTGTCTCTGTCTGTCTCTGTCTGTCTCTGTCTGTCTCTGTCTGTCTGTGTCTGTCTCTGTCTGTCTTTGTCTGTCTCTGCCTGTCTCTGTCTTTCTGTCTGTCTCTGTCTGTCTCTGTCTGTCTCTGTCTATCCCTGTCTATCTCTGTCTGTCTCTGTCTGTTTCTGTCTGCGTCTGCCTGTCTCTGCCTGTCACTGTCTGTCTGTGTCTGTCTCTGTCTGTCTCTGTCTGCCTGTGTCTGTCTCTATCTGTCTCTGGCTGTCTCTGCCTTTCTCTGTCTGTCTCTGCCTGTTTCTGGTTGTGTCTGACTGTCTCTTTCTGTCCATCTGTCTCTGCATGTCTCTGTGTGTTTATCTGTCTCTGTCTGTCTCTGCCTGTCTCTGTCTGTCTCTGTCTGTCTCTGTCTGTCTCTGTCTGTCTCTGTCTGTCTCTGCCTTTCTCTGTCTGTCTCTGTCTGTCTCTGTCTGTCTCTATCTGTCTCTGTCTGTCTCTGCCTTTCTCTGTGTGTCTCTGTCTGTCTGTGTCTGTCTCTGTCTGTCTTTGTCTGTCTCTGCCTGTCTCTGTCTTTCTGTCTGTCTCTGCCTGTCTCTGCCTGTCTCTGTCTGTCTCGGTCTGCCTCTGTCTGTCTCTGTCTGTCTCGGTCTGTCTCTGTCGGTCTCTGTCTGCCTCTGTCTGCCTCTGTCTGTCTCTGTCTGTCTCTGTCTGTCTCGGTCTGCCTCTGTCTGTCTCTGTCTGTCTCGGTCTGTCTCTGTCGGTCTCTGTCTGCCTCTGTCTGCCTCTGTCTGTCTCTGTCTGTCTCTGTCTGTCTCTGTCTGTCTCTGTCTGTCTCTGTCTGTCTCGGTCTGCCTCTGTCAGTCTCTGCCTGTCTCTGTCTGTCTCTGTCTGTCTCTGTCTGTCTCTGTCGGTCTCTGTCTGCCTCTGTCTGCCTCTGTCTGTCTCTGTCTGTCTCTGTCTGTCTCTGTCTGTCTCTGTCTGTCTCTGTCTGTCTCTGTCTGTCTCTGTCTGTCTCTGTCTGTCTCTGTCTGTCTCTGTCTGTCTCTGTCTGTCTCTGTCTGTCTCTGTCTGTCTCTGTCTGCCTGTGTCTGTCTCTGTCTGTCTCTGTCTGCCTGTGTCTGTCTCTGTCTGTCTCTGTCTGTCTCTGCCTGTCTCTGTCTTTCTGTCTGTCTCTGCATGTCTCTGCCTGTCTCTGTCTGTCTCGGTCTGTCTCTGTCTGTCTCTGTCTTTCTATCTGTCTCTGCCTGTCTCTCCCTGTCTCTCTCTGCCTCTGTCTGCCTCTGTCTGTCTCTGTCTGTCTCTGTCTGTCTCTGTCTGCCTCTGTCTGTCTCTGTCTGTCTCTGTCTGTTTCTTTCTGTCTCTGTCTATCTCTGCCTGTCTCTGTCTGTTTGTGTCTGCGTCTGTCTGTCTCTGTCTGTCTCTGTCTGCCTCTGTCTCTGTCTGTTTCTTTCTGTCTCTGTCTATCGCTGTCTATCTCTGTCTGTTTCTGTCTGCGTCTGCCTGTCTCTGTCTTTCTGTCTGTCTCGGTCTGTCTCTGTCTCTCTCTGTCTGTCTCTGTCTGTCTCTGTCTGTCTCTGTCCTTCTATCTGTCTCTGCCTGTCTCTGCCTGTCTCTGTTTGTCTCTGTCTGTCTCTGTCTGTCTCTGTCTGCCTCTGTCTGCCTCTGTCTATGTCTGCATCTGTCTGTCTCTGTCTGTCTCTGTCTGTCTCTGTCTGTTTCTGTATGCGTCTGCCTGCCTCTGTCCTTCTGCCTGTCTCTGTTTGTCTCTGTCTGTCTCTGTCTGTCTCTGTCTGTCTCTGTCTGCCTCTGTCTGTCTCTGTCTATGTCTGCATCTGTCTGTCTCTGTCTGTCTCTGTCTGTCTCTGTCTGTCTCTGTCTGTCTCTGTCTGTCTCTGTCTGTCTCTGTCTGTTTCTTTCTGTCTCTGTCTATCTCTGCCTGTCTCTGTCTGTTTGTGTCTGCGTCTGTCTGTCTTTGTCTGTCTCTGTCTGTCTCTGTCTGTCTCTGTCTGTCTCTGTCTGTCTCTGTCTGTCTCTGTCTGCCTCTGTCTCTGTCTGTTTCTTTCTGTCTCTGTCTATCGCTGTCTATCTCTGTCTGTTTCTGTCTGCGTCTGCCTGTCTCTGTCTTTCTGTCTGTCTCGGTCTGTCTCTGTCTCTCTCTGTCTGTCTCTGTCTGTCTCTGTCTTTCTATCTGTCTCTGCCTGTCTCTGCCTGTCTCTGTTTGTCTCTGTCGGTCTCTGTCTGTCTCTGTCTGCCTCTGTCTGTCTCTGTCTATGTCTGCATCTGTCTGTCTCTGTCTGCCTCTGTCTGTCTCTGTCTATGTCTGCATCTGTCTGTCACTGTCTGTCTCTGTCTGTCTCTGTCTGTCTCTGTCTGTCTCTGTCTGTCTCTGTCTGTCTCTGTCTGTCTCTGTTTGTCTCTGTCTGTCTCTGTCTGTCTCTGTCTGTCTCTGTCTGCCTCTGTCTGCCTCTGTCTATGTCTGCATCTGTCTGTCTCTGCCTGTCTCTGTCTGTCTCTGTCTGTTTCTGTATGCGTCTGCCTGCCTCTGTCCTTCTGCCTGTCTCTGTTTGTCTCTGTCTGTCTCTGTCTGTCTCTGTCTGTCTCTGTCTGCCTCTGTCTGTCTCTGTCTATGTCTGCATCTGTCTGTCTCTGTCTGTCTCTATCTGTCTCTGTCTGTCTCTGCCTTTCTCTGTGTGTCTCTGTCTGTCTGTGTCTGTCTCTGTCTGTCTTTGTCTGTCTCTGCCTGTCTCTGTCTTTCTGTCTGTCTCTGCCTGTCTCTGCCTGTCTCTGTCTGTCTCGGTCTGCCTCTGTCTGTCTCTGTCTGTCTCGGTCTGTCTCTGTCGGTCTCTGTCTGCCTCTGTCTGCCTCTGTCTGTCTCTGTCTGTCTCTGTCTGTCTCGGTCTGCCTCTGTCTGTCTCTGTCTGTCTCGGTCTGTCTCTGTCGGTCTCTGTCTGCCTCTGTCTGCCTCTGTCTGTCTCTGTCTGTCTCTGTCTGTCTCTGTCTGTCTCTGTCTGTCTCTGTCTGTCTCGGTCTGCCTCTGTCAGTCTCTGCCTGTCTCTGTCTGTCTCTGTCTGTCTCTGTCTGTCTCTGTCGGTCTCTGTCTGTCTCTGTCTGCCTCTGTCTGTCTCTGTCTATGTCTGCATCTGTCTGTCTCTGTCTGTCTCTGTCTGTCTCTGTCTGTCTCTGTCTGTCTCTGTCTGTCTCTGTCTGTCTCTGTCTGTCTGTGTCTGTCTCTGTCTGTCTTTGTCTGTCTCTGCCTGTCTCTGTCTTTCTGTCTGTCTCTGTCTGTCTCTGTCTGTCTCTGTCTATCCCTGTCTATCTCTGTCTGTCTCTGTCTGTTTCTGTCTGCGTCTGCCTGTCTCTGCCTGTCACTGTCTGTCTGTGTCTGTCTCTGTCTGTCTCTGTCTGCCTGTGTCTGTCTCTATCTGTCTCTGGCTGTCTCTGCCTTTCTCTGTCTGTCTCTGCCTGTTTCTGGTTGTGTCTGACTGTCTCTTTCTGTCCATCTGTCTCTGCATGTCTCTGTGTGTTTATCTGTCTCTGTCTGTCTCTGCCTGTCTCTGTCTGTCTCTGTCTGTCTCTGTCTGTCTCTGTCTGTCTCTGTCTGTCTCTGCCTTTCTCTGTCTGTCTCTGTCTGTCTCTGTCTGTCTCTATCTGTCTCTGTCTGTCTCTGCCTTTCTCTGTGTGTCTCTGTCTGTCTGTGTCTGTCTCTGTCTGTCTTTGTCTGTCTCTGCCTGTCTCTGTCTTTCTGTCTGTCTCTGCCTGTCTCTGCCTGTCTCTGTCTGTCTCGGTCTGCCTCTGTCTGTCTCTGTCTGTCTCGGTCTGTCTCTGTCGGTCTCTGTCTGCCTCTGTCTGCCTCTGTCTGTCTCTGTCCGTCTCTGTCTGTCTCGGTCTGCCTCTGTCTGTCTCTGTCTGTCTCGGTCTGTCTCTGTCGGTCTCTGTCTGCCTCTGTCTGCCTCTGTCTGTCTCTGTCTGTCTCTGTCTGTCTCTGTCTGTCTCTGTCTGTCTCTGTCTGTCTCGGTCTGCCTCTGTCAGTCTCTGCCTGTCTCTGTCTGTCTCTGTCTGTCTCTGTCTGTCTCTGTCGGTCTCTGTCTGCCTCTGTCTGCCTCTGTCTGTCTCTGTCTGTCTCTGTCTGTCTCTGTCTGTCTCTGTCTGTCTCTGTCTGTCTCTGTCTGTCTCTGTCTGTCTCTGTCTGTCTCTGTCTGTCTCTGTCTGTCTCTGTCTGTCTCTGTCTGCCTGTGTCTGTCTCTGTCTGTCTCTGTCTGCCTGTGTCTGTCTCTGTCTGTCTCTGTCTGTCTCTGCCTGTCTCTGTCTTTCTGTCTGTCTCTGCATGTCTCTGCCTGTCTCTGTCTGTCTCGGTCTGTCTCTGTCTGTCTCTGTCTTTCTATCTGTCTCTGCCTGTCTCTCCCTGTCTCTCTCTGCCTCTGTCTGCCTCTGTCTGTCTCTGTCTGTCTCTGTCTGTCTCTGTCTGCCTCTGTCTGTCTCTGTCTGTCTCTGTCTGTTTCTTTCTGTCTCTGTCTATCTCTGCCTGTCTCTGTCTGTTTGTGTCTGCGTCTGTCTGTCTCTGTCTGTCTCTGTCTGCCTCTGTCTCTGTCTGTTTCTTTCTGTCTCTGTCTATCGCTGTCTATCTCTGTCTGTTTCTGTCTGCGTCTGCCTGTCTCTGTCTTTCTGTCTGTCTCGGTCTGTCTCTGTCTCTCTCTGTCTGTCTCTGTCTGTCTCTGTCTGTCTCTGTCCTTCTATCTGTCTCTGCCTGTCTCTGCCTGTCTCTGTTTGTCTCTGTCTGTCTCTGTCTGTCTCTGTCTGCCTCTGTCTGCCTCTGTCTATGTCTGCATCTGTCTGTCTCTGTCTGTCTCTGTCTGTCTCTGTCTGTTTCTGTATGCGTCTGCCTGCCTCTGTCCTTCTGCCTGTCTCTGTTTGTCTCTGTCTGTCTCTGTCTGTCTCTGTCTGTCTCTGTCTGCCTCTGTCTGTCTCTGTCTATGTCTGCATCTGTCTGTCTCTGTCTGTCTCTGTCTGTCTCTGTCTGTCTCTGTCTGTCTCTGTCTGTCTCTGTCTGTCTCTGTCTGTCTCTGTCTGTTTCTTTCTGTCTCTGTCTATCTCTGCCTGTCTCTGTCTGTTTGTGTCTGCGTCTGTCTGTCTCTGTCTGTCTCTGTCTGTCTCTGTCTGTCTCTGTCTGCCTCTGTCTCTGTCTGTTTCTTTCTGTCTCTGTCTATCGCTGTCTATCTCTGTCTGTTTCTGTCTGCGTCTGCCTGTCTCTGTCTTTCTGTCTGTCTCGGTCTGTCTCTGTCTCTCTCTGTCTGTCTCTGTCTGTCTCTGTCTTTCTATCTGTCTCTGCCTGTCTCTGCCTGTCTCTGTTTGTCTCTGTCGGTCTCTGTCTGTCTCTGTCTGCCTCTGTCTGTCTCTGTCTATGTCTGCATCTGTCTGTCTCTGTCTGCCTCTGTCTGTCTCTGTCTATGTCTGCATCTGTCTGTCACTGTCTGTCTCTGTCTGTCTCTGTCTGTCTCTGTCTGTCTCTGTCTGTCTCTGTCTGTCTCTGTCTGTCTCTGTCTGTCTCTGTCTGTCTCGGTCTGCCTCTGTCAGTCTCTGAGTGTCTCTGTCTGTCTCTGTCTGTCTCTGTCTGTCTCTGTCTGTCTCGGTCTGCCTCTGTCAGTCTCTGAGTGTCTCTGTCTGTCTCTGTCTCTCTCTGTCTGTCTCTGTCTGTCTCTGTCTTTCTATCTGTCTCTGCCTGTCTCTGCCTGTCTCTGTTTGTCTCTGTCGGTCTCTGTCTGTCTCTGTCTGCCTCTGTCTGTCTCTGTCTATGTCTGCATCTGTCTGTCTCTGTCTGCCTCTGTCTGTCTCTGTCTATGTCTGCATCTGTCTGTCACTGTCTGTCCCTGGCTGTCTCTGTCTGTCACTGTCTGTCTCTGTCTGTCTCTGTCTGTCTCTGTCTGCTTCTTTCTGTCTCTGTCTATCTCTGTCTCCCTCTGTCTGTTTCTGTCTGCGTCCGCCTGTCTCTGTCTTTCTGCCTGCCTCTGCCTGTCCCTGCTTGTCTCGGTCTGTCTCAGCCTGTCTCTGAATGTCACTGCATGTCTCTGTCCGTATGTGTCTGTCTCTGTCTGTCTCTGTCTGTCTCTGTCTGTCTCTGTCTGTCTCAGCCGTTCTCTGTCTGTCTCTGTCTGTCTCTATCTGTCTCTGGCTGTCTCTGCCTTTCTCTGTCTGTCTCTGCCTGTTTCTGGTTGTGTCTGACTGTCTCTTTCTGTCCATCTGTCTCTGCATGTCTCTGTGTGTTTATCTGTCTCTGTCTGTCTCTGCCTGTCTCTGTCTGTCTCTGTCTGTCTCTGTCTGTCTCTGTCTGTCTCTGCCTTTCTCTGTCTGTCTCTGCTGTCTCTGTCTGTCTCTATCTGTCTCTGTCTGTCTCTGCCTTTCTCTGTCTGTCTCTGTCTGTCTGTGTCTGGCTCTGTCTGTCTTTGTCTGTCTCTGCCTGTCTCTGTCTTTCTGTCTGTCTCTGCCTGTCTCTGCCTGTCTCTGTCTGTCTCGGTCTGCCTCTGTCAGTCTCAGCCAGTCTCTGTCTGTCTCTGTCTGTCTCTGTCTGTCTCTGTCGGTCTCTGTCTACCTCTGTCTGCCTCTGTCTGTCTCTGTCTGTCTCTGTCTGTCTCTGTCTGCCTCTGTCTCTGTCTGTTTCTTTCTGTCTCTGTCTATCGCTGTCTATCTCTGTCTGTTTCTGTCTGCGTCTGCCTGTCTCTGTCTTTCTGTCTGTCTCTGCCTGTCTCTGTCTGTCTCTGTCTGTCTCTGTCTGTCTCTGTCTGTCTCTGCCTTTCTCTGTCTGTCTCTGTCTGTCTCTGTCTGTCTCTATCTGTCTCTGTCTGTCTCTGCCTTTCTCTGTCTGTCTCTGTCTGTCTGTGTCTGGCTCTGTCTGTCTCTGTCTGTCTCTGTCTGTCTCTGTCTGTCTCTGCCTTTCTCTGTCTGTCTCTGTCTGTCTCTGTCTGTCTCTATCTGTCTCTTTCTGTCTCTGCCTTTCTCTGTCTGTCTCTGTCTGTCTGTGTCTGTCTCTGTCTGCCTGTGTCTGTCTCTGTCTGTCTCTGTCTGTCTCTGCCTGTCTCTGTCTTTCTGTCTGTCTCTGCCTGTCTCTGCCTGTCTCTGTCTGTCTCGGTCTGTCTCTGTCTGTCTCTGTCTTTCTATCTGTCTCTGCCTGTCTCTCCCTGTCTCTATCTGTCTCTGTCTTCCTCTGTCTGTCTCTGTCTGTCTCTGACTGTCTCTGTCTGCCTCTGTCTGTCTCTGTCTGTCTCTGTCTGTTTCTTTCTGTCTCTGTCTATCTCTGCCTGTCTCTGTCTGTTTGTGTCTGCGTCTGTCTGTCTCTGTCTGTCTCTGTCTGTCTCTGTCTGTCTCTGTCTGCCTCTGTCTGCCTCTGTCTCTGTCTGTTTCTTTCTGTCTCTGTCTATCGCTGTCTATCTCTGTCTGTTTCTGTCTGCGTCTGCCTGTCTCTGTCTTTCTGTCTGTCTCGGTCTGTCTCTGTCTCCCTCTGTCTGTCTCTGTCTGTCTCTGTCTTTCTATCTGTCTCTGCCTGTCTCTGCCTGTCTCTGTTTGTCTCTGTCTGTCTCTGTCTGTCTCTGTCTGCCTCTGTCTGTCTCTGTCTATGTCTGCATCTGTCTGTCTCTGTCTGTCTCTGTCTGTCTCTGTCTGTTTCTGTCTGCGTCTGCCTGTCTCTGTCCTTCTGCCTGTCTCTGTTTGTCTCTGTCTGTCTCTGTCTGTCTCTGTCTGCCTCTGTCTGTCTCTGTCTATGTCTGCATCTGTCAGTCTCTGTCTGTCTCTTTCTGTCTCTGTCTGTTTCTGTCTGCGTCCGCCTGTCTCTGTCTTTCTGTCTGTCTCTGTCTGTCTCTGTCTGTTTCTGTCTGCGTCTGCCTGTCTCTGTCTTTCTGTCTGTCTCTGTCTGCGTCTGTCTGTCTCTGTCTGTCTCTGTCTGTCTCTGTCTGTCTCTGTCTGTCTCTGTCTGTCTCTGTCTGCTTCTGTCTGTCTCTGTCTATCTCTGTCTCTCTCTGTCTGTTTCTGTCTGCGTCCGCCTGCCTCTGTCTTTCTGCCTGTCCCTGCCTGTCCCTGCCTGTCTCGGTCTGTCTCAGCCTGTCTCTGAATGTCACTGCATGTCTCTGTCTGTCTCTGTCTGTCTCTGTCTGTCTCTGTCTGTCTCTGTCTGTCTCTGTCTGTCTCTGTCTGTTTCTGTATGCGTCTGCCTGCCTCTGTCCTTCTGCCTGTCTCTGTTTGTCTCTGTCTGTCTCTGTCTGTCTCTGTCTGTCTCTGTCTGCCTCTGTCTGTCTCTGTCTATGTCTGCATCTGTCTGTCTCTGTCTGTCTCTGTCTGTCTCTGTCTGTCTCTGTCTGTCTCTGTCTGTTTCTTTCTGTCTCTGTCTATCTCTGCCTGTCTCTGTCTGTTTGTGTCTGCGTCTGTCTGTCTCTGTCTGTCTCTGTCTGTCTCTGTCTGTCTCTGTCTGCCTCTGTCTCTGTCTGTTTCTTTCTGTCTCTGTCTATCGCTGTCTATCTCTGTCTGTTTCTGTCTGCGTCTGCCTGTCTCTGTCTTTCTGTCTGTCTCGGTCTGTCTCTGTCTCTCTCTGTCTGTCTCTGTCTGTCTCTGTCTTTCTATCTGTCTCTGCCTGTCTCTGCCTGTCTCTGTTTGTCTCTGTCGGTCTCTGTCTGTCTCTGTCTGCCTCTGTCTGTCTCTGTCTATGTCTGCATCTGTCTGTCTCTGTCTGCCTCTGTCTGTCTCTGTCTATGTCTGCATCTGTCTGTCACTGTCTGTCTCTGTCTGTCTCTGTCTGTCTCTGTCTGTCTCTGTCTGTCTCTGTCTGTCTCTGTCTGTCTCTGTCTGTCTCTGTCTGTCTCTGTCTGTCTCGGTCTGCCTCTGTCAGTCTCTGAGTGTCTCTGTCTGTCTCTGTCTGTCTCTGTCTGTCTCTGTCTGTCTCGGTCTGCCTCTGTCAGTCTCTGAGTGTCTCTGTCTGTCTCTGTCTCTCTCTGTCTGTCTCTGTCTGTCTCTGTCTTTCTATCTGTCTCTGCCTGTCTCTGCCTGTCTCTGTTTGTCTCTGTCGGTCTCTGTCTGTCTCTGTCTGCCTCTGTCTGTCTCTGTCTATGTCTGCATCTGTCTGTCTCTGTCTGCCTCTGTCTGTCTCTGTCTATGTCTGCATCTGTCTGTCACTGTCTGTCCCTGGCTGTCTCTGTCTGTCACTGTCTGTCTCTGTCTGTCTCTGTCTGTCTCTGTCTGCTTCTTTCTGTCTCTGTCTATCTCTGTCTCCCTCTGTCTGTTTCTGTCTGCGTCCGCCTGTCTCTGTCTTTCTGCCTGCCTCTGCCTGTCCCTGCTTGTCTCGGTCTGTCTCAGCCTGTCTCTGAATGTCACTGCATGTCTCTGTCCGTATGTGTCTGTCTCTGTCTGTCTCTGTCTGTCTCTGTCTGTCTCTGTCTGTCTCAGCCGTTCTCTGTCTGTCTCTGTCTGTTTCTATCTGTCTCTGGCTGTCTCTGCCTTTCTCTGTCTGTCTCTGCCTGTTTCTGGTTGTGTCTGACTGTCTCTTTCTGTCCATCTGTCTCTGCATGTCTCTGTGTGTTTATCTGTCTCTGTCTGTCTCTGCCTGTCTCTGTCTGTCTCTGTCTGTCTCTGTCTGTCTCTGTCTGTCTCTGCCTTTCTCTGTCTGTCTCTGCTGTCTCTGTCTGTCTCTATCTGTCTCTGTCTGTCTCTGCCTTTCTCTGTCTGTCTCTGTCTGTCTGTGTCTGGCTCTGTCTGTCTTTGTCTGTCTCTGCCTGTCTCTGTCTTTCTGTCTGTCTCTGCCTGTCTCTGCCTGTCTCTGTCTGTCTCGGTCTGCCTCTGTCAGTCTCAGCCAGTCTCTGTCTGTCTCTGTCTGTCTCTGTCTGTCTCTGTCGGTCTCTGTCTACCTCTGTCTGCCTCTGTCTGTCTCTGTCTGTCTCTGTCTGTCTCTGTCTGCCTCTGTCTCTGTCTGTTTCTTTCTGTCTCTGTCTATCGCTGTCTATCTCTGTCTGTTTCTGTCTGCGTCTGCCTGTCTCTGTCTTTCTGTCTGTCTCTGCCTGTCTCTGTCTGTCTCTGACTGTCTCTGTCTGTCTCTGTCTGTCTCTGCCTTTCTCTGTCTGTCTCTGTCTGTCTCTGTCTGTCTCTATCTGTCTCTGTCTGTCTCTGCCTTTCTCTGTCTGTCTCTGTCTGTCTGTGTCTGGCTCTGTCTGTCTCTGTCTGTCTCTGTCTGTCTCTGTCTGTCTCTGCCTTTCTCTGTCTGTCTCTGTCTGTCTCTGTCTGTCTCTATCTGTCTCTTTCTGTCTCTGCCTTTCTCTGTCTGTCTCTGTCTGTCTGTGTCTGTCTCTGTCTGCCTGTGTCTGTCTCTGTCTGTCTCTGTCTGTCTCTGCCTGTCTCTGTCTTTCTGTCTGTCTCTGCCTGTCTCTGCCTGTCTCTGTCTGTCTCGGTCTGTCTCTGTCTGTCTCTGTCTTTCTATCTGTCTCTGCCTGTCTCTCCCTGTCTCTATCTGTCTCTGTCTTCCTCTGTCTGTCTCTGTCTGTCTCTGACTGTCTCTGTCTGCCTCTGTCTGTCTCTGTCTGTCTCTGTCTGTTTCTTTCTGTCTCTGTCTATCTCTGCCTGTCTCTGTCTGTTTGTGTCTGCGTCTGTCTGTCTCTGTCTGTCTCTGTCTGTCTCTGTCTGTCTCTGTCTGCCTCTGTCTGCCTCTGTCTCTGTCTGTTTCTTTCTGTCTCTGTCTATCGCTGTCTATCTCTGTCTGTTTCTGTCTGCGTCTGCCTGTCTCTGTCTTTCTGTCTGTCTCGGTCTGTCTCTGTCTCCCTCTGTCTGTCTCTGTCTGTCTCTGTCTTTCTATCTGTCTCTGCCTGTCTCTGCCTGTCTCTGTTTGTCTCTGTCTGTCTCTGTCTGTCTCTGTCTGCCTCTGTCTGTCTCTGTCTATGTCTGCATCTGTCTGTCTCTGTCTGTCTCTGTCTGTCTCTGTCTGTCTCTGTCTGTTTCTGTCTGCGTCTGCCTGTCTCTGTCCTTCTGCCTGTCTCTGTTTGTCTCTGTCTGTCTCTGTCTGTCTCTGTCTGCCTCTGTCTGTCTCTGTCTATGTCTGCATCTGTCAGTCTCTGTCTGTCTCTTTCTGTCTCTGTCTGTTTCTGTCTGCGTCTGCCTGTCTCTGTCTTTCTGTCTGTCTCTGTCTGTCTCTGTCTGTTTCTGTCTGCGTCTGCCTGTCTCTGTCTTTCTGTCTGTCTCTGTCTGCGTCTGTCTGTCTCTGTCTGTCTCTGTCTGTCTCTGTCTGTCTCTGTCTGTCTCTGTCTGTCTCTGTCTGCTTCTGTCTGTCTCTGTCTATCTCTGTCTCTCTCTGTCTGTTTCTGTCTGCGTCCGCCTGCCTCTGTCTTTCTGCCTGTCCCTGCCTGTCCCTGCCTGTCTCGGTCTGTCTCAGCCTGTCTCTGAATGTCACTGCATGTCTCTGTCTGTCTCTGTCTGTCTCTGTCTGTCTCTGTCTGTCTCTGTCTGTCTCTGTCTGTCTCTGTCTGTCTCTGTCTATCTCTGTCTGTTTCTGTCTGCGTCTGCCTGTCTCTGTCTTTCTGTCTGTCTCTGCCTGTCTCTGTCCGTCTCTGTCTGTCTCTGTCTGTCTCTGTCTGTCTCTGCCTTTCTCTGTCTGTCTCTGTCTGTCTCTGTCTGTATCTATCTGTCTCTGTCTGTCTCTGTCTGTCTCTGTCTGTCTCTGTCTGTCTCTGTCTGTCTCTGTCTGTCTCTGTCTGTCTCTGTCTGTCTCTGTCTGTCTCTGTCTGCCTCTGTCTGTCTCTGTCTGTATATCTCTTTCTATCTGTCTCTGCCTGTCTGTGCCTGTATCTGTCTGTCTCTGTCTGTCTCTGCCTGTCTCTGCCTGTCTCTGCCTGTCTCTGCCTGTCTCTGCCTGTCTCAGTCTGTCTCTGTCTGCCTCTGTCTGTCTCTGTCTGTCTCTGTCTGTCTCTGTCTGTTTCTTTCTGTCTCTGTCTATCTCTGTCTATCTCTGTCTGTCTCTGTCTGTTTCTGTCTGCGTCTGCCTGTCTCTGCCTGTCACTGTCTGTCTCTGTCTGTCTCTGTCTGTCTCTGTCTGTCTCTGTCTGTCTCTGTCTGTCTCTGTCCTTCTATCTGTCTCTGCCTGTCTCTGCCTGTCTCTGTTTGTCTCTGTCTGTCTCTGTCTGTCTCTGTATGCCTCTGTCTGCCTCTGTCTATGTCTGCATCTGTCTGTCTCTGTCTGTCTCTGTCTGTCTCTGTCTGTTTCTGTATGCGTCTGCCTGCCTCTGTCCTTCTGCCTGTCTCTGTTTGTCTCTGTCTGTCTCTGTCTGTCTCTGTCTGTCTCTGTCTGCCTCTGTCTGTCTCTGTCTATGTCTGCATCTGTCTGTCTCTGTCTGTCTCTGTCTGTCTCTGTCTGTCTCTGTCTGTCTCTGTCTGTCTCTGTCTGTCTCTGTCTGTTTCTTTCTGTCTCTGTCTATCTCTGCCTGTCTCTGTCTGTTTGTGTCTGCGTCTGTCTGTCTCTGTCTGTCTCTGTCTGTCTCTGTCTGTCTCTGTCTGCCTCTGTCTCTGTCTGTTTCTTTCTGTCTCTGTCTATCGCTGTCTATCTCTGTCTGTTTCTGTCTGCGTCTGCCTGTCTCTGTCTTTCTGTCTGTCTCGGTCTGTCTCTGTCTCTCTCTGTCTGTCTCTGTCTGTCTCTGTCTTTCTATCTGTCTCTGCCTGTCTCTGCCTGTCTCTGTTTGTCTCTGTCGGTCTCTGTCTGTCTCTGTCTGCCTCTGTCTGTCTCTGTCTATGTCTGCATCTGTCTGTCTCTGTCTGCCTCTGTCTGTCTCTGTCTATGTCTGCATCTGTCTGTCACTGTCTGTCTCTGTCTGTCTCTGTCTGTCTCTGTCTGTCTCTGTCTGTCTCTGTCTGTCTCTGTCTGTCTCTGTCTGTCTCTGTCTGTCTCGGTCTGCCTCTGTCAGTCTCTGAGTGTCTCTGTCTGTCTCTGTCTGTCTCTGTCTGTCTCTGTCTGTCTCGGTCTGCCTCTGTCAGTCTCTGAGTGTCTCTGTCTGTCTCTGTCTCTCTCTGTCTGTCTCTGTCTGTCTCTGTCTTTCTATCTGTCTCTGCCTGTCTCTGCCTGTCTCTGTTTGTCTCTGTCGGTCTCTGTCTGTCTCTGTCTGCCTCTGTCTGTCTCTGTCTATGTCTGCATCTGTCTGTCTCTGTCTGCCTCTGTCTGTCTCTGTCTATGTCTGCATCTGTCTGTCACTGTCTGTCCCTGGCTGTCTCTGTCTGTCACTGTCTGTCTCTGTCTGTCTCTGTCTGTCTCTGTCTGCTTCTTTCTGTCTCTGTCTATCTCTGTCTCCCTCTGTCTGTTTCTGTCTGCGTCCGCCTGTCTCTGTCTTTCTGCCTGCCTCTGCCTGTCCCTGCTTGTCTCGGTCTGTCTCAGCCTGTCTCTGAATGTCACTGCATGTCTCTGTCCGTATGTGTCTGTCTCTGTCTGTCTCTGTCTGTCTCTGTCTGTCTCTGTCTGTCTCAGCCGTTCTCTGTCTGTCTCTGTCTGTCTCTATCTGTCTCTGGCTGTCTCTGCCTTTCTCTGTCTGTCTCTGCCTGTTTCTGGTTGTGTCTGACTGTCTCTTTCTGTCCATCTGTCTCTGCATGTCTCTGTGTGTTTATCTGTCTCTGTCTGTCTCTGCCTGTCTCTGTCTGTCTCTGTCTGTCTCTGTCTGTCTCTGTCTGTCTCTGCCTTTCTCTGTCTGTCTCTGCTGTCTCTGTCTGTCTCTATCTGTCTCTGTCTGTCTCTGCCTTTCTCTGTCTGTCTCTGTCTGTCTGTGTCTGGCTCTGTCTGTCTTTGTCTGTCTCTGCCTGTCTCTGTCTTTCTGTCTGTCTCTGCCTGTCTCTGCCTGTCTCTGTCTGTCTCGGTCTGCCTCTGTCAGTCTCAGCCAGTCTCTGTCTGTCTCTGTCTGTCTCTGTCCGTCTCTGTCGGTCTCTGTCTACCTCTGTCTGCCTCTGTCTGTCTCTGTCTGTCTCTGTCTGTCTCTGTCTGCCTCTGTCTCTGTCTGTTTCTTTCTGTCTCTGTCTATCGCTGTCTATCTCTGTCTGTTTCTGTCTGCGTCTGCCTGTCTCTGTCTTTCTGTCTGTCTCTGCCTGTCTCTGTCTGTCTCTGTCTGTCTCTGTCTGTCTCTGTCTGTCTCTGCCTTTCTCTGTCTGTCTCTGTCTGTCTCTGTCTGTCTCTATCTGTCTCTGTCTGTCTCTGCCTTTCTCTGTCTGTCTCTGTCTGTCTGTGTCTGGCTCTGTCTGTCTCTGTCTGTCTCTGTCTGTCTCTGTCTGTCTCTGCCTTTCTCTGTCTGTCTCTGTCTGTCTCTGTCTGTCTCTATCTGTCTCTTTCTGTCTCTGCCTTTCTCTGTCTGTCTCTGTCTGTCTGTGTCTGTCTCTGTCTGCCTGTGTCTGTCTCTGTCTGTCTCTGTCTGTCTCTGCCTGTCTCTGTCTTTCTGTCTGTCTCTGCCTGTCTCTGCCTGTCTCTGTCTGTCTCGGTCTGTCTCTGTCTGTCTCTGTCTTTCTATCTGTCTCTGCCTGTCTCTCCCTGTCTCTATCTGCCTCTGTCTTCCTCTGTCTGTCTCTGTCTGTCTCTGACTGTCTCTGTCTGCCTCTGTCTGTCTCTGTCTGTCTCTGTCTGTTTCTTTCTGTCTCTGTCTATCTCTGCCTGTCTCTGTCTGTTTGTGTCTGCGTCTGTCTGTCTCTGTCTGTCTCTGTCTGTCTCTGTCTGTCTCTGTCTGCCTCTGTCTGCCTCTGTCTCTGTCTGTTTCTTTCTGTCTCTGTCTATCGCTGTCTATCTCTGTCTGTTTCTGTCTGCGTCTGCCTGTCTCTGTCTTTCTGTCTGTCTCGGTCTGTCTCTGTCTCCCTCTGTCTGTCTCTGTCTGTCTCTGTCTTTCTATCTGTCTCTGCCTGTCTCTGCCTGTCTCTGTTTGTCTCTGTCTGTCTCTGTCTGTCTCTGTCTGCCTCTGTCTGTCTCTGTCTATGTCTGCATCTGTCTGTCTCTGTCTGTCTCTGTCTGCCTCTGTCTGTTTCTGTCTGCGTCTGCCTGTCTCTGTCCTTCTGCCTGTCTCTGTTTGTCTCTGTCTGTCTCTGTCTGTCTCTGTCTGCCTCTGTCTGTCTCTGTCTATGTCTGCATCTGTCAGTCTCTGTCTGTCTCTTTCTGTCTCTGTCTGTTTCTGTCTGCGTCTGCCTGTCTCTGTCTTTCTGTCTGTCTCTGTCTGTCTCTGTCTGTTTCTGTCTGCGTCTGCCTGTCTCTGTCTTTCTGTCTGTCTCTGTCTGCGTCTGTCTGTCTCTGTCTGTCTCTGTCTGTCTCTGTCTGTCTCTGTCTGTCTCTGTCTGTCTCTGTCTGCTTCTGTCTGTCTCTGTCTATCTCTGTCTCTCTCTGTCTGTTTCTGTCTGCGTCCGCCTGCCTCTGTCTTTCTGCCTGTCCCTGCCTGTCCCTGCCTGTCTCGGTCTGTCTCAGCCTGTCTCTGAATGTCACTGCATGTCTCTGTCTGTCTCTGTCTGTCTCTGTCTGTCTCTGTCTGTCTCTGTCTGTCTCTGTCTGTCTCTGTCTATCTCTGTCTGTTTCTGTCTGCGTCTGCCTGTCTCTGTCTTTCTGTCTGTCTCTGCCTGTCTCTGTCTGTCTCTGTCTGTCTCTGTCTGTCTCTGTCTGTCTCTGCCTTTCTCTGTCTGTCTCTGTCTGTCTCTGTCTGTCTCTATCTGTCTCTGTCTGTCTCTGCCTTTCTCTGTCTGTCTCTGTCTGTCTGTGTCTGGCTCTGTCTGTCTCTGTCTGTCTCTGTCTGTCTCTGTCTGTCTCTGTCTGTCTCTGTCTGTCTCTGTCTGTCTCTGTCTGTCTCTGTCTGCCTCTGTCTGTCTCTGTCTGTATATCTCTTTCTATCTGTCTCTGCCTGTCTGTGCCTGTATCTGTCTGTCTCTGTCTGTCTCTGCCTGTCTCTGCCTGTCTCTGCCTGTCTCTGCCTGTCTCTGCCTGTCTCAGTCTGTCTCTGTCTGCCTCTGTCTGTCTCTGTCTGTCTCTGTCTGCGTCTGCCTGTCTCGGTCTTTCTGTCTGTCTCTGTCTGTCTCTGTCTGTTTCTTTCTGTCTCTGTCTATCTCTGTCTATCTCTGTCTGTCTCTGTCTGTTTCTGTCTGCGTCTGCCTGTCTCTGCCTGTCACTGTCTGTCTCTGTCTGTCTCTGTCTGTCTCTGTCTGTCTCTGTCTGTCTCTGTCTGTCTCTGTCTGTCTCTGTCTGTCTCTGTCTGTCTCAGCCTTTCTCTGTCTGTCTCTGTCTGTCTCTATCTGTCTCTGGCTGTCTCTGCCTTTCTCTGTCTATCTCTGCCTGTCTCTGTCTGTTTGTGTCTGCGTCTGTCTGTCTCTGTCTGTCTCTGTCTGTCTCTGTCTGTCTCTGTCTGCCTCTGTCTGCCTCTGTCTCTGTCTGTTTCTTTCTGTCTCTGTCTATCGCTGTCTATCTCTGTCTGTTTCTGTCTGCGTCTGCCTGTCTCTGTCTTTCTGTCTGTCTCGGTCTGTCTCTGCCTGTCTCTGTTTGTCTCTGTCTGTCTCTGTCTGTCTCTGTCTGCCTCTGTCTGTCTCTGTCTATGTCTGCATCTGTCTGTCTCTGTCTGTCTCTGTCTGTCGCTGTCTGTTTCTGTCTGCGTCTGCCTGTCTCTGTCCTTCTGCCTGTCTCTGTTTGTCTCTGTCTGTCTCTGTCTGTCTCTGTCTGCCTCTGTCTGTCTCTGTCTATGTCTGCATCTGTCTGTCTCTGTCTGTCTCTGTCTGTCTCTGTCTGTTTCTGTCTGCGTCTGCCTGTCTCTGTCTTTCTGTCTGTCTCTGTCTGTCTCTGTCTGTTTCTGTCTGCGTCTGCCTGTGTCTGTCTTTCTGTCTGTCTCTGTCTGCGTCTGTCTGTCTCTGTCTGTCTCTGTCTGTCTCTGTCTGTCTCTGTCTGTCTCTGTCTGTCTCTGTCTGCTTCTGTCTGTCTCTGTCTATCTCTGTCTCTCTCTGTCTGTTTCTGTCTGCGTCCGCCTGTCTCTGTCTTTCTGCCTGTCCCTGCCTGTCCCTGCCTGTCTCGGTCTGTCTCAGCCTGTCTCTGAATGTCACTGCATGTCTCTGTCTGTCTCTGTCTGTCTCTGTCTGTCTCTGTCTGTCTCTGTCTGTCTCTGTCTGTCTCTGTCTGTTTCTGTCTGCGTCTGCCTGTCTCTGTCTTTCTGTCTGTCTCTGTCTGCGTCTGCCTGTCTCTGCCTGTCACTGTCTGTCTCTGTCTGTCTCTGTCTGTCTCTGTCTGTCTCTGTCTGTCTCTGTCTGTCTCTGCCTGTCTCTGTCTGTCTCAGCCTTTCTCTGTCTGTCTCTGTCTGTCTCTATCTGTCTCTGTCTGTCTCTGTCTGTCTCTGTCTGTCTCTGTCTGTCTCTGTCTGCCTCTGTCTGTCTCTGTCTGTATATGTCTTTCTATCTGTCTCTGCCTGTCTGTGCCTGTATCTGTCTGTCTCTGTCTGTCTCTGCCTGTCTCTGCCTGTCTCTGCCTGTCTCTGCCTGTCTCTGCCTGTCTCAGTCTGTCTCTGTCTGCCTCTGTCTGTCTCTGTCTGTCTCTGTCTGCGTCTGCCTGTCTCGGTCTTTCTGTCTGTCTCTGTCTGTCTCTGTCTGTTTCTTTCTGTCTCTGTCTATCTCTGTCTATCTCTGTCTGTCTCTGTCTGTTTCTGTCTGCGTCTGCCTGTCTCTGCCTGTCACTGTCTGTCTCTGTCTGTCTCTGTCTGTCTCTGTCTGTCTCTGTCTGTCTCTGTCTGTCTCTGTCTGTCTCTGTCTGTCTCAGCCTTTCTCTGTCTGTCTCTGGCTGTCTCTGCCTTTCTCTGTCTATCTCTGCCTGTCTCTGTCTGTTTGTGTCTGCGTCTGTCTGTCTCTGTCTGTCTCTGTCTGTCTCTGTCTGTCTCTGTCTGTCTCTGTCTGCCTCTGTCTGCCTCTGTCTCTGTCTGTTTCTTTCTGTCTCTGTCTATCGCTGTCTATCTCTGTCTGTTTCTGTCTGCGTCTGCCTGTCTCTGTCTTTCTGTCTGTCTCGGTCTGTCTCTGTCTCTCTCTGTCTGTCTCTGTCTGTCTCTGTCTTTCTATCTGTCTCTGCCTGTCTCTGCCTGTCTCTGTCTGTCTCTGTCTGTCTCTGTCTGTCTCAGCCTTTCTCTGTCTGTCTCTGTCTGCATCTGTCTGTCTCTGTCTGTCTCTGCCTTTCTCTGTCTATCTCTGCCTGTCTCTGTCTGTTTGTGTCTGCGTCTGTCTGTCTCTGTCTGTCTCTGTCTGTCTCTGTCTGTCCCTGTCTGCCTCTGTCTGCCTCTGTCTCTGTCTGTTTCTTTCTGTCTCTGTCTATCGCTGTCTATCTCTGTCTGTTTCTGTCTGCGTCTGCCTGTCTCTGTCTTTCTGTCTGTCTCGGTCTGTCTCTGTCTCTCTCTGTCTGTCTCTGTCTGTCTCTGTCTTTCTATCTGTCTCTGCCTGTCTCTGCCTGTCTCTGTTTGTCTCTGTCTGTCTCTGTCTGTCTCTGTCTGCCTCTGTCTGTCTCTGTCTATGTCTGCATCTGTCTGTCTCTGTCTGTCTCTGTCTGTCTCTGTCTGTCTCTGTCTGTTTCTGTCTGCGTCTGCCTGTCTCTGTCCTTCTGCCTGTCTCTGTTTGTCGCTGTCTGTCTCTGTCTGTCTCTGTCTGCCTCTGTCTGTCTCTGTCTATGTCTGCATCTGTCAGTCTCTGTCTGTCTCTGTCTGTTTCTGTCTGCGTCTGCCTGTCTCTGTCTTTCTGTCTGTCTCTGTCTGTCTCTGTCTGTTTCTGTCTGCGTCTGCCTGTCTCTGTCTTTCTGCCTGTCCCTGCCTGTCCCTGCCTGTCTCGGTCTGTCTCAGCCTGTCTCTGAATGTCACTGCATGTCTCTGTCTGTCTCTGTCTGTCTCTGTCTGTCTCTGTCTGTCTCTGTCTATCTCTGTCTGTTTCTGTCTGCGTCTGCCTGTCTCTGTCTTTCTGTCTGTCTCTGCCTGTCTCTGTCTGTCTCTGTCTGTCTCTGTCTGTCTCTGTCTGTCTCTGCCTTTCTCTGTCTGTCTCTGTCTGTCTCTGTCTGTCTCTATCTGTCTCTGTCGGTCTCTGCCTTTCTCTGTCTGTCTCTGTCTGTCTGTGTCTGGCTCTGTCTGTCTCTGTCTGCCTCTGTCTGTCTCTGTCTATGTCTGCATCTGTCTGTCTCTGTCTGTCTCTGTCTGTCTCTGTCTGTTTCTGTCTGCGTCTGCCTGTCTCTGTCTTTCTGTCTGTCTCTGTCTGTCTCTGTCTGTTTCTGTCTGCGTCTGCCTGTGTCTGTCTTTCTGTCTGTCTCTGTCTGCGTCTGTCTGTCTCTGTCTGTCTCTGTCTGTCTCTGTCTGTCTCTGTCTGTCTCTGTCTGTCTCTGTCTGCTTCTGTCTGTCTCTGTCTATCTCTGTCTCTCTCTGTCTGTTTCTGTCTGCGTCCGCCTGTCTCTGTCTTTCTGCCTGTCCCTGCCTGTCCCTGCCTGTCTCGGTCTGTCTCAGCCTGTCTCTGAATGTCACTGCATGTCTCTGTCTGTCTCTGTCTGTCTCTGTCTGTCTCTGTCTGTCTCTGTCTGTCTCTGTCTGTCTCTGTCTGTTTCTGTCTGCGTCTGCCTGTCTCTGTCTTTCTGTCTGTCTCTGTCTGCGTCTGCCTGTCTCTGCCTGTCACTGTCTGTCTCTGTCTGTCTCTGTCTGTCTCTGTCTGTCTCTGTCTGTCTCTGTCTGTCTCTGTCTGTCTCTGTCTGTCTCAGCCTTTCTCTGTCTGTCTCTGTCTGTCTCTATCTGTCTCTGTCTGTCTCTGTCTGTCTCTGTCTGTCTCTGTCTGTCTCTGTCTGCCTCTGTCTGTCTCTGTCTGTATATGTCTTTCTATCTGTCTCTGCCTGTCTGTGCCTGTATCTGTCTGTCTCTGTCTGTCTCTGCCTGTCTCTGCCTCTCTCTGCCTGTCTCTGCCTGTCTCTGCCTGTCTCTGCCTGTCTCAGTCTGTCTCTGTCTGCCTCTGTCTGTCTCTGTCTGTCTCTGTCTGCGTCTGCCTGTCTCGGTCTTTCTGTCTGTCTCTGTCTGTCTCTGTCTGTTTCTTTCTGTCTCTGTCTATCTCTGTCTATCTCTGTCTGTCTCTGTCTGTTTCTGTCTGCGTCTGCCTGTCTCTGCCTGTCACTGTCTGTCTCTGTCTGTCTCTGTCTGTCTCTGTCTGTCTCTGTCTGTCTCTGTCTGTCTCTGTCTGTCTCTGTCTGTCTCAGCCTTTCTCTGTCTGTCTCTGTCTGTCTCTATCTGTCTCTGGCTGTCTCTGCCTTTCTCTGTCTATCTCTGCCTGTCTCTGTCTGTTTGTGTCTGCGTCTGTCTGTCTCTGTCTGTCTCTGTCTGTCTCTGTCTGTCTCTGTCTGTCTCTGTCTGCCTCTGTCTGCCTCTGTCTCTGTCTGTTTCTTTCTGTCTCTGTCTATCGCTGTCTATCTCTGTCTGTTTCTGTCTGCGTCTGCCTGTCTCTGTCTTTCTGTCTGTCTCGGTCTGTCTCTGTCTCTCTCTGTCTGTCTCTGTCTGTCTCTGTCTTTCTATCTGTCTCTGCCTGTCTCTGCCTGTCTCTGTCTGTCTCTGTCTGTCTCTGTCTGTCTCAGCCTTTCTCTGTCTGTCTCTGTCTGCATCTGTCTGTCTCTGTCTGTCTCTGCCTTTCTCTGTCTATCTCTGCCTGTCTCTGTCTGTTTGTGTCTGCGTCTGTCTGTCTCTGTCTGTCTCTGTCTGTCTCTGTCTGTCTCTGTCTGCCTCTGTCTGCCTCTGTCTCTGTCTGTTTCTTTCTGTCTCTGTCTATCGCTGTCTATCTCTGTCTGTTTCTGTCTGCGTCTGCCTGTCTCTGTCTTTCTGTCTGTCTCGGTCTGTCTCTGTCTCTCTCTGTCTGTCTCTGTCTGTCTCTGTCTTTCTATCTGTCTCTGCCTGTCTCTGCCTGTCTCTGTTTGTCTCTGTCTGTCTCTGTCTGTCTCTGTCTGCCTCTGTCTGTCTCTGTCTATGTCTGCATCTGTCTGTCTCTGTCTGTCTCTGTCTGTCTCTGTCTGTCTCTGTCTGTTTCTGTCTGCGTCTGCCTGTCTCTGTCCTTCTGCCTGTCTCTGTTTGTCTCTGTCTGTCTCTGTCTGTCTCTGTCTGCCTCTGTCTGTCTCTGTCTATGTCTGCATCTGTCAGTCTCTGTCTGTCTCTGTCTGTTTCTGTCTGCGTCTGCCTGTCTCTGTCTTTCTGTCTGTCTCTGTCTGTCTCTGTCTGTTTCTGTCTGCGTCTGCCTGTCTCTGTCTTTCTGTCTGTCTCTGTCTGCGTCTGTCTGTCTCTGTCTGTCTCTGTCTGTCTCTGTCTGTCTCTGTCTGTCTCTGTCTGTCTCTGTCTGCTTCTGTCTGTCTCTGTCTATCTCTGTCTCTCTCTGTCTGTTTCTGTCCGCGTCCGCCTGTCTCTGTCTTTCTGCCTGTCCCTGCCTGTCCCTGCCTGTCTCGGTCTGTCTCAGCCTGTCTCTGAATGTCACTGCATGTCTCTGTCTGTCTCTGTCTGTCTCTGTCTGTCTCTGTCTGTCTCTGTCTATCTCTGTCTGTTTCTGTCTGCGTCTGCCTGTCTCTGTCTTTCTGTCTGTCTCTGCCTGTCTCTGTCTGTCTCTGTCTGTCTCTGTCTGTCTCTGTCTGTCTCTGCCTTTCTCTGTCTGTCTCTGTCTGTCTCTGTCTGTCTCTATCTGTCTCTGTCGGTCTCTGCCTTTCTCTGTCTGTCTCTGTCTGTCTGTGTCTGGCTCTGTCTGTCTCTGTCTGTCTCTGTCTGTCTCTGTCTGTCTCTGTCTGTCTCTGTCTGTCTCTGTCTGTCTCTGTCTGTCTCTGTCTGTCTCTGTCTGTCTCTGTCTGTCTCTGTCTGTCTCTGTCTGCCTCTGTCTGTCTCTGTCTGTATATGTCTTTCTATCTGTCTCTGCCTGTCTGTGCCTGTATCTGTCTGTCTCTGTCTGTCTCTGCCTGTCTCTGCCTGTCTCTGCCTGTCTCTGCCTGTCTCTGCCTGTCTCAGTCTGTCTCTGTCTGCCTCTGTCTGTCTCTGTCTGTCTCTGTCTGCGTCTGCCTGTCTCGGTCTTTCTGTCTGTCTCTGTCTGTCTCTGTCTGTTTCTTTCTGTCTCTGTCTATCTCTGTCTATCTCTGTCTGTCTCTGTCTGTTTCTGTCTGCGTCTGCCTGTCTCTGCCTGTCACTGTCTGTCTCTGTCTGTCTCTGTCTGTCTCTGTCTGTCTCTGTCTGTCTCTGTCTGTCTCTGTCTGTCTCTGTCTGTCTCTGTCTGTCTCAGCCTTTCTCTGTCTGTCTCTGTCTGTCTCTATCTGTCTCTGGCTGTCTCTGCCTTTCTCTGTCTATCTCTGCCTGTCTCTGTCTGTTTGTGTCTGCGTCTGTCTGTCTCTGTCTGTCTCTGTCTGTCTCTGTCTGTCTCTGTCTGTCTCTGTCTGCCTCTGTCTGCCTCTGTCTCTGTCTGTTTCTTTCTGTCTCTGTCTATCGCTGTCTATCTCTGTCTGTTTCCGTCTGCGTCTGCCTGTCTCTGTCTTTCTGTCTGTCTCGGTCTGTCTCTGTCTCTCTCTGTCTGTCTCTGTCTGTCTCTGTCTTTCTATCTGTCTCTGCCTGTCTCTGCCTGTCTCTGTTTGTCTCTGTCTGTCTCTGTCTGTCTCTGTCTGCCTCTGTCTGTCTCTGTCTATGTCTGCATCTGTCTGTCTCTGTCTGTCTCTGTCTGTCGCTGTCTGTTTCTGTCTGCGTCTGCCTGTCTCTGTCCTTCTGCCTGTCTCTGTTTGTCTCTGTCTGTCTCTGTCTGTCTCTGTCTGCCTCTGTCTGTCTCTGTCTATGTCTGCATCTGTCTGTCTCTGTCTGTCTCTGTCTGTCTCTGTCTGTTTCTGTCTGCGTCTGCCTGTCTCTGTCTTTCTGTCTGTCTCTGTCTGTCTCTGTCTGTTTCTGTCTGCGTCTGCCTGTGTCTGTCTTTCTGTCTGTCTCTGTCTGCGTCTGTCTGTCTCTGTCTGTCTCTGTCTGTCTCTGTCTGTCTCTGTCTGTCTCTGTCTGTCTCTGTCTGTCTCTGTCTGCTTCTGTCTGTCTCTGTCTATCTCTGTCTCTCTCTGTCTGTTTCTGTCTGCGTCCGCCTGTCTCTGTCTTTCTGCCTGTCCCTGCCTGTCCCTGCCTGTCTCGGTCTGTCTCAGCCTGTCTCTGAATGTCACTGCATGTCTCTGTCTGTCTCTGTCTGTCTCTGTCTGTCTCTGTCTGTCTCTGTCTGTCTCTGTCTGTTTCTGTCTGCGTCTGCCTGTCTCTGTCTTTCTGTCTGTCTCTGTCTGCGTCTGCCTGTCTCTGCCTGTCACTGTCTGTCTCTGTCTGTCTCTGTCTGTCTCTGTCTGTCTCTGTCTGTCTCTGTCTGTCTCTGTCTGTCTCTGTCTGTCTCAGCCTTTCTCTGTCTGTCTCTGTCTGTCTCTATCTGTCTCTGTCTGTCTCTGTCTGTCTCTGTCCGTCTCTGTCTGTCTCTGTCTGCCTCTGTCTGTCTCTGTCTGTATATGTCTTTCTATCTGTCTCTTCCTGTCTGTGCCTGTATCTGTCTGTCTCTGTCTGTCTCTGCCTGTCTCTGCCTGTCTCTGCCTGTCTCTGCCTGTCTCTGCCTGTCTCAGTCTGTCTCTGTCTGCCTCTGTCTGTCTCTGTCTGTCTCTGTCTGCGTCTGCCTGTCTCGGTCTTTCTGTCTGTCTCTGTCTGTCTCTGTCTGTTTCTTTCTGTCTCTGTCTATCTCTGTCTATCTGTGTCTGTCTCTGTCTGTTTCTGTCTGCGTCTGCCTGTCTCTGCCTGTCACTGTCTGTCTCTGTCTGTCTCTGTCTGTCTCTGTCTGTCTCTGTCTGTCTCTGTCTGTCTCTGTCTGTCTCTGTCTGTCTCAGCCTTTCTCTGTCTGTCTCTGTCTGTCTCTATCTGTCTCTGGCTGTCTCTGCCTTTCTCTGTCTATCTCTGCCTGTCTCTGTCTGTTTGTGTCTGCGTCTGTCTGTCTCTGTCTGTCTCTGTCTGTCTCTGTCTGTCTCTGTCTGTCTCTGTCTGCCTCTGTCTGCCTCTGTCTCTGTCTGTTTCTTTCTGTCTCTGTCTATCGCTGTCTATCTCTGTCTGTTTCTGTCTGCGTCTGCCTGTCTCTGTCTTTCTGTCTGTCTCGGTCTGTCTCTGTATCTCTCTGTCTGTCTCTGTCTGTCTCTGTCTTTCTATCTGTCTCTGCCTGTCTCTGCCTGTCTCTGTTTGTCTCTGTCTGTCTCTGTCTGTCTCTGTCTGCCTCTGTCTGTCTCTGTCTATGTCTGCATCTGTCTGTCTCTGTCTGTCTCTGTCTGTCGCTGTCTGTTTCTGTCTGCGTCTGCCTGTCTCTGTCCTTCTGCCTGTCTCTGTTTGTCTCTGTCTGTCTCTGTCTGTCTCTGTCTGCCTCTGTCTGTCTCGGTCTATGTCTGCATCTGTCTGTCTCTGTCTGTCTCTGTCTGTCTCTGTCTGTTTCTGTCTGCGTCTGCCTGTCTCTGTCTTTCTGTCTGTCTCTGTCTGTCTCTGTCTGTTTCTGTCTGCGTCTGCCTGTGTCTGTCTTTCTGTCTGTCTCTGTCTGCGTCTGTCTGTCTCTGTCTGTCTCTGTCTGTCTCTGTCTGTCTCTGTCTGTCTCTGTCTGTCTCTGTCTGCTTCTGTCTGTCTCTGTCTATCTCTGTCTCTCTCTGTCTGTTTCTGTCTGCGTCCGCCTGTCTCTGTCTTTCTGCCTGTCCCTGCCTGTCCCTGCCTGTCTCGGTCTGTCTCAGCCTGTCTCTGAATGTCACTGCATGTCTCTGTCTGTCTCTGTCTGTCTCTGTCTGTCTCTGTCTGTCTCTGTCTGTCTCTGTCTGTCTCTGTCTGTTTCTGTCTGCGTCTGCCTGTCTCTGTCTTTCTGTCTGTCTCTGTCTGCGTCTGCCTGTCTCTGCCTGTCACTGTCTGTCTCTGTCTGTCTCTGTCTGTCTCTGTCTGTCTCTGTCTGTCTCTGTCTGTCTCTGTCTGTCTCTGTCTGTCTCTGTCTGTCTCTGTCTGTCTCAGCCTTTCTCTGTCTGTCTCTGTCTGTCTCTATCTGTCTCTGGCTGTCTCTGCCTTTCTCTGTCTGTCTCTGCCTGTTTCTGGTTGTGTCTGACTGTCTCTTTCTGTCCATCTGTCTCTGCATGTCTCTGTGTGTTTATCTGCCTCTGTCTGTCTCTGCCTGTCTCTGTCTGTCTCTGTCTGTCTCTGTCTGTCTCTGTCTGTCTCTGCCTTTCTCTGTCTGTCTCTGTCTGTCTCTGTCTGTCTCTATCTGTCTCTGTCTGTCTCTGCCTTTCTCTGTCTGTCTCTGTCTGTCTGTGTCTGGCTCTGTCTGTCTTTGTCTGTCTCTGCCTGTCTCTGTCTTTCTGTCTGTCTCTGTCTGCCTCTATCTGTCTCTGTCTGTCTATGTCTGTTTCTTTCTGTCTCTGTCTATCTCTGTCTATCTCTGTCTGTCTCTGTCTGTTTCTGTCTGCGTCTGCCTGTCTCTGTCTTTCTGTCTGTCTCTGTCTGCGTCTGTCTGTCTCTGTCTGTCTCTGTCTGTCTCTGTCTGTCTCTGTCTGTCTCTGTCTGTCTCTGTCTGTCTCTGTCTGTCTGTGTCTGGCTCTGTCTGTCTTTGTCTGTCTCTGCCTGTCTCTGTCTTCTGCCTGTCTCTGCCTGTCCCTGCCTGTCTCGGTCTGTCTCAGCCTGTCTCTGAATGTCACTGCATGTCTCTGTCTGTCTCTGTCTGCCTCTGTCTGTCTTTGTCTGTCTCTGTCTTTCTGTCTGTCTCTGCCTGTCCCTGTCTGTCTCTGTCTGTCTCGGTCTGCCTCTGTCAGTCTCTGCCTGTCTCTGTCTGTCTCTGTCTGTCTCTGTCTTTCTATCTGTCTCTGCCTGTCTCTGCCTGTCCCTGCCTGTCTCTGTCTGTCTCTGTCAGTCTCTGTCAGGCTCTGCCTGTCACTGTCTGTCTCTGTCTGTCTCTGTCTGTCTCTGTCTGTCTCTGTCTGTCTCTGCCTTTCTCTGTCTGTCTCTGTCTGTCTCTGTCTGTCTCTGTCTGTCTCTGTCTGTCTCTGTCTGTCTCTGTCTGTCTCTGTCTTTCTATCTGTCTCTGCCTGTCTCTGCCTGTCTCTGCCTGTCTCTGCCTGTCTCTGTCTGTCTTCGTCTGTCTCTGCCTTTCTCTGTCTGTCTCTGCCTGTTTCTGGTTGTGTCTGACTGTCTCTTTCTGTCCATCTGACTCTGCATGTCTCTGTGTGTTTATCTGTCTCTGTCTGTCTCTGTCTGTCTCTGTCTGTCTCTGTCTGTCTTTGTCTGTCTCTGTCTGTCTCTGTCTGTCTCTGTCTGTCTCTGTCTGTCTCTGTCTGTCTCTGTCTGTCTCTGTCTGTCTCTGTCTGTCTCTGTCTGTCTCTGTCTGTCTCTGTCTGTCTCTGTCTGTCTCTGTCTGTCTCTGTCTGTATCTGTCTTTCTATCTGTCTCTGCCTGTCTCTGCCTGTATCTGTCTGTCTCTGTCTGTCTGTGTCTGTCTCTGCCTGTCTCTGCCTGTCTCTGCCTGTCTCTGCCTGTCTCTGCCTGTCTCTGTCTGTCTCTGTCTGTCTTTGTCTGTCTCTGTCTGTCTCTGTCTGTCTCTGTCTGCCTCTGCCTGTCCCTGCTTGTCTCGGTCTGTCTCAGCCTGTCTCTGAATGTCACTGCATGTCTCTGTCCGTATGTGTCTGTCTCTGTCTGTCTCTGTCTGTCTCTGTCTGTCTCTGTCTGTCTCAGCCTTTCTCTGTCTGTCTCTGTCTGTCTCTGCCTGTCTCTGTCTGTCTCTGTCTGTCTCTGTCTGTCTCTGTCTGTCTCTGCCTTTCTCTGTCTGTCTCTGTCTGTCTCTGTCTGTCTCTATCTGTCTCTGTCTGTCTCTGCCTTTCTCTGTCTGTCTCTGTCTGTCTGTGTCTGGCTCTGTCTGTCTTTGTCTGTCTCTGCCTGTCTCTGTCTTTCTGTCTGTCTCTGCCTGTCTCTGCCTGTCGCTGTCTGTCTCGGTCTGCCTCTGTCAGTCTCTGCCAGTCTCTGTCTGTCTCTGTCTGTCTCTGTCCGTCTCTGTCGGTCTCTGTCTGCCTCTGTCTGCCTCTGTCTGTCTCTGTCTGTCTCTGTCTGTCTCTGTCTGTCTCTGCCTGTCTCTGTCTGTCTCTGTCTGTCTCTGTCTGTCTCTGTCTGTCTCTGTCTGTCTCTGTCTTTCTATCTGTCTCTGCCTGTCTCTGCCTGTCCCTGCCTGTCTCTGTCTGTCTCTGTCAGTCTCTGTCAGGCTCTGTCTGTCTCTGTCTGTCTGTGTCTGGCTCTGCCTTTCTCTGTCTGTCTCTGTCTGTCTCTGTCTGTCTCTATCTGTCTCTGTCTGTCTCTGCCTTTCTCTGTCTGTCTCTGTCTGTCTGTGTCTGGCTCTGTCTCACTTTGTCTGTCTCTGCCTTTCTCTGTCTGTCTCTGTCTGTCTCTGCCTGTCTCTATCTGTCTCTGTCTGTCTCTGCCTTTCTCTGTCTGTCTCTGTCTGTCTGTATCTGTCTCTGTCTGTCTCTGTCTGTCTCTGTCTGTCTCTGTCAGTCTCTGCCTTTCTCTGTCTGTCTCTGTCTGTCTGTGTCTGTCTCTGTCTGTCTCTGTCTGTCTCTGCCTGTCTCTGTCTGTCTCTGTCTGTCTCTGTCTGTCTCTGTCTGTCTCTGTCTGTCTCTGTCTTTCTATCTGTCTCTGCCTGTCTCTGCCTGTCCCTGCCTGTCTCTGTCTGTCTCTGTCTGTCTCTGTCAGGCTCTGTCTGTCTCTGTCTGTCTGTGTCTGGCTCTGTCTGTCTCTGTCTGTCTCTGTCTGTCTCTGTCTGTCTCTGTCTGTCTCTGCCTTTCTCTGTCTGTCTCTGTCTGTCTCTGTCTGTCTCTATCTGTCTCTGTCTGTCTCTGCCTTTCTCTGTCTGTCTCTGTCTGTCTGTATCTGTCTCTGTCTGTCTTTGTCTGTCTCTGCCTGTCTCTGTCTTTCTGTCTGTCTCTGCCTGTCTCTGCCTGTCTCTGTCTGTCTGGGTCTGCCTCTGTCAGTCTCTGCCTGTCTCTGTCTGTCTCTGTCTGTCTCTGTCTTTCTATCTGTCTCTGCCTGTCTCTGTCTGTCTCTGTCTGTCTCTGTCTGCTTCTTTCTGTCTCTGTCTATCTCTGTCTCCCTCTGTCTGTTTCTGTCTGCGTCCGCCTGTCTCTGTCTTTCTGCCTGCCTCTGCCTGTCCCTGCTTGTCTCGGTCTGTCTCAGCCTGTCTCTGAATGTCACTGCATGTCTCTGTCCGTATGTGTCTGTCTCTGTCTGTCTCGGTCTGCCTCTGTCAGTCTCTGCCAGTCTCTGTCTGTCTCTGTCTGTCTCTGTCCGTCTCTGTCGGTCTCTGTCTGCCTCCGTCTGCCTCTGTCTGTCTCTGTCTGTCTCTGTCTGTCTCTGTCTGTCTCTGCCTGTCTCTGTCTGTCTCTGTCTGTCTCTGTCTGTCTCTGTCTGTCTCTGTCTGTCTCTGTCTTTCTATCTGTCTCTGCCTGTCTCTGCCTGTCCCTGCCTGTCTCTGTCTGTCTCTGTCAGTCTCTGTCAGGCTCTGTCTGTCTCTGTCTGTCTCTGTCTGTCTCTGTCTGTCTCTGTCTGCTTCTTTCTGTCTCTGTCTATCTCTGTCTCCCTCTGTCTGTTTCTGTCTGCGTCCGCCTGTCTCTGTCTTTCTGCCTGCCTCTGCCTGTCCCTGCTTGTCTCGGTCTGTCTCAGCCTGTCTCTGAATGTCACTGCATGTCTCTGTCCGTATGTGTCTGTCTCTGTCTGTCTCTGTCTGTCTCTGTCTGCCTCTGTCTGTCTCTGTCTTTCTATCTGTCTCTGTCTGTCTCTGTCTTTCTATCTGACTCTGTCAGTCTCTGTCTGTCTCTGTCTGTCTCTGTCTGTCTCTGTCTTTCTATCTGTCTCTGCCTGTCTCTGCCTGTCCCTGCCTGTCTCTGTCTGTCTCTGTCAGTCTCTGTCAGGCTCTGTCTGTCTCTGTCTTTCTATCTGTCTCTGCCTGTCTCTGCCTGTCCCTGCCTGTCTCTGTCTGTCTCTGTCAGTCTCTGTCAGGCTCTGTCTGTCTCTGTCTGTCTGTGTCTGTCTCTGTCTGTCTTTGTCTGTCTCTGCCTGTCTCTGTCTTTCTGTCTGTCTCTGCCTGTCTCTGCCTGTCTCTGTCTGTCTGGGTCTGCCTCTGTCAGTCTCTGTCTGTCTCTGTCTGTCTGTGTCTGTCTCTGTCTGTCTCTGCCTTTCTCTGTCTGTCTCTGTCTGTCTCTGTCTGTCTCTGTCTGTCTCTGTCTGTCTCTGTCTGTCTCTGTCTGTCTCTGTCTTTCTATCTGTCTCTGCCTGTCTCTGCCTGTCTCTGCCTGTCTCTGCCTGTCTCTGTCTGTCTCTGTCTGTCTCTGCCTTTCTCTGTCTGTCTCTGTCTGTTTCTGGTTGTGTCTGACTGTCTCTATCTGTCCATCTGTCTCTGCATGTCTCTGTGTGTTTATCTGTCTCTGTCTGTCTCTGTCTGTCTCTGTCTGTCTTTGTCTGTCTCTGTCTGTCTCTGTCTGTCTCTGTCTGTCTCTGTCTGTCTCTGTCTGTCTCTGTCTGTCTCTGTCTGTCTCTGTCTGTCTCTGTCTGTCTCTGTCTGTCTCTGTCTGTATCTGTCTTTCTATCTGTCTCTGCCTGTCTCTGCCTGCATCTGTCTGTCTCTGTCTGTCTGTGTCTGTCTCTGCCTGTCTCTGCCTGTCTCTGCCTGTCTCTGCCTGTCTCTGCCTGTCTCAGTCTGTCTCTGTCTGCCTCTGTCTCCCTCTGTCTGTTTCTGTCTGCGTCCGCCTGTCTCTGTCTTTCTGCCTGCCTCTGCCTGTCCCTGCTTGTCTCGGTCTGTCTCAGCCTGTCTCTGAATGTCACTGCATGTCTCTGTCCGTATGTGTCTGTCTCTGTCTGTCTCTGTCTGTCTCTGTCTGCCTCTGTCTGTCTCTGTCTTTCTATCTGTCTCTGTCTGTCTCTGTCTTTCTATCTGACTCTGTCAGTCTCTGTCTGTCTCTGTCTGTCTCTGTCTGTCTCTGTCTGTCTCTGTCTTTCTATCTGTCTCTGCCTGTCTCTGCCTGTCCCTGCCTGTCTCTGTCTGTCTCTGTCAGTCTCTGTCAGGCTCTGTCTGTCTCTGTCTGTCTGTGTCTGGCTCTGCCTTTCTCTGTCTGTCTCTGTCTGTCTGTGTCTGTCTCTGTCTGTCTCTGTCTGTCTCTGCCTGTCTCTGTCTGTCTCTGTCTGTCTCTGTCTGTCTCTGTCTGTCTCTGTCTGTCTCTGTCTTTCTATCTGTCTCTGCCTGTCTCTGCCTGTCCCTGCCTGTCTCTGTCTGTCTCTGTCAGTCTCTGTCAGGCTCTGTCTGTCTATGTCTGTCTGTGTCTGGCTCTGCCTTTCTCTGTCTGTCTCTGTCTGTCTCTGTCTGTCTCTATCTGTCTCTGTCTGTCTCTGCCTTTCTCTGTCTGTCTCTGTCTGTCTGTGTCTGGCTCTGTCTCACTTTGTCTGTCTCTGCCTGTCTCTGTCTTTCTGTCTGTCTCTGCCTGTCTCTGCCTGTCTCTGTCTGTCTCGGTCTGCCTCTGTCAGTCTCTGCCAGTCTCTGTCTGTCTCTGTCTGTCTCTGTCTGTCTCTGTCTGTCTCTGTCGGTCTCTGTCTGCCTCTGTCTGCCTCTGTCTGTCTCTGTCTGTCTCTGTCTGTCTCTGTCTGTCTCTGTCTTTCTATCTGTCTCTGCCTGTCTCTGCCTGTCCCTGCCTGTCTCTGTCTGTCTCTGTCAGTCTCTGTCAGGCTCTGCCTGTCACTGTCTGTCTCTGTCTGTCTCTGTCTGTCTGTGTCTGTCTCTGTCTGTCTCTGCCTTTCTCTGTCTGTCTCTATCTGTCTCTGCCTGTCTCTGCCTGTATCTGTCTGTCTCTGTCTGTCTGTGTCTGTCTCTGCCTGTCTCTGCCTGTCTCTGCCTGTCTCTGCCTGTCTCTGCCTGTCTCAGTCTGTCTCTGTCTGCCTCTGTCTGTCTCTGTCTGTCTCTGTCTGCGTCTGCCTGTCTCTGTCTTTCTGTCTGTCTCTGTCTGTCTCTGTCTGTCTCTGTCTGTCTCTGTCTGTCTCTGCCTGTCTCTGTCTGTCTCTGTCTGTCTCTGTCTGTCTCTGTCTGTCTCTGTCTGTCTCTGTCTGTCTCTGTCTGTCTCTGTCTGTCTCTGTCTGTCTCTGTCTGTCTCTGTCTGTCTCTGTCTGTCTCTATCTGTCTCTGTCTGTCTCTGCCTTTCTCTGTCTGTCTCTGTCTGTCTGTGTCTGGCTCTGTCTCACTTTGTCTGTCTCTGCCTGTCTCTGTCTTTCTGTCTGTCTCTGCCTGTCTCTGCCTGTCTCTGTCTGTCTCGGTCTGCCTCTGTCAGTCTCTGCCAGTCTCTGTCTGTCTCTGTCTGTCTCTGTCTGTCTCTGTCTGTCTCTGTCTGTCTCTGTCTGTCTCTGTCTGTCTCTGTCTGTCTCTGTCTGTCTCTGTCTGTCTCTGTCTGTCTCTGTCTGTCACTGCCTGTCTCTGTCTGTCACTGTCTGTCTCTGTCTGTCTCTGTCTGTCTCTGTCTGCTTCTTTCTGTCTCTGTCTATCTCTGTCTCCCTCTGTCTGTTTCTGTCTGCGTCCGCCTGTCTCTGTCTTTCTGCCTGCCTCTGCCTGTCCCTGCTTGTCTCGGTCTGTCTCAGCCTGTCTCTGAATGTCACTGCATGTCTCTGTCCGTATGTGTCTGTCTCTGTCTGTCTCTGTCTATCTCTGTCTGCCTCTGTCTGTCTCTGTCTTTCTATCTGTCTCTGTCTGTCTCTGTCTTTCTATCTGTCTCTGTCAGTCTCTGTGTGTCTCTGTCTGTCTCTGTCTGTCTGTGTCTGTCTCTGCCTGTCTCTGCCTGTCTCTGCCTGTCTCTGCCTGTCTCTGCCTGTCTCAGTCTGTCTCTGTCTGCCTCTGTATGTCTCTGTCTGTCTCTGTCTGCGTCTGCCTGTCTCTGTCTTTCTGCCTGTCTCTGTCTGTCTCTGTCTGTCTCTGTCTGTCTCTGTCTGTATCTGTCTTTCTATCTGTCTCTGCCTGTCACTGCCTGTCTCTGTCTGTCACTGTCTGTCTCTGTCTGTCTCTGTCTGTCTCTGTCTGCTTCTTTCTGTCTCTGTCTATCTCTGTCTCCCTCTGTCTGTTTCTGTCTGCGTCCGCCTGTCTCTGTCTTTCTGCCTGCCTCTGCCTGTCCCTGCTTGTCTCGGTCTGTCTCAGCCTGTCTCTGAATGTCACTGCATGTCTCTGTCCGTATGTGTCTGTCTCTGTCTGTCTCTGTCTATCTCTGTCTGCCTCTGTCTGTCTCTGTCTTTCTATCTGTCTCTGTCTGTCTCTGTCTTTCTATCTGTCTCTGTCAGTCTCTGTCTGTCTCTGTCTGTCTCTGTCTGTCTCTGTCAGCCTCTGTCTGTCTCTGTCTGTCTCTGCCTGTCCCTGTCTGTCTCTGTCTGTCTCTGTCTGCCTCTATCTGTCTCTGTCTGTCTCTGTCTGTTTCTTTCTGTCTCTGTCTATCTCTGTCTATCTCTGTCTGTCTCTGTCTGTTTCTGTCTGCGTCTGCCTGTCTCTGCCTGTCACTGTCTGTCTCTGTCTGTCTCTGTCTGTCTCTGTCTGTCTCTGTCTGTTCTGTCTGTCTCTGTCTGTCTCTGTCTGTCTCAGCCTTTCTCTGTCTGTCTCTGTCTGTCTCTATCTGTCTCTGGCTGTCTCTGCCTTTCTCTGTCTGTCTCTGCCTGTTTCTGGTTGTGTCTGACTGTCTCTTTCTGTCCATCTGTCTCTGCATGTCTCTGTGTGTTTATCTGCCTCTGTCTGTCTCTGCCTGTCTCTGTCTGTCTCTGTCTGTCTCTGTCTGTCTCTGTCTGTCTCTGTCTGTCTCTGCCTTTCTCTGTCTGTCTCTATCTGTCTCTGTCTGTCTCTATCTGTCTCTGTCTGTCTCTGCCTTTCTCTGTCTGTCTCTGTCTGTCTGTGTCTGGCTCTGTCTGTCTTTGTCTGTCTCTGCCTGTCTCTGTCTTTCTGTCTGTCTCTGCCTGTCTCTGCCTGTCTCTGTCTGTCTCGGTCTGCCTCTGTCAGTCTCTGCCAGTCTCTGTCTGTCTCTGTCTGTCTCTGTCTGTCTCTGTCGGTCTCTGTCTGCCTCTGTCTGTCTCTGTCTGTCTGTGTCTGTCTCTGTCTGTCTCTGTCTTTCTATCTGTCTCTGCCTGTCTCTGCCTGTCCCTGCCTGTCTCTGTCTGTCTCTGTCTGTCTCTGCCTGTCTCTGCCTGTCTCTGCCTGTCTCTGCCTGTCTCTGTCTGTCTCTGTCTGTCCCTGCCTGTCTCTGTCTGTCTGTGTCAGTCTCTGTCAGGCTCTGCCTGTCACTGTCTGTCTCTGTCTGTCTCTGTCTGTCTCTCTCTGTCTCTGTCTGTCTTTGTCTGTCTCTGTCTGTCTCTGTCTGTCTCTGTCTGTCTCTGTCTGTCTCTGTCTGTCTCTGTCTGTCTCTGTCTGTCTCTGTCTGTCTCTGTCTGTATCTGTCTTTCTATCTGTCTCTGCCTGTCTCTGCCTGTATCTGTCTGTCTCTGTCTGTCTGTGTCTGTCTCTGCCTGTCTCTGCCTGTCTCTGCCTGTCTCTGCCTGTCTCTGCCTGTCTCAGTCTGTCTCTGTCTGCCTCTGTCTGTCTCTGTCTGTCTCTGTCAGCGTCTGCCTGTCTCTGTCTTTCTGTCTGTCTCAGTCTGTCTCTGTCTGTCTCTGTCTGTCTCTGTCTGTCTCTGTCTGTCTCTGCCTGTCTCTGCCTGTCTCTGCCTGTCTCTGTCTGTCTCTGTCTGTCTCTGCCTTTCTCTGTCTGTCTCTGCCTGTTTCTGGTTGTGTCTGACTGTCTCTTTCTGTCCATCTGTCTCTGCATGTCTCTGTGTGTTTATCTGTCTCTGTCTGTCTCTGTCTGTCTCTGTCTGTCTCTGTCTGTCTCTGTCTGCCTCTGTCTGTCTCTGTCTGTCTCTGTCTGCGTCTGCCTGTCTCTGTCTTTCTGTCTGTCTCTGTCTGTCTCTGTCTGTCTCTGTCTGTCTCTGTCTGTCTCTGTCTGTCTCTGTCTGTTTCTGTCTGTCTCTGTCTGTATCTGTCTATCTCTGTCTGCCTCTATCTGTCTCTGTCTGTCTCTGTCTGTTTCTTTCTGTCTCTGTCTATCTCTGTCTATCTCTGTCTGTCTCTGTCTGTTTCTGTCTGCGTCTGCCTGTCTCTGCCTGTCACTGTCTGTCTCTGTCTGTCTCTGTCTGTCTCTGTCTGTCTCTGTCTGTTCTGTCTGTCTCTGTCTGTCTCTGTCTGTCTCAGCCTTTCTCTGTCTGTCTCTATCTGTCTCTGGCTGTCTCTGCCTTTCTCTGTCTGTCTCTGCCTGTTTCTGGTTGTGTCTGACTGTCTCTTTCTGTCCATCTGTCTCTGCATGTCTCTGTGTGTTTATCTGCCTCTGTCTGTCTCTGCCTGTCTCTGTCTGTCTCTGTCTGTCTCTATCTGTCTCTGTCTGTCTCTATCTGTCTCTGTCTGTCTCTGCCTTTCTCTGTCTGTCTCTGTCTGTCTGTGTCTGGCTCTGTCTGTCTTTGTCTGTCTCTGCCTGTCTCTGTCTTTCTGTCTGTCTCTGCCTGTCTCTGCCTGTCTCTGTCTGTCTCGGTCTGCCTCTGTCAGTCTCTGCCAGTCTCTGTCTGTCTCTGTCTGTCTCTGTCTGTCTCTGTCGGTCTCTGTCTGCCTCTGTCTGTCTCTGTCTGTCTGTGTCTGTCTCTGTCTGTCTCTGTCTTTCTATCTGTCTCTGCCTGTCTCTGCCTGTCCCTGCCTGTCTCTGTCTGTCTCTGTCTGTCTCTGCCTGTCTCTGCCTGTCTCTGCCTGTCTCTGCCTGTCTCTGTCTGTCTCTGTCTGTCCCTGCCTGTCTCTGTCTGTCTGTGTCAGTCTCTGTCAGGCTCTGCCTGTCACTGTCTGTCTCTGTCTGTCTCTGTCTGTCTCTCTCTGTCTCTGTCTGTCTTTGTCTGTCTCTGTCTGTCTCTGTCTGTCTCTGTCTGTCTCTGTCTGTCTCTGTCTGTCTCTGTCTGTCTCTGTCTGTCTCTGTCTGTCTCTGTCTGTCTCTGTCTGTATCTGTCTTTCTATCTGTCTCTGCCTGTCTCTGCCTGTATCTGTCTGTCTCTGTCTGTCTGTGTCTGTCTCTGCCTGTCTCTGCCTGTCTCTGCCTGTCTCTGCCTGTCTCTGCCTGTCTCAGTCTGTCTCTGTCTGCCTCTGTCTGTCTCTGTCTGTCTCTGTCAGCGTCTGCCTGTCTCTGTCTTTCTGTCTGTCTCAGTCTGTCTCTGTCTGTCTCTGTCTGTCTCTGTCTGTCTCTGTCTGTCTCTGCCTGTCTCTGCCTGTCTCTGCCTGTCTCTGTCTGTCTCTGTCTGTCTCTGCCTTTCTCTGTCTGTCTCTGCCTGTTTCTGGTTGTGTCTGACTGTCTCTGTCTGTCTCTGTCTGTCTCTGTCTGTCTCTGTCTGTTCTGTCTGTCTCTGTCTGTCTCTGTCTTTCTATCTGTCTCTGCCTGTCTCTGCCTGTCCCTGCCTGTCTCTGTCTGTCTCTGTCTGTCTCTGCCTGTCTCTGCCTGTCTCTGCCTGTCTCTGCCTGTCTCTGTCTGTCTCTGTCTGTCCCTGCCTGTCTCTGTCTGTCTGTGTCAGTCTCTGTCAGGCTCTGCCTGTCACTGTCTGTCTCTGTCTGTCTCTGTCTGTCTCTGTCTGTCTCTGTCTGTCTTTGTCTGTCTCTGTCTGTCTCTGTCTGTCTCTGTCTGTCTCTGTCTGTCTCTGTCTGTCTCTGTCTGTCTCTGTCTGTCTCTGTCTGTCTCTGTCTGTCTCTGTCTGTCTCTGTCTGTCTCTGTCTGTATCTGTCTTTCTATCTATCTCTGCCTGTCTCTGCCTGTATCTGTCTGTCTCTGTCTGTCTGTGTCTGTCTCTGCCTGTCTCTGCCTGTCTCTGCCTGTCTCTGCCTGTCTCTGCCTGTCTCAGTCTGTCTCTGTCTGCCTCTGTCTGTCTCTGTCTGTCTCTGTCAGCGTCTGCCTGTCTCTGTCTTTCTGTCTGTCTCAGTCTGTCTCTGTCTGTCTCTGTCTGTCTCTGTCTGTCTCTGTCTGTCTCTGCCTGTCTCTGCCTGTCTCTGCCTGTCTCTGTCTGTCTCTGTCTGTCTCTGCCTTTCTCTGTCTGTCTCTGCCTGTTTCTGGTTGTGTCTGACTGTCTCTTTCTGTCCATCTGTCTCTGCATGTCTCTGTGTGTTTATCTGTCTCTGTCTGTCTCTGTCTGTCTCTGTCTGTCTTTGTCTGTCTCTGTCTGTCTCTGTCTGTCTCTGTCTGTCTCTGTCTGTCTCTGTCTGTCTCTGTCTGTCTCTGTCTGTCTCTGTCTGTCTCTGTCTGTCTCTGTCTGTCTCTGTCTGTCTCTGTCTGTCTCTGTCTGTATCTGTCTTTCTATCTGTCTCTGCCTGTCTCTGCCTGTATCTGTCTGTCTCTGTCTGTCTGTGTCTGTCTCTGCCTGTCTCTGCCTGTCTCTGCCTGTCTCTGCCTGTCTCTGCCTGTCTCAGTCTGTCTCTGTCTGCCTCTGTCTGTCTCTGTCTGTCTCTGTCTGCGTCTGCCTGTCTCTGTCTTTCTGTCTGTCTCTGTCTGTCTCTGTCTGTCTCTGTCTGTCTCTGTCTGTCTCTGTCTGTCTCTGTCTGTCTCTGTCTGTTTCTGTCTGTCTCTGTCTGTATCTGTCTATCTCTGTCTGCCTCTGTCTGTCTCTGTCTTTCTATCTGTCTCTGTCTGTCTCTGTCTTTCTATCTGTCTCTGTCAGTCTCTGTCTGTCTCTGTCTGTCTCTGTCTGTCTCTGTCAGCCTCTGTCTGTCTCTGTCTGTCTCTGCCTGTCCCTGTCGGTCTCTGTCTGTCTCTGTCTGCCTCTATCTGTCTCTGTCTGTCTCTGTCTGTTTCTTTCTGTCTCTGTCTATCTCTGTCTATCTCTGTCTGTCTCTGTCTGTTTCTGTCTGCGTCTGCCTGTCTCTGCCTGTCACTGTCTGTCTCTGTCTGTCTCTGTCTGTCTCTGTCTGTCTCTGTCTGTCTCTGTCTGTCTCTGTCTGTTCTGTCTGTCTCTGTCTGTCTCTGTCTGTCTCAGCCTTTCTCTGTCTGTCTCTGTCTGTCTCTATCTGTCTCTGGCTGTCTCTGCCTTTCTCTGTCTGTCTCTGTCTGTCTCTATCTGTCTCTATCTGTCTCTGTCTGTCTCTATCTGTCTCTGCATGTCTCTGTGTGTTTATCTGCCTCTGTCTGTCTCTGCCTGTCTCTGTCTGTCTCTGTCTGTCTCTATCTGTCTCTGTCTGTCTCTATCTGTCTCTGTCTGTCTCTGCCTTTCTCTGTCTGTCTCTGTCTGTCTGTGTCTGGCTCTGTCTGTCTTTGTCTGTCTCTGCCTGTCTCTGTCTTTCTGTCTGTCTCTGCCTGTCTCTGCCTGTCTCTGTCTGTCTCGGTCTGCCTCTGTCAGTCTCTGCCAGTCTCTGTCTGTCTCTGTCTGTCTCTGTCTGTCTCTGTCGGTCTCTGTCTGCCTCTGTCTGTCTCTGTCTGTCTGTGTCTGTCTCTGTCTGTCTCTGTCTTTCTATCTGTCTCTGCCTGTCTCTGCCTGTCCCTGCCTGTCTCTGTCTGTCTCTGTCTGTCTCTGCCTGTCTCTGCCTGTCTCTGCCTGTCTCTGCCTGTCTCTGTCTGTCTCTGTCTGTCCCTGCCTGTCTCTGTCTGTCTGTGTCAGTCTCTGTCAGGCTCTGCCTGTCACTGTCTGTCTCTGTCTGTCTCTGTCTGTCTCTGTCTGTCTCTGTCTGTCTTTGTCTGTCTCTGTCTGTCTCTGTCTGTCTCTGTCTGTCTCTGTCTGTCTCTGCCTGTCTCTGTCTGTCTCTGTCTGTCTCTATCTGTCTCTGTCTGTCTCTATCTGTCTCTGCATGTCTCTGTGTGTTTATCTGCCTCTGTCTGTCTCTGCCTGTCTCTGTCTGTCTCTGTCTGTCTCTATCTGTCTCTGTCTGTCTCTATCTGTCTCTGCCTGTCTCTGCCTGTCTCAGTCTGTCTCTGTCTGCCTCTGTCTGTCTCTGTCTGTCTCTGTCAGCGTCTGCCTGTCTCTGTCTTTCTGTCTGTCTCAGTCTGTCTCTGTCTGTCTCTGTCTGTCTCTGTCTGTCTCTGTCTGTCTCTGCCTGTCTCTGCCTGTCTCTGCCTGTCTCTGTCTGTCTCTGTCTGTCTCTGCCTTTCTCTGTCTGTCTCTGCCTGTTTCTGGTTGTGTCTGACTGTCTCTTTCTGTCCATCTGTCTCTGCATGTCTCTGTGTGTTTATCTGTCTCTGTCTGTCTCTGTCTGTCTCTGTCTGTCTTTGTCTGTCTCTGTCTGTCTCTGTCTGTCTCTGTCTGTCTCTGTCTGTCTCTGTCTGTCTCTGCCTGCCTCAGTCTGTCTCTGTCTGCCTCTGTCTGTCTCTGTCTGTCTCTGTCAGCGTCTGCCTGTCTCTGTCTTTCTGTCTGTCTCAGTCTGTCTCTGTCTGTCTCTGTCTGTCTCTGTCTGTCTCTGTCTGTCTCTGCCTGTCTCTGCCTGTCTCTGCCTGTCTCTGTCTGTCTCTGTCTGTCTCTGCCTTTCTCCGTCTGTCTCTGCCTGTTTCTGGTTGTGTCTGACTGTCTCTTTCTGTCCATCTGTCTCTGCATGTCTCTGTGTGTTTATCTGTCTCTGTCTGTCTCTGTCTGTCTCTGTCTGTCTTTGTCTGTCTCTGTCTGTCTCTGTCTGTCTCTGTCTGTCTCTGTCTGTCTCTGTCTGTCTCTGTCTGTCTCTGTCTGTATCTGTCTTTCTATCTGTCTCTGCCTGTCTCTGCCTGTATCTGTCTGTCTCTGTCTGTCTGTGTCTGTCTCTGCCTGTCTCTGCCTGTCTCTGCCTGTCTCTGCCTGTCTCTGCCTGTCTCAGTCTGTCTCTGTCTGCCTCTGTCTGTCTCTGTCTGTCTCTGTCTGCGTCTGCCTGTCTCTGTCTTTCTGTCTGTCTCTGTCTGTCTCTGTCTGTCTCTGTCTGTCTCTGTCTGTCTCTGTCTGTCTCTGTCTGTTTCTGTCTGTCTCTGTCTGTATCTGTCTATCTCTGTCTGCCTCTGTCTGTCTCTGTCTTTCTATCTGTCTCTGTCTGTCTCTGTCTTTCTATCTGTCTCTGTCAGTCTCTGTCTGTCTCTGTCTGTCTCTGTCTGTCTCTGTCAGCCTCTGTCTGTTTCTGTCTGTCTCTGCCTGTCCCTGTCTGTCTCTGTCTGTCTCTGTCTGCCTCTATCTGTCTCTGTCTGTCTCTGTCTGTTTCTTTCTGTCTCTATCTGTCTCTGGCTGTCTCTGCCTTTCTCTGTCTGTCTCTGTCTGTCTCTATCTGTCTCTGTCTGTCTCTATCTGTCTCTGTCTGTCTCTGTCTGTCTCAGCCTTTCTCTGTCTGTCTCTGCCTGTCTCTGTCTGTCTCTGTCTGTCTCTATCTGTCTCTGTCTGTCTCTATCTGTCTCTGTCTGTCTCTGCCTTTCTCTGTCTGTCTCTGTCTGTCTGTGTCTGGCTCTGTCTGTCTTTGTCTGTCTCTGCCTGTCTCTGTCTTTCTGTCTGTCTCTGCCTGTCTCTGCCTGTCTCTGTCTGTCTCGGTCTGCCTCTGTCAGTCTCTGCCAGTCTCTGTCTGTCTCTGTCTGTCTCTGTCTGTCTCTGTCTGTCTCTGTCGGTCTCTGTCTGCCTCTGTCTGTCTCTGTCTGTCTGTGTCTGTCTCTGTCTGTCTCTGTCTTTCTATCTGTCTCTGCCTGTCTCTGCCTGTCCCTGCCTGTCTCTGTCTGTCTCTGTCTGTCTCTGCCTGTCTCTGCCTGTCTCTGCCTGTCTCTGCCTGTCCCTGTCTGTCTCTGTCTGTCCCTGCCTGTCTCTGTCTGTCTGTGTCAGTCTCTGTCAGGCTCTGCCTGTCACTGTCTGTCTCTGTCTGTCTCTGTCTGTCTCTGTCTGTCTCTGTCTGTCTTTGTCTGTCTCTGTCTGTCTCTGTCTGTCTCTGTCTGTCTCTGTCTGTCTCTGTCTGTCTCTGTCTGTCTCTGTCTGTCTCTGTCTGTCTCTGTCTGTCTCTGTCTGTCTCTGTCTGTCTCTGTCTGTCTCTGTCTGTATCTGTCTTTCTATCTATCTCTGCCTGTCTCTGCCTGTATCTGTCTGTCTCTGTCTGTCTGTGTCTGTCTCTGTCTGTCTCTGCCTGTCTCTGCCTGTCTCTGCCTGTCTCTGCCTGTCTCAGTCTGTCTCTGTCTGCCTCTGTCTGTCTCTGTCTGTCTCTGTCAGCGTCTGCCTGTCTCTGTCTTTCTGTCTGTCTCCGTCTGTCTCTGTCTGTATCTGTCTTTCTATCTGTCTCTGCCTGTCTCTGCCTGTATCTGTCTGTCTCTGTCTGTCTGTGTCTGTCTCTGCCTGTCTCTGCCTGTCTCTGCCTGTCTCTGCCTGTCTCTGCCTGTCTCAGTCTGTCTCTGTCTGCCTCTGTCTGTCTCTGTCTGTCTCTGTCTGCGTCTGCCTGTCTCTGTCTTTCTGTCTGTCTCTGTCTGTCTCTGTCTGTCTCTGTCTGTCTCTGTCTGTCTCTGCCTGTCTCTGCCTGTCTCTGCCTGTCTCTGCCTGTCTCTGCCTGTCTCAGTCTGTCTCTGTCTGCCTCTGTCTGTCTCTGTCTGTCTCTGTCTGCGTCTGCCTGTCTCTGTCTTTCTGTCTGTCTCTGTCTGTCTCTGTCTGTCTCTGTCTGTCTCTGTCTGTCTCTGTCTGTCTCTGTCTGTTTCTGTCTGTCTCTGTCTGTATCTGTCTATCTCTGTCTGCCTCTGTCTGTCTCTGTCTTTCTATCTGTCTCTGTCTGTCTCTGTCTTTCTATCTGTCTCTGTCAGTCTCTGTCTGTCTCTGTCTGTCTCTGTCTGTCTCTGTCTGTCTCTGTCAGCCTCTGTCTGTCTCTGTCTGTCTCTGCCTGTCCCTGTCTGTCTCTGTCTGTCTCTGTCTGCCTCTATCTGTCTCTGTCTGTCTCTGTCTGTCTCTTTCTGTCTCTGTCTATCTCTGTCTATCTCTGTCTGTCTCTGTCTGTTTCTGTCTGCGTCTGCCTGTCTCTGCCTGTCACTGTCTGTCTCTGTCTGTCTCTGTCTGTCTCTGTCTGTCTCTGTCTGTTCTGTCTGTCTCTGTCTGTCTCTGTCTTTCTATCTGTCTCTGCCTGTCTCTGCCTGTCCCTGCCTGTCTCTGTCTGTCTCTGTCTGTCTCTGCCTGTCTCTGCCTGTCTCTGCCTGTCTCTGCCTGTCTCTGTCTGTCTCTGTCTGTCCCTGCCTGTCTCTGTCTGTCTGTGTCAGTCTCTGTCAGGCTCTGCCTGTCACTGTCTGTCTCTGTCTGTCTCTGTCTGTCTCTGTCTGTCTCTGTCTGTCTTTGTCTGTCTCTGTCTGTCTCTGTCTGTCTCTGTCTGTCTCTGTCTGTCTCTGTCTGTCTCTGTCTGTCTCTGTCTGTCTCTGTCTGTCTCTGTCTGTCTCTGTCTGTATCTGCCTTTCTATCTATCTCTGCCTGTCTCTGCCTGTATCTGTCTGTCTCTGTCTGTCTGTGTCTGTCTCTGCCTGTCTCTGCCTGTCTCTGCCTGTCTCTGCCTGTCTCTGCCTGTCTCAGTCTGTCTCTGTCTGCCTCTGTCTGTCTCTGTCTGTCTCTGTCAGCGTCTGCCTGTCTCTGTCTTTCTGTCTGTCTCAGTCTGTCTCTGTCTGTCTCTGTCTGTCTCTGTCTGTCTCTGTTTGTCTCTGCCTGTCTCTGCCTGTCTCTGCCTGTCTCTGTCTGTCTCTGTCTGTCTCTGCCTTTCTCTGTCTGTCTCTGCCTGTTTCTGGTTGTGTCTGACTGTCTCTTTCTGTCCATCTGTCTCTGCATGTCTCTGTGTGTTTATCTGTCTCTGTCTGTCTCTGTCTGTCTCTGTCTGTCTTTGTCTGTCTCTGTCTGTCTCTGTCTGTCTCTGTCTGTCTCTGTCTGTCTCTGTCTGTCTCTGTCTGTCTCTGTCTGTCTCTGTCTGTCTCTGTCTGTCTCTGTCTGTCTCTGTCTGTCTCTGTCTGTCTCTGTCTGTATCTGTCTTTCTATCTGTCTCTGCCTGTCTCTGCCTGTATCTGTCTGTCTCTGTCTGTCTGTGTCTGTCTCTGCCTGTCTCTGCCTGTCTCTGCCTGTCTCTGCCTGTCTCTGCCTGTCTCAGTCTGTCTCTGTCTGCCTCTGTCTGTCTCTGTCTGTCTCTGTCTGCGTCTGCCTGTCTCTGTCTTTCTGTCTGTCTCTGTCTGTCTCTGTCTGTCTCTGTCTGTCTCTGTCTGTCTCTGTCTGTCTCTGTCTGTTTCTGTCTGTCTCTGTCTGTATCTGTCTATCTCTGTCTGCCTCTGTCTGTCTCTGTCTTTCTATCTGTCTCTGTCTGTCTCTGTCTTTCTATCTGTCTCTGTCAGTCTCTGTCTGTCTCTGTCTGTCTCTGTCTGTCTCTGTCAGCCTCTGTCTGTCTCTGTCTGTCTCTGCCTGTCCCTGTCGGTCTCTGTCTGTCTCTGTCTGCCTCTATCTGTCTCTGTCTGTCTCTGTCTGTTTCTTTCTGTCTCTGTCTATCTCTGTCTATCTCTGTCTGTCTCTGTCTGTTTCTGTCTGCGTCTGCCTGTCTCTGCCTGTCACTGTCTGTCTCTGTCTGTCTCTGTCTGTCTCTGTCTGTCTCTGTCTGTCTCTGTCTGTTCTGTCTGTCTCTGTCTGTCTCTGTCTGTCTCAGCCTTTCTCTGTCTGTCTCTGTCTGTCTCTATCTGTCTCTGGCTGTCTCTGCCTTTCTCTGTCTGTCTCTGTCTGTCTCTATCTGTCTCTGTCTGTCTCTATCTGTCTCTGCATGTCTCTGTGTGTTTATCTGCCTCTGTCTGTCTCTGCCTGTCTCTGTCTGTCTCTGTCTGTCTCTATCTGTCTCTGTCTGTCTCTATCTGTCTCTGTCTGTCTCTGCCTTTCTCTGTCTGTCTCTGTCTGTCTGTGTCTGGCTCTGTCTGTCTTTGTCTGTCTCTGCCTGTCTCTGTCTTTCTGTCTGTCTCTGCCTGTCTCTGCCTGTCTCTGTCTGTCTCGGTCTGCCTCTGTCAGTCTCTGCCAGTCTCTGTCTGTCTCTGTCTGTCTCTGTCTGTCTCTGTCGGTCTCTGTCTGCCTCTGTCTGTCTCTGTCTGTCTGTGTCTGTCTCTGTCTGTCTCTGTCTTTCTATCTGTCTCTGCCTGTCTCTGCCTGTCCCTGCCTGTCTCTGTCTGTCTCTGTCTGTCTCTGCCTGTCTCTGCCTGTCTCTGCCTGTCTCTGTCTGTCTCTGTCTGTCTTTGTCTGTCTCTGTCTGTCTCTGTCTGTCTCTGTCTGTCTCTGTCTGTCTCTGCCTGTCTCTGTCTGTCTCTGTCTGTCCCTGCCTGTCTCTGTCTGTCTGTGTCAGTCTCTGTCAGGCTCTGCCTGTCACTGTCTGTCTCTGTCTGTCTCTGTCTGTCTCTGTCTGTCTCTGTCTGTCTTTGTCTGTCTCTGTCTGTCTCTGTCTGTCTCTGTCTGTCTCTGTCTGTCTCTGTCTGTCTCTGTCTGTCTCTGTCTGTCTCTGTCTGTCTCTGTCTGTCTCTGTCTGTCTCTGTCTGTATCTGTCTTTCTATCTATCTCTGCCTGTCTCTGCCTGTATCTGTCTGTCTCTGTCTGTCTGTGTCTGTCTCTGCCTGTCTCTGCCTGTCTCTGCCTGTCTCTGCCTGTCTCTGCCTGTCTCAGTCTGTCTCTGTCTGCCTCTGTCTGTCTCTGTCTGTCTCTGTCAGCGTCTGCCTGTCTCTGTCTTTCTGTCTGTCTCAGTCTGTCTCTGTCTGTCTCTGTCTGTCTCTGTCTGTCTCTGTCTGTCTCTGCCTGTCTCTGCCTGTCTCTGCCTGTCTCTGTCTGTCTCTGTCTGTCTCTGCCTTTCTCTGTCTGTCTCTGCCTGTTTCTGGTTGTGTCTGACTGTCTCTTTCTGTCCATCTGTCTCTGCATGTCTCTGTGTGTTTATCTGTCTCTGTCTGTCTCTGTCTGTCTCTGTCTGTCTTTGTCTGTCTCTGTCTGTCTCTGTCTGTCTCTGTCTGTCTCTGTCTGTCTCTGTCTGTCTCTGTCTGTCTCTGTCTGTCTCTGTCTGTCTCTGTCTGTCTCTGTCTGTCTCTGTCTGTCTCTGTCTGTCTCTGTCTGTCTCTGTCTGTATCTGTCTTTCTATCTGTCTCTGCCTGTCTCTGCCTGTATCTGTCTGTCTCTGTCTGTCTGTGTCTGTCTCTGCCTGTCTCTGCCTGTCTCTGCCTGTCTCTGCCTGTCTCTGCCTGTCTCAGTCTGTCTCTGTCTGCCTCTGTCTGTCTCTGTCTGTCTCTGTCTGCGTCTGCCTGTCTCTGTCTTTCTGTCTGTCTCTGTCTGTCTCTGTCTGTCTCTGTCTGTCTCTGTCTGTCTCTGTCTGTCTCTGTCTGTTTCTGTCTGTCTCTGTCTGTATCTGTCTATCTCTGTCTGCCTCTGTCTGTCTCTGTCTTTCTATCTGTCTCTGTCTGTCTCTATCTGTCTCTGTCTGTCTCTGCCTTTCTCTGTCTGTCTCTGTCTGTCTGTGTCTGGCTCTGTCTGTCTTTGTCTGTCTCTGCCTGTCTCTGTCTTTCTGTCTGTCTCTGCCTGTCTCTGCCTGTCTCTGTCTGTCTCGGTCTGCCTCTGTCAGTCTCTGCCAGTCTCTGTCTGTCTCTGTCTGTCTCTGTCTGTCTCTGTCGGTCTCTGTCTGCCTCTGTCTGTCTCTGTCTGTCTGTGTCTGTCTCTGTCTGTCTCTGTCTTTCTATCTGTCTCTGCCTGTCTCTGCCTGTCCCTGCCTGTCTCTGTCTGTCTCTGTCTGTCTCTGCCTGTCTCTGCCTGTCTCTGCCTGTCTCTGCCTGTCCCTGTCTGTCTCTGTCTGTCCCTGCCTGTCTCTGTCTGTCTGTGTCAGTCTCTGTCAGGCTCTGCCTGTCACTGTCTGTCTCTGTCTGTCTCTGTCTGTCTCTGTCTGTCTCTGTCTGTCTTTGTCTGTCTCTGTCTGTCTCTGTCTGTCTCTGTCTGTCTCTGTCTGTCTCTGTCTGTCTCTGTCTGTCTCTGTCTGTCTCTGTCTGTCTCTGTCTGTCTCTGTCTGTCTCTGTCTGTCTCTGTCTGTATCTGTCTTTCTATCTATCTCTGCCTGTCTCTGCCTGTATCTGTCTGTCTCTGTCTGTCTGTGTCTGTCTCTGTCTGTCTCTGCCTGTCTCTGCCTGTCTCTGCCTGTCTCTGCCTGTCTCAGTCTGTCTCTGTCTGCCTCTGTCTGTCTCTGTCTGTCTCTGTCAGCGTCTGCCTGTCTCTGTCTTTCTGTCTGTCTCAGTCTGTCTCTGTCTGTCTCTGTCTGTCTCTGTCTGTCTCTGTCTGTCTCTGCCTGTCTCTGCCTGTCTCTGCCTGTCTCTGTCTGTCTCTGTCTGTCTCTGCCTTTCTCTGTCTGTCTCTGCCTGTTTCTGGTTGTGTCTGACTGTCTCTTTCTGTCCATCTGTCTCTGCATGTCTCTGTGTGTTTATCTGTCTCTGTCTGTCTCTGTCTGTCTCTGTCTGTCTTTGTCTGTCTCTGTCTGTCTCTGTCTGTCTCTGTCTGTCTCTGTCTGTCTCTGTCTGTCTCTGTCTGTCTCTGTCTGTCTCTGTCTGTCTCTGTCTGTCTCTGTCTGTCTCTGTCTGTCTCTGTCTGTCTCTGTCTGTCTCTGTCTGTATCTGTCTTTCTATCTGTCTCTGCCTGTCTCTGCCTGTATCTGTCTGTCTCTGTCTGTCTGTGTCTGTCTCTGCCTGTCTCTGCCTGTCTCTGCCTGTCTCTGCCTGTCTCTGCCTGTCTCAGTCTGTCTCTGTCTGTCTCTGTCTGTCTCTGTCTGTCTCTGTCTGTCTCTGTCTGTCTCTGTCTGTTTCTGTCTGTCTCTGTCTGTATCTGTCTGTATCTGTCTATCTCTGTCTGCCTCTGTCTGTCTCTGTCTTTCTATCTGTCTCTGTCTGTCTCTGTCTTTCTATCTGTCTCTGTCAGTCTCTGTCTGTCTCTGTCTGTCTCTGTCTGTCTCTGTCAGCCTCTGTCTGTCTCTGTCTGTCTCTGCCTGTCCCTGTCTGTCTCTGTCTGTCTCTGTCTGCCTCTATCTGTCTCTGTCTGTCTCTGTCTGTTTCTTTCTGTCTCTGTCTATCTCTGTCTATCTCTGTCTGTCTCTGTCTGTTTCTGTCTGCGTCTGCCTGTCTCTGCCTGTCACTGTCTGTCTCTGTCTGTCTCTGTCTGTCTCTGTCTGTCTCTGTCTGTTCTGTCTGTCTCTGTCTGTCTCTGTCTGTCTCAGCCTTTCTCTGTCTGTCTCTGTCTGTCTCTATCTGTCTCTGGCTGTCTCTGCCTTTCTCTGTCTGTCTCTGTCTGTCTTTATCTGTCTCTGTCTGTCTCTATCTGTCTCTGCATGTCTCTGTGTGTTTATCTGCCTCTGTCTGTCTCTGCCTGTCTCTGTCTGTCTCTGTCTGTCTCTATCTGTCTCTGTCTGTCTCTATCTGTCTCTGTCTGTCTCTGCCTTTCTCTGTCTGTCTCTGTCTGTCTGTGTCTGGCTCTGTCTGTCTTTGTCTGTCTCTGCCTGTCTCTGTCTTTCTGTCTGTCTCTGCCTGTCTCTGCCTGTCTCTGTCTGTCTCGGTCTGCCTCTGTCAGTCTCTGCCAGTCTCTGTCTGTCTCTGTCTGTCTCTGTCTGTCTCTGTCGGTCTCTGTCTGCCTCTGTCTGTCTCTGTCTGTCTGTGTCTGTCTCTGTCTGTCTCTGTCTTTCTATCTGTCTCTGCCTGTCTCTGCCTGTCCCTGCCTGTCTCTGTCTGTCTCTGTCTGTCTCTGCCTGTCTCTGCCTGTCTCTGCCTGTCTCTGCCTGTCTCTGTCTGTCTCTGTCTGTCCCTGCCTGTCTCTGTCTGTCTGTGTCAGTCTCTGTCAGGCTCTGCCTGTCACTGTCTGTCTCTGTCTGTCTCTGTCTGTCTCTGTCTGTCTCTGTCTGTCTTTGTCTGTCTCTGTCTGTCTCTGTCTGTCTCTGTCTGTCTCTGTCTGTCTCTGTCTGTCTCTGTCTGTCTCTGTCTGTCTCTGTCTGTCTCTGTCTGTCTCTGTCTGTCTCTGTCTGTCTCTGTCTGTATCTGTCTTTCTATCTGTCTCTGCCTGTCTCTGCCTGTATCTGTCTGTCTCTGTCTGTCTGTGTCTGTCTCTGCCTGTCTCTGCCTGTCTCTGCCTGTCTCTGCCTGTCTCTGCCTGTCTCAGTCTGTCTCTGTCTGCCTCTGTCTGTCTCTGTCTGTCTCTGTCAGCGTCTGCCTGTCTCTGTCTTTCTGTCTGTCTCAGTCTGTCTCTGTCTGTCTCTGTCTGTCTCTGTCTGTCTCTGTCAGTCTCTGCCAGTCTCTGTCTGTCTCTGTCTGTCTCTGTCTGTCTCTGTCTGTCTCTGTCTGTCTCTGTCTGTCTCTGTCTGTCTCTGTCTGTATCTGTCTTTCTATCTGTCTCTGCCTGTCTCTGCCTGTATCTGTCTGTCTCTGTCTGTCTGTGTCTGTCTCTGCCTGTCTCTGCCTGTCTCTGCCTGTCTCTGCCTGTCTCTGCCTGTCTCAGTCTGTCTCTGTCTGCCTCTGTCTGTCTCTGTCTGTCTCTGTCAGCGTCTGCCTGTCTCTGTCTTTCTGTCTGTCTCAGTCTGTCTCTGTCTGTCTCTGTCTGTCTCTGTCTGTCTCTGTCTGTCTCTGCCTGTCTCTGCCTGTCTCTGCCTGCCTCTGTCTGTCTCTGTCTGTCTCTGCCTTTCTCTGTCTGTCTCTGCCTGTTTCTGGTTGTGTCTGACTGTCTCTTTCTGTCCATCTGTCTCTGCATGTCTCTGTGTGTTTATCTGTCTCTGTCTGTCTCTGTCTGTCTCTGTCTGTCTTTGTCTGTCTCTGTCTGTCTCTGTCTGTCTCTGTCTGTCTCTGTCTGTCTCTGTCTGTCTCTGTCTGTCTCTGTCTGTCTCTGTCTGTCTCTGTCTGTCTCTGTCTGTCTCTGTCTGTCTCTGTCTGTCTCTGTCTGTATCTGTCTTTCTATCTGTCTCTGCCTGTCTCTGCCTGTATCTGTCTGTCTCTGTCTGTCTGTGTCTGTCTCTGCCTGTCTCTGCCTGTCTCTGCCTGTCTCTGCCTGTCTCTGCCTGTCTCAGTCTGTCTCTGTCTGCCTCTGTCTGTCTCTGTCTGTCTCTGTCTGCGTCTGCCTGTCTCTGTCTTTCTGTCTGTCTCTGTCTGTCTCTGTCTGTCTCTGTCTGTCTCTGTCTGTCTCTGTCTGTCTCTGTCTGTTTCTGTCTGTCTCTGTCTGTATCTGTCTATCTCTGTCTGCCTCTGTCTGTCTCTGTCTTTCTATCTGTCTCTGTCTGTCTCTGTCTTTCTATCTGTCTCTGTCAGTCTCTGTCTGTCTCTGTCTGTCTCTGTCTGTCTCTGTCAGCCTCTGTCTGTCTCTGTCTGTCTCTGCCTGTCCCTGTCTGTCTCCGTCTGTCTCTGTCTGCCTCTATCTGTCTCTGTCTGTCTCTGTCTGTTTCTTTCTGTCTCTGTCTATCTCTGTCTATCTCTGTCTGTCTCTGTCTGTTTCTGTCTGCGTCTGCCTGTCTCTGCCTGTCACTGTCTGTCTCTGTCTGTCTCTGTCTGTCTCTGTCTGTCTCTGTCTGTCTCTGTCTGTTCTGTCTGTCTCTGTCTGTCTCTGTCTGTCTCAGCCTTTCTCTGTCTGTCTCTGTCTGTCTCTATCTGTCTCTGGCTGTCTCTGCCTTTCTCTGTCTGTCTCTGCCTGTTTCTGGTTGTGTCTGACTGTCTCTTTCTGTCCATCTGTCTCTGCATGTCTCTGTGTGTTTATCTGCCTCTGTCTGTCTCTGCCTGTCTCTGTCTGTCTCTGTCTGTCTCTGTCTGTCTCTGTCTGTCTCTGTCTGTCTCTGCCTTTCTCTGTCTGTCTCTGTCTGTCTCTGTCTGTCTCTGCCTGTCTCTGCCTGTCTCTGCCTGTCTCTGCCTGTCTCTGTCTGTCTCTGTCTGTCCCTGCCTGTCTCTGTCTGTCTGTGTCAGTCTCTGTCAGGCTCTGCCTGTCACTGTCTGTCTCTGTCTGTCTCTGCCTGTCTCTGTCTGTCTCTGTCTGTCTTTGTCTGTCTCTGTCTGTCTCTGTCTGTCTCTGTCTGTCTCTGTCTGTCTCTGTCTGTCTCTGTCTGTCTCTGTCTGTCTCTGTCTGTCTCTGTCTGTTTCTGTCTGTCTCTGTCTGTATCTGTCTATCTCTGTCTGCCTCTGTCTGTCTCTGTCTTTCTATCTGTCTCTGTCTGTCTCTGTCTTTCTATCTGTCTCTGTCAGTCTCTGTCTGTCTCTGTCTGTCTCTGTCTGTCTCTGTCAGCCTCTGTATGTCTCTGTCTGTCTCTGCCTGTCCCTGTCTGTCTCCGTCTGTCTCTGTCTGCCTCTATCTGTCTCTGTCTGTCTCTGTCTGTTTCTTTCTGTCTCTGTCTATCTCTGTCTATCTCTGTCTGTCTCTGTCTGTTTCTGTCTGCGTCTGCCTGTCTCTGCCTGTCACTGTCTGTCTCTGTCTGTCTCTGTCTGTCTCTGTCTGTCTCTGTCTGTTCTGTCTGTCTCTGTCTGTCTCTGTCTGTCTCAGCCTTTCTCTGTCTGTCTCTGTCTGTCTCTGCCTTTCTCTGTCTGTCTCTATCTGTCTCTGTCTGTCTCTGCCTGTTTCTGGTTGTGTCTGACTGTCTCTTTCTGTCCATCTGTCTCTGCATGTCTCTGTGTGTTTATCTGCCTCTGTCTGTCTCTGCCTGTCTCTGTCTGTCTCTGTCTGTCTCTGTCTGTCTCTGTCTGTCTCTGTCTGTCTCTGCCTTTCTCTGTCTGTCTCTATCTGTCTCTGTCTGTCTCTATCTGTCTCTGTCTGTCTCTGCCTTTCTCTGTCTGTCTCTGTCTGTCTGTGTCTGGCTCTGTCTGTCATTGTCTGTCTCTGCCTGTCTCTGTCTTTCTGTCTGTCTCTGCCTGTCTCTGCCTGTCTCTGTCTGTCTCGGTCTGCCTCTGTCAGTCTCTGCCAGTCTCTGTCTGTCTCTGTCTGTCTCTGTCTGTCTCTGTCGGTCTCTGTCTGCCTCTGTCTGTCTCTGTCTGTCTGTGTCTGTCTCTGTCTGTCTCTGTCTTTCTATCTGTCTCTGCCTGTCTCTGCCTGTCCCTGCCTGTCTCTGTCTGTCTCTGTCTGTCTCTGCCTGTCTCTGCCTGTCTCTGCCTGTCTCTGCCTGTCTCTGTCTGTCTCTGTCTGTCCCTGCCTGTCTCTGTCTGTCTGTGTCAGTCTCTGTCAGGCTCTGCCTGTCACTGTCTGTCTCTGTCTGTCTCTGTCTGTCTCTGTCTGTCTCTGTCTGTCTTTGTCTGTCTCTGTCTGTCTCTGTCTGTCTCTGTCTGTCTCTGTCTGTCTCTGTCTGTCTCTGTCTGTCTCTGTCTGTCTCTGTCTGTCTCTGTCTGTCTCTGTCTGTATCTGTCTTTCTATCTGTCTCTGCCTGTCTCTGCCTGTATCTGTCTGTCTCTGTCTGTCTGTGTCTGTCTCTGCCTGTCTCTGCCTGTCTCTGCCTGTCTCTGCCTGTCTCTGCCTGTCTCAGTCTGTCTCTGTCTGCCTCTGTCTGTCTCTGTCTGTCTCTGTCAGCGTCTGCCTGTCTCTGTCTTTCTGTCTGTCTCAGTCTGTCTCTGTCTGTCTCTGTCTGTCTCTGTCTGTCTCTGTCTGTCTCTGCCTGTCTCTGCCTGTCTCTGCCTGTCTCTGTCTGTCTCTGTCTGTCTCTGCCTTTCTCTGTCTGTCTCTGCCTGTTTCTGGTTGTGTCTGACTGTCTCTTTCTGTCCATCTGTCTCTGCATGTCTCTGTGTGTTTATCTGTCTCTGTCTGTCTCTGTCTGTCTCTGTCTGTCTCTGTCTGTCTTTGTCTGTCTCTGTCTGTCTCTGTCTGTCTCTGTCTGTCTCTGTCTGTCTCTGTCTGTCACTGTCTGTCTCTGTCTGTCTCTGTCTGTCTCTGTCTGTATCTGTCTTTCTATCTGTCTCTGCCTGTCTCTGCCTGTATCTGTCTGTCTCTGTCTGTCTGTGTCTGTCTCTGCCTGTCTCTGCCTGTCTCTGCCTGTCTCTGCCTGTCTCTGCCTGTCTCAGTCTGTCTCTGTCTGCCTCTGTCTGTCTCTGTCTGTCTCTGTCTGCGTCTGCCTGTCTCTGTCTTTCTGTCTGTCTCTGTCTGTCTCTGTCTGTCTCTGTCTGTCTCTGTCTGTCTCTGTCTGTCTCTGTCTGTTTCTGTCCGTCTCTGTCTGTATCTGTCTTTCTATCTGTCTCTGCCTGTCACTGCCTGTCTCTGTCTGTCACTGTCTGTCTCTGTCTGTCTCTGTCTGTCTCTGTCTGCTTCTTTCTGTCTCTGTCTATCTCTGCCTCCCTCTGTCTGTTTCTGTCTGCGTCCGCCTGTCTCTGTCTTTCTGCCTGCCTCTGCCTGTCCCTGCTTGTCTCGGTCTGTCTCAGCCTGTCTCTGAATGTCACTGCATGTCTCTGTCCGTATGTGTCTGTCTCTGTCTGTCTCTGTCTATCTCTCTCTATCTCTGTCTGCCTCTGTCTGTCTCTGTCTTTCTATCTGTCTCTGTCTGTCTCTGTCTTTCTATCTGTCTCTGTCAGTCTCTGTCTGTCTCTGTCTGTCTCTGTCTGTCTCTGTCTGTCTCTGTCTGCCTCTGTCTGTCTCTGTCTGTCTCTGCCTGTCCCTGTCTGTCTCTGTCTGTCTCTGTCTGCCTCTATCTGTCTCTGTCTCTCTCTGTCTGTTTCTTTCTGTCTCTGTCTATCTCTGTCTATCTCTGTCTGTCTCTGTCTGTTTCTGTCTGCGTCTGCCTGTCTCTGCCTGTCACTGTCTGTCTCTGTCTGTCTCTGTCTGTCTCTGTCTGTCTCTGTCTGTCTCTGTCTGTCTCTGTCTGTCTCTGTATGTCTCAGCCTTTCTCTGTCTGTCTCTGTCTGTCTCTATCTGTCGCTGGCTGTCTCTGCCTTTCTCTGACTGTCTCTGCCTGTTTCTGGTTGTGTCTGACTGTCTCTTTCTGTCCATCTGTCTCTGCATGTCTCTGTGTGTTTATCTGTCTCTGTCTGTCTCTGTCTGTCTCTGTCTGTCTTTGTCTGTCTCTGTCTGTCTCTGTCTGCCTCTGTCTGCCTCTGTCTGTCTCTGTCTGCGTCTGCCTGTCTCTGTCTTTCTATCTGTCTCTGTCTGTCTCTGTCTTTCTATCTGTCTCTGTCTGTCTCTGTCTTTCTATCTGTCTCTGTCAGTCTCTGTCTGTCTCTGTCTGTCTCTGTCTGTCTCTGTCTGTCTCTGTCTGTCTCTGTCTGTCTCTGTCTGTCTCTGTCTGTCTCTGCCTTTCTCTGTCTGTCTCTGCCTGTTTCTGGTTGTGTCTGACTGTCTCTTTCTGTCCATCTGTCTCTGCATGTCTCTGTGTGTTTATCTGTCTCTGTCTGTCTCTGTCTGTCCCTGTCTGTCTCTGTCTGTCACTGTCTGTCTCTGTCTGTCTCTGTCTGTCTCTGTCTGTCTCTGTCTGTCTCTGTCTGCTTCTTTCTGTCTCTGTCTATCTCTGTCTCCCTCTGTCTGTTTCTGTCTGCGTCCGCCTGTCTCTGTCTTTCTGCCTGCCTCTGCCTGTCCCTGCTTGTCTCGGTCTGTCTCAGCCTGTCTCTGAATGTCACTGCATGTCTCTGTCCGTATGTGTCTGTCTCTGTCTGTCTCTGTCTGTCTCTGTCTGCCTCTGTCTGTCTCTGTCTTTCTATCTGTCTCTGTCTGTCTCTGTCTTTCTATCTGTCTCTGTCAGTCTCTGTCTGTCTCTGTCTGTCTCTGTCTGTCTCTGTCTGCCTCTGTCTGTCTCTGTCTGTCTCTGCATGTCTCTGTCTGTCTCTGTCTGTCTCTGTCTGCCTCTATCTGTCTCTGTCTGTCTCTGTCTGTCTCTGCCTGTCTCTGTCTTTCTGTCTGTCTCTGCCTGTCTCTGCCTGTCTCTGTCTGTATCGGTCTGTCTCTGTCTGTCTCTGTCTTTCTATCTGTCTCTGCCTGTCTCTCCCTGTCTCTATCTGCCTCTGTCTGCCTCTGTCTGTCTCTGTCTGTCTCTGTCTGTCTCTGTCTGCCTCTGTCTGTCTCTGTCTGTCTCTGTCTGTTTCTTTCTGTCTCTGTCTATCTCTGCCTGTCTCTGTCTGTTTGTGTCTGCGTCTGTCTGTCTCTGTCTGTCTCTGTCTGTCTCTGTCTGTCTCTGTCTGCCTCTGTCTCTGTCTGTTTCTTTCTGTCTCTGTCTATCGCTCTCTATCTCTGTCTGTTTCTGTCTGCGTCTGCCTGTCTCTGTCTTTCTGTCTGTCTCGGTCTGTCTCTGTCTGTCTCTGTCTGTCTCTGTCTGTCTCTGTCTGTCTCTGTCTGTCTCTGTCTGCCTCTGTCTGCCTCTGTCTGTCTCTGTCTGTCTCTGTCTGTCTCTGTCTGTCTCTGTCTGTCTCTGTCTGTCTCTGTCTGTCTCTGTCTTTCTATCTGTCTCTGCCTGTCTCTGCCTGTCCCTGCCTGACTCAGCCTGTCTCTGAATGTCACTGCATGTCTCTGTCCGTATGTGTCTGTCTCTGTCTGTCTCTGTCTGTCTCTGTCTGCCTCTGTCTGTCTCTGTCTTTCTATCTGTCTCTGTCTGTCTCTGTCTTTCTATCTGTCTCTGTCTGTCTCTGTCTTTCTATCTGTCTCTGTCAGTCTCTGTCTGTCTCTGTCTGTCTCTGTCTGTCTCTGTCTGCCTCTGTCTGTCTCTGTCTGTCTCTGCATGTCTCTGTCTGTCTCTGTCTGTCTCTGTCTGCCTCTATCTGTCTCTGTCTGTCTCTGTCTGTTTCTTTCTGTCTCTGTCTATCTCTGTCTATCTCTGTCTGTCTCTGTCTGTTTCTGTCTGCGTCTGCCTGTCTCTGCCTGTCACTGTCTGTCTCTGTCTGTCTCTGTCTGTCTCTGTCTGTCTCTGTCTGTCTCTGTCTGTCTCTGTCTGCCTCTGTCTGTCTCTGTCTGCCTCTGTCTGCCTCTGTCTGTCTCTGTCTGTCTCTGTCTGTCTCTGTCTGTCTCTGTCTGTCTCTGCCTTTCTCTGTCTGTCTCTGTCTGTCTGTGTCTGGCTCTGTCTGTCTTTGTCTGTCTCTGCCTGTCTCTGTCTTTCTGTCTGTCTCTGCCTGTCTCTGCCTGTCTCTGTCTGTCTCGGTCTGCCTCTGTCAGTCTCTGCCAGTCTCTGTCTGTCTCTGTCTGTCTCTGTCTGTCTCTGTCGGTCTCTGTCTGCCTCTGTCTGCCTCTGTCTGTCTCTGTCTGTCTCTGTCTGTCTCTGTCTGTTTGTGTCTGCGTCTGTCTGTCTCTGTCTGTCTCTGTCTGTCTCTGTCTGTCTCTGTCTGCCTCTGTCTCTGTCTGTTTCTTTCTGTCTCTATCTATCGCTGTCTATCTCTGTCAGTTTCTGTCTGCGTCTGCCTGTCTCTGTCTTTCTGTCTGTCTCGGTCTGTCTCTGTCTCTCTCTGTCTGTCTCTGTCTTTCTATCTGTCTCTGCCTGTCTCTGCATGTCTCTGCCAGTCTCTGCCTGTCTCTGTCTGTCTCTGTCTGTCTCTGTCTGTCTCTGTCTGTCTCTGTCTGCCTCTGTCTGCCTCTGTCTGTCTCTGTCTGTCTCTGTCTGTCTCTGTCTGTCTCTGTCTGTCTCTGTCTGTCTCTGTCTGTCTCTGTCTTTCTATCTGTCTCTGCCTGTCTCTGCCTGTCCCTGCCTGTCTCTGTCTGTCTCTGTCAGTCTCTGTCAGCCTCTGCCTGTCACTGTCTTTTTCTGTCTGTCTCTTTCTGTCCATCTGTCTCTGCATGTCTCTGTGTGTTTATCTGTCTCTGTCTGTCTCTGTCTGTCCCTGTCTGTCTCTGTCTGTCACTGTCTGTCTCTGTCTGTCTCTGTCTGTCTCTGTCTGCTTCTTTCTGTCTCTGTCTATCTCTGTCTCCCTCTGTCTGTTTCTGTCTGCGTCCGCCTGTCTCTGTCTTTCTGCCTGCCTCTGCCTGTCCCTGCTTGTCTCGGTCTGTCTCAGCCTGTCTCTGAATGTCACTGCATGTCTCTGTCCGTATGTGTCTGTCTCTGTCTGTCTCTGTCTGTCTCTGTCTGCCTCTGTCTGTCTCTGTCTTTCTATCTGTCTCTGTCTGTCTCTGTCTTTCTGTCTGTCTCTGTCAGTCTCTGTCTGTCTCTGTCTGTTTCTGTCTGTCTCTGTCTGCCTCTGTCTGTCTCTGTCTGTCTCTGCATGTCTCTGTCTGTCTCTGTCTGTCTCTGTCTGCCTCTATCTGTCTCTGTCTGTCTCTGTCTGTTTCTTTCTGTCTCTGTCTATCTCTGTCTATCTCTGTCTGTCTCTGTCTGTTTCTGTCTGCGTCTGCCTGTCTCTGCCTGTCACTGTCTGTCTCTGTCTGTCTCTGTCTGTCTCTGTCTGTCTCTGTCTGTCTCTGTCTGTCTCTGTCTGCCTCTGTCTGTCTCTGTCTGCCTCTGTCTGCCTCTGTCTGTCTCTGTCTGTCTCTGTCTGTCTCTGTCTGTCTCTGTCTGTCTCTGCCTTTCTCTGTCTGTCTCTGTCTGTCTGTGTCTGGCTCTGTCTGTCTTTGTCTGTCTCTGCCTGTCTCTGTCTTTCTGTCTGTCTCTGCCTGTCTCTGCCTGTCTCTGTCTGTCTCGGTCTGCCTCTGTCAGTCTCTGCCAGTCTCTGTCTGTCTCTGTCTGTCTCTGTCTGTCTCTGTCGGTCTCTGTCTGCCTCTGTCTGCCTCTGTCTGTCTCTGTCTGTCTCTGTCTGTCTCTGTCTGTCTCTGTCTGTCTCTGTCTGTCTCTGTCTGTCTCTGTCTGTCTCTGTCTGCCTCTGTCTGCCTGTGTCTGTCTCTGTCTGTCTCTGTCTGCCTGTGTCTGTCTCTGTCTGTCTCTGTCTGTCTCTGCCTGTCTCTGTCTTTCTGTCTGTCTCTGCCTGTCTCTGCCTGTCTCTGTCTGTCTCGGTCTGTCTCTGTCTGTCTCTGTCTTTCTATCTGTCTCTGCCTGTCTCTCCCTGTCTCTATCTGCCTCTGTCTGCCTCTGTCTGTCTCTGTCTGTCTCTGTCTGTCTCTGTCTGTCTCTGTCTGCCTCTGTCTCTGTCTGTTTCTTTCTGTCTCTATCTATCGCTGTCTATCTCTGTCAGTTTCTGTCTGCGTCTGCCTGTCTCTGTCTTTCTGTCTGTCTCGGTCTGTCTCTGTCTCTGCCTGTCTCTGCCTGTCCCTACCAGTCTCTGTCTGTCTCTGTCAGTCTCTGTCAGCCTCTGCCTGTCACTGTCTTTTTCTGTCTGTCTCTGTCTGTCTCTGCCTGTCTCTGCCTGTCTCTGCCTGTCTCTGCCTGTCTCAGTCTGTCTCTGTCTGCCTCTGTCTGTCTCTGTCTGTCTCTGTCTGCGTATGCCTGTCTCTGTCTTTCTGTCTGTCTCTGTCTGTCTCTGTCTGTCTCTGTCTGTCTCTGTCTGTCTCTGTCTGTCTCTGTCTGTCCCTGTCTGTCTCTGTCTGTCACTGTCTGTCTCTGTCTGTCTCTGTCTGTCTCTGTCTGTCTCTGTCTGTCTCTGTCTGTCTCTGCCTTTCTCTGTCTGTCTCTGCCTGTTTCTGGTTGTGTCTGACTGTCTCTTTCTGTCCATCTGTCTCTGCATGTCTCTGTGTGTTTATCTGTCTCTGTCTGTCTCTGTCTGTCCCTGTCTGTCTCTGTCTGTCACTGTCTGTCTCTGTCTGTCTCTGTCTGTCTCTGTCTGCTTCTTTCTGTCTCTGTCTATCTCTGTCTCCCTCTGTCTGTTTCTGTCTGCGTCCGCCTGTCTCTGTCTTTCTGCCTGCCTCTGCCTGTCCCTGCTTGTCTCGGTCTGTCTCAGCCTGTCTCTGAATGTCACTGCATGTCTCTGTCCGTATGTGTCTGTCTCTGTCTGTCTCTGTCTGTCTCTGTCTGCCTCTGTCTGTCTCTGTCTTTCTATCTGTCTCTGTCTGTCTCTGTCTTTCTATCTGTCTCTGTCAGTCTCTGTCTGTCTCTGTCTGTCTCTGTCTGTCTCTGTCTGCTTCTGTCTGTCTCTGTCTGTCTCTGCCTGTCTCTGTCTGTCTCTGTCTGTCTCTGTCTGCCTCTATCTGTCTCTGTCTGTCTCTGTCTGTTTCTTTCTGTCTCTGTCTATCTCTGTCTATCTCTGTCTGTCTCTGTCTGTTTCTGTCTGCGTCTGCCTGTCTCTGCCTGTCACTGTCTGTCTCTGTCTGTCTCTGTCTGTCTCTGTCTGTCTCTGTCTGTCTCTGTCTGTCTCTGTCTGTCTCTGTCTGTCTCTGTCTGTCTCAGCCTTTCTCTGTCTGTCTCTGTCTGTCTCTATCTGTCTCCGGCTGTCTCTGTCTGTCTCTGTCTTTCTATCTGTCTCTGCCTGTCTCTGCCTGTCCCTGCCAGTCTCTGTCTGTCTCTGTCAGTCTCTGTCAGCCTCTGCCTGTCACTGTCTTTTTCTGTCTGTCTCTGTCTGTCTCTGCCTGTCTCTGCCTGTCTCTGCCTGTCTCTGCCTGTCTCGGTCTGTCTCTGTCTCTCTCTGTCTGCGTCCGCCTGTCTCTGTCTTTCTGCCTGCCTCTGCCTGTCCCTGCTTGTCTCGGTCTGTCTCAGCCTGTCTCTGAATGTCACTGCATGTCTCTGTCCGTATGTGTCTGTCTCTGTCTGTCTCTGTCTGTCTCTGTCTGCCTCTGTCTGTCTCTGTCTTTCTATCTGTCTCTGTCTGTCTCTGTCTTTCTATCTGTCTCTGTCTGCCTCTGTCTGTCTCTGTCTGCCTCTGTCTGCCTCTGTCTGTCTCTGTCTGTCTCTGTCTGTCTCTGTCTGTCTCTGTCTGTCTCTGTCTCTCTCTGTCTGTCTCTGTCTTTCTATCTGTCTCTGCCTGTCTCTGCCTGTCCCTGCCAGTCTCTGTCTGTCTCTGTCAGTCTCTGTCAGCCTCTGCCTGTCACTGTCTTTTTCTGTCTGTCTCTGTCTGTCTCTGCCTGTCTCTGCCTGTCTCTGCCTGTCTCTGCCTGTCTCAGTCTGTCTCTGTCTGCCTCTGTCTGTCTCTGTCTGTCTCTGTCTGCGTATGCCTGTCTCTGTCTTTCTGTCTGTCTCTGTCTGTCTCTGTCTGTCTCTGTCTGTCTCTGTCTGTCTCTGTCTGTCTCTGTCTGTCCCTGTCTGTCTCTGTCTGTCACTGTCTGTCTCTGTCTGTCTCTGTCTGTCTCTGTCTGTCTCTGTCTGTCTCTGTCTGTCTCTGCCTTTCTCTGTCTGTCTCTGCCTGTTTCTGGTTGTGTCTGACTGTCTCTTTCTGTCCATCTGTCTCTGCATGTCTCTGTGTGTTTATCTGTCTCTGTCTGTCTCTGTCTGTCCCTGTCTGTCTCTGTCTGTCACTGTCTGTCTCTGTCTGTCTCTGTCTGTCTCTGTCTGCTTCTTTCTGTCTCTGTCTATCTCTGTCTCCCTCTGTCTGTTTCTGTCTGCGTCCGCCTGTCTCTGTCTTTCTGCCTGCCTCTGCCTGTCCCTGCTTGTCTCGGTCTGTCTCAGCCTGTCTCTGAATGTCACTGCATGTCTCTGTCCGTATGTGTCTGTCTCTGTCTGTCTCTGTCTGTCTCTGTCTGCCTCTGTCTGTCTCTGTCTTTCTATCTGTCTCTGTCTGTCTCTGTCTTTCTATCTGTCTCTGTCAGTCTCTGTCTGTCTCTGTCTGTCTCTGTCTGTCTCTGTCTGCCTCTGTCTGTCTCTGTCTGTCTCTGCCTGTCTCTGTCTGTCTCTGTCTGTCTCTGTCTGCCTCTATCTGTCTCTGTCTGTCTCTGTCTGTTTCTTTCTGTCTCTGTCTATCTCTGTCTATCTCTGTCTGTCTCTGTCTGTTTCTGTCTGCGTCTGCCTGTCTCTGCCTGTCACTGTCTGTCTCTGTCTGTCTCTGTCTGTCTCTGTCTGTCTCTGTCTGTCTCTGTCTGTCTCTGTCTGTCTCTGTCTGTCTCTGTCTGTCTCAGCCTTTCTCTGTCTGTCTCTGTCTGTCTCTATCTGTCTCCGGCTGTCTCTGCCTTTCTCTGTCTGTCTCTGCCTGTTTCTGGTTGTGTCTGACTGTCTCTTTCTGTCCATCTGTCTCTGCATGTCTCTGTGTGTTTATCTGTCTCTGTCTGTCTCTGCCTGTCTCTGTCTGTCTCTGTCTGTCTCTGTCTGTCTCTGTCTGTCTCTGCCTTTCTCTGTCTGTCTCTGTCTGTCTCTGTCTGTCTCTATCTGTCTCTGTCTGTCTCTGCCTTTCTCTGTCTGTCTCTGTCGGTCTCTGTCTGCCTCTGTCTGCCTCTGTCTGTCTCTGTCTGTCTCTGCCTGTCTCTGTCTTTCTGTCTGTCTCTGCCTGTCTCTGCCTGTCTCTGCCTGTCTCTGTCTGTCTCGGTCTGTCTCTGTCTGTCTCTGTCTTTCTATCTGTCTCTGCCTGTCTCTCCCTGTCTCTATCTGCCTCTGTCTGCCTCTGTCTGTCTCTGTCTGTCTCTGTCTGCCTCTGTCTGTCTCTGTCTGTCTCTGTCTGTTTCTTTCTGTCTCTGTCTATCTCTGTCTGTCTCTGTCTGTTTGTGTCTGCGTCTGTCTGTCTCTGTCTGTCTCTGTCTGTCTCTGTCTGTCTCTGTCTGTCTCTGTCTGTCTCTGTCTGTCTCTGTCTGTCCCTGTCTGTCTCTGTCTGTCACTGTCTGTCTCTGTCTGTCTCTGTCTGTCTCTGTCTGCTTCTTTCTGTCTCTGTCTATCTCTGTCTCTCTCTGTCTGTTTCTGTCTGCGTCCGCCTGTCTCTGTCTTTCTGCCTGTCTCTGCCTGTCCCTGCCTGTCTCGGTCTGTCTCAGCCTGTCTCTGAATGTCACTGCATGTCTCTGTCTGTCTCTGTCTGTCTCTGTCTGTCTTTGTCTGTCTCTGTCTTTCTGTCTGTCTCTGCCTGTCCCTGTCTGTCTCTGTCTGTCTCTGTCTGTCTCTGTCTGTCTCTGTCTGTCTCTGTCTGTCTCTGTCTGTCTCTGCCTTTCTCTGTCTGTCTCTGTCTGTCTCTGTCTGTCTCTATCTGTCTCTGTCTGTCTCTGCCTTTCTCTGTCTGTCTCTGTCTGTCTGTGTCTGTCTCTGTCTGTCTTTGTCTGTCTCTGCCTGTCTCTGTCTTTCTGTCTGTCTCTGCCTGTCTCTGTCTGTCTGGGTCTGCCTCTGTCTGTCTGGGTCTGCCTCTGTCAGTCTCTGCCTGTCTCTGTCTGTCTCTGTCTGTCTCTGTCTTTCTATCTGTCTCTGCCTGTCTCTGCCTGTCCCTGCCTGTCTCTGTCTGTCTCTGTCAGTGTCTGTCAGGCTCTGCCTGCCTCTGTCTGTCTCTGTCTGTCTGTGTCTGTCTCTGTCTGTCTTTGTCTGTCTCTGCCTGTCTCTGTCTTTCTGTCTGTCTCTGCCTGTCTCTGTCTGTCTGGGTCTGCCTCTGTCAGTCTCTGCCTGTCTCTGTCTGTCTCTGTCTGTCTCTGTCTTTCTATCTGTCTCTGCCTGTCTCTGCCTGTCCCTGCCTGTCTCTCTCTGTCTCTGTCAGTGTCTGTCAGGCTCTGTCTGTCTCTGTCTGTCTCTGTCTGTCTCTGTCTGTCTCTGTCTGTCTCTGCCTTTCTCTGTCTCTCTCTGTCTGTCTCTGTCTGTCTCTGTCTGTCTGTGTCTGTCTCTGTCTGTCTCTGTCTTTCGATCTGTCTCTGCCTGTCTCTGCCTGTCTCTGCCTGTCTCTGCCTGTCTCTGTCTGTCTCTGTCTGTCTCTGCCTGTCTCTGTCTGCCTCTGTCTGTCTCTGTCTTTCTATCTGTCTCTGTCTGTCTCTGTCTTTCTGCCTGCCTCTGCCTGTCCCTGCTTGTCTCGGTCTGTCTCAGCCTGTCTCTGAATGTCACTGCATGTCTCTGTCCGTATGTGTCTGTCTCTGTCTGTCCCTGTCTGTCTCTGTCTGTCTCTGTCTGCCTCTGTCTGTCTCTGTCTTTCTATCTGTCTCTGTCTGTCTCTGTCTTTCTATCTGTCTCTGTCTGTCTCTGTCTGTCTATGCCTGTCACTGTCTGTCTCTGTCTGTCTCTGTCTGTCTCTGTCTGTCTCTGTCTGTCTCTGTCTGTCTCTGTCTGTCTCTGTCTGTCTCTGTCTGTCTCTGTCTGTCTCAGCCTTTCTCTGTCTGTCTCTGTCTGTCTCTATCTGTCTCTGTCTGTCTCTGTCTGTCTCTGTCTGTCTCTGTCTGTCTCTGCCTTTCTCTGTCTCTCTCTGTCTGTCTCTGTCTGTCTCTGTCTGTCTGTGTCTGTCTCTGTCTGTCTCTGTCTTTCTATCTGTCTCTGCCTGTCTCTGCCTGTCTCTGCCTGTCTCTGCCTGTCTCTGTCTGTCTCTGTCTGTCTCTGCCTGTCTCTGTCTGCCTCTGTCTGTCTCTGTCTTTCTATCTGTCTCTGTCTGTCTCTGTCTTTCTGCCTGCCTCTGCCTGTCCCTGCTTGTCTCGGTCTGTCTCAGCCTGTCTCTGAATGTCACTGCATGTCTCTGTCCGTATGTGTCTGTCTCTGTCTGTCCCTGTCTGTCTCTGTCTGTCTCTGTCTGCCTCTGTCTGTCTCTGTCTTTCTATCTGTCTCTGTCTGTCTCTGTCTTTCTATCTGTCTCTGTCAGTCTCTGTCTGTCTCTGTCTGTCTCTGTCTGTCTCTGTCTGTCTCTGTCTGCCTCTGTCTGTCTCTGTCTGTCGCTGCCTGTCTCTGTCTGTCTCTGTCTGTCTCTGTCTGCCTCTATCTGTCTCTGTCTGTCTCTGTCTGTTTCTTTCTGTCTCTGTCTCTCTCTGTCTATCTCTGTCTGTCTCTGTCTGTTTCTGTCTGCGTCTGCCTGTCTATGCCTGTCACTGTCTGTCTCTGTCTGTCTCTGTCTGTCTCTGTCTGTCTCAGTCTGTCTCTGTCTGTCTATGCCTGTCACTGTCTGTCTCTGTCTGTCTCTGTCTGTCTCTGTCTGTCTCTGTCTGTCTCTGTCTGTCTCTGTCTGTCTCTGTCTGTCTCTGTCTGTCTCTGTCTGTCTCTGTCTGTCTCAGCCTTTCTCTGTCTGTCTCTGTCTGTCTCTATCTGTCTCTGGCTGTCTCTGCCTTTCTCTGTCTGTCTCTGCCTGTTTCTGGTTGTGTCTGACTGTCTCTTTCTGTCCATCTGTCTCTGCATGTCTCTGTGTGTTTATCTGTCTCTGTCTGTCTCTGCCTGTCTCTGTCTGTCTCTGTCTGTCTCTGTCTGTCTCTGTCTGTCTCTGCCTTTCTCTGTCTGTCTCTGTCTGTCTCTGTCTGTCTCTATCTGTCTCTGTCTGTCTCTGCCTTTCTCTGTCTGTCTCTGTCTGTCTGTGTCTGGCTCTGTCTGTCTTTGTCTGTCTCTGCCTGTCTCTGTCTTTCTGTCTGTCTCTGCCTGTCTCTGCCTGTCTCTGTCTGTCTCGGTCTGCCTCTGTCAGTCTCTGCCTGTCTCTGTCTGTCTCTGTCTGTCTCTGTCTTTCTATCTGTCTCTGCCTGTCTCTGCCTGTCCCTGCCTGTCTCTGTCTGTCTCTGTCAGTGTCTGTCAGGCTCTGCCTGTCACTGTCTGTCTCTGTCTGTCTCTGTCTGTCTCTGTCTGTCTCTGTCTGTCTCTGCCTTTCTCTGTCTCTCTCTGTCTGTCTCTGTCTGTCTCTGTCTGTCTGTGTCTGTCTCTGTCTGTCTCTGTCTTTCTATCTGTCTCTGCCTGTCTCTGCCTGTCTCTGCCTGTCTCTGCCTGTCTCTGTCTGTCTCTGTCTGTCTCTGCCTTTCTCTGTCTGTCTCTGCCTGTTTCTGGTTGTGTCTGACTGTCTCTTTCTGTCCATCTGTCTCTGCATGTCTCTGTGTGTTTATCTGTCTCTGTCTGTCTCTGTCTGTCTCTGTCTGTCTCTGTCTGTCTTTGTCTGTCTTTGTCTGTCTCTGTCTGTCTCTGTCTGTCTCTGTCTGTCTCTGCCTGTCTCTGTCTGTCTCTGTCTGTCTCTGTCTGTCTCTGTCTGTCTCTGTCTGTCTCTGTCTGTCCCTGTCTGTCTCTGTCTGTCACTGTCTGTCTCTGTCTGTCTCTGTCTGTCTCTGTCTGCTTCTTTCTGTCTCTGTCTATCTCTGTTTCTCTCTGTCAGTTTCTGTCTGCGTCCGCCTGTCTCTGTCTTTCTGCCTGTCTCTGCCTGTCCCTGCCTGTCTCGGTCTGTCTCAGCTTGTCTCTGAATGTCACTGCATGTCTCTGTCTGTCTCTGTCTGTCTCTGTCTGTCTCTGTCTGTCTCTGTCTGTCTCAGCCTTTCTCTGTCTGTCTCTGTCTGTCTCTATCTGTCTCTGGCTGTCTCTGCCTTTCTCTGTCTGTCTCTGCCTGTTTCTGGTTGTGTCTGACTGTCTCTTTCTGTCCATCTGTCTCTGCATGTCTCTGTGTGTTTATCTGTCTCTGTCTGTCTCTGCCTGTCTCTGTCTGTCTCTGTCTGTCTCTGTCTGTCTCTGTCTGTCTTTGTCTGTCTCTGTCTTTCTGTCTGTCTCTGCCTGTCCCTGTCTGTCTCTGTCTGTCTCTGTCTGTCTCTGTCTGTCTCTGTCTGTCTCTGTCTGTCTCTGTCTGTCTCTGCCTTTCTCTGTCTGTCTCTGTCTGTCTCTGTCTGTCTCTATCTGTCTCTGTCTGTCTCTGCCTTTCTCTGTCTGTCTCTGTCTGTCTGTCTCTGTCTCTGTCTGTCTTTGTCTGTCTCTGCCTGTCTCTGTCTTTCTGTCTGTCTCTGCCTGTCTCTGTCTGTCTGGGTCTGCCTCTGTCTGTCTGGGTCTGCCTCTGTCAGTCTCTGCCTGTCTCTGTCTGTCTCTGTCTGTCTCTGTCTTTCTATCTGTCTCTGCCTGTCTCTGCCTGTCCCTGCCTGTCTCTGTCTGTCTCTGTCAGTGTCTGTCAGGCTCTGCCTGCCTCTGTCTGTCTCTGTCTGTCTGTGTCTGTCTCTGTCTGTCTTTGTCTGTCTCTGCCTGTCTCTGTCTTTCTGTCTGTCTCTGCCTGTCTCTGTCTGTCTGGGTCTGCCTCTGTCAGTCTCTGCCTGTCTCTGTCTGTCTCTGTCTGTCTCTGTCTGCTTCTTTCTGTCTCTGTCTATCTCTGTTTCTCTCTGTCAGTTTCTGTCTGCGTCCGCCTGTCTCTGTCTTTCTGCCTGTCTCTGCCTGTCCCTGCCTGTCTCGGTCTGTCTCAGCTTGTCTCTGAATGTCACTGCATGTCTCTGTCTGTCTCTGTCTGTCTCTGTCTGTCTCTGTCTGTCTCTGTCTGTCTCAGCCTTTCTCTGTCTGTCTCTGTCTGTCTCTATCTGTCTCTGGCTGTCTCTGCCTTTCTCTGTCTGTCTCTGCCTGTTTCTGGTTGTGTCTGACTGTCTCTTTCTGTCCATCTGTCTCTGCATGTCTCTGTGTGTTTATCTGTCTCTGTCTGTCTCTGCCTGTCTCTGTCTGTCTCTGTCTGTCTCTGTCTGTCTCTGTCTGTCTCTGCCTTTCTCTGTCTGTCTCTGTCTGTCTCTGTCTGTCTCTATCTGTCTCTGTCTGTCTCTGCCTTTCTCTGTCTGCCTCTATCTGTCTCTGTCTGTCTCTGTCTGTCCCTGTCTGTCTCTGTCTGTCACTGTCTGTCTCTGTCTGTCTCTGTCTGTCTCTGTCTGCTTCTTTCTGTCTCTGTCTATCTCTGTCTCTCTCTGTCTGTTTCTGTCTGCGTCCGCCTGTCTCTGTCTTTCTGCCTGTCTCTGCCTGTCCCTGCCTGTCTCGGTCTGTCTCAGCCTGTCTCTGAATGTGACTGCATGTCTCTGTCTGTCTCTGTCTGTCTCTGTCTGTCTTTGTCTGTCTCTGTCTTTCTGTCTGTCTCTGCCTGTCCCTGTCTGTCTCTGTCTGTCTCTGTCTGTCTCTGTCTGTCTCTGTCTGTCTCTGTCTGTCTCTGTCTGTCTCTGCCTTTCTCTGTCTGTCTCTGTCTGTCTCTGTCTGTCTCTATCTGTCTCTGTCTGTCTCTGCCTTTCTCTGTCTGTCTCTGTCTGTCTGTGTCTGTCTCTGTCTGTCTTTGTCTGTCTCTGCCTGTCTCTGTCTTTCTGTCTGTCTCTGCCTGTCTCTGTCTGTCTGGGTCTGCCTCTGTCTGTCTGGGTCTGCCTCTGTCAGTCTCTGCCTGTCTCTGTCTGTCTCTGTCTGTCTCTGTCTTTCTATCTGTCTCTGCCTGTCTCTGCCTGTCCCTGCCTGTCTCTGTCTGTCTCTGTCAGTGTCTGTCAGGCTCTGCCTGCCTCTGTCTGTCTCTGTCTGTCTGTGTCTGTCTCTGTCTGTCTTTGTCTGTCTCTGCCTGTCTCTGTCTTTCTGTCTGTCTCTGCCTGTCTCTGTCTGTCTGGGTCTGCCTCTGTCAGTCTCTGCCTGTCTCTGTCTGTCTCTGTCTGTCTCTGTCTTTCTATCTGTCTCTGCCTGTCTCTGCCTGTCCCTGCCTGTCTCTGTCTGTCTCTGTCAGTGTCTGTAAGGCTCTGCCTGTCACTGTCTGTCTCTGTCTGTCTCTGTCTGTCTCTGTCTGTCTCTGTCTGTCTCTGCCTTTCTCTGTCTCTCTCTGTCTGTCTCTGTCTGTCTCTGTCTGTCTGTGTCTGTCTCTGTCTGTCTCTGTCTTTCTATCTGTCTCTGCCTGTCTCTGCCTGTCTCTGCCTGTCTCTGCCTGTCTCTGTCTGTCTCTGTCTGTCTCTGCCTGTCTCTGTCTGCCTCTGTCTGTCTCTGTCTTTCTATCTGTCTCTGTCTGTCTCTGTCTTTCTGCCTGCCTCTGCCTGTCCCTGCTTGTCTCGGTCTGTCTCAGCCTGTCTCTGAATGTCACTGCATGTCTCTGTCCGTATGTGTCTGTCTCTGTCTGTCCCTGTCTGTCTCTGTCTGCCTCTGTCTGTCTCTGTCTTTCTATCTGTCTCTGTCTGTCTCTGTCTGTCTCTGCCTTTCTCTGTCTGTCTCTGTCTGTCTCTGTCTGTCTCTATCTGTCTCTGTCTGTCTCTGCCTTTCTCTGTCTGTCTCTGTCTGTCTGTGTCTGGCTCTGTCTGTCTTTGTCTGTCTCTGCCTGTCTCTGTCTTTCTGTCTGTCTCTGCCTGTCTCTGCCTGTCTCTGTCTGTCTCGGTCTGCCTCTGTCAGTCTCTGCCTGTCTCTGTCTGTCTCTGCCTGCCTCTGTCTGTCTCTGTCTGTCTGTGTCTGTCTCTGTCTGTCTCTGTCTGTCTCTGCCTTTCTCTGCCTGTCCCTGCCTGTCTCTGTCTGTCTCTGTCAGTGTCTGTAAGGCTCTGCCTGTCACTGTCTGTCTCTGTCTGTCTCTGCCTGCCTCTGTCTGTCTCTGTCTGTCTGTGTCTGTCTCTGTCTGTCTCTGTCTGTCTCTGCCTTTCTCTGTCTGTCTCTGTCTGTCTCTGTCTGTCTCTATCTGTCTCTGTCTGTCTCTGCCTTTCTCTGTCTGTCTCTGTCTGTCTGTGTCTGGCTCTGTCTGTCTTTGTCTGTCTCTGCCTGTCTCTGTCTTTCTGTCTGTCTCTGCCTGTCTCTGCCTGTCTCTGTCTGTCTCGGTCTGCCTCTGTCAGTCTCTGCCTGTCTCTGTCTGTCTCTGTCTGTCTCTGTCTTTCTATCTGTCTCTGCCTGTCTCTGTGTGTTTATCTGTCTCTGTCTGTCTCTGTCTGTCTCTGTCTGTCTCTGTCTGTCTTTGTCTGTCTTTGTCTGTCTCTGTCTGTCTCTGTCTGTCTCTGTCTGTCTCTGCCTGTCTTTGTCTGTCTCTGTCTGTCTCTGTCTGTCTCTGTCTGTCTCTGTCTGTCTCTGTCTGTCCCTGTCTGTCTCTGTCTGTCACTGTCTGTCTCTGTCTGTCTCTGTCTGTCTCTGTCTGCTTCTTTCTGTCTCTGTCTATCTCTGTTCCTCTCTGTCAGTTTCTGTCTGCGTCCGCCTGTCTCTGTCTTTCTGCCTGTCTCTGCCTGTCCCTGCCTGTCTCGGTCTGTCTCAGCTTGTCTCTGAATGTCACTGCATGTCTCTGTCTGTATCTGTCTGTCTCTGTCTGTCTCTGTCTGTCTCTGTCTGTCTCAGCCTTTCTCTGTCTGTCTCTGTCTGTCTCTATCTGTCTCTGGCTGTCTCTGCCTTTCTCTGTCTGTCTCTGCCTGTTTCTGGTTGTGTCTGACTGTCTCTTTCTGTCCATCTGTCTCTGCATGTCTCTGTGTGTTTATCTGTCTCTGTCTGTCTCTGCCTGTCTCTGTCTGTCTCTGTCTGTCTCTGTCTGTCTCTGTCTGTCTCTGCCTTTCTCTGTCTGTCTCTGTCTGTCTCTGTCTGTCTCTATCAGTCTCTGTCTGTCTCTGCCTTTCTCTGTCTGCCTCTATCTGTCTCTGTCTGTCTCTGTCTGTCCCTGTCTGTCTCTGTCTGTCACTGTCTGTCTCTGTCTGTCTCTGTCTGTCTCTGTCTGCTTCTTTCTGTCTCTGTCTATCTCTGTCTCTCTCTGTCTGTCTCTGTCTGTCTTTGTCTGTCTCTGTCTTTCTGTCTGTCTCTGCCTGTCCCTGTCTGTCTCTGTCTGTCTCTGTCTGTCTCTGTCTGTCTCTGTCTGTCTCTGTCTGTCTCTGTCTGTCTCTGCCTTTCTCTGTCTGTCTCTGTCTGTCTCTGTCTGTCTCTATCTGTCTCTGTCTGTCTCTGCCTTTCTCTGTCTGTCTCTGTCTGTCTGTGTCTGTCTCTGTCTGTCTTTGTCTGTCTCTGCCTGTCTCTGTCTTTCTGTCTGTCTCTGCCTGTCTCTGTCTGTCTGGGTCTGCCTCTGTCTGTCTGGGTCTGCCTCTGTCAGTCTCTGCCTGTCTCTGTCTGTCTCTGTCTGTCTCTGTCTTTCTATCTGTCTCTGCCTGTCTCTGCCTGTCCCTGCCTGTCTCTGTCTGTCTCTGTCAGTGTCTGTCAGGCTCTGCCTGCCTCTGTCTGTCTCTGTCTGTCTGTGTCTGTCTCTGTCTGTCTTTGTCTGTCTCTGCCTGTCTCTGTCTTTCTGTCTGTCTCTGCCTGTCTCTGTCTGTCTGGGTCTGCCTCTGTCAGTCTCTGCCTGTCTCTGTCTGTCTCTGTCTGTCTCTGTCTTTCTATCTGTCTCTGCCTGTCTCTGCCTGTCCCTGCCTGTCTCTGTCTGTCTCTGTCAGTGTCTGTAAGGCTCTGCCTGTCACTGTCTGTCTCTGTCTGTCTCTGTCTGTCTCTGTCTGTCTCTGTCTGTCTCTGCCTTTCTCTGTCTCTCTCTGTCTGTCTCTGTCTGTCTCTGTCTGTCTGTGTCTGTCTCTGTCTGTCTCTGTCTTTCTATCTGTCTCTGCCTGTCTCTGCCTGTCTCTGCCTGTCTCTGCCTGTCTCTGCCTGTCTCTGCCTGTCTCTGTCTGTCTCTGTCTGTCTCTGCCTGTCTCTGTCTGCCTCTGTCTGTCTCTGTCTTTCTATCTGTCTCTGTCTGTCTCTGTCTTTCTGCCTGCCTCTGCCTGTCCCTGCTTGTCTCGGTCTGTCTCAGCCTGTCTCTGAATGTCACTGCATGTCTCTGTCCGTATGTGTCTGTCTCTGTCTGTCCCTGTCTGTCTCTGTCTGCTTCTTTCTGTCTCTGTCTATCTCTGTCTCTCTCTGTCTGTTTCTGTCTGCGTCCGCCTGTCTCTGTCTTTCTGCCTGTCTCTGCCTGTCCCTGCCTGTCTCGGTCTGTCTCAGCCTGTCTCTGAATGTCACTGCATGTCTCTGTCTGTCTCTGTCTGTCTCTGTCTGTCTTTGTCTGTCTCTGTCTTTCTGTCTGTCTCTGCCTGTCCCTGTCTGTCTCTGTCTGTCTCTGTCTGTCTCTGTCTGTCTCTGTCTGTCTCTGTCTGTCTCTGTCTGTCTCTGCCTTTCTCTGTCTGTCTCTGTCTGTCTCTGTCTGTCTCTATCTGTCTCTGTCTGTCTCTGCCTTTCTCTGTCTGTCTCTGTCTGTCTGTGTCTGTCTCTGTCTGTCTTTGTCTGTCTCTGCCTGTCTCTGTCTTTCTGTCTGTCTCTGCCTGTCTCTGTCTGTCTGGGTCTGCCTCTGTCTGTCTGGGTCTGCCTCTGTCAGTCTCTGCCTGTCTCTGTCTGTCTCTGTCTGTCTCTGTCTTTCTATCTGTCTCTGCCTGTCTCTGCCTGTCCCTGCCTGTCTCTGTCTGTCTCTGTCAGTGTCTGTCAGGCTCTGCCTGCCTCTGTCTGTCTCTGTCTGTCTGTGTCTGTCTCTGTCTGTCTTTGTCTGTCTCTGCCTGTCTCTGTCTTTCTGTCTGTCTCTGCCTGTCTCTGTCTGTCTGGGTCTGCCTCTGTCAGTCTCTGCCTGTCTCTGTCTGTCTCTGTCTGTCTCTGTCTTTCTATCTGTCTCTGCCTGTCTCTGCCTGTCCCTGCCTGTCTCTGTCTGTCTCTGTCTGTCTCTGTCTTTCTATCTGTCTCTGCCTGTCTCTGCCTGTCCCTGCCTGTCTCTGTCTGTCTCTGTCAGTGTCTGTAAGGCTCTGCCTGTCACTGTCTGTCTCTGTCTGTCTCTGTCTGTCTCTGTCTGTCTCTGTCTTTCTATCTGTCTCTGCCTGTCTCTGCCTGTCTCTGCCTGTCTCTGCCTGTCTCTGCCTGTCTCTGCCTGTCTCTGTCTGTCTCTGTCTGTCTCTGCCTGTCTCTGTCTGCCTCTGTCTGTCTCTGTCTTTCTATCTGTCTCTGTCTGTCTCTGTCTTTCTGCCTGCCTCTGCCTGTCCCTGCTTGTCTCGGTCTGTCTCAGCCTGTCTCTGAATGTCACTGCATGTCTCTGTCCGTATGTGTCTGTCTCTGTCTGTCCCTGTCTGTCTCTGTCTGCTTCTTTCTGTCTCTGTCTATCTCTGTCTCTCTCTGTCTGTTTCTGTCTGCGTCCGCCTGTCTCTGTCTTTCTGCCTGTCTCTGCCTGTCCCTGCCTGTCTCGGTCTGTCTCAGCCTGTCTCTGAATGTCACTGCATGTCTCTGTCTGTCTCTGTCTGTCTCTGTCTGTCTTTGTCTGTCTCTGTCTTTCTGTCTGTCTCTGCCTGTCCCTGTCTGTCTCTGTCTGTCTCTGTCTGTCTCTGTCTGTCTCTGTCTGTCTCTGTCTGTCTCTGTCTGTCTCTGCCTTTCTCTGTCTGTCTCTGTCTGTCTCTGTCTGTCTCTATCTGTCTCTGTCTGTCTCTGCCTTTCTCTGTCTGTCTCTGTCTGTCTGTGTCTGTCTCTGTCTGTCTTTGTCTGTCTCTGCCTGTCTCTGTCTTTCTGTCTGTCTCTGCCTGTCTCTGTCTGTCTGGGTCTGCCTCTGTCTGTCTGGGTCTGCCTCTGTCAGTCTCTGCCTGTCTCTGTCTGTCTCTGTCTGTCTCTGTCTTTCTATCTGTCTCTGCCTGTCTCTGCCTGTCCCTGCCTGTCTCTGTCTGTCTCTGTCAGTGTCTGTCAGGCTCTGCCTGCCTCTGTCTGTCTCTGTCTGTCTGTGTCTGTCTCTGTCTGTCTTTGTCTGTCTCTGCCTGTCTCTGTCTTTCTGTCTGTCTCTGCCTGTCTCTGTCTGTCTGGGTCTGCCTCTGTCAGTCTCTGCCTGTCTCTGTCTGTCTCTGTCTGTCTCTGTCTTTCTATCTGTCTCTGCCTGTCTCTGCCTGTCCCTGCCTGTCTCTGTCTGTCTCTGTCTGTCTCTGTCTTTCTATCTGTCTCTGCCTGTCTCTGCCTGTCCCTGCCTGTCTCTGTCTGTCTCTGTCAGTGTCTGTAAGGCTCTGCCTGTCACTGTCTGTCTCTGTCTGTCTCTGTCTGTCTCTGTCTGTCTCTGTCTGTCTCTGCCTTTCTCTGTCTCTCTCTGTCTGTCTCTGTCTGTCTCTGTCTGTCTGTGTCTGTCTCTGTCTGTCTCTGTCTTTCTATCTGTCTCTGCCTGTCTCTGCCTGTCTCTGCCTGTCTCTGCCTGTCTCTGTCTGTCTCTGTCTGTCTCTGCCTGTCTCTGTCTGCCTCTGTCTGTCTCTGTCTTTCTATCTGTCTCTGTCTGTCTCTGTCTTTCTGCCTGCCTCTGCCTGTCCCTGCTTGTCTCGGTCTGTCTCAGCCTGTCTCTGAATGTCACTGCATGTCTCTGTCCGTATGTGTCTGTCTCTGTCTGTCCCTGTCTGTCTCTGTCTGTCCCTGTCTGTCTCTGTCTGCTTCTTTCTGTCTCTGTCTATCTCTGTCTCTCTCTGTCTGTTTCTGTCTGCGTCCGCCTGTCTCTGTCTTTCTGCCTGTCTCTGCCTGTCCCTGCCTGTCTCGGTCTGTCTCAGCCTGTCTCTGAATGTCACTGCATGTCTCTGTCTGTCTCTGTCTGTCTCTGTCTGTCTTTGTCTGTCTCTGTCTTTCTGTCTGTCTCTGCCTGTCCCTGTCTGTCTCTGTCTGTCTCTGTCTGTCTCTGTCTGTCTCTGTCTGTCTCTGTCTGTCTCTGTCTGTCTCTGCCTTTCTCTGTCTGTCTCTGTCTGTCTCTGTCTGTCTCTATCTGTCTCTGTCTGTCTCTGCCTTTCTCTGTCTGTCTCTGTCTGTCTGTGTCTGTCTCTGTCTGTCTTTGTCTGTCTCTGCCTGTCTCTGTCTTTCTGTCTGTCTCTGCCTGTCTCTGTCTGTCTGGGTCTGCCTCTGTCTGTCTGGGTCTGCCTCTGTCAGTCTCTGCCTGTCTCTGTCTGTCTCTGTCTGTCTCTGTCTTTCTATCTGTCTCTGCCTGTCTCTGCCTGTCTCTGCCTGTCTCTGCCTGTCTCTGTCTGTCTCTGTCTGTCTCTGCCTGTCTCTGTCTGCCTCTGTCTGTCTCTGTCTGTCTCTGTCTTTCTGCCTGCCTCTGCCTGTCCCTGCTTGTCTCGGTCTGTCTCAGCCTGTCTCTGAATGTCACTGCATGTCTCTGTCCGTATGTGTCTGTCTCTGTCTGTCCCTGTCTGTCTCTGTCTGTCTCTGTCTGCCTCTGTCTGTCTCTGTCTTTCTATCTGTCTCTGTCTGTCTCTGTCTTTCTATCTGTCTCTGTCAGTCTCTGTCTGTCTCTGTCTGTCTCTGTCTGTCTCTGTCTGTCTCTGTCTGTCTCTGTCTGTTTCTTTCTGTCTCTGTCTATCTCTGTCTATCTCTGTCTGTCTCTGTCTGTTTCTGTCTGCGTCTGCCTGTCTATGCCTGTCACTGTCTGTCTCTGTCTGTCTCTGTCTGTCTCTGTCTGCCTCTGTCTGTCTCTGTCTGTCTATGCCTGTCACTGTCTGTCTCTGTCTGTCTCTGTCTGTCTCTGTCTGTCTCTGTCTGTCTCTGTCTGTCTCTGTCTGTCTCTGTCTGTCTCAGCCTTTCTCTGTCTGTCTCTGTCTGTCTCTATCTGTCTCTGTCTGTCTCTGTCTGTCTCTGTCTGTCTCTGTCTGTCTCTGCCTTTCTCTGTCTCTCTCTGTCTGTCTCTGTCTGTCTCTGTCTGTCTGTGTCTGTCTCTGTCTGTCTCTGTCTTTCTATCTGTCTCTGCCTGTCTCTGCCTGTCTCTGCCTGTCTCTGCCTGTCTCTGTCTGTCTCTGTCTGTCTCTGCCTGTCTCTGTCTGCCTCTGTCTGTCTCTGTCTTTCTATCTGTCTCTGTCTGTCTCTGTCTTTCTGCCTGCCTCTGCCTGTCCCTGCTTGTCTCGGTCTGTCTCAGCCTGTCTCTGAATGTCACTGCATGTCTCTGTCCGTATGTGTCTGTCTCTGTCTGTCCCTGTCTGTCTCTGTCTGTCTCTGTCTGCCTCTGTCTGTCTCTGTCTTTCTATCTGTCTCTGTCTGTCTCTGTCTTTCTATCTGTCTCTGTCAGTCTCTGTCTGTCTCTGTCTGTCTCTGTCTGTCTCTGTCTGTCTCTGTCTGCCTCTGTCTGTCTCTGTCTGTCGCTGCCTGTCTCTGTCTGTCTCTGTCTGTCTCTGTCTGTCTCTGTCTGCCTCTATCTGTCTCTGTCTGTCTCTGTCTGTTTCTTTCTGTCTCTGTCTATCTCTGTCTATCTCTGTCTGTCTCTGTCTGTTTCTGTCTGCGTCTGCCTGTCTATGCCTGTCACTGTCTGTCTCTGTCTGTCTCTGTCTGTCTCTGTCTGTCTCTGTCTGTCTCTGTCTGTCTATGCCTGTCACTGTCTGTCTCTGTCTGTCTCTGTCTGTCTCTGTCTGTCTCTGTCTGTCTCTGTCTGTCTCTGTCTGTCTCTGTCTGTCTCTGTCTGTCTCTGTCTGTCTCAGCCTTTCTCTGTCTGTCTCTGTCTGTCTCTATCTGTCTCTGGCTGTCTCTGCCTTTCTCTGTCTGTCTCTGCCTGTTTCTGGTTGTGTCTGACTGTCTCTTTCTGTCCATCTGTCTCTGCATGTCTCTGTGTGTTTATCTGTCTCTGTCTGTCTCTGCCTGTCTCTGTCTGTCTCTGTCTGTCTCTGTCTGTCTCTGTCTGTCTCTGCCTTTCTCTGTCTGTCTCTGTCTGTCTCTGTCTGTCTCTATCTGTCTCTGTCTGTCTCTGCCTTTCTCTGTCTGTCTCTGTCTGTCTGTGTCTGGCTCTGTCTGTCTTTGTCTGTCTCTGCCTGTCTCTGTCTTTCTGTCTGTCTCTGCCTGTCTCTGCCTGTCTCTGTCTGTCTCGGTCTGCCTCTGTCAGTCTCTGCCTGTCTCTGACTGTCTCTGTCTGTCTCTGTCTTTCTATCTGTCTCTGCCTGTCTCTGCCTGTCCCTGCCTGTCTCTGTCTGTCTCTGTCAGTGTCTGTCAGGCTCTGCCTGTCACTGTCTGTCTCTGTCTGTCACTGTCTGTCTCTGTCTGTCTCTGTCTGTCTCTGTCTGCTTCTTTCTGTCTCTGTCTATCTCTGTTTCTCTCTGTCAGTTTCTGTCTGCGTCCGCCTGTCTCTGTCTTTCTGCCTGTCTCTGCCTGTCCCTGCCTGTCTCGGTCTGTCTCAGCTTGTCTCTGAATGTCACTGCATGTCTCTGTCTGTCTCTGTCTGTCTCTGTCTGTCTCTGTCTGTCTGTGTCTGTCTCTGTCTTTCTGTCTGTCTCTGCCTGTCCCTGTCTGTCTCTGTCTGTCTCTGTCTGTCTCTGTCTGACTCTGTCTGTCTCTGTCTGTCTCTGTCTGTCTCTGTCTTTCTGTCTGTCTCTGCCTGTCCCTGTCTGTCTCTGTCTGCCTCTGTCTGTCTCTGTCTGTCTCTGTCTGTCTCTGTCTGTCTCTGCCTTTCTCTGTCTGTCTGTGTCTGTCTCTGTCTGTCTCTGTCTTTCTATCTGTCTCTGCCTGTCTCTGCCTGTCTCTGCCTGTCTCTGCCTGTCTCTGTCTGTCTCTGTCTGTCTCTGCCTTTCTCTGTCTATCTCTGCCTGTTTCTGGTTGTGTCTGACTGTCTCTGTCTGTCTCTGTCTGTCTCTGTCTGTCTCTGTCTGTCTCTGTCTGTCTCTGTCTGTCTCTGTCTGTCTCTGTCTGTATCCGTCTTTCTATCTGTCTCTGCCTGTCTCTGCCTGTATCTGTCTGTCTCTGTCTGTCTGTGTCTGTCTCTGCCTGTCTCTGCCTGTCTCTGCCTGTCTCTGCCTGTCTCTGCCTGTCTCCGTCTGTCTCTGTCTGCCTCTGTCTGTCTCTGTCTGTCTCTGTCTGTCTCTGTCTGCGTCTGCCTGTCTCTGTCTGTCTCTGTCTGTCTCTGTCTGTCTCTGTCTGTCTCTGTCTGTCTCTGTCTGTCTCTGTCTGTCTCTGTCTGTCCCTGTCTGTCTCTGTCTGTCACTGTCTGTCTCTGTCTGTCTCTGTCTGTCTCTGTCTGTTTCTGTCTGCGTCTGCCTGTCTATGCCTGTCACTGTCTGTCTCTGTCTGTCTCTGTCTGTCTCTGTCTGTCTCTGTCTGTCTCTGTCTGTCTATGCCTGTCACTGTCTGTCTCTGCCTGTCTCTGTCTGTCTCTGTCTGTCTCTGTCTGTCTCTGTCTGTCTCTGTCTGTCTCTGTCTGCTTCTTTCTGTCTCTGTCTATCTCTGTTTCTCTCTGTCAGTTTCTGTCTGCGTCCGCCTGTCTCTGTCTTTCTGCCTGTCTCTGCCTGTCCCTGCCTGTCTCGGTCTGTCTCAGCTTGTCTCTGAATGTCACTGCATGTCTCTGTCTGTCTCTGTCTGTCTCTGTCTGTCTCTGTCTGTCTGTGTCTGTCTCTGTCATTCTGTCTGTCTCTGCCTGTCCCTGTCTGTCTCTGTCTGTCTCTGTCTGTCTCTGTCTGACTCTGTCTGTCTCTGTCTGTCTCTGTCTGTCTCTGTCTTTCTGTCTGTCTCTGCCTGTCCCTGTCTGTCTCTGTCTGCCTCTGTCTGTCTCTGTCTGTCTCTGTCTGTCTCTGTCTGTCTCTGCCTTTCTCTGTCTGTCTGTGTCTGTCTCTGTCTGTCTCTGTCTTTCTATCTGTCTCTGCCTGTCTCTGCCTGTCTCTGCCTGTCTCTGCCTGTCTCTGTCTGTCTCTGTCTGTCTCTGCCTTTCTCTGTCTATCTCTGCCTGTTTCTGGTTGTGTCTGACTGTCTCTGTCTGTCTCTGTCTGTCTCTGTCTGTCTCTGTCTGTCTCTGTCTGTCTCTGTCTGTATCCGTCTTTCTATCTGTCTCTGCCTGTCTCTGCCTGTATCTGTCTGTCTCTGTCTGTCTGTGTCTGTCTCTGCCTGTCTCTGCCTGTCTCTGCCTGTCTCTGCCTGTCTCTGCCTGTCTCCGTCTGTCTCTGTCTGCCTCTGTCTGTCTCTGTCTGTCTCTGTCTGTCTCTGTCTGCGTCTGCCTGTCTCTGTCTGTCTCTGTCTGTCTCTGTCTGTCTCTGTCTGCTTCTTTCTGTCTCTGTCTATCTCTGTTTCTCTCTGTCAGTTTCTGTCTGCGTCCGCCTGTCTCTGTCTTTCTGCCTGTCTCTGCCTGTCCCTGCCTGTCTCGGTCTGTCTCAGCTTGTCTCTGAATGTCACTGCATGTCTCTGTCTGTCTCTGTCTGTCACTGTCTGTCTCTGTCTGTCTCTGTCTGTCTCTGTCTGTTTCTGTCTGCGTCTGCCTGTCTATGCCTGTCACTGTCTGTCTCTGTCTGTCTCTGTCTGTCTCTGTCTGTCTCTGTCTGTCTCTGTCTGTCTATGCCTGTCACTGTCTGTCTCTGTCTGTCTCTGTCTGTCTCTGTCTGTCTCTGTCTGTCTCTGTCTGTCTCTGTCTGTCTCTGTCTGCTTCTTTCTGTCTCTGTCTATCTCTGTTTCTCTCTGTCAGTTTCTGTCTGCGTCCGCCTGTCTCTGTCTTTCTGCCTGTCTCTGCCTGTCCCTGCCTGTCTCGGTCTGTCTCAGCTTGTCTCTGAATGTCACTGCATGTCTCTGTCTGTCTCTGTCTGTCTCTGTCTGTCTCTGTCTGTCTGTGTCTGTCTCTGTCATTCTGTCTGTCTCTGCCTGTCCCTGTCTGTCTCTGTCTGTCTCTGTCTGTCTCTGTCTGTCTCTGTCTGTCTCTGTCTGCTTCTTTCTGTCTCTGTCTATCTCTGTTTCTCTCTGTCAGTTTCTGTCTGCGTCCGCCTGTCTCTGTCTTTCTGCCTGTCTCTGCCTGTCCCTGCCTGTCTCGGTCTGTCTCAGCTTGTCTCTGAATGTCACTGCATGTCTCTGTCTGTCTCTGTCTGTCTCTGTCTGTCTCTGTCTGTCTGTGTCTGTCTCTGTCATTCTGTCTGTCTCTGCCTGTCCCTGTCTGTCTCTGTCTGTCTCTGTCTGTCTCTGTCTGACTCTGTCTGTCTCTGTCTGTCTCTGTCTGTCTCTGTCTTTCTGTCTGTCTCTGCCTGTCCCTGTCTGTCTCTGTCTGCCTCTGTCTGTCTCTGTCTGTCTCTGTCTGTCTCTGTCTGTCTCTGCCTTTCTCTGTCTGTCTGTGTCTGTCTCTGTCTGTCTCTGTCTTTCTATCTGTCTCTGCCTGTCTCTGCCTGTCTCTGCCTGTCTCTGCCTGTCTCTGTCTGTCTCTGTCTGTCTCTGCCTTTCTCTGTCTATCTCTGCCTGTTTCTGGTTGTGTCTGACTGTCTCTGTCTGTCTCTGTCTGTCTCTGTCTGTCTCTGTCTGTCTCTGTCTGTCTCTGTCTGTATCCGTCTTTCTATCTGTCTCTGCCTGTCTCTGCCTGTATCTGTCTGTCTCTGTCTGTCTGTGTCTGTCTCTGCCTGTCTCTGCCTGTCTCTGCCTGTCTCTGCCTGTCTCTGCCTGTCTCCGTCTGTCTCTGTCTGCCTCTGTCTGTCTCTGTCTGTCTCTGTCTGTCTCTGTCTGCGTCTGCCTGTCTCTGTCTGTCTCTGTCTGTCTCTGTCTGTCTCTGTCTGTCTCTGTCTGTCTCTGTCTGTCTCTGTCTGTCTCTGTCTGTCCCTGTCTGTCTCTGTCTGTCACTGTCTGTCTCTGTCTGTCTCTGTCTGTCTCTGTCAGGCTCTGCCTGTCACTGTCTGTCTCTGTCTGTCTCTGTCTGTTTCTTTCTGTCTCTGTCTATCTCTGTCTATCTCTGTCTGTCTCTGTCTGTTTCTGTCTGCGTCTGCCTGTCTCTGCCTGTCACTGTCTGTCTCTGTCTGTCTCTGTCTGTCTCTGTCTGTCTCTGTCTGTCTCTGTCTGTTCTGTCTGTCTCTGTCTGTCTCTGTCTGTCTCAGCCTTTCTCTGTCTGTCTCTGTCTGTCTCTATCTGTCTCTGGCTGTCTCTGCCTTTCTCTGTCTGTCTCTGTCTGTCTCTATCTGTCTCTGTCTGTCTCTATCTGTCTCTGCATGTCTCTGTGTGTTTATCTGCCTCTGTCTGTCTCTGCCTGTCTCTGTCTGTCTCTGTCTGTCTCTATCTGTCTCTGTCTGTCTCTATCTGTCTCTGTCTGTCTCTGCCTTTCTCTGTCTGTCTCTGTCTGTCTGTGTCTGGCTCTGTCTGTCTTTGTCTGTCTCTGCCTGTCTCTGTCTTTCTGTCTGTCTCTGCCTGTCTCTGCCTGTCTCTGTCTGTCTCGGTCTGCCTCTGTCAGTCTCTGCCAGTCTCTGTCTGTCTCTGTCTGTCTCTGTCTGTCTCTGTCGGTCTCTGTCTGCCTCTGTCTGTCTCTGTCTGTCTGTGTCTGTCTCTGTCTGTCTCTGTCTTTCTATCTGTCTCTGCCTGTCTCTGCCTGTCCCTGCCTGTCTCTGTCTGTCTCTGTCTGTCTCTGCCTGTCTCTGCCTGTCTCTGCCTGTCTCTGTCTGTCTCTGTCTGTCTTTGTCTGTCTCTGTCTGTCTCTGTCTGTCTCTGTCTGTCTCTGTCTGTCTCTGCCTGTCTCTGTCTGTCTCTGTCTGTCCCTGCCTGTCTCTGTCTGTCTGTGTCAGTCTCTGTCAGGCTCTGCCTGTCACTGTCTGTCTCTGTCTGTCTCTGTCTGTCTCTGTCTGTCTCTGTCTGTCTTTGTCTGTCTCTGTCTGTCTCTGTCTGTCTCTGTCTGTCTCTGTCTGTCTCTGTCTGTCTCTGTCTGTCTCTGTCTGTCTCTGTCTGTCTCTGTCTGTCTCTGTCTGTCTCTGTCTGTATCTGTCTTTCTATCTATCTCTGCCTGTCTCTGCCTGTATCTGTCTGTCTCTGTCTGTCTGTGTCTGTCTCTGCCTGTCTCTGCCTGTCTCTGCCTGTCTCTGCCTGTCTCTGCCTGTCTCAGTCTGTCTCTGTCTGCCTCTGTCTGTCTCTGTCTGTCTCTGTCAGCGTCTGCCTGTCTCTGTCTTTCTGTCTGTCTCAGTCTGTCTCTGTCTGTCTCTGTCTGTCTCTGTCTGTCTCTGTCTGTCTCTGCCTGTCTCTGCCTGTCTCTGCCTGTCTCTGTCTGTCTCTGTCTGTCTCTGCCTTTCTCTGTCTGTCTCTGCCTGTTTCTGGTTGTGTCTGACTGTCTCTTTCTGTCCATCTGTCTCTGCATGTCTCTGTGTGTTTATCTGTCTCTGTCTGTCTCTGTCTGTCTCTGTCTGTCTTTGTCTGTCTCTGTCTGTCTCTGTCTGTCTCTGTCTGTCTCTGTCTGTCTCTGTCTGTCTCTGTCTGTCTCTGTCTGTCTCTGTCTGTCTCTGTCTGTCTCTGTCTGTCTCTGTCTGTCTCTGTCTGTCTCTGTCTGTCTCTGTCTGTATCTGTCTTTCTATCTGTCTCTGCCTGTCTCTGCCTGTATCTGTCTGTCTCTGTCTGTCTGTGTCTGTCTCTGCCTGTCTCTGCCTGTCTCTGCCTGTCTCTGCCTGTCTCTGCCTGTCTCAGTCTGTCTCTGTCTGCCTCTGTCTGTCTCTGTCTGTCTCTGTCTGCGTCTGCCTGTCTCTGTCTTTCTGTCTGTCTCTGTCTGTTTCTGTCTGCGTCTGCCTGTCTCTGCCTGTCACTGTCTGTCTCTGTCTGTCTCTGTCTGTCTCTGTCTGTCTCTGTCTGTCTCTGTCTTTCTGTCTGTCTCTGTCTGTCTCTGTCTGTCTCTGTCTGTCTCTGTCTGTCTCTGTCTGTCTCTGTCTGTTTCTGTCTGTCTCTGTCTGTATCTGTCTATCTCTGTCTGCCTCTGTCTGTCTCTGTCTTTCTATCTGTCTCTGTCTGTCTCTGTCTTTCTATCTGTCTCTGTCAGTCTCTGTCTGTCTCTGTCTGTCTCTGTCTGTCTCTGTCAGCCTCTGTCTGTTTCTGTCTGTCTCTGCCTGTCCCTGTCTGTCTCTGTCTGTCTCTGTCTGCCTCTATCTGTCTCTGTCTGTCTCTGTCTGTTTCTTTCTGTCTCTGTCTATCTCTGTCTATCTCTGTCTGTCTCTGTCTGTTTCTGTCTGCGTCTGCCTGTCTCTGCCTGTCACTGTCTGTCTCTGTCTGTCTCTGTCTGTCTCTGTCTGTCTCTGTCTGTCTCTGTCTGTTCTGTCTGTCTCTGTCTGTCTCTGTCTGTCTCAGCCTTTCTCTGTCTGTCTCTGTCTGTCTCTATCTGTCTCTGGCTGTCTCTGCCTTTCTCTGTCTGTCTCTGTCTGTCTCTATCTGTCTCTGTCTGTCTCTATCTGTCTCTGTCTGTCTCTGTCTGTCTCAGCCTTTCTCTGTCTGTCTCTGCCTGTCTCTGTCTGTCTCTGTCTGTCTCTATCTGTCTCTGTCTGTCTCTATCTGTCTCTGTCTGTCTCTGCCTTTCTCTGTCTGTCTCTGTCTGTCTGTGTCTGGCTCTGTCTGTCTTTGTCTGTCTCTGCCTGTCTCTGTCTTTCTGTCTGTCTCTGCCTGTCTCTGCCTGTCTCTGTCTGTCTCGGTCTGCCTCTGTCAGTCTCTGCCAGTCTCTGTCTGTCTCTGTCTGTCTCTGTCTGTCTCTGTCGGTCTCTGTCTGCCTCTGTCTGTCTCTGTCTGTCTGTGTCTGTCTCTGTCTGTCTCTGTCTTTCTATCTGTCTCTGCCTGTCTCTGCCTGTCCCTGCCTGTCTCTGTCTGTCTCTGTCTGTCTCTGCCTGTCTCTGCCTGTCTCTGCCTGTCTCTGCCTGTCCCTGTCTGTCTCTGTCTGTCCCTGCCTGTCTCTGTCTGTCTGTGTCAGTCTCTGTCAGGCTCTGCCTGTCACTGTCTGTCTCTGTCTGTCTCTGTCTGTCTCTGTCTGTCTCTGTCTGTCTTTGTCTGTCTCTGTCTGTCTCTGTCTGTCTCTGTCTGTCTCTGTCTGTCTCTGTCTGTCTCTGTCTGTCTCTGTCTGTCTCTGTCTGTCTCTGTCTGTCTCTGTCTGTCTCTGTCTGTCTCTGTCTGTCTCTGTCTGTCTCTGTCTGTCTCTGTCTGTATCTGTCTTTCTATCTATCTCTGCCTGTCTCTGCCTGTATCTGTCTGTCTCTGTCTGTCTGTGTCTGTCTCTGTCTGTCTCTGCCTGTCTCTGCCTGTCTCTGCCTGTCTCTGCCTGTCTCAGTCTGTCTCTGTCTGCCTCTGTCTGTCTCTGTCTGTCTCTGTCAGCGTCTGCCTGTCTCTGTCTTTCTGTCTGTCTCAGTCTGTCTCTGTCTGTCTCTGTCTGTCTCTGTCTGTCTCTGTCTGTCTCTGCCTGTCTCTGCCTGTCTCTGCCTGTCTCTGTCTGTCTCTGTCTGTCTCTGCCTTTCTCTGTCTGTCTCTGCCTGTTTCTGGTTGTGTCTGACTGTCTCTTTCTGTCCATCTGTCTCTGCATGTCTCTGTGTGTTTATCTGTCTCTGTCTGTCTCTGTCTGTCTCTGTCTGTCTTTGTCTGTCTCTGTCTGTCTCTGTCTGTCTCTGTCTGTCTCTGTCTGTCTCTGTCTGTCTCTGTCTGTCTCTGTCTGTCTCTGTCTGTCTCTGTCTGTCTCTGTCTGTCTCTGTCTGTCTCTGTCTGTCTCTGTCTGTCTCTGTCTGTCTCTGTCTGTATCTGTCTTTCTATCTGTCTCTGCCTGTCTCTGCCTGTATCTGTCTGTCTCTGTCTGTCTGTGTCTGTCTCTGCCTGTCTCTGCCTGTCTCTGCCTGTCTCTGCCTGTCTCTGCCTGTCTCAGTCTGTCTCTGTCTGTCTCTGTCTGTCTCTGTCTGTCTCTGTCTGACTCTGTCTGTCTCTGTCTGTTTCTGTCTGTCTCTGTCTGTATCTGTCTATCTCTGTCTGCCTCTGTCTGTCTCTGTCTTTCTATCTGTCTCTGTCTGTCTCTGTCTTTCTATCTGTCTCTGTCAGTCTCTGTCTGTCTCTGTCTGTCTCTGTCTGTCTCTGTCAGCCTCTGTCTGTCTCTGTCTGTCTCTGCCTGTCCCTGTCTGTCTCTGTCTGTCTCTGTCTGCCTCTATCTGTCTCTGTCTGTCTCTGTCTGTTTCTTTCTGTCTCTGTCTATCTCTGTCTATCTCTGTCTGTCTCTGTCTGTTTCTGTCTGCGTCTGCCTGTCTCTGCCTGTCACTGTCTGTCTCTGTCTGTCTCTGTCTGTCTCTGTCTGTCTCTGTCTGTTCTGTCTGTCTCTGTCTGTCTCTGTCTGTCTCAGCCTTTCTCTGTCTGTCTCTGTCTGTCTCTATCTGTCTCTGGCTGTCTCTGCCTTTCTCTGTCTGTCTCTGTCTGTCTTTATCTGTCTCTGTCTGTCTCTATCTGTCTCTGCATGTCTCTGTGTGTTTATCTGCCTCTGTCTGTCTCTGCCTGTCTCTGTCTGTCTCTGTCTGTCTCTATCTGTCTCTGTCTGTCTCTATCTGTCTCTGTCTGTCTCTGCCTTTCTCTGTCTGTCTCTGTCTGTCTGTGTCTGGCTCTGTCTGTCTTTGTCTGTCTCTGCCTGTCTCTGTCTTTCTGTCTGTCTCTGCCTGTCTCTGCCTGTCTCTGTCTGTCTCGGTCTGCCTCTGTCAGTCTCTGCCAGTCTCTGTCTGTCTCTGTCTGTCTCTGTCTGTCTCTGTCGGTCTCTGTCTGCCTCTGTCTGTCTCTGTCTGTCTGTGTCTGTCTCTGTCTGTCTCTGTCTTTCTATCTGTCTCTGCCTGTCTCTGCCTGTCCCTGCCTGTCTCTGTCTGTCTCTGTCTGTCTCTGCCTGTCTCTGCCTGTCTCTGCCTGTCTCTGCCTGTCTCTGTCTGTCTCTGTCTGTCCCTGCCTGTCTCTGTCTGTCTGTGTCAGTCTCTGTCAGGCTCTGCCTGTCACTGTCTGTCTCTGTCTGTCTCTGTCTGTCTCTGTCTGTCTCTGTCTGTCTTTGTCTGTCTCTGTCTGTCTCTGTCTGTCTCTGTCTGTCTCTGTCTGTCTCTGTCTGTCTCTGTCTGTCTCTGTCTGTCTCTGTCTGTCTCTGTCTGTCTCTGTCTGTCTCTGTCTGTCTCTGTCTGTATCTGTCTTTCTATCTGTCTCTGCCTGTCTCTGCCTGTATCTGTCTGTCTCTGTCTGTCTGTGTCTGTCTCTGCCTGTCTCTGCCTGTCTCTGCCTGTCTCTGCCTGTCTCTGCCTGTCTCAGTCTGTCTCTGTCTGCCTCTGTCTGTCTCTGTCTGTCTCTGTCAGCGTCTGCCTGTCTCTGTCTTTCTGTCTGTCTCAGTCTGTCTCTGTCTGTCTCTGTCTGTCTCTGTCTGTCTCTGTCAGTCTCTGCCAGTCTCTGTCTGTCTCTGTCTGTCTCTGTCTGTCTCTGTCTGTCTCTGTCTGTCTCTGTCTGTCTCTGTCTGTCTCTGTCTGTATCTGTCTTTCTATCTGTCTCTGCCTGTCTCTGCCTGTATCTGTCTGTCTCTGTCTGTCTGTGTCTGTCTCTGCCTGTCTCTGCCTGTCTCTGCCTGTCTCTGCCTGTCTCTGCCTGTCTCAGTCTGTCTCTGTCTGCCTCTGTCTGTCTCTGTCTGTCTCTGTCAGCGTCTGCCTGTCTCTGTCTTTCTGTCTGTCTCAGTCTGTCTCTGTCTGTCTCTGTCTGTCTCTGTCTGTCTCTGCCTGTCTCTGCCTGTCTCTGCCTGCCTCTGTCTGTCTCTGTCTGTCTCTGCCTTTCTCTGTCTGTCTCTGCCTGTTTCTGGTTGTGTCTGACTGTCTCTTTCTGTCCATCTGTCTCTGCATGTCTCTGTGTGTTTATCTGTCTCTGTCTGTCTCTGTCTGTCTCTGTCTGTCTTTGTCTGTCTCTGTCTGTCTCTGTCTGTCTCTGTCTGTCTCTGTCTGTCTCTGTCTGTCTCTGTCTGTCTCTGTCTGTCTCTGTCTGTCTCTGTCTGTCTCTGTCTGTCTCTGTCTGTCTCTGTCTGTCTCTGTCTGTATCTGTCTTTCTATCTGTCTCTGCCTGTCTCTGCCTGTATCTGTCTGTCTCTGTCTGTCTGTGTCTGTCTCTGCCTGTCTCTGCCTGTCTCTGCCTGTCTCTGCCTGTCTCTGCCTGTCTCAGTCTGTCTCTGTCTGCCTCTGTCTGTCTCTGTCTGTCTCTGTCAGCGTCTGCCTGTCTCTGTCTTTCTGTCTGTCTCAGTCTGTCTCTGTCTGTCTCTGTCTGTCTCTGTCTGTCTCTGTCAGTCTCTGCCAGTCTCTGTCTGTCTCTGTCTGTCTCTGTCTGTCTCTGTCTGTCTCTGTCTGTCTCTGTCTGTCTCTGTCTGTCTCTGTCTGTATCTGTCTTTCTATCTGTCTCTGCCTGTCTCTGCCTGTATCTGTCTGTCTCTGTCTGTCTGTGTCTGTCTCTGCCTGTCTCTGCCTGTCTCTGCCTGTCTCTGCCTGTCTCTGCCTGTCTCAGTCTGTCTCTGTCTGCCTCTGTCTGTCTCTGTCTGTCTCTGTCAGCGTCTGCCTGTCTCTGTCTTTCTGTCTGTCTCAGTCTGTCTCTGTCTGTCTCTGTCTGTCTCTGTCTGTCTCTGTCTGTCTCTGCCTGTCTCTGCCTGTCTCTGCCTGCCTCTGTCTGTCTCTGTCTGTCTCTGCCTTTCTCTGTCTGTCTCTGCCTGTTTCTGGTTGTGTCTGACTGTCTCTTTCTGTCCATCTGTCTCTGCATGTCTCTGTGTGTTTATCTGTCTCTGTCTGTCTCTGTCTGTCTGTGTCTGTCTCTGCCTGTCTCTGCCTGTCTCTGCCTGTCTCTGCCTGTCTCTGCCTGTCTCAGTCTGTCTCTGTCTGCCTCTGTCTGTCTCTGTCTGTCTCTGTCTGCGTCTGCCTGTCTCTGTCTTTCTGTCTGTCTCTGTCTGTCTCTGTCTGTCTCTGTCTGTCTCTGTCTGTCTCTGTCTGTCTCTGTCTGTTTCTGTCTGTCTCTGTCTGTATCTGTCTATCTCTGTCTGCCTCTGTCTGTCTCTGTCTTTCTATCTGTCTCTGTCTGTCTCTGTCTTTCTATCTGTCTCTGTCAGTCTCTGTCTGTCTCTGTCTGTCTCTGTCTGTCTCTGTCAGCCTCTGTCTGTCTCTGTCTGTCTCTGCCTGTCCCTGTCTGTCTCCGTCTGTCTCTGTCTGCCTCTATCTGTCTCTGTCTGTCTCTGTCTGTTTCTTTCTGTCTCTGTCTATCTCTGTCTATCTCTGTCTGTCTCTGTCTGTTTCTGTCTGCGTCTGCCTGTCTCTGCCTGTCACTGTCTGTCTCTGTCTGTCTCTGTCTGTCTCTGTCTGTCTCTGTCTGTCTCTGTCTGTTCTGTCTGTCTCTGTCTGTCTCTGTCTGTCTCAGCCTTTCTCTGTCTGTCTCTGTCTGTCTCTATCTGTCTCTGGCTGTCTCTGCCTTTCTCTGTCTGTCTCTGCCTGTTTCTGGTTGTGTCTGACTGTCTCTTTCTGTCCATCTGTCTCTGCATGTCTCTGTGTGTTTATCTGCCTCTGTCTGTCTCTGCCTGTCTCTGTCTGTCTCTGTCTGTCTCTGTCTGTCTCTGTCTGTCTCTGTCTGTCTCTGCCTTTCTCTGTCTGTCTCTGTCTGTCTCTGTCTGTCTCTGCCTGTCTCTGCCTGTCTCTGCCTGTCTCTGCCTGTCTCTGTCTGTCTCTGTCTGTCCCTGCCTGTCTCTGTCTGTCTGTGTCAGTCTCTGTCAGGCTCTGCCTGTCACTGTCTGTCTCTGTCTGTCTCTGCCTGTCTCTGTCTGTCTCTGTCTGTCTTTGTCTGTCTCTGTCTGTCTCTGTCTGTCTCTGTCTGTCTCTGTCTGTCTCTGTCTGTCTCTGTCTGTCTCTGTCTGTCTCTGTCTGTCTCTGTCTGTTTCTGTCTGTCTCTGTCTGTATCTGTCTATCTCTGTCTGCCTCTGTCTGTCTCTGTCTTTCTATCTGTCTCTGTCTGTCTCTGTCTTTCTATCTGTCTCTGTCAGTCTCTGTCTGTCTCTGTCTGTCTCTGTCTGTCTCTGTCAGCCTCTGTATGTCTCTGTCTGTCTCTGCCTGTCCCTGTCTGTCTCCGTCTGTCTCTGTCTGCCTCTATCTGTCTCTGTCTGTCTCTGTCTGTTTCTTTCTGTCTCTGTCTATCTCTGTCTATCTCTGTCTGTCTCTGTCTGTTTCTGTCTGCGTCTGCCTGTCTCTGCCTGTCACTGTCTGTCTCTGTCTGTCTCTGTCTGTCTCTGTCTGTCTCTGTCTGTTCTGTCTGTCTCTGTCTGTCTCTGTCTGTCTCAGCCTTTCTCTGTCTGTCTCTGTCTGTCTCTGCCTTTCTCTGTCTGTCTCTATCTGTCTCTGTCTGTCTCTGCCTGTTTCTGGTTGTGTCTGACTGTCTCTTTCTGTCCATCTGTCTCTGCATGTCTCTGTGTGTTTATCTGCCTCTGTCTGTCTCTGCCTGTCTCTGTCTGTCTCTGTCTGTCTCTGTCTGTCTCTGTCTGTCTCTGTCTGTCTCTGCCTTTCTCTGTCTGTCTCTATCTGTCTCTGTCTGTCTCTATCTGTCTCTGTCTGTCTCTGCCTTTCTCTGTCTGTCTCTGTCTGTCTGTGTCTGGCTCTGTCTGTCATTGTCTGTCTCTGCCTGTCTCTGTCTTTCTGTCTGTCTCTGCCTGTCTCTGCCTGTCTCTGTCTGTCTCGGTCTGCCTCTGTCAGTCTCTGCCAGTCTCTGTCTGTCTCTGTCTGTCTCTGTCTGTCTCTGTCGGTCTCTGTCTGCCTCTGTCTGTCTCTGTCTGTCTGTGTCTGTCTCTGTCTGTCTCTGTCTTTCTATCTGTCTCTGCCTGTCTCTGCCTGTCCCTGCCTGTCTCTGTCTGTCTCTGTCTGTCTCTGCCTGTCTCTGCCTGTCTCTGCCTGTCTCTGCCTGTCTCTGTCTGTCTCTGTCTGTCCCTGCCTGTCTCTGTCTGTCTGTGTCAGTCTCTGTCAGGCTCTGCCTGTCACTGTCTGTCTCTGTCTGTCTCTGTCTGTCTCTGTCTGTCTCTGTCTGTCTTTGTCTGTCTCTGTCTGTCTCTGTCTGTCTCTGTCTGTCTCTGTCTGTCTCTGTCTGTCTCTGTCTGTCTCTGTCTGTCTCTGTCTGTCTCTGTCTGTCTCTGTCTGTATCTGTCTTTCTATCTGTCTCTGCCTGTCTCTGCCTGTATCTGTCTGTCTCTGTCTGTCTGTGTCTGTCTCTGCCTGTCTCTGCCTGTCTCTGCCTGTCTCTGCCTGTCTCTGCCTGTATCTGTCTGTCTCTGTCTGTCTGTGTCTGTCTCTGCCTGTCTCTGCCTGTCTCTGCCTGTCTCTGCCTGTCTCTGCCTGTCTCAGTCTGTCTCTGTCTGCCTCTGTCTGTCTCTGTCTGTCTCTGTCTGCGTCTGCCTGTCTCTGTCTTTCTGTCTGTCTCTGTCTGTCTCTGTCTGTCTCTGTCTGTCTCTGTCTGTCTCTGTCTGTCTCTGTCTGTTTCTGTCCGTCTCTGTCTGTATCTGTCTTTCTATCTGTCTCTGCCTGTCACTGCCTGTCTCTGTCTGTCACTGTCTGTCTCTGTCTGTCTCTGTCTGTCTCTGTCTGCTTCTTTCTGTCTCTGTCTATCTCTGCCTCCCTCTGTCTGTTTCTGTCTGCGTCCGCCTGTCTCTGTCTTTCTGCCTGCCTCTGCCTGTCCCTGCTTGTCTCGGTCTGTCTCAGCCTGTCTCTGAATGTCACTGCATGTCTCTGTCCGTATGTGTCTGTCTCTGTCTGTCTCTGTCTATCTCTCTCTATCTCTGTCTGCCTCTGTCTGTCTCTGTCTTTCTATCTGTCTCTGTCTGTCTCTGTCTTTCTATCTGTCTCTGTCAGTCTCTGTCTGTCTCTGTCTGTCTCTGTCTGTCTCTGTCTGTCTCTGTCTGCCTCTGTCTGTCTCTGTCTGTCTCTGCCTGTCCCTGTCTGTCTCTGTCTGTCTCTGTCTGCCTCTATCTGTCTCTGTCTCTCTCTGTCTGTTTCTTTCTGTCTCTGTCTATCTCTGTCTATCTCTGTCTGTCTCTGTCTGTTTCTGTCTGCGTCTGCCTGTCTCTGCCTGTCACTGTCTGTCTCTGTCTGTCTCTGTCTGTCTCTGTCTGTCTCTGTCTGTCTCTGTCTGTCTCTGTCTGTCTCTGTATGTCTCAGCCTTTCTCTGTCTGTCTCTGTCTGTCTCTATCTGTCTCTGGCTGTCTCTGCCTTTCTCTGACTGTCTCTGCCTGTTTCTGGTTGTGTCTGACTGTCTCTTTCTGTCCATCTGTCTCTGCATGTCTCTGTGTGTTTATCTGTCTCTGTCTGTCTCTGTCTGTCTCTGTCTGTCTTTGTCTGTCTCTGTCTGTCTCTGTCTGCCTCTGTCTGCCTCTGTCTGTCTCTGTCTGCGTCTGCCTGTCTCTGTCTTTCTATCTGTCTCTGTCTGTCTCTGTCTTTCTATCTGTCTCTGTCTGTCTCTGTCTTTCTATCTGTCTCTGTCAGTCTCTGTCTGTCTCTGTCTGTCTCTGTCTGTCTCTGTCTGTCTCTGTCTGTCTCTGTCTGTCTCTGTCTGTCTCTGTCTGTCTCTGCCTTTCTCTGTCTGTCTCTGCCTGTTTCTGGTTGTGTCTGACTGTCTCTTTCTGTCCATCTGTCTCTGCATGTCTCTGTGTGTTTATCTGTCTCTGTCTGTCTCTGTCTGTCCCTGTCTGTCTCTGTCTGTCACTGTCTGTCTCTGTCTGTCTCTGTCTGTCTCTGTCTGTCTCTGTCTGTCTCTGTCTGCTTCTTTCTGTCTCTGTCTATCTCTGTCTCCCTCTGTCTGTTTCTGTCTGCGTCCGCCTGTCTCTGTCTTTCTGCCTGCCTCTGCCTGTCCCTGCTTGTCTCGGTCTGTCTCAGCCTGTCTCTGAATGTCACTGCATGTCTCTGTCCGTATGTGTCTGTCTCTGTCTGTCTCTGTCTGTCTCTGTCTGCCTCTGTCTGTCTCTGTCTTTCTATCTGTCTCTGTCTGTCTCTGTCTTTCTATCTGTCTCTGTCAGTCTCTGTCTGTCTCTGTCTGTCTCTGTCTGTCTCTGTCTGCCTCTGTCTGTCTCTGTCTGTCTCTGCATGTCTCTGTCTGTCTCTGTCTGTCTCTGTCTGCCTCTATCTGTCTCTGTCTGTCTCTGTCTGTCTCTGCCTGTCTCTGTCTTTCTGTCTGTCTCTGCCTGTCTCTGCCTGTCTCTGTCTGTATCGGTCTGTCTCTGTCTGTCTCTGTCTTTCTATCTGTCTCTGCCTGTCTCTCCCTGTCTCTATCTGCCTCTGTCTGCCTCTGTCTGTCTCTGTCTGTCTCTGTCTGTCTCTGTCTGCCTCTGTCTGTCTCTGTCTGTCTCTGTCTGTTTCTTTCTGTCTCTGTCTATCTCTGCCTGTCTCTGTCTGTTTGTGTCTGCGTCTGTCTGTCTCTGTCTGTCTCTGTCTGTCTCTGTCTGTCTCTGTCTGCCTCTGTCTCTGTCTGTTTCTTTCTGTCTCTGTCTATCGCTCTCTATCTCTGTCTGTTTCTGTCTGCGTCTGCCTGTCTCTGTCTTTCTGTCTGTCTCGGTCTGTCTCTGTCTGTCTCTGTCTGTCTCTGTCTGTCTCTGTCTTTCTATCTGTCTCTGCCTGTCTCTGCATGTCTCTGCCAGTCTCTGCCTGTCTCTGTCTGTCTCTGTCTGTCTCTGTCTGTCTCTGTCTGTCTCTGTCTGCCTCTGTCTGCCTCTGTCTGTCTCTGTCTGTCTCTGTCTGTCTCTGTCTGTCTCTGTCTGTCTCTGTCTGTCTCTGTCTGTCTCTGTCTTTCTATCTGTCTCTGCCTGTCTCTGCCTGTCCCTGCCTGTCTCTGTCTGTCTCTGTCAGTCTCTGTCAGCCTCTGCCTGTCACTGTCTTTTTCTGTCTGTCTCTGTCTGTCTCTGTCTGTCTCTGTCTGTCTCTGTCTGTCTCTGTCTGTCTCTGTCTGTCTCTGCCTTTCTCTGTCTGTCTCTGCCTGTTTCTGGTTGTGTCTGACTGTCTCTTTCTGTCCATCTGTCTCTGCATGTCTCTGTGTGTTTATCTGTCTCTGTCTGTCTCTGTCTGTCTCTGTCTGTCCCTGTCTGTCTCTGTCTGTCACTGTCTGTCTCTGTCTGTCTCTGTCTGTCTCTGTCTGCTTCTTTCTGTCTCTGTCTATCTCTGTCTCCCTCTGTCTGTTTCTGTCTGCGTCCGCCTGTCTCTGTCTTTCTGCCTGCCTCTGCCTGTCCCTGCTTGTCTCGGTCTGTCTCAGCCTGTCTCTGAATGTCACTGCATGTCTCTGTCCGTATGTGTCTGTCTCTGTCTGTCTCTGTCTGTCTCTGTCTGCCTCTGTCTGTCTCTGTCTTTCTATCTGTCTCTGTCTGTCTCTGTCTTTCTATCTGTCTCTGTCAGTCTCTGTCTGTCTCTGTCTGTCTCTGTCTGTCTCTGTCTGCCTCTGTCTGTCTCTGTCTGTCTCTGCATGTCTCTGTCTGTCTCTGTCTGTCTCTGTCTGCCTCTATCTGTCTCTGTCTGTCTCTGTCTGTTTCTTTCTGTCTCTGTCTATCTCTGTCTATCTCTGTCTGTCTCTGTCTGTTTCTGTCTGCGTCTGCCTGTCTCTGCCTGTCACTGTCTGTCTCTGTCTGTCTCTGTCTGTCTCTGTCTGTCTCTGTCTGTCTCTGTCTGTCTCTGTCTGCCTCTGTCTGTCTCTGTCTGCCTCTGTCTGCCTCTGTCTGTCTCTGTCTGCCTCTGTCTGCCTCTGTCTGTCTCTGTCTGTCTCTGTCTGTCTCTGTCTGCCTCTGTCTGTCTCTGTCTGCCTCTGTCTGCCTCTGTCTGTCTCTGTCTGTCTCTGTCTGTCTCTGTCTGTTTCTTTCTGTCTCTATCTATCGCTGTCTATCTCTGTCAGTTTCTGTCTGCGTCTGCCTGTCTCTGTCTTTCTGTCTGTCTCGGTCTGTCTCTGTCTCTCTCTGTCTGTCTCTGTCTTTCTATCTGTCTCTGCCTGTCTCTGCATGTCTCTGCCAGTCTCTGCCTGTCTCTGTCTGTCTCTGTCTGTCTCTGTCTGTCTCTGTCTGTCTCTGTCTGCCTCTGTCTGCCTCTGTCTGTCTCTGTCTGTCTCTGTCTGTCTCTGTCTGTCTCTGTCTGTCTCTGTCTGTCTCTGTCTGTCTCTGTCTTTCTATCTGTCTCTGCCTGTCTCTGCCTGTCCCTGCCTGTCTCAGCCTGTCTCTGAATGTCACTGCATGTCTCTGTCCGTATGTGTCTGTCTCTGTCTGTCTCTGTCTGTCTCTGTCTGCCTCTGTCTGTCTCTGTCTTTCTATCTGTCTCTGTCTGTCTCTGTCTTTCTATCTGTCTCTGTCAGTCTCTGTCTGTCTCTGTCTGTCTCTGTCTGTCTCTGTCTGCCTCTGTCTGTCTCTGTCTGTCTCTGCATGTCTCTGTCTGTCTCTGTCTGTCTCTGTCTGCCTCTATCTGTCTCTGTCTGTCTCTGTCTGTTTCTTTCTGTCTCTGTCTATCTCTGTCTATCTCTGTCTGTCTCTGTCTGTTTCTGTCTGCGTCTGCCTGTCTCTGCCTGTCACTGTCTGTCTCTGTCTGTCTCTGTCTGTCTCTGTCTGTCTCTGTCTGTCTCTGTCTGTCTCTGTCTGCCTCTGTCTGTCTCTGTCTGCCTCTGTCTGCCTCTGTCTGTCTCTGTCTGTCTCTGTCTGTCTCTGTCTGTCTCTGTCTGTCTCTGCCTTTCTCTGTCTGTCTCTGTCTGTCTGTGTCTGGCTCTGTCTGTCTTTGTCTGTCTCTGCCTGTCTCTGTCTTTCTGTCTGTCTCTGCCTGTCTCTGCCTGTCTCTGTCTGTCTCGGTCTGCCTCTGTCAGTCTCTGCCAGTCTCTGTCTGTCTCTGTCTGTCTCTGTCTGTCTCTGTCGGTCTCTGTCTGCCTCTGTCTGCCTCTGTCTGTCTCTGTCTGTCTCTGTCTGTCTCTGTCTGTTTGTGTCTGCGTCTGTCTGTCTCTGTCTGTCTCTGTCTGTCTCTGTCTGTCTCTGTCTGCCTCTGTCTCTGTCTGTTTCTTTCTGTCTCTATCTATCGCTGTCTATCTCTGTCAGTTTCTGTCTGCGTCTGCCTGTCTCTGTCTTTCTGTCTGTCTCGGTCTGTCTCTGTCTCTCTCTGTCTGTCTCTGTCTTTCTATCTGTCTCTGCCTGTCTCTGCATGTCTCTGTCTGCCTCTGTCTGCCTCTGTCTGTCTCTGTCTGTCTCTGTCTGTCTCTGTCTGTCTCTGTCTGTCTCTGTCTGTCTCTGTCTGTCTCTGTCTTTCTATCTGTCTCTGCCTGTCTCTGCATGTCTCTGCCAGTCTCTGCCTGTCTCTGTCTGTCTCTGTCTGTCTCTGTCTGTTTGTGTCTGCGTCTGTCTGTCTCTGTCTGTCTCTGTCTGTCTCTGTCTGTCTCTGTCTGTCTCTGTCTGTCTCTGTCTGTCTCTGTCTGCCTCTGTCTCTGTCTGTTTCTTTCTGTCTCTGTCTATCGCTCTCTATCTCTGTCTGTTTCTGTCTGCGTCTGCCTGTCTCTGTCTTTCTGTCTGTCTCGGTCTGTCTCTGTCTGTCTCTGTCTGTCTCTGTCTGTCTCTGTCTTTCTATCTGTCTCTGCCTGTCTCTGCATGTCTCTGCCAGTCTCTGCCTGTCTCTGTCTGTCTCTGTCTGTCTCTGTCTGTCTCTGTCTGTCTCTGTCTGCCTCTGTCTGCCTCTGTCTGTCTCTGTCTGTCTCTGTCTGTCTCTGTCTGTCTCTGTCTGTCTCTGTCTGTCTCTGTCTGTCTCTGTCTGTCTCTGCCTTTCTCTGTCTGTCTCTGCCTGTTTCTGGTTGTGTCTGACTGTCTCTTTCTGTCCATCTGTCTCTGCATGTCTCTGTGTGTTTATCTGTCTCTGTCTGTCTCTGTCTGTCCCTGTCTGTCTCTGTCTGTCACTGTCTGTCTCTGTCTGTCTCTGTCTGTCTCTGTCTGCTTCTTTCTGTCTCTGTCTATCTCTGTCTCCCTCTGTCTGTTTCTGTCTGCGTCCGCCTGTCTCTGTCTTTCTGCCTGCCTCTGCCTGTCCCTGCTTGTCTCGGTCTGTCTCAGCCTGTCTCTGAATGTCACTGCATGTCTCTGTCCGTATGTGTCTGTCTCTGTCTGTCTCTGTCTGTCTCTGTCTGCCTCTGTCTGTCTCTGTCTTTCTATCTGTCTCTGTCTGTCTCTGTCTTTCTATCTGTCTCTGTCAGTCTCTGTCTGTCTCTGTCTGTCTCTGTCTGTCTCTGTCTGCCTCTGTCTGTCTCTGTCTGTCTCTGCATGTCTCTGTCTGTCTCTGTCTGTCTCTGTCTGCCTCTATCTGTCTCTGTCTGTCTCTGTCTGTTTCTTTCTGTCTCTGTCTATCTCTGTCTATCTCTGTCTGTCTCTGTCTGTTTCTGTCTGCGTCTGCCTGTCTCTGCCTGTCACTGTCTGTCTCTGTCTGTCTCTGTCTGTCTCTGTCTGTCTCTGTCTGTCTCTGTCTGTCTCTGTCTGCCTCTGTCTGTCTCTGTCTGCCTCTGTCTGCCTCTGTCTGTCTCTGTCTGCCTCTGTCTGCCTCTGTCTGTCTCTGTCTGTCTCTGTCTGTCTCTGTCTGCCTCTGTCTGTCTCTGTCTGCCTCTGTCTGCCTCTGTCTGTCTCTGTCTGTCTCTGTCTGTCTCTGTCTGTTTCTTTCTGTCTCTATCTATCGCTGTCTATCTCTGTCAGTTTCTGTCTGCGTCTGCCTGTCTCTGTCTTTCTGTCTGTCTCGGTCTGTCTCTGTCTCTCTCTGTCTGTCTCTGTCTTTCTATCTGTCTCTGCCTGTCTCTGCATGTCTCTGCCAGTCTCTGCCTGTCTCTGTCTGTCTCTGTCTGTCTCTGTCTGTCTCTGTCTGTCTCTGTCTGCCTCTGTCTGCCTCTGTCTGTCTCTGTCTGTCTCTGTCTGTCTCTGTCTGTCTCTGTCTGTCTCTGTCTGTCTCTGTCTGTCTCTGTCTTTCTATCTGTCTCTGCCTGTCTCTGCCTGTCCCTGCCTGACTCAGCCTGTCTCTGAATGTCACTGCATGTCTCTGTCCGTATGTGTCTGTCTCTGTCTGTCTCTGTCTGTCTCTGTCTGCCTCTGTCTGTCTCTGTCTTTCTATCTGTCTCTGTCTGTCTCTGTCTTTCTATCTGTCTCTGTCTGTCTCTGTCTTTCTATCTGTCTCTGTCAGTCTCTGTCTGTCTCTGTCTGTCTCTGTCTGTCTCTGTCTGCCTCTGTCTGTCTCTGTCTGTCTCTGCATGTCTCTGTCTGTCTCTGTCTGTCTCTGTCTGCCTCTATCTGTCTCTGTCTGTCTCTGTCTGTTTCTTTCTGTCTCTGTCTATCTCTGTCTATCTCTGTCTGTCTCTGTCTGTTTCTGTCTGCGTCTGCCTGTCTCTGCCTGTCACTGTCTGTCTCTGTCTGTCTCTGTCTGTCTCTGTCTGTCTCTGTCTGTCTCTGTCTGTCTCTGTCTGCCTCTGTCTGTCTCTGTCTGCCTCTGTCTGCCTCTGTCTGTCTCTGTCTGTCTCTGTCTGTCTCTGTCTGTCTCTGTCTGTCTCTGCCTTTCTCTGTCTGTCTCTGTCTGTCTGTGTCTGGCTCTGTCTGTCTTTGTCTGTCTCTGCCTGTCTCTGTCTTTCTGTCTGTCTCTGCCTGTCTCTGCCTGTCTCTGTCTGTCTCGGTCTGCCTCTGTCAGTCTCTGCCAGTCTCTGTCTGTCTCTGTCTGTCTCTGTCTGTCTCTGTCGGTCTCTGTCTGCCTCTGTCTGCCTCTGTCTGTCTCTGTCTGTCTCTGTCTGTCTCTGTCTGTTTGTGTCTGCGTCTGTCTGTCTCTGTCTGTCTCTGTCTGTCTCTGTCTGTCTCTGTCTGCCTCTGTCTCTGTCTGTTTCTTTCTGTCTCTATCTATCGCTGTCTATCTCTGTCAGTTTCTGTCTGCGTCTGCCTGTCTCTGTCTTTCTGTCTGTCTCGGTCTGTCTCTGTCTCTCTCTGTCTGTCTCTGTCTTTCTATCTGTCTCTGCCTGTCTCTGCATGTCTCTGCCAGTCTCTGCCTGTCTCTGTCTGTCTCTGTCTGTCTCTGTCTGTCTCTGTCTGTCTCTGTCTGCCTCTGTCTGCCTCTGTCTGTCTCTGTCTGTCTCTGTCTGTCTCTGTCTGTCTCTGTCTGTCTCTGTCTGTCTCTGTCTGTCTCTGTCTTTCTATCTGTCTCTGCCTGTCTCTGCCTGTCCCTGCCTGTCTCTGTCTGTCTCTGTCAGTCTCTGTCAGCCTCTGCCTGTCACTGTCTTTTTCTGTCTGTCTCTGTCTGTCTCTGTCTGTCTCTGTCTGTCTCTGTCTGTCTCTGTCTGTCTCTGTCTGTCTCTGCCTTTCTCTGTCTGTCTCTGCCTGTTTCTGGTTGTGTCTGACTGTCTCTTTCTGTCCATCTGTCTCTGCATGTCTCTGTGTGTTTATCTGTCTCTGTCTGTCTCTGTCTGTCCCTGTCTGTCTCTGTCTGTCACTGTCTGTCTCTGTCTGTCTCTGTCTGTCTCTGTCTGCTTCTTTCTGTCTCTGTCTATCTCTGTCTCCCTCTGTCTGTTTCTGTCTGCGTCCGCCTGTCTCTGTCTTTCTGCCTGCCTCTGCCTGTCCCTGCTTGTCTCGGTCTGTCTCAGCCTGTCTCTGAATGTCACTGCATGTCTCTGTCCGTATGTGTCTGTCTCTGTCTGTCTCTGTCTGTCTCTGTCTGCCTCTGTCTGTCTCTGTCTTTCTATCTGTCTCTGTCTGTCTCTGTCTTTCTGTCTGTCTCTGTCAGTCTCTGTCTGTCTCTGTCTGTTTCTGTCTGTCTCTGTCTGCCTCTGTCTGTCTCTGTCTGTCTCTGCATGTCTCTGTCTGTCTCTGTCTGTCTCTGTCTGCCTCTATCTGTCTCTGTCTGTCTCTGTCTGTTTCTTTCTGTCTCTGTCTATCTCTGTCTATCTCTGTCTGTCTCTGTCTGTTTCTGTCTGCGTCTGCCTGTCTCTGCCTGTCACTGTCTGTCTCTGTCTGTCTCTGTCTGTCTCTGTCTGTCTCTGTCTGTCTCTGTCTGTCTCTGTCTGCCTCTGTCTGTCTCTGTCTGCCTCTGTCTGCCTCTGTCTGTCTCTGTCTGTCTCTGTCTGTCTCTGTCTGTCTCTGTCTGTCTCTGCCTTTCTCTGTCTGTCTCTGTCTGTCTGTGTCTGGCTCTGTCTGTCTTTGTCTGTCTCTGCCTGTCTCTGTCTTTCTGTCTGTCTCTGCCTGTCTCTGCCTGTCTCTGTCTGTCTCGGTCTGCCTCTGTCAGTCTCTGTCTGTCTCTGTCTGTCTCTGTCTGTCTCTGTCGGTCTCTGTCTGCCTCTGTCTGCCTCTGTCTGTCTCTGTCTGTCTCTGTCTGTCTCTGTCTGTCTCTGTCTGTCTCTGTCTGTCTCTGTCTGTCTCTGTCTGTCTCTGTCTGCCTCTGTCTGCCTGTGTCTGTCTCTGTCTGTCTCTGTCTGCCTGTGTCTGTCTCTGTCTGTCTCTGTCTGTCTCTGCCTGTCTCTGTCTTTCTGTCTGTCTCTGCCTGTCTCTGCCTGTCTCTGTCTGTCTCGGTCTGTCTCTGTCTGTCTCTGTCTTTCTATCTGTCTCTGCCTGTCTCTCCCTGTCTCTATCTGCCTCTGTCTGCCTCTGTCTGTCTCTGTCTGTCTCTGTCTGTCTCTGTCTGTCTCTGTCTGCCTCTGTCTCTGTCTGTTTCTTTCTGTCTCTATCTATCGCTGTCTATCTCTGTCAGTTTCTGTCTGCGTCTGCCTGTCTCTGTCTTTCTGTCTGTCTCGGTCTGTCTCTGTCTCTGCCTGTCTCTGCCTGTCCCTACCAGTCTCTGTCTGTCTCTGTCAGTCTCTGTCAGCCTCTGCCTGTCACTGTCTTTTTCTGTCTGTCTCTGTCTGTCTCTGCCTGTCTCTGCCTGTCTCTGCCTGTCTCTGCCTGTCTCAGTCTGTCTCTGTCTGCCTCTGTCTGTCTCTGTCTGTCTCTGTCTGCGTATGCCTGTCTCTGTCTTTCTGTCTGTCTCTGTCTGTCTCTGTCTGTCTCTGTCTGTCTCTGTCTGTCTCTGTCTGTCTCTGTCTGTCCCTGTCTGTCTCTGTCTGTCACTGTCTGTCTCTGTCTGTCTCTGTCTGTCTCTGTCTGTCTCTGTCTGTCTCTGTCTGTCTCTGCCTTTCTCTGTCTGTCTCTGCCTGTTTCTGGTTGTGTCTGACTGTCTCTTTCTGTCCATCTGTCTCTGCATGTCTCTGTGTGTTTATCTGTCTCTGTCTGTCTCTGTCTGTCCCTGTCTGTCTCTGTCTGTCACTGTCTGTCTCTGTCTGTCTCTGTCTGTCTCTGTCTGCTTCTTTCTGTCTCTGTCTATCTCTGTCTCCCTCTGTCTGTTTCTGTCTGCGTCCGCCTGTCTCTGTCTTTCTGCCTGCCTCTGCCTGTCCCTGCTTGTCTCGGTCTGTCTCAGCCTGTCTCTGAATGTCACTGCATGTCTCTGTCCGTATGTGTCTGTCTCTGTCTGTCTCTGTCTGTCTCTGTCTGCCTCTGTCTGTCTCTGTCTTTCTATCTGTCTCTGTCTGTCTCTGTCTTTCTATCTGTCTCTGTCAGTCTCTGTCTGTCTCTGTCTGTCTCTGTCTGTCTCTGTCTGCTTCTGTCTGTCTCTGTCTGTCTCTGCCTGTCTCTGTCTGTCTCTGTCTGTCTCTGTCTGCCTCTATCTGTCTCTGTCTGTCTCTGTCTGTTTCTTTCTGTCTCTGTCTATCTCTGTCTATCTCTGTCTGTCTCTGTCTGTTTCTGTCTGCGTCTGCCTGTCTCTGCCTGTCACTGTCTGTCTCTGTCTGTCTCTGTCTGTCTCTGTCTGTCTCTGTCTGTCTCTGTCTGTCTCTGTCTGTCTCTGTCTGTCTCTGTCTGTCTCAGCCTTTCTCTGTCTGTCTCTGTCTGTCTCTATCTGTCTCCGGCTGTCTCTGTCTGTCTCTGTCTTTCTATCTGTCTCTGCCTGTCTCTGCCTGTCCCTGCCAGTCTCTGTCTGTCTCTGTCAGTCTCTGTCAGCCTCTGCCTGTCACTGTCTTTTTCTGTCTGTCTCTGTCTGTCTCTGCCTGTCTCTGCCTGTCTCTGCCTGTCTCTGCCTGTCTCGGTCTGTCTCTGTCTCTCTCTGTCTGCGTCCGCCTGTCTCTGTCTTTCTGCCTGCCTCTGCCTGTCCCTGCTTGTCTCGGTCTGTCTCAGCCTGTCTCTGAATGTCACTGCATGTCTCTGTCCGTATGTGTCTGTCTCTGTCTGTCTCTGTCTGTCTCTGTCTGCCTCTGTCTGTCTCTGTCTTTCTATCTGTCTCTGTCTGTCTCTGTCTTTCTATCTGTCTCTGTCAGTCTCTGTCTGTCTCTGTCTGTCTCTGTCTGTCTCTGTCTGCTTCTGTCTGTCTCTGTCTGTCTCTGCCTGTCTCTGTCTGTCTCTGTCTGTCTCTGTCTGCCTCTATCTGTCTCTGTCTGCCTCTGTCTGTCTCTGTCTGCCTCTGTCTGCCTCTGTCTGTCTCTGTCTGTCTCTGTCTGTCTCTGTCTGTCTCTGTCTGTCTCTGTCTCTCTCTGTCTGTCTCTGTCTTTCTATCTGTCTCTGCCTGTCTCTGCCTGTCCCTGCCAGTCTCTGTCTGTCTCTGTCAGTCTCTGTCAGCCTCTGCCTGTCACTGTCTTTTTCTGTCTGTCTCTGTCTGTCTCTGCCTGTCTCTGCCTGTCTCTGCCTGTCTCTGCCTGTCTCAGTCTGTCTCTGTCTGCCTCTGTCTGTCTCTGTCTGTCTCTGTCTGCGTATGCCTGTCTCTGTCTTTCTGTCTGTCTCTGTCTGTCTCTGTCTGTCTCTGTCTGTCTCTGTCTGTCTCTGTCTGTCTCTGTCTGTCCCTGTCTGTCTCTGTCTGTCACTGTCTGTCTCTGTCTGTCTCTGTCTGTCTCTGTCTGTCTCTGTCTGTCTCTGTCTGTCTCTGCCTTTCTCTGTCTGTCTCTGCCTGTTTCTGGTTGTGTCTGACTGTCTCTTTCTGTCCATCTGTCTCTGCATGTCTCTGTGTGTTTATCTGTCTCTGTCTGTCTCTGTCTGTCCCTGTCTGTCTCTGTCTGTCACTGTCTGTCTCTGTCTGTCTCTGTCTGTCTCTGTCTGCTTCTTTCTGTCTCTGTCTATCTCTGTCTCCCTCTGTCTGTTTCTGTCTGCGTCCGCCTGTCTCTGTCTTTCTGCCTGCCTCTGCCTGTCCCTGCTTGTCTCGGTCTGTCTCAGCCTGTCTCTGAATGTCACTGCATGTCTCTGTCCGTATGTGTCTGTCTCTGTCTGTCTCTGTCTGTCTCTGTCTGCCTCTGTCTGTCTCTGTCTTTCTATCTGTCTCTGTCTGTCTCTGTCTTTCTATCTGTCTCTGTCAGTCTCTGTCTGTCTCTGTCTGTCTCTGTCTGTCTCTGTCTGCCTCTGTCTGTCTCTGTCTGTCTCTGCCTGTCTCTGTCTGTCTCTGTCTGTCTCTGTCTGCCTCTATCTGTCTCTGTCTGTCTCTGTCTGTTTCTTTCTGTCTCTGTCTATCTCTGTCTATCTCTGTCTGTCTCTGTCTGTTTCTGTCTGCGTCTGCCTGTCTCTGCCTGTCACTGTCTGTCTCTGTCTGTCTCTGTCTGTCTCTGTCTGTCTCTGTCTGTCTCTGTCTGTCTCTGTCTGTCTCTGTCTGTCTCTGTCTGTCTCAGCCTTTCTCTGTCTGTCTCTGTCTGTCTCTATCTGTCTCCGGCTGTCTCTGCCTTTCTCTGTCTGTCTCTGCCTGTTTCTGGTTGTGTCTGACTGTCTCTTTCTGTCCATCTGTCTCTGCATGTCTCTGTGTGTTTATCTGTCTCTGTCTGTCTCTGCCTGTCTCTGTCTGTCTCTGTCTGTCTCTGTCTGTCTCTGTCTGTCTCTGCCTTTCTCTGTCTGTCTCTGTCTGTCTCTGTCTGTCTCTATCTGTCTCTGTCTGTCTCTGCCTTTCTCTGTCTGTCTCTGTCGGTCTCTGTCTGCCTCTGTCTGCCTCTGTCTGTCTCTGTCTGTCTCTGCCTGTCTCTGTCTTTCTGTCTGTCTCTGCCTGTCTCTGCCTGTCTCTGCCTGTCTCTGTCTGTCTCGGTCTGTCTCTGTCTGTCTCTGTCTTTCTATCTGTCTCTGCCTGTCTCTCCCTGTCTCTATCTGCCTCTGTCTGCCTCTGTCTGTCTCTGTCTGTCTCTGTCTGCCTCTGTCTGTCTCTGTCTGTCTCTGTCTGTTTCTTTCTGTCTCTGTCTATCTCTGTCTGTCTCTGTCTGTTTGTGTCTGCGTCTGTCTGTCTCTGTCTGTCTCTGTCTGTCTCTGTCTGTCTCTGTCTGTCTCTGTCTGTCTCTGTCTGTCTCTGTCTGTCCCTGTCTGTCTCTGTCTGTCACTGTCTGTCTCTGTCTGTCTCTGTCTGTCTCTGTCTGCTTCTTTCTGTCTCTGTCTATCTCTGTCTCTCTCTGTCTGTTTCTGTCTGCGTCCGCCTGTCTCTGTCTTTCTGCCTGTCTCTGCCTGTCCCTGCCTGTCTCGGTCTGTCTCAGCCTGTCTCTGAATGTCACTGCATGTCTCTGTCTGTCTCTGTCTGTCTCTGTCTGTCTTTGTCTGTCTCTGTCTTTCTGTCTGTCTCTGCCTGTCCCTGTCTGTCTCTGTCTGTCTCTGTCTGTCTCTGTCTGTCTCTGTCTGTCTCTGTCTGTCTCTGTCTGTCTCTGCCTTTCTCTGTCTGTCTCTGTCTGTCTCTGTCTGTCTCTATCTGTCTCTGTCTGTCTCTGCCTTTCTCTGTCTGTCTCTGTCTGTCTGTGTCTGTCTCTGTCTGTCTTTGTCTGTCTCTGCCTGTCTCTGTCTTTCTGTCTGTCTCTGCCTGTCTCTGTCTGTCTGGGTCTGCCTCTGTCTGTCTGGGTCTGCCTCTGTCAGTCTCTGCCTGTCTCTGTCTGTCTCTGTCTGTCTCTGTCTTTCTATCTGTCTCTGCCTGTCTCTGCCTGTCCCTGCCTGTCTCTGTCTGTCTCTGTCAGTGTCTGTCAGGCTCTGCCTGCCTCTGTCTGTCTCTGTCTGTCTGTGTCTGTCTCTGTCTGTCTTTGTCTGTCTCTGCCTGTCTCTGTCTTTCTGTCTGTCTCTGCCTGTCTCTGTCTGTCTGGGTCTGCCTCTGTCAGTCTCTGCCTGTCTCTGTCTGTCTCTGTCTGTCTCTGTCTTTCTATCTGTCTCTGCCTGTCTCTGCCTGTCCCTGCCTGTCTCTCTCTGTCTCTGTCAGTGTCTGTCAGGCTCTGTCTGTCTCTGTCTGTCTCTGTCTGTCTCTGTCTGTCTCTGTCTGTCTCTGCCTTTCTCTGTCTCTCTCTGTCTGTCTCTGTCTGTCTCTGTCTGTCTGTGTCTGTCTCTGTCTGTCTCTGTCTTTCGATCTGTCTCTGCCTGTCTCTGCCTGTCTCTGCCTGTCTCTGCCTGTCTCTGTCTGTCTCTGTCTGTCTCTGCCTGTCTCTGTCTGCCTCTGTCTGTCTCTGTCTTTCTATCTGTCTCTGTCTGTCTCTGTCTTTCTGCCTGCCTCTGCCTGTCCCTGCTTGTCTCGGTCTGTCTCAGCCTGTCTCTGAATGTCACTGCATGTCTCTGTCCGTATGTGTCTGTCTCTGTCTGTCCCTGTCTGTCTCTGTCTGTCTCTGTCTGCCTCTGTCTGTCTCTGTCTTTCTATCTGTCTCTGTCTGTCTCTGTCTTTCTATCTGTCTCTGTCAGTCTCTGTCTGTCTCTGTCTGTCTCTGTCTGTCTCTGTCTGTCTCTGTCTGTCTCTGTCTGTTTCTTTCTGTCTCTGTCTATCTCTGTCTATCTCTGTCTGTCTCTGTCTGTTTCTGTCTGCGTCTGCCTGTCTATGCCTGTCACTGTCTGTCTCTGTCTGTCTCTGTCTGTCTCTGTCTGTCTCTGTCTGTCTCTGTCTGTCTATGCCTGTCACTGTCTGTCTCTGTCTGTCTCTGTCTGTCTCTGTCTGTCTCTGTCTGTCTCTGTCTGTCTCTGTCTGTCTCTGTCTGTCTCTGTCTGTCTCTGTCTGTCTCAGCCTTTCTCTGTCTGTCTCTGTCTGTCTCTATCTGTCTCTGTCTGTCTCTGTCTGTCTCTGTCTGTCTCTGTCTGTCTCTGCCTTTCTCTGTCTCTCTCTGTCTGTCTCTGTCTGTCTCTGTCTGTCTGTGTCTGTCTCTGTCTGTCTCTGTCTTTCTATCTGTCTCTGCCTGTCTCTGCCTGTCTCTGCCTGTCTCTGCCTGTCTCTGTCTGTCTCTGTCTGTCTCTGCCTGTCTCTGTCTGCCTCTGTCTGTCTCTGTCTTTCTATCTGTCTCTGTCTGTCTCTGTCTTTCTGCCTGCCTCTGCCTGTCCCTGCTTGTCTCGGTCTGTCTCAGCCTGTCTCTGAATGTCACTGCATGTCTCTGTCCGTATGTGTCTGTCTCTGTCTGTCCCTGTCTGTCTCTGTCTGTCTCTGTCTGCCTCTGTCTGTCTCTGTCTTTCTATCTGTCTCTGTCTGTCTCTGTCTTTCTATCTGTCTCTGTCAGTCTCTGTCTGTCTCTGTCTGTCTCTGTCTGTCTCTGTCTGTCTCTGTCTGCCTCTGTCTGTCTCTGTCTGTCGCTGCCTGTCTCTGTCTGTCTCTGTCTGTCTCTGTCTGCCTCTATCTGTCTCTGTCTGTCTCTGTCTGTTTCTTTCTGTCTCTGTCTCTCTCTGTCTATCTCTGTCTGTCTCTGTCTGTTTCTGTCTGCGTCTGCCTGTCTATGCCTGTCACTGTCTGTCTCTGTCTGTCTCTGTCTGTCTCTGTCTGTCTCAGTCTGTCTCTGTCTGTCTATGCCTGTCACTGTCTGTCTCTGTCTGTCTCTGTCTGTCTCTGTCTGTCTCTGTCTGTCTCTGTCTGTCTCTGTCTGTCTCTGTCTGTCTCTGTCTGTCTCTGTCTGTCTCTGTCTGTCTCAGCCTTTCTCTGTCTGTCTCTGTCTGTCTCTATCTGTCTCTGGCTGTCTCTGCCTTTCTCTGTCTGTCTCTGCCTGTTTCTGGTTGTGTCTGACTGTCTCTTTCTGTCCATCTGTCTCTGCATGTCTCTGTGTGTTTATCTGTCTCTGTCTGTCTCTGCCTGTCTCTGTCTGTCTCTGTCTGTCTCTGTCTGTCTCTGTCTGTCTCTGCCTTTCTCTGTCTGTCTCTGTCTGTCTCTGTCTGTCTCTATCTGTCTCTGTCTGTCTCTGCCTTTCTCTGTCTGTCTCTGTCTGTCTGTGTCTGGCTCTGTCTGTCTTTGTCTGTCTCTGCCTGTCTCTGTCTTTCTGTCTGTCTCTGCCTGTCTCTGCCTGTCTCTGTCTGTCTCGGTCTGCCTCTGTCAGTCTCTGCCTGTCTCTGTCTGTCTCTGTCTGTCTCTGTCTTTCTATCTGTCTCTGCCTGTCTCTGCCTGTCCCTGCCTGTCTCTGTCTGTCTCTGTCAGTGTCTGTCAGGCTCTGCCTGTCACTGTCTGTCTCTGTCTGTCTCTGTCTGTCTCTGTCTGTCTCTGTCTGTCTCTGTCTGTCTCTGCCTTTCTCTGTCTCTCTCTGTCTGTCTCTGTCTGTCTCTGTCTGTCTGTGTCTGTCTCTGTCTGTCTCTGTCTTTCTATCTGTCTCTGCCTGTCTCTGCCTGTCTCTGCCTGTCTCTGCCTGTCTCTGTCTGTCTCTGTCTGTCTCTGCCTTTCTCTGTCTGTCTCTGCCTGTTTCTGGTTGTGTCTGACTGTCTCTTTCTGTCCATCTGTCTCTGCATGTCTCTGTGTGTTTATCTGTCTCTGTCTGTCTCTGTCTGTCTCTGTCTGTCTCTGTCTGTCTTTGTCTGTCTTTGTCTGTCTCTGTCTGTCTCTGTCTGTCTCTGTCTGTCTCTGCCTGTCTCTGTCTGTCTCTGTCTGTCTCTGTCTGTCTCTGTCTGTCTCTGTCTGTCTCTGTCTGTCCCTGTCTGTCTCTGTCTGTCACTGTCTGTCTCTGTCTGTCTCTGTCTGTCTCTGTCTGCTTCTTTCTGTCTCTGTCTATCTCTGTTTCTCTCTGTCAGTTTCTGTCTGCGTCCGCCTGTCTCTGTCTTTCTGCCTGTCTCTGCCTGTCCCTGCCTGTCTCGGTCTGTCTCAGCTTGTCTCTGAATGTCACTGCATGTCTCTGTCTGTCTCTGTCTGTCTCTGTCTGTCTCTGTCTGTCTCTGTCTGTCTCAGCCTTTCTCTGTCTGTCTCTGTCTGTCTCTATCTGTCTCTGGCTGTCTCTGCCTTTCTCTGTCTGTCTCTGCCTGTTTCTGGTTGTGTCTGACTGTCTCTTTCTGTCCATCTGTCTCTGCATGTCTCTGTGTGTTTATCTGTCTCTGTCTGTCTCTGCCTGTCTCTGTCTGTCTCTGTCTGTCTCTGTCTGTCTCTGTCTGTCTCTGCCTTTCTCTGTCTGTCTCTGTCTGTCTCTGTCTGTCTCTATCTGTCTCTGTCTGTCTCTGCCTTTCTCTGTCTGCCTCTATCTGTCTCTGTCTGTCTCTGTCTGTCCCTGTCTGTCTCTGTCTGTCACTGTCTGTCTCTGTCTGTCTCTGTCTGTCTCTGTCTGCTTCTTTCTGTCTCTGTCTATCTCTGTCTCTCTCTGTCTGTTTCTGTCTGCGTCCGCCTGTCTCTGTCTTTCTGCCTGTCTCTGCCTGTCCCTGCCTGTCTCGGTCTGTCTCAGCCTGTCTCTGAATGTCACTGCATGTCTCTGTCTGTCTCTGTCTGTCTCTGTCTGTCTTTGTCTGTCTCTGTCTTTCTGTCTGTCTCTGCCTGTCCCTGTCTGTCTCTGTCTGTCTCTGTCTGTCTCTGTCTGTCTCTGTCTGTCTCTGTCTGTCTCTGTCTGTCTCTGCCTTTCTCTGTCTGTCTCTGTCTGTCTCTGTCTGTCTCTATCTGTCTCTGTCTGTCTCTGCCTTTCTCTGTCTGTCTCTGTCTGTCTGTCTCTGTCTCTGTCTGTCTTTGTCTGTCTCTGCCTGTCTCTGTCTTTCTGTCTGTCTCTGCCTGTCTCTGTCTGTCTGGGTCTGCCTCTGTCTGTCTGGGTCTGCCTCTGTCAGTCTCTGCCTGTCTCTGTCTGTCTCTGTCTGTCTCTGTCTTTCTATCTGTCTCTGCCTGTCTCTGCCTGTCCCTGCCTGTCTCTGTCTGTCTCTGTCAGTGTCTGTCAGGCTCTGCCTGCCTCTGTCTGTCTCTGTCTGTCTGTGTCTGTCTCTGTCTGTCTTTGTCTGTCTCTGCCTGTCTCTGTCTTTCTGTCTGTCTCTGCCTGTCTCTGTCTGTCTGGGTCTGCCTCTGTCAGTCTCTGCCTGTCTCTGTCTGTCTCTGTCTGTCTCTGTCTGCTTCTTTCTGTCTCTGTCTATCTCTGTTTCTCTCTGTCAGTTTCTGTCTGCGTCCGCCTGTCTCTGTCTTTCTGCCTGTCTCTGCCTGTCCCTGCCTGTCTCGGTCTGTCTCAGCTTGTCTCTGAATGTCACTGCATGTCTCTGTCTGTCTCTGTCTGTCTCTGTCTGTCTCTGTCTGTCTCTGTCTGTCTCAGCCTTTCTCTGTCTGTCTCTGTCTGTCTCTATCTGTCTCTGGCTGTCTCTGCCTTTCTCTGTCTGTCTCTGCCTGTTTCTGGTTGTGTCTGACTGTCTCTTTCTGTCCATCTGTCTCTGCATGTCTCTGTGTGTTTATCTGTCTCTGTCTGTCTCTGCCTGTCTCTGTCTGTCTCTGTCTGTCTCTGTCTGTCTCTGTCTGTCTCTGCCTTTCTCTGTCTGTCTCTGTCTGTCTCTGTCTGTCTCTATCTGTCTCTGTCTGTCTCTGCCTTTCTCTGTCTGCCTCTATCTGTCTCTGTCTGTCTCTGTCTGTCCCTGTCTGTCTCTGTCTGTCACTGTCTGTCTCTGTCTGTCTCTGTCTGTCTCTGTCTGCTTCTTTCTGTCTCTGTCTATCTCTGTCTCTCTCTGTCTGTTTCTGTCTGCGTCCGCCTGTCTCTGTCTTTCTGCCTGTCTCTGCCTGTCCCTGCCTGTCTCGGTCTGTCTCAGCCTGTCTCTGAATGTGACTGCATGTCTCTGTCTGTCTCTGTCTGTCTCTGTCTGTCTTTGTCTGTCTCTGTCTTTCTGTCTGTCTCTGCCTGTCCCTGTCTGTCTCTGTCTGTCTCTGTCTGTCTCTGTCTGTCTCTGTCTGTCTCTGTCTGTCTCTGTCTGTCTCTGCCTTTCTCTGTCTGTCTCTGTCTGTCTCTGTCTGTCTCTATCTGTCTCTGTCTGTCTCTGCCTTTCTCTGTCTGTCTCTGTCTGTCTGTGTCTGTCTCTGTCTGTCTTTGTCTGTCTCTGCCTGTCTCTGTCTTTCTGTCTGTCTCTGCCTGTCTCTGTCTGTCTGGGTCTGCCTCTGTCTGTCTGGGTCTGCCTCTGTCAGTCTCTGCCTGTCTCTGTCTGTCTCTGTCTGTCTCTGTCTTTCTATCTGTCTCTGCCTGTCTCTGCCTGTCCCTGCCTGTCTCTGTCTGTCTCTGTCAGTGTCTGTCAGGCTCTGCCTGCCTCTGTCTGTCTCTGTCTGTCTGTGTCTGTCTCTGTCTGTCTTTGTCTGTCTCTGCCTGTCTCTGTCTTTCTGTCTGTCTCTGCCTGTCTCTGTCTGTCTGGGTCTGCCTCTGTCAGTCTCTGCCTGTCTCTGTCTGTCTCTGTCTGTCTCTGTCTTTCTATCTGTCTCTGCCTGTCTCTGCCTGTCCCTGCCTGTCTCTGTCTGTCTCTGTCAGTGTCTGTCAGGCTCTGCCTGTCACTGTCTGTCTCTGTCTGTCTCTGTCTGTCTCTGTCTGTCTCTGCCTTTCTCTGTCTCTCTCTGTCTGTCTCTGTCTGTCTCTGTCTGTCTGTGTCTGTCTCTGTCTGTCTCTGTCTTTCTATCTGTCTCTGCCTGTCTCTGCCTGTCTCTGCCTGTCTCTGCCTGTCTCTGTCTGTCTCTGTCTGTCTCTGCCTTTCTCTGTCTGTCTCTGCCTGTTTCTGGTTGTGTCTGACTGTCTCTTTCTGTCCATCTGTCTCTGCATGTCTCTGTGTGTTTATCTGTCTCTGTCTGTCTCTGTCTGTCTCTGTCTGTCTCTGTCTGTCTTTGTCTGTCTTTGTCTGTCTCTGTCTGTCTCTGTCTGTCTCTGTCTGTCTCTGCCTGTCTCTGTCTGTCTCTGTCTGTCTCTGTCTGTCTCTGTCTGTCTCTGTCTGTCTCTGTCTGTCCCTGTCTGTCTCTGTCTGTCACTGTCTGTCTCTGTCTGTCTCTGTCTGTCTCTGTCTGCTTCTTTCTGTCTCTGTCTATCTCTGTTTCTCTCTGTCAGTTTCTGTCTGCGTCCGCCTGTCTCTGTCTTTCTGCCTGTCTCTGCCTGTCCCTGCCTGTCTCGGTCTGTCTCAGCTTGTCTCTGAATGTCACTGCATGTCTCTGTCTGTCTCTGTCTGTCTCTGTCTGTCTCTGTCTGTCTCTGTCTGTCTCAGCCTTTCTCTGTCTGTCTCTGTCTGTCTCTATCTGTCTCTGGCTGTCTCTGCCTTTCTCTGTCTGTCTCTGCCTGTTTCTGGTTGTGTCTGACTGTCTCTTTCTGTCCATCTGTCTCTGCATGTCTCTGTGTGTTTATCTGTCTCTGTCTGTCTCTGCCTGTCTCTGTCTGTCTCTGTCTGTCTCTGTCTGTCTCTGTCTGTCTCTGCCTTTCTCTGTCTGTCTCTGTCTGTCTCTGTCTGTCTCTATCTGTCTCTGTCTGTCTCTGCCTTTCTCTGTCTGCCTCTATCTGTCTCTGTCTGTCTCTGTCTGTCCCTGTCTGTCTCTGTCTGTCACTGTCTGTCTCTGTCTGTCTCTGTCTGTCTCTGTCTGCTTCTTTCTGTCTCTGTCTATCTCTGTTTCTCTCTGTCAGTTTCTGTCTGCGTCCGCCTGTCTCTGTCTTTCTGCCTGTCTCTGCCTGTCCCTGCCTGTCTCGGTCTGTCTCAGCTTGTCTCTGAATGTCACTGCATGTCTCTGTCTGTCTCTGTCTGTCTCTGTCTGTCTCTGTCTGTCTCTGTCTGTCTCAGCCTTTCTCTGTCTGTCTCTGTCTGTCTCTATCTGTCTCTGGCTGTCTCTGCCTTTCTCTGTCTGTCTCTGCCTGTTTCTGGTTGTGTCTGACTGTCTCTTTCTGTCCATCTGTCTCTGCATGTCTCTGTGTGTTTATCTGTCTCTGTCTGTCTCTGCCTGTCTCTGTCTGTCTCTGTCTGTCTCTGTCTGTCTCTGTCTGTCTCTGCCTTTCTCTGTCTGTCTCTGTCTGTCTCTGTCTGTCTCTATCTGTCTCTGTCTGTCTCTGCCTTTCTCTGTCTGCCTCTATCTGTCTCTGTCTGTCTCTGTCTGTCCCTGTCTGTCTCTGTCTGTCACTGTCTGTCTCTGTCTGTCTCTGTCTGTCTCTGTCTGCTTCTTTCTGTCTCTGTCTATCTCTGTCTCTCTCTGTCTGTTTCTGTCTGCGTCCGCCTGTCTCTGTCTTTCTGCCTGTCTCTGCCTGTCCCTGCCTGTCTCGGTCTGTCTCAGCCTGTCTCTGAATGTGACTGCATGTCTCTGTCTGTCTCTGTCTGTCTCTGTCTGTCTTTGTCTGTCTCTGTCTTTCTGTCTGTCTCTGCCTGTCCCTGTCTGTCTCTGTCTGTCTCTGTCTGTCTCTGTCTGTCTCTGTCTGTCTCTGTCTGTCTCTGTCTGTCTCTGCCTTTCTCTGTCTGTCTCTGTCTGTCTCTGTCTGTCTCTATCTGTCTCTGTCTGTCTCTGCCTTTCTCTGTCTGTCTCTGTCTGTCTGTGTCTGTCTCTGTCTGTCTTTGTCTGTCTCTGCCTGTCTCTGTCTTTCTGTCTGTCTCTGCCTGTCTCTGTCTGTCTGGGTCTGCCTCTGTCTGTCTGGGTCTGCCTCTGTCAGTCTCTGCCTGTCTCTGTCTGTCTCTGTCTGTCTCTGTCTTTCTATCTGTCTCTGCCTGTCTCTGCCTGTCCCTGCCTGTCTCTGTCTGTCTCTGTCAGTGTCTGTCAGGCTCTGCCTGCCTCTGTCTGTCTCTGTCTGTCTGTGTCTGTCTCTGTCTGTCTTTGTCTGTCTCTGCCTGTCTCTGTCTTTCTGTCTGTCTCTGCCTGTCTCTGTCTGTCTGGGTCTGCCTCTGTCAGTCTCTGCCTGTCTCTGTCTGTCTCTGTCTGTCTCTGTCTTTCTATCTGTCTCTGCCTGTCTCTGCCTGTCCCTGCCTGTCTCTGTCTGTCTCTGTCAGTGTCTGTCAGGCTCTGCCTGTCACTGTCTGTCTCTGTCTGTCTCTGTCTGTCTCTGTCTGTCTCTGTCTGTCTCTGCCTTTCTCTGTCTCTCTCTGTCTGTCTCTGTCTGTCTCTGTCTGTCTGTGTCTGTCTCTGTCTGTCTCTGTCTTTCTATCTGTCTCTGCCTGTCTCTGCCTGTCTCTGCCTGTCTCTGCCTGTCTCTGTCTGTCTCTGTCTGTCTCTGCCTTTCTCTGTCTGTCTCTGCCTGTTTCTGGTTGTGTCTGACTGTCTCTTTCTGTCCATCTGTCTCTGCATGTCTCTGTGTGTTTATCTGTCTCTGTCTGTCTCTGTCTGTCTCTGTCTGTCTCTGTCTGTCTTTGTCTGTCTTTGTCTGTCTCTGTCTGTCTCTGTCTGTCTCTGTCTGTCTCTGCCTGTCTCTGTCTGTCTCTGTCTGTCTCTGTCTGTCTCTGTCTGTCTCTGTCTGTCTCTGTCTGTCCCTGTCTGTCTCTGTCTGTCACTGTCTGTCTCTGTCTGTCTCTGTCTGTCTCTGTCTGCTTCTTTCTGTCTCTGTCTATCTCTGTTTCTCTCTGTCAGTTTCTGTCTGCGTCCGCCTGTCTCTGTCTTTCTGCCTGTCTCTGCCTGTCCCTGCCTGTCTCGGTCTGTCTCAGCTTGTCTCTGAATGTCACTGCATGTCTCTGTCTGTCTCTGTCTGTCTCTGTCTGTCTCTGTCTGTCTCTGTCTGTCTCAGCCTTTCTCTGTCTGTCTCTGTCTGTCTCTATCTGTCTCTGGCTGTCTCTGCCTTTCTCTGTCTGTCTCTGCCTGTTTCTGGTTGTGTCTGACTGTCTCTTTCTGTCCATCTGTCTCTGCATGTCTCTGTGTGTTTATCTGTCTCTGTCTGTCTCTGCCTGTCTCTGTCTGTCTCTGTCTGTCTCTGTCTGTCTCTGTCTGTCTCTGCCTTTCTCTGTCTGTCTCTGTCTGTCTCTGTCTGTCTCTATCTGTCTCTGTCTGTCTCTGCCTTTCTCTGTCTGCCTCTATCTGTCTCTGTCTGTCTCTGTCTGTCCCTGTCTGTCTCTGTCTGTCACTGTCTGTCTCTGTCTGTCTCTGTCTGTCTCTGTCTGCTTCTTTCTGTCTCTGTCTATCTCTGTCTCTCTCTGTCTGTTTCTGTCTGCGTCCGCCTGTCTCTGTCTTTCTGCCTGTCTCTGCCTGTCCCTGCCTGTCTCGGTCTGTCTCAGCCTGTCTCTGAATGTCACTGCATGTCTCTGTCTGTCTCTGTCTGTCTCTGTCTGTCTTTGTCTGTCTCTGTCTTTCTGTCTGTCTCTGCCTGTCCCTGTCTGTCTCTGTCTGTCTCTGTCTGTCTCTGTCTGTCTCTGTCTGTCTCTGTCTGTCTCTGTCTGTCTCTGCCTTTCTCTGTCTGTCTCTGTCTGTCTCTGTCTGTCTCTATCTGTCTCTGTCTGTCTCTGCCTTTCTCTGTCTGTCTCTGTCTGTCTGTCTCTGTCTCTGTCTGTCTTTGTCTGTCTCTGCCTGTCTCTGTCTTTCTGTCTGTCTCTGCCTGTCTCTGTCTGTCTGGGTCTGCCTCTGTCTGTCTGGGTCTGCCTCTGTCAGTCTCTGCCTGTCTCTGTCTGTCTCTGTCTGTCTCTGTCTTTCTATCTGTCTCTGCCTGTCTCTGCCTGTCCCTGCCTGTCTCTGTCTGTCTCTGTCAGTGTCTGTCAGGCTCTGCCTGCCTCTGTCTGTCTCTGTCTGTCTGTGTCTGTCTCTGTCTGTCTTTGTCTGTCTCTGCCTGTCTCTGTCTTTCTGTCTGTCTCTGCCTGTCTCTGTCTGTCTGGGTCTGCCTCTGTCAGTCTCTGCCTGTCTCTGTCTGTCTCTGTCTGTCTCTGTCTGCTTCTTTCTGTCTCTGTCTATCTCTGTTTCTCTCTGTCAGTTTCTGTCTGCGTCCGCCTGTCTCTGTCTTTCTGCCTGTCTCTGCCTGTCCCTGCCTGTCTCGGTCTGTCTCAGCTTGTCTCTGAATGTCACTGCATGTCTCTGTCTGTCTCTGTCTGTCTCTGTCTGTCTCTGTCTGTCTCTGTCTGTCTCAGCCTTTCTCTGTCTGTCTCTGTCTGTCTCTATCTGTCTCTGGCTGTCTCTGCCTTTCTCTGTCTGTCTCTGCCTGTTTCTGGTTGTGTCTGACTGTCTCTTTCTGTCCATCTGTCTCTGCATGTCTCTGTGTGTTTATCTGTCTCTGTCTGTCTCTGCCTGTCTCTGTCTGTCTCTGTCTGTCTCTGTCTGTCTCTGTCTGTCTCTGCCTTTCTCTGTCTGTCTCTGTCTGTCTCTGTCTGTCTCTATCTGTCTCTGTCTGTCTCTGCCTTTCTCTGTCTGCCTCTATCTGTCTCTGTCTGTCTCTGTCTGTCCCTGTCTGTCTCTGTCTGTCACTGTCTGTCTCTGTCTGTCTCTGTCTGTCTCTGTCTGCTTCTTTCTGTCTCTGTCTATCTCTGTCTCTCTCTGTCTGTTTCTGTCTGCGTCCGCCTGTCTCTGTCTTTCTGCCTGTCTCTGCCTGTCCCTGCCTGTCTCGGTCTGTCTCAGCCTGTCTCTGAATGTGACTGCATGTCTCTGTCTGTCTCTGTCTGTCTCTGTCTGTCTTTGTCTGTCTCTGTCTTTCTGTCTGTCTCTGCCTGTCCCTGTCTGTCTCTGTCTGTCTCTGTCTGTCTCTGTCTGTCTCTGTCTGTCTCTGTCTGTCTCTGTCTGTCTCTGCCTTTCTCTGTCTGTCTCTGTCTGTCTCTGTCTGTCTCTATCTGTCTCTGTCTGTCTCTGCCTTTCTCTGTCTGTCTCTGTCTGTCTGTGTCTGTCTCTGTCTGTCTTTGTCTGTCTCTGCCTGTCTCTGTCTTTCTGTCTGTCTCTGCCTGTCTCTGTCTGTCTGGGTCTGCCTCTGTCTGTCTGGGTCTGCCTCTGTCAGTCTCTGCCTGTCTCTGTCTGTCTCTGTCTGTCTCTGTCTTTCTATCTGTCTCTGCCTGTCTCTGCCTGTCCCTGCCTGTCTCTGTCTGTCTCTGTCAGTGTCTGTCAGGCTCTGCCTGCCTCTGTCTGTCTCTGTCTGTCTGTGTCTGTCTCTGTCTGTCTTTGTCTGTCTCTGCCTGTCTCTGTCTTTCTGTCTGTCTCTGCCTGTCTCTGTCTGTCTGGGTCTGCCTCTGTCAGTCTCTGCCTGTCTCTGTCTGTCTCTGTCTGTCTCTGTCTTTCTATCTGTCTCTGCCTGTCTCTGCCTGTCCCTGCCTGTCTCTGTCTGTCTCTGTCAGTGTCTGTAAGGCTCTGCCTGTCACTGTCTGTCTCTGTCTGTCTCTGTCTGTCTCTGTCTGTCTCTGTCTGTCTCTGCCTTTCTCTGTCTCTCTCTGTCTGTCTCTGTCTGTCTCTGTCTGTCTGTGTCTGTCTCTGTCTGTCTCTGTCTTTCTATCTGTCTCTGCCTGTCTCTGCCTGTCTCTGCCTGTCTCTGCCTGTCTCTGTCTGTCTCTGTCTGTCTCTGCCTGTCTCTGTCTGCCTCTGTCTGTCTCTGTCTTTCTATCTGTCTCTGTCTGTCTCTGTCTTTCTGCCTGCCTCTGCCTGTCCCTGCTTGTCTCGGTCTGTCTCAGCCTGTCTCTGAATGTCACTGCATGTCTCTGTCCGTATGTGTCTGTCTCTGTCTGTCCCTGTCTGTCTCTGTCTGTCTCTGTCTGCCTCTGTCTGTCTCTGTCTTTCTATCTGTCTCTGTCTGTCTCTGTCTGTCTCTGCCTTTCTCTGTCTGTCTCTGTCTGTCTCTGTCTGTCTCTATCTGTCTCTGTCTGTCTCTGCCTTTCTCTGTCTGTCTCTGTCTGTCTGTGTCTGGCTCTGTCTGTCTTTGTCTGTCTCTGCCTGTCTCTGTCTTTCTGTCTGTCTCTGCCTGTCTCTGCCTGTCTCTGTCTGTCTCGGTCTGCCTCTGTCAGTCTCTGCCTGTCTCTGTCTGTCTCTGCCTGCCTCTGTCTGTCTCTGTCTGTCTGTGTCTGTCTCTGTCTGTCTCTGTCTGTCTCTGCCTTTCTCTGCCTGTCCCTGCCTGTCTCTGTCTGTCTCTGTCAGTGTCTGTAAGGCTCTGCCTGTCACTGTCTGTCTCTGTCTGTCTCTGCCTGCCTCTGTCTGTCTCTGTCTGTCTGTGTCTGTCTCTGTCTGTCTCTGTCTGTCTCTGCCTTTCTCTGTCTGTCTCTGTCTGTCTCTGTCTGTCTCTATCTGTCTCTGTCTGTCTCTGCCTTTCTCTGTCTGTCTCTGTCTGTCTGTGTCTGGCTCTGTCTGTCTTTGTCTGTCTCTGCCTGTCTCTGTCTTTCTGTCTGTCTCTGCCTGTCTCTGCCTGTCTCTGTCTGTCTCGGTCTGCCTCTGTCAGTCTCTGCCTGTCTCTGTCTGTCTCTGTCTGTCTCTGTCTTTCTATCTGTCTCTGCCTGTCTCTGTGTGTTTATCTGTCTCTGTCTGTCTCTGTCTGTCTCTGTCTGTCTCTGTCTGTCTTTGTCTGTCTTTGTCTGTCTCTGTCTGTCTCTGTCTGTCTCTGTCTGTCTCTGCCTGTCTTTGTCTGTCTCTGTCTGTCTCTGTCTGTCTCTGTCTGTCTCTGTCTGTCTCTGTCTGTCCCTGTCTGTCTCTGTCTGTCACTGTCTGTCTCTGTCTGTCTCTGTCTGTCTCTGTCTGCTTCTTTCTGTCTCTGTCTATCTCTGTTCCTCTCTGTCAGTTTCTGTCTGCGTCCGCCTGTCTCTGTCTTTCTGCCTGTCTCTGCCTGTCCCTGCCTGTCTCGGTCTGTCTCAGCTTGTCTCTGAATGTCACTGCATGTCTCTGTCTGTCTCTGTCTGTCTCTGTCTGTCTCTGTCTGTCTCTGTCTGTCTCAGCCTTTCTCTGTCTGTCTCTGTCTGTCTCTATCTGTCTCTGGCTGTCTCTGCCTTTCTCTGTCTGTCTCTGCCTGTTTCTGGTTGTGTCTGACTGTCTCTTTCTGTCCATCTGTCTCTGCATGTCTCTGTGTGTTTATCTGTCTCTGTCTGTCTCTGCCTGTCTCTGTCTGTCTCTGTCTGTCTCTGTCTGTCTCTGTCTGTCTCTGCCTTTCTCTGTCTGTCTCTGTCTGTCTCTGTCTGTCTCTATCAGTCTCTGTCTGTCTCTGCCTTTCTCTGTCTGCCTCTATCTGTCTCTGTCTGTCTCTGTCTGTCCCTGTCTGTCTCTGTCTGTCACTGTCTGTCTCTGTCTGTCTCTGTCTGTCTCTGTCTGCTTCTTTCTGTCTCTGTCTATCTCTGTCTCTCTCTGTCTGTCTCTGTCTGTCTTTGTCTGTCTCTGTCTTTCTGTCTGTCTCTGCCTGTCCCTGTCTGTCTCTGTCTGTCTCTGTCTGTCTCTGTCTGTCTCTGTCTGTCTCTGTCTGTCTCTGTCTGTCTCTGCCTTTCTCTGTCTGTCTCTGTCTGTCTCTGTCTGTCTCTATCTGTCTCTGTCTGTCTCTGCCTTTCTCTGTCTGTCTCTGTCTGTCTGTGTCTGTCTCTGTCTGTCTTTGTCTGTCTCTGCCTGTCTCTGTCTTTCTGTCTGTCTCTGCCTGTCTCTGTCTGTCTGGGTCTGCCTCTGTCTGTCTGGGTCTGCCTCTGTCAGTCTCTGCCTGTCTCTGTCTGTCTCTGTCTGTCTCTGTCTTTCTATCTGTCTCTGCCTGTCTCTGCCTGTCCCTGCCTGTCTCTGTCTGTCTCTGTCAGTGTCTGTCAGGCTCTGCCTGCCTCTGTCTGTCTCTGTCTGTCTGTGTCTGTCTCTGTCTGTCTTTGTCTGTCTCTGCCTGTCTCTGTCTTTCTGTCTGTCTCTGCCTGTCTCTGTCTGTCTGGGTCTGCCTCTGTCAGTCTCTGCCTGTCTCTGTCTGTCTCTGTCTGTCTCTGTCTTTCTATCTGTCTCTGCCTGTCTCTGCCTGTCCCTGCCTGTCTCTGTCTGTCTCTGTCAGTGTCTGTAAGGCTCTGCCTGTCACTGTCTGTCTCTGTCTGTCTCTGTCTGTCTCTGTCTGTCTCTGTCTGTCTCTGCCTTTCTCTGTCTCTCTCTGTCTGTCTCTGTCTGTCTCTGTCTGTCTGTGTCTGTCTCTGTCTGTCTCTGTCTTTCTATCTGTCTCTGCCTGTCTCTGCCTGTCTCTGCCTGTCTCTGCCTGTCTCTGCCTGTCTCTGCCTGTCTCTGTCTGTCTCTGTCTGTCTCTGCCTGTCTCTGTCTGCCTCTGTCTGTCTCTGTCTTTCTATCTGTCTCTGTCTGTCTCTGTCTTTCTGCCTGCCTCTGCCTGTCCCTGCTTGTCTCGGTCTGTCTCAGCCTGTCTCTGAATGTCACTGCATGTCTCTGTCCGTATGTGTCTGTCTCTGTCTGTCCCTGTCTGTCTCTGTCTGCTTCTTTCTGTCTCTGTCTATCTCTGTCTCTCTCTGTCTGTTTCTGTCTGCGTCCGCCTGTCTCTGTCTTTCTGCCTGTCTCTGCCTGTCCCTGCCTGTCTCGGTCTGTCTCAGCCTGTCTCTGAATGTCACTGCATGTCTCTGTCTGTCTCTGTCTGTCTCTGTCTGTCTTTGTCTGTCTCTGTCTTTCTGTCTGTCTCTGCCTGTCCCTGTCTGTCTCTGTCTGTCTCTGTCTGTCTCTGTCTGTCTCTGTCTGTCTCTGTCTGTCTCTGTCTGTCTCTGCCTTTCTCTGTCTGTCTCTGTCTGTCTCTGTCTGTCTCTATCTGTCTCTGTCTGTCTCTGCCTTTCTCTGTCTGTCTCTGTCTGTCTGTGTCTGTCTCTGTCTGTCTTTGTCTGTCTCTGCCTGTCTCTGTCTTTCTGTCTGTCTCTGCCTGTCTCTGTCTGTCTGGGTCTGCCTCTGTCTGTCTGGGTCTGCCTCTGTCAGTCTCTGCCTGTCTCTGTCTGTCTCTGTCTGTCTCTGTCTTTCTATCTGTCTCTGCCTGTCTCTGCCTGTCCCTGCCTGTCTCTGTCTGTCTCTGTCAGTGTCTGTCAGGCTCTGCCTGCCTCTGTCTGTCTCTGTCTGTCTGTGTCTGTCTCTGTCTGTCTTTGTCTGTCTCTGCCTGTCTCTGTCTTTCTGTCTGTCTCTGCCTGTCTCTGTCTGTCTGGGTCTGCCTCTGTCAGTCTCTGCCTGTCTCTGTCTGTCTCTGTCTGTCTCTGTCTTTCTATCTGTCTCTGCCTGTCTCTGCCTGTCCCTGCCTGTCTCTGTCTGTCTCTGTCAGTGTCTGTAAGGCTCTGCCTGTCACTGTCTGTCTCTGTCTGTCTCTGTCTGTCTCTGTCTGTCTCTGTCTGTCTCTGCCTTTCTCTGTCTCTCTCTGTCTGTCTCTGTCTGTCTCTGTCTGTCTGTGTCTGTCTCTGTCTGTCTCTGTCTTTCTATCTGTCTCTGCCTGTCTCTGCCTGTCTCTGCCTGTCTCTGCCTGTCTCTGTCTGTCTCTGTCTGTCTCTGCCTGTCTCTGTCTGCCTCTGTCTGTCTCTGTCTTTCTATCTGTCTCTGTCTGTCTCTGTCTTTCTGCCTGCCTCTGCCTGTCCCTGCTTGTCTCGGTCTGTCTCAGCCTGTCTCTGAATGTCACTGCATGTCTCTGTCCGTATGTGTCTGTCTCTGTCTGTCCCTGTCTGTCTCTGTCTGTCCCTGTCTGTCTCTGTCTGCTTCTTTCTGTCTCTGTCTATCTCTGTCTCTCTCTGTCTGTTTCTGTCTGCGTCCGCCTGTCTCTGTCTTTCTGCCTGTCTCTGCCTGTCCCTGCCTGTCTCGGTCTGTCTCAGCCTGTCTCTGAATGTCACTGCATGTCTCTGTCTGTCTCTGTCTGTCTCTGTCTGTCTTTGTCTGTCTCTGTCTTTCTGTCTGTCTCTGCCTGTCCCTGTCTGTCTCTGTCTGTCTCTGTCTGTCTCTGTCTGTCTCTGTCTGTCTCTGTCTGTCTCTGTCTGTCTCTGCCTTTCTCTGTCTGTCTCTGTCTGTCTCTGTCTGTCTCTATCTGTCTCTGTCTGTCTCTGCCTTTCTCTGTCTGTCTCTGTCTGTCTGTGTCTGTCTCTGTCTGTCTTTGTCTGTCTCTGCCTGTCTCTGTCTTTCTGTCTGTCTCTGCCTGTCTCTGTCTGTCTGGGTCTGCCTCTGTCTGTCTGGGTCTGCCTCTGTCAGTCTCTGCCTGTCTCTGTCTGTCTCTGTCTGTCACTGTCTTTCTATCTGTCTCTGCCTGTCTCTGCCTGTCTCTGCCTGTCTCTGCCTGTCTCTGTCTGTCTCTGTCTGTCTCTGCCTGTCTCTGTCTGCCTCTGTCTGTCTCTGTCTGTCTCTGTCTTTCTGCCTGCCTCTGCCTGTCCCTGCTTGTCTCGGTCTGTCTCAGCCTGTCTCTGAATGTCACTGCATGTCTCTGTCCGTATGTGTCTGTCTCTGTCTGTCCCTGTCTGTCTCTGTCTGTCTCTGTCTGCCTCTGTCTGTCTCTGTCTTTCTATCTGTCTCTGTCTGTCTCTGTCTTTCTATCTGTCTCTGTCTGTCTCTGTCTTTCTGCCTGCCTCTGCCTGTCCCTGCTTGTCTCGGTCTGTCTCAGCCTGTCTCTGAATGTCACTGCATGTCTCTGTCCGTATGTGTCTGTCTCTGTCTGTCCCTGTCTGTCTCTGTCTGTCTCTGTCTGCCTCTGTCTGTCTCTGTCTTTCTATCTGTCTCTGTCTGTCTCTGTCTTTCTATCTGTCTCTGTCAGTCTCTGTCTGTCTCTGTCTGTCTCTGTCTGTCTCTGTCTGTCTCTGTCTGCCTCTGTCTGTCTCTGTCTGTCGCTGCCTGTCTCTGTCTGTCTCTGTCTGTCTCTGTCTGTCTCTGTCTGCCTCTATCTGTCTCTGTCTGTCTCTGTCTGTTTCTTTCTGTCTCTGTCTATCTCTGTCTATCTCTGTCTGTCTCTGTCTGTTTCTGTCTGCGTCTGCCTGTCTATGCCTGTCACTGTCTGTCTCTGTCTGTCTCTGTCTGTCTCTGTCTGTCTCTGTCTGTCTCTGTCTGTCTATGCCTGTCACTGTCTGTCTCTGTCTGTCTCTGTCTGTCTCTGTCTGTCTCTGTCTGTCTCTGTCTGTCTCTGTCTGTCTCTGTCTGTCTCTGTCTGTCTCTGTCTGTCTCAGCCTTTCTCTGTCTGTCTCTGTCTGTCTCTATCTGTCTCTGGCTGTCTCTGCCTTTCTCTGTCTGTCTCTGCCTGTTTCTGGTTGTGTCTGACTGTCTCTTTCTGTCCATCTGTCTCTGCATGTCTCTGTGTGTTTATCTGTCTCTGTCTGTCTCTGCCTGTCTCTGTCTGTCTCTGTCTGTCTCTGTCTGTCTCTGTCTGTCTCTGCCTTTCTCTGTCTGTCTCTGTCTGTCTCTGTCTGTCTCTATCTGTCTCTGTCTGTCTCTGCCTTTCTCTGTCTGTCTCTGTCTGTCTGTGTCTGGCTCTGTCTGTCTTTGTCTGTCTCTGCCTGTCTCTGTCTTTCTGTCTGTCTCTGCCTGTCTCTGCCTGTCTCTGTCTGTCTCGGTCTGCCTCTGTCAGTCTCTGCCTGTCTCTGACTGTCTCTGTCTGTCTCTGTCTTTCTATCTGTCTCTGCCTGTCTCTGCCTGTCCCTGCCTGTCTCTGTCTGTCTCTGTCAGTGTCTGTCAGGCTCTGCCTGTCACTGTCTGTCTCTGTCTGTCTCTGTCTGTCTCTGTCTGTCTCTGTCTGTCTCTGCCTTTCTCTGTCTCTCTCTGTCTGTCTCTGTCTGTCTCTGTCTGTCTGTGTCTGTCTCTGTCTGTCTCTGTCTTTCTATCTGTCTCTGCCTGTCTCTGCCTGTCTCTGCCTGTCTCTGCCTGTCTCTGTCTGTCTCTGTCTGTCTCTGCCTTTCTCTGTCTGTCTCTGCCTGTTTCTGGTTGTGTCTGACTGTCTCTTTCTGTCCATCTGTCTCTGCATGTCTCTGTGTGTTTATCTGTCTCTGTCTGTCTCTGTCTGTCTCTGTCTGTCTCTGTCTGTCTTTGTCTGTCTCTGTCTGTCTCTGTCTGTCTCTGTCTGTCTCTGTCTGTCTCTGCCTGTCTCTGTCTGTCTCTGTCTGTCTCTGTCTGTCTCTGTCTGTCTCTGTCTGTCTCTGTCTGACTCTGTCTGTCTCTGTCTGTCTCTGTCTGTCTCTGTCTTTCTGTCTGTCTCTGCCTGTCCCTGTCTGTCTCTGTCTGCCTCTGTCTGTCTCTGTCTGTCTCTGTCTGTCTCTGTCTGTCTCTGCCTTTCTCTGTCTGTCTGTGTCTGTCTCTGTCTGTCTCTGTCTTTCTATCTGTCTCTGCCTGTCTCTGCCTGTCTCTGCCTGTCTCTGCCTGTCTCTGTCTGTCTCTGTCTGTCTCTGCCTTTCTCTGTCTATCTCTGCCTGTTTCTGGTTGTGTCTGACTGTCTCTGTCTGTCTCTGTCTGTCTCTGTCTGTCTCTGTCTGTCTCTGTCTGTATCCGTCTTTCTATCTGTCTCTGCCTGTCTCTGCCTGTATCTGTCTGTCTCTGTCTGTCTGTGTCTGTCTCTGCCTGTCTCTGCCTGTCTCTGCCTGTCTCTGCCTGTCTCTGCCTGTCTCCGTCTGTCTCTGTCTGCCTCTGTCTGTCTCTGTCTGTCTCTGTCTGTCTCTGTCTGCGTCTGCCTGTCTCTGTCTGTCTCTGTCTGTCTCTGTCTGTCTCTGTCTGTCTCTGTCTGTCTCTGTCTGTCTCTGTCTGTCTCTGTCTGTCCCTGTCTGTCTCTGTCTGTCACTGTCTGTCTCTGTCTGTCTCTGTCTGTCTCTGTCTGTTTCTGTCTGCGTCTGCCTGTCTATGCCTGTCACTGTCTGTCTCTGTCTGTCTCTGTCTGTCTCTGTCTGTCTCTGTCTGTCTCTGTCTGTCTATGCCTGTCACTGTCTGTCTCTGTCTGTCTCTGTCTGTCTCTGTCTGTCTCTGTCTGTCTCTGTCTGTCTCTGTCTGTCTCTGTCTGCTTCTTTCTGTCTCTGTCTATCTCTGTTTCTCTCTGTCAGTTTCTGTCTGCGTCCGCCTGTCTCTGTCTTTCTGCCTGTCTCTGCCTGTCCCTGCCTGTCTCGGTCTGTCTCAGCTTGTCTCTGAATGTCACTGCATGTCTCTGTCTGTCTCTGTCTGTCTCTGTCTGTCTCTGTCTGTCTGTGTCTGTCTCTGTCTTTCTGTCTGTCTCTGCCTGTCCCTGTCTGTCTCTGTCTGTCTCTGTCTGTCTCTGTCTGACTCTGTCTGTCTCTGTCTGTCTCTGTCTGTCTCTGTCTTTCTGTCTGTCTCTGCCTGTCCCTGTCTGTCTCTGTCTGCCTCTGTCTGTCTCTGTCTGTCTCTGTCTGTCTCTGTCTGTCTCTGCCTTTCTCTGTCTGTCTGTGTCTGTCTCTGTCTGTCTCTGTCTTTCTATCTGTCTCTGCCTGTCTCTGCCTGTCTCTGCCTGTCTCTGCCTGTCTCTGTCTGTCTCTGTCTGTCTCTGCCTTTCTCTGTCTATCTCTGCCTGTTTCTGGTTGTGTCTGACTGTCTCTGTCTGTCTCTGTCTGTCTCTGTCTGTCTCTGTCTGTCTCTGTCTGTCTCTGTCTGTATCCGTCTTTCTATCTGTCTCTGCCTGTCTCTGCCTGTATCTGTCTGTCTCTGTCTGTCTGTGTCTGTCTCTGCCTGTCTCTGCCTGTCTCTGCCTGTCTCTGCCTGTCTCTGCCTGTCTCCGTCTGTCTCTGTCTGCCTCTGTCTGTCTCTGTCTGTCTCTGTCTGTCTCTGTCTGCGTCTGCCTGTCTCTGTCTGTCTCTGTCTGTCTCTGTCTGTCTGTCTCTGTCTGTCTCTGTCTGTCTCTGTCTGTCTCTGTCTGTCCCTGTCTGTCTCTGTCTGTCACTGTCTGTCTCTGTCTGTCTCTGTCTGTCTCTGTCTGTTTCTGTCTGCGTCTGCCTGTCTATGCCTGTCACTGTCTGTCTCTGTCTGTCTCTGTCTGTCTCTGTCTGTCTCTGTCTGTCTCTGTCTGTCTATGCCTGTCACTGTCTGTCTCTGTCTGTCTCTGTCTGTCTCTGTCTGTCTCTGTCTGTCTCTGTCTGTCTCTGTCTGTCTCTGTCTGTCTCTGTCTGTCTCAGCCTTTCTCTGTCTGTCTCTGTCTGTCTCTATCTGTCTCTGGCTGTCTCTGCCTTTCTCTGTCTGTCTCTGCCTGTTTCTGGTTGTGTCTGACTGTCTCTTTCTGTCCATCTGTCTCTGCATGTCTCTGTGTGTTTATCTGTCTCTGTCTGTCTCTGCCTGTCTCTGTCTGTCTCTGTCTGTCTCTGTCTGTCTCTGTCTGTCTCTGCCTTTCTCTGTCTGTCTCTGTCTGTCTCTGTCTGTCTCTATCTGTCTCTGTCTGTCTCTGCCTTTCTCAGTCTGTCTCTGTCTGTCTGTGTCTGTCTCTGTCTGTCTCTGTCTTTCTATCTGTCTCTGCCTGTCTCTGCCTGTCTCTGCCTGTCTCTGCCTGTCTCTGTCTGTCTCTGTCTGTCTCTGCCTGTCTCTGTCTGTCTCTGCCTGTTTCTGGTTGTGTCTGACTGTCTCTTTCTGTCCATCTGTCTCTGCATGTCTCTGTGTGTTTATCTGTCTCTGTCTGTCTCTGTCTGTCTCTGTCTGTCTTTGTCTGTCTCTGTCTGTCTCTGTCTGTCTCTGTCTGTCTCTGTCTGTCTCTGTCTGTCTCTGTCTGTCTCTGTCTGTCTCTGTCTGTCTCTGTCTGTCTCTGTCTGTCTCTGTCTGTCCCTGTCTGTCTCTGTCTGTCACTGTCTGTCTCTGGCTGTCTCTGTCTGTCTCTGTCTGCTTCTTTCTGTATCTGTCTATCTCTGTCTCTCTCTGTCTGTTTCTGTCTGCGTCCGCCTGTCTCTGTCTTTCTGCCTGTCTCTGCCTGTCCCTGCCTGTCTCGGTCTGTCTCAGCCTGTCTCTGAATGTCACTGCATGTCTCTGTCTGTCTCTGTCTGTCTCTGTCTGTCTCTGTCTGTCTGTGTCTGTCTCTGTCTTTCTGTCTGTCTCTGCCTGTCCCTGTCTGTCTCTGTCTGTCTCTGTCTGTCTCTGTCTGTCTCTGTCTGTCTCTGTCTGTCTCTGTCTGTCTCTGTCTTTCTATCTGTCTCTGCCTGTCTCTGCCTGTCCCTGCCTGTCTCTGTCTGTCTCTGTCAGTCTCTGTCAGCCTCTGCCTGTCACTGTCTGTCTCTGTCTGTCTCTGTCTGTCTCTGTGTGTCTCTGTCTGTCTCTGCCTTTCTCTGTCTGTCTCTGTCTGTCTCTGTCTGTCTCTATCTGTCTCTGTCTGTCTCTGCCTTTCTCTGTCTGTCTCTGTCTGTCTGTGTCTGTCTCTGTCTGTCTTTGTCTGTCTCTGCCTGTCTCTGTCTTTCTGTCTGTCTCTGCCTGTCCCTGCCTGTCTCTGTCTGTCTGGGTCTGCCTCTGTCAGTCTCTGCCTGTCTCTGTCTGTCTCTGTCTGTCTCTGTCTTTCTATCTGTCTCTGCCTGTCTCTGCCTGTCCCTGCCTGTCTCTGTCTGTCTCTGTCAGTCTCTGTCAGGCTCTGCCTGTCACTGTCTGTCTCTGTCTGTCTCTGTCTGTCTCTGTCTGTCTCTGTCAGCCTCTGCCTGTCACTGCCTGTCTCTGCCTGTCCCTGCCTGTCTCGGTCTGTCTCAGCCTGTCTCTGAATGTCACTGCATGTCTCTGTCTGTCTCTGTCTGTCTCTGTCTGTCTCTGTCTGTCTCTGTCTGTCCCTGTCTGTCTCTGTCTGTCACTGTCTGTCTCTGTCTGTCTCTGTCTGTCTCTGTCTGCTTCTTTCTGTCTCTGTCTATCTCTGTCTCTCTCTGTCTGTTTCTGTCTGCGTCCGCCTGTCTCTGTCTTTCTGCCTGTCTCTGCCTGTCCCTGCCTGTCTCGGTCTGTCTCAGCCTGTCTCTGAATGTCACTGCATGTCTCTGTCTGTCTCTGTCTGTCTCTGTCTGTCTCTGTCTGTCTGTGTCTGTCTCTGTCTTTCTGCCTGTCTCTGCCTGTCCCTGCCTGTCTCTGTCTGTCTCCGTCAGTCTCTGTCAGCCTCTGCCTGTCACTGTCTGTCTCTGTCTGTCTCTGTCTGTCTCTGTGTGTCTCTGTCTGTCTCTGCCTTTCTCTGTCTGTCTCTGTCTGTCTCTGTCTGTCTCTATCTGTCTCTGTCTGTCTCTGCCTTTCTCTGTCTGTCTCTGTCTGTCTGTGTCTGTCTCTGTCTGTCTTTGTCTGTCTCTGCCTGTCTCTGTCTTTCTGTCTGTCTCTGCCTGTCCCTGCCTGTCTCTGTCTGTCTGGGTCTGCCTCTGTCAGTCTCTGCCTGTCTCTGTCTGTCTCTGTCTGTCTCTGTCTTTCTATCTGTCTCTGCCTGTCTCTGCCTGTCCCTGCCTGTCTCTGTCTGTCTCTGTCAGTCTCTGTCAGGCTCTGCCTGTCACTGTCTGTCTCTGTCTGTCTCTGTCTGTCTCTGTCTGTCTCTGTCAGCCTCTGCCTGTCACTGCCTGTCTCTGCCTGTCCCTGCCTGTCTCGGTCTGTCTCAGCCTGTCTCTGAATGTCACTGAATGTCTCTGTCTGTCTCTGTCTGTCTCTGTCTGTCTCTGTCTGTCTGTGTCTGTCTCTGTCTTTCTGTCTGTCTCTGCCTGTCCCTGTCTGTCTCTGTCAGCCTCTGCCTGTCACTGTCTGTCTCTGTCTGTCTCTGTCTGTCTCTGTCTGTCTCTGCCTTTCTCTGTCTGTCTCTGTCTGTCTCTGTCTGTCTCTATCTGTCTCTGTCTGTCTCTGCCTTTCTCTGTCTGTCTCTGTCTGTCTCTGTCTGTCTCTGTCTGTCTCTGTCTGTCTCAGCCTTTCTCTGTCTGTCTCTGTCTGTCTCTGTCTGTCTCTGTCTGTCTGTGTCTGTCTCTGTCTGTCTCAGTCTTTCTATCTGTCTCTGCCTGTCTCTGCCTGTCTCTGCCTGTCTCTGCCTGTCTCTGCCTGTCTCTGTCTGTCTCTGTCTGTCTCTGCCTTTCTCTGTCTGTCTCTGCCTGTTTCTGGTTGTGTCTGACTGTCTCTGTCTGTCTCTGTCTGTGTCTGTCTGTCTCTGTCTGTCTCTGTCTGTCTCTGCCTGTCTCCGTCTGTCTCTGTCTGCCTCTGTCTGTCTCTGTCTGTCTCTGTCTGTCTCTGTCTGCGTCTGCCTGTCTCTGTCTTTCTGTCTGTCTCTGTCTGTCTCTGTCTGTCTCTGTCTGTCTCTGTCTGTCTCTGTCTGTCTCTGTCTGTCTCTGTCTGTCCCTGTCTGTCTCTGTCTGTCTCTGTCTGTCTCTGTCTGTCTCTGTCTGTCTCTGTCTGCTTCTTTCTGTCTCTGTCTATCTCTGTCTCCCTCTGTCTGTTTCTGTCTGCGTCCGCCTGTCTCTGTCTTTCTGCCTGCCTCTGCCTGTCCCTGCTTGTCTCGGTCTGTCTCAGCCTGTCTCTGAATGTCACTGCATGTCTCTGTCCGTATGTGTCTGTCTCTGTCTGTCCCTGTCTGTCTCTGTCTGTCTCTGTCTGCCTCTGTCTGTCTCTGTCTTTCTATCTGTCTCTGTCAGTCTCTGTCTGTCTCTGTCTGTCTCTGTCTGTCTCTGTCTGTCTCTGTCTTTCTATCTGTCTCTGCCTGTCTCTGCCTGTCCCTGCCTGTCTCTGTCTGTCTCTGTCAGTGTCTGTCAGGCTCTGCCTGTCACTGTCTGTCTCTGTCTGTCTCTGTCTGTCTCTGTCTGTCTCTGTCTGTCTCTGTCTGTCTCTGCCTTTCTCTGTCTCTCTCTGTCTGTCTCTGTCTGTCTCTGTCTGTCTGTGTCTGTCTCTGTCTGTCTCTGTCTTTCTATCTGTCTCTGCCTGTCTCTGCCTGTCACTGCCTGTCTCTGCCTGTCTCTGTCTGTCTCTGTCTGTCTCTGCCTGTCTCTGTCTGCCTCTGTCTGTCTCTGTCTTTCTATCTGTCTCTGTCTGTCTCTGTCTTTCTGCCTGCCTCTGCCTGTCCCTGCTTGTCTCGGTCTGTCTCAGCCTGTCTCTGAATGTCACTGCATGTCTCTGTCCGTATGTGTCTGTCTCTGTCTGTCTCTATCTGTCTCTGTCTGTCTCTGCCTTTCTCTGTCTGTCTCTGTCTGTCTGTGTCTGTCTCTGTCTGTCTTTGTCTGTCTCTGCCTGTCTCTGTCTTTCTGTCTGTCTCTGCCTGTCCCTGCCTGTCTCTGTCTGTCTGGGTCTGCCTCTGTCAGTCTCTGCCTGTCTCTGTCTGTCTCTGTCTGTCTCTGTCTTTCTATCTGTCTCTGCCTGTCTCTGCCTGTCCCTGCCTGTCTCTGTCTGTCTCTGTCAGTCTCTGTCAGGCTCTGCCTGTCACTGTCTGTCTCTGTCTGTCTCTGTCTGTCTCTGTCTGTCTCTGTCAGCCTCTGCCTGTCACTGCCTGTCTCTGCCTGTCCCTGCCTGTCTCGGTCTGTGTCAGCCTGTCTCTGAATGTCACTGCATGTCTCTGTCTGTCTCTGTCTGTCTCTGTCTGTCTCTGTCTGTCTGTGTCTGTCTCTGTCTTTCTGTCTGTCTCTGCCTGTCCCTGTCTGTCTCTGTCAGCCTCTGCCTGTCACTGTCTGTCTCTGTCTGTCTCTGTCTGTCTCTGTCTGTCTCTGCCTTTCTCTGTCTGTCTCTGTCTGTCTCTGTCTGTCTCTATCTGTCTCTGTCTGTCTCTGCCTTTCTCTGTCTGTCTCTGTCTGTCTCTGTCTGTCTCTGTCTGTCTCTGTCTGTCTCAGCCTTTCTCTGTCTGTCTCTGTCTGTCTCTGTCTGTCTCTGTCTGTCTGTGTCTGTCTCTGTCTGTCTCAGTCTTTCTATCTGTCTCTGCCTGTCTCTGCCTGTCTCTGCCTGTCTGTGCCTGTCTCTGCCTGTCTCTGTCTGTCTCTGTCTGTCTCTGCCTTTCTCTGTCTGTCTCTGCCTGTTTCTGGTTGTGTCTGACTGTCTCTGTCTGTCTCTGTCTGTGTCTGTCTGTCTCTGTCTGTCTCTGTCTGTCTCTGCCTGTCTCCGTCTGTCTCTGTCTGCCTCTGTCTGTCTCTGTCTGTCTCTGTCTGTCTCTGTCTGCGTCTGCCTGTCTCTGTCTTTCTGTCTGTCTCTGTCTGTCTCTGTCTGTCTCTGTCTGTCTCTGTCTGTCTCTGTCTGTCTCTGTCTGTCTCTGTCTGTCCCTGTCTGTCTCTGTCTGTCTCTGTCTGTCTCTGTCTGTCTCTGTCTGTCTCTGTCTGCTTCTTTCTGTCTCTGTCTATCTCTGTCTCCCTCTGTCTGTTTCTGTCTGCGTCCGCCTGTCTCTGTCTTTCTGCCTGCCTCTGCCTGTCCCTGCTTGTCTCGGTCTGTCTCAGCCTGTCTCTGAATGTCACTGCATGTCTCTGTCCGTATGTGTCTGTCTCTGTCTGTCCCTGTCTGTCTCTGTCTGTCTCTGTCTGCCTCTGTCTGTCTCTGTCTTTCTATCTGTCTCTGTCAGTCTCTGTCTGTCTCTGTCTGTCTCTGTCTGTCTCTGTCTGTCTCTGTCTTTCTATCTGTCTCTGCCTGTCTCTGCCTGTCCCTGCCTGTCTCTGTCTGTCTCTGTCAGTGTCTGTCAGGCTCTGCCTGTCACTGTCTGTCTCTGTCTGTCTCTGTCTGTCTCTGTCTGTCTCTGTCTGTCTCTGCCCTTCTCTGTCTCTCTCTATCTGTCTCTGTCTGTCTCTGTCTGTCTGTGTCTGTCTCTGTCTGTCTCTGTCTTTCTATCTGTCTCTGCCTGTCTCTGCCTGTCACTGCCTGTCTCTGCCTGTCTCTGTCTGTCTCTGTCTGTCTCTGCCTGTCTCTGTCTGCCTCTGTCTGTCTCTGTCTTTCTATCTGTCTCTGTCTGTCTCTGTCTTTCTGCCTGCCTCTGCCTGTCCCTGCTTGTCTCGGTCTGTCTCAGCCTGTCTCTGAATGTCACTGCATGTCTCTGTCCGTATGTGCCTGTCTCTGCCTGTCCCTGCCTGTCTCTGTCTGTCTCTGTCAGTGTCTGTCAGGCTCTGCCTGTCACTGTCTGTCTCTGTCTGTCTCTGTCTGTCTCTGTCTGTCTCTGTCTGTCTCTGCCTTTCTCTGTCTCTCTCTGTCTGTCTCTGTCTGTCTCTGTCTGTCTGTGTCTGTCTCTGTCTGTCTCTGTCTTTCTATCTGTCTCTGCCTGTCTCTGCCTGTCACTGCCTGTCTCTGCCTGTCTCTGTCTGTCTCTGTCTGTCTCTGCCTGTCTCTGTCTGCCTCTGTCTGTCTCTGTCTTTCTATCTGTCTCTGTCTGTCTCTGTCTTTCTGCCTGCCTCTGCCTGTCCCTGCTTGTCTCGGTCTGTCTCAGCCTGTCTCTGAATGTCACTGCATGTCTCTGTCCGTATGTGTCTGTCTCTGTCTGTCTCTATCTGTCTCTGTCTGTCTCTGCCTTTCTCTGTCTGTCTCTGTCTGTCTGTGTCTGTCTCTGTCTGTCTTTGTCTGTCTCTGCCTGTCTCTGTCTTTCTGTCTGTCTCTGCCTGTCCCTGCCTGTCTCTGTCTGTCTGGGTCTGCCTCTGTCAGTCTCTGCCTGTCTCTGTCTGTCTCTGTCTGTCTCTGTCTTTCTATCTGTCTCTGCCTGTCTCTGCCTGTCCCTGCCTGTCTCTGTCTGTCTCTGTCAGTCTCTGTCAGGCTCTGCCTGTCACTGTCTGTCTCTGTCTGTCTCTGTCTGTCTCTGTCTGTCTCTGTCAGCCTCTGCCTGTCACTGCCTGTCTCTGCCTGTCCCTGCCTGTCTCGGTCTGTCTCAGCCTGTCTCTGAATGTCACTGCATGTCTCTGTCTGTCTCTGTCTGTCTCTGTCTGTCTCTGTCTGTCTGTGTCTGTCTCTGTCTTTCTGTCTGTCTCTGCCTGTCCCTGTCTGTCTCTGTCAGCCTCTGCCTGTCACTGTCTGTCTCTGTCTGTCTCTGTCTGTCTCTGTCTGTCTCTGCCTTTCTCTGTCTGCCTCTGTCTGTCTCTGTCTGTCTCTATCTGTCTCTGTCTGTCTCTGCCTTTCTCTGTCTGTCTCTGTCTGTCTCTGTCTGTCTCTGTCTGTCTCTGTCTGTCTCAGCCTTTCTCGGTCTGTCTCTGTCTGTCTCTGTCTGTCTCTGTCTGTCTCTGTCTGTCTCTGTCTGTCTCAGTCTTGCTATCTGTCTCTGCCTGTCTCTGCCTGTCTCTGCCTGTCTCTGCCTGTCTCTGCCTGTCTCTGCCTGTCTCTGTCTGTCTCTGTCTGTCTCTGCCTTTCTCTGTCTGTCTCTGCCTGTTTCTGGTTGTGTCTGACTGTCTCTGTCTGTCTCTGTCTGTGTCTGTCTGTCTCTGTCTGTCTCTGTCTGTCTCTGCCTGTCTCCGTCTGTCTCTGTCTGCCTCTGTCTGTCTCTGTCTGTCTCTGTCTGTCTCTGTCTGCGTCTGCCTGTCTCTGTCTTTCTGTCTGTCTCTGTCTGTCTCTGTCTGTCTCTGTCTGTCTCTGTCTGTCTCTGTCTGTCTCTGTCTGTCTCTGGCTGTCCCTGTCTGTCTCTGTCTGTCTCTGTCTGTCTCTGTCTGTCTCTGTCTGTCTCTGTCTGCTTCTTTCTGTCTCTGTCTATCTCTGTCTCCCTCTGTCTGTTTCTGTCTGCGTCCGCCTGTCTCTGTCTTTCTGCCTGCCTCTGCCTGTCCCTGCTTGTCTCGGTCTGTCTCAGCCTGTCTCTGAATGTCACTGCATGTCTCTGTCCGTATGTGTCTGTCTCTGTCTGTCCCTGTCTGTCTCTGTCTGTCTCTGTCTGCCTCTGTCTGTCTCTGTCTTTCTATCTGTCTCTGTCAGTCTCTGTCTGTCTCTGTCTGTCTCTGTCTGTCACTGTCTGTCTCTGTCTTTCTATCTGTCTCTGTCAGTCTCTGTCTGTCTCTGTCTGTCTCTGTCTGTCACTGTCTGTCTCTGTCTTTCTATCTGTCTCTGCCTGTCTCTGCCTGTCCCTGCCTGTCTCTGTCTGTCTCTGTCAGTGTCTGTCAGGCTCTGCCTGTCACTGTCTGTCTCTGTCTGTCTCTGTCTGTCTCTGTCTGTCTCTGTCTGTCTCTGCCTTTCTCTGTCTCTCTATCTGTCTCTGTCTGTCTCTGTCTGTCTGTGTCTGTCTCTGTCTGTCTCTGTCTTTCTATCTGTCTCTGCCTGTCTCTGCCTGTCACTGCCTGTCTCTGCCTGTCTCTGTCTGTCTCTGTCTGTCTCTGCCTGTCTCTGTCTGCCTCTGTCTGTCTCTGTCTTTCTATCTGTCTCTGTCTGTCTCTGTCTTTCTGCCTGCCTCTGCCTGTCCCTGCTTGTCTCGGTCTGTCTCAGCCTGTCTCTGAATGTCACTGCATGTCTCTGTCCGTATGTGTCTGTCTCTGTCTGTCCCTGTCTGTCTCTGTCTGTCTCTGTCTGCCTCTGTCTGTCTCTGTCTTTCTATCTGTCTCTGTCTGTCTCTGTCTTTCTATCTGTCTCCGTCTGTCTCTGTCTGCCTCTGTCTGTCTCTGTCTGTCTCTGTCTGTCTCTGTCTGCGTCTGCCTGTCTCTGTCTTACTGTCTGTCTCTGTCTGTCTCTGTCTGTCTCTGTCTGTCTCTGTCTGTCTCTGTCTGTCTCTGTCTGTCTCTGTCTGTCCCTGTCTGTCTCTGTCTGTCTCTGTCTGTCTCTGTCTGTCTCTGTCTGTCCCTGCTTGTCTCGGTCTGTCTCAGCCTGTCTCTGAATGTCACTGCATGTCTCTGTCCGTATGTGTCTGTCTCTGTCTGTCCCTGTCTGTCTCTGTCTGTCTCTGTCTGCCTCTGTCTGTCTCTGTCTTTCTATCTGTCTCTGTCAGTCTCTGTCTGTCTCTGTCTGTCTCTGTCTGTCTCTGTCTGTCTCTGTCTGTCTCTGTCTGTCTCTGTCTTTCTATCTGTCTCTGCCTGTCTCTGCCAGTCCCTGCCTGTCTCTGTCTGTCTCTGTCAGTGTCTGTCAGGCTCTGCCTGTCACTGTCTGTCTCTGTCTGTCTCTGTCTGTCTCTGTCTGTCTCTGTCTGTCTCTGTCTGTCTCTGCCTTTCTCTGTCTCTCTCTGTCTGTCTCTGTCTGTCACTGTCTGTCTCTGTCTGTCTTTGTCTGTCTCTGTCTGTCTCTGTCTGTCTCTGTCTGTCTCTGTCTGTCTCTGTCTGTCTCTGTCTGTCTCTGTCTGTCTCTGTCTGTCTCTGTCTGTCTCTGTCTGTCTCTGTCTGTCTCTGTCTGTCCCTGTCTGTCTCTGTCTGTCACTGTCTGTCTCTGTCTGTCTCTGTCTGTCTCTGCTTCTTTCTGTCTCTGTCTATCTCTGTCTCTCTCTGTCTGTTTCTGTCTGCGTCCGCCTGTCTCTGTCTTTCTGCCTGTCTCTGCCTGTCCCTGCCTGTCTCGGTCTGTCTCAGCCTGTCTCTGAATGTCACTGCATGTCTCTGTCTGTCTCTGTCTGTCTCTGTCTGTCTCTGTCTGTCTGTGTCTGTCTCTGCCTGTCCCTGTCTGTCTCTGCCTGTCTCGGTCTGTCTCAGCCTGTCTCTGAATGTCACTGCATGTCTCTGTCTGTCTCTGTCTGTCTCTGTCTGTCTCTGTCTGTCTCTGTCTGTCTGTGTCTGTCTCTGTCTTTCTGTCTGTCTCTGCCTGTCCCTGTCTGTCTCTGTCAGCCTCTGCCTGTCACTGTCTGTCTCTGTCTGTCTCTGTCTGTCTCTGTCTGTCTCTGCCTTTCTCTGTCTGTCTATGTCTGTCTCTGTCTGTCTCTATCTGTCTCTGTCTGTCTCTGCCTTTCTCTGTCTGTCTCTGTCTGTCTGTGTCTGTCTCTGTCTGTCTTTGTCTGTCTCTGCCTGTCTCTGTCTTTCTGTCTGTCTCTGCCTGTCTCTGCCTGTCTCTGTCTGTCTGGGTCTGCCTCTGTCAGTCTCTGCCTGTCTCTGTCTGTCTCTGTCTGTCTCTGTCTTTCTATCTGTCTCTGCCTGTCTCTGCCTGTCCCTGCCTGTCTCTGTCTGTCTCTGTCTGTCTCTGACTTTCTATCTGTCTCTGCCTGTCTCTGCCTGTCCCTGCCTGTCTCTGTCTGTCTCTGTCAGTCTCTGTCAGGCTCTGCCTGTCACTGTCTGTCTCTGTCTATCTCTGTCTGTCTCTGTCTGTCTCTGTCTGTCTCTGCCTTTCTCTGTCTGTCTCTGTCTGTCTCTGTCTGTCTCTGTCTGCGTCTGCCTGTCTCTGTCTTTCTGTCTGTCTCTGTCTGTCTCTGTCTGTCTCTGTCTGTCTCTGTCTGTCTCTGTCTGTCTCTGTCTGTCTCTGTCTGTCCCTGTCTGTCTCTGTCTGTCTCTGTCTGTCTCTGTCTGTCTATGCCTGTCACTGTCTGTCTCTGTCTGTCTCTGTCTGTCTCTGTCTGTCTCTGTCTGTCTCTGTCTGTCTCTGTCTGTCTCTGTCTGTCTCAGCCTTTCTCTGTCTGTCTCTGTCTGTCTCTATCTGTCTCTGGCTGTCTCTGCCTTTCTCTGTCTGTCTCTGCCTGTTTCTGGTTGTGTCTGACTGTCTCTTTCTGTCCATCTGTCTCTGCATGTCTCTGTGTGTTTATCTGTCTCTGTCTGCCTCTGCCTGTCTCTGTCTGTCTCTGTCTGTCTCTGTCTGTCTCTGTCTGTCTCTGCCTTTCTCTGTCTGTCTCTGTCTGTCTCTGTCTGTCTCTATCTGTCTCTGTCTGTCTCTGCCTTTCTCTGTCTGTCTCTGTCTGTCTCTGTCTTTCTATCTGTCTCTGCCTGTCTCTGCCTGTCTCTGCCTGTCTCTGCCTGTCTCTGTCTGTCTCTGTCTGTCTCTGCCTTTCTCTGTCTGTCTCTGCCTTTCTCTGTCTGTCTCTGCCTGTTTCTGGTTGTGTCTGACTGTCTCTTTCTGTCCATCTGTCTCTGCATGTCTCTGTGTGTTTATCTGTCTCTGTCTGTCTCTGTCTGTCTCTGTCTGTCTCTGTCTGTCTCTGTCTGTCTTTGTCTGTCTCTGTCTGTCTCTGTCTGTCTCTGTCTGTCTCTGTCTGTCTCTGTCTGTCTCTGTCTGTCTCTGTCTGTCTCTGTCTGTCTCTGTCTGTCTCTGTCTGTCTCTGTCTGTCTCTGTCTGTCCCTGTCTGTCTCTGTCTGTCACTGTCTGTCTCTGTCTGTCTCTGTCTGTCTCTGTCTGCTTCTTTCTGTCTCTGTCTATCTCTGTCTCTCTCTGTCTGTTTCTGTCTGCGTCCGCCTGTCTCTGTCTTTCTGCCTGTCTCTGCCTGTCCCTGCCTGTCTCGGTCTGTCTCAGCCTGTCTCTGAATGTCACTGCATGTCTCTGTCTGTCTCTGTCTGTCTCTGTCTGTCTCTGTCTGTCTGTGTCTGTCTCTGTCTTTCTGTCTGTCTCTGCCTGTCCCTGTCTGTCTCTGTCTGTCTCTGTCTGTCTCTGTCTGTCTCTGTCTGTCTCTGTCTGTCTGTGTCTGTCTCTGTCTGTCTCTGTATTTCTATCTGTCTCTGCCTGTCTCTGCCTGTCTCTGCCTGTCTCTGCCTGTCTCTGTCTGTCTCTGTCTGTCTCTGCCATTCTCTGTCTGTCTCTGCCTGTTTCTGGTTGTGTCTGACTGTCTCTTTCTGTCCATCTGTCTCTGCATGTCTCTGTGTGTTTATCTGTCTCTGTCTGTCTCTGTCTGTCTCTGTCTGTCTCTGTCTGTCTTTGTCTGTCTCTGTCTGTCTCTGTCTGTCTCTGTCTGTCTCTGTCTGTCTCTGTCTGTCTCTGTCTGTCTCTGTCTGTCTCTGTCTGTCTCTGTCTGTCTCTGTCTGTCTCTGTCTGTCTCTGTCTGTCTCTGTCTGTCCCTGTCTGTCTCTGTCTGTCACTGTCTGTCTCTGTCTGTCCCTGTCTGTCTCTGTCTGCTTCTTTCTGTCTCTGTCTATCTCTGTCTCTCTCTGTCTGTTTCTGTCTGCGTCCGCCTGTCTCTGTCTTTCTGCCTGTCTCTGCCTGTCCCTGCCTGTCTCGGTCTGTCTCAGCCTGTCTCTGAATGTCACTGCATGTCTCTGTCTGTCTCTGTCTGTCTCTGTCTGTCTCTGTCTGTCTGTGTCTGTCTCTGTCTTTCTGTCTGTCTCTGCCTGTCCCTGTCTGTCTCTGTCTGTCTCTGTCTGTCTCTGTCTGTCTCTGTCTGTCTCTGTCTGTCTCTGTCTTTCTATCTGTCTCTGCCTGTCTCTGCCTGTCCCTGCCTGTCTCTGTCTGTCTCTGTCAGTCTCTGTCAGCCTCTGCCTGTCACTGTCTGTCTCTGTCTGTCTCTGTCTGTCTCTGTGTGTCTCTGTCTGTCTCTGCCTTTCTCTGTCTGTCTCTGTCTGTCTCTGTCTGTCTCTATCTGTCTCTGTCTGTCTCTGCCTTTCTCTGTCTGTCTCTGTCTGTCTGTGTCTGTCTCTGTCTCTCTTTGTCTGTCTCTGCCTGTCTCTGTCTTTCTGTCTGTCTCTGCCTGTCTCTGCCTGTCTCTGTCTGTCTGGGTCTGCCTCTGTCAGTCTCTGCCTGTCTCTGTCTGTCTCTGTCTGTCTCTGTCTTTCTATCTGTCTCTGCCTGTCTCTGCCTGTCCCTGCCTGTCTCTGTCTGTCTCTGTCAGTCTCTGTCAGGCTCTGCCTGTCACTGTCTGTCTCTGTCTGTCTCTGTCTGTCTCTGTCTGTCTCTGTCAGCCTCTGCCTGTCACTGCCTGTCTCAGCCTGTCTCTGAATGTCACTGCATGTCTCTGTCTGTCTCTGTCTGTCTCTGTCTGTCTCTGTCTGTCTGTGTCTGTCTCTGTCTTTCTGTCTGTCTCTGCCTGTCCCTGTCTGTCTCTGTCAGCCTCTGCCTGTCACTGTCTGTCTCTGTCTGTCTCTGTCTGTCTCTGTCTGTCTCTGCCTTTCTCTGTCTGTCTCTGTCTGTCTCTGTCTGTCTCTGCCTGTCTCTGTCTTTCTGTCTGTCTCTGCCTGTCTCTGCCTGTCTCTGTCTGTCTGGGTCTGCCTCTGTCAGTCTCTGCCTGTCTCTGTCTGTCTCTGTCTGTCTCTGTCTTTCTATCTGTCTCTGCCTGTCTCTGCCTGTCCCTGCCTGTCTCTGTCTGTCTCTGTCAGTCTCTGTCAGGCTCTGCCTGTCACTGTCTGTCTCTGTCTGTCTCTGTCTGTCTCTGTCTGTCTCTGTCTGTCTCTGTCTGTCTCAGCCTTTCTCTGTCTGTCTCTGTCTGTCTCTGTCTGTCTCTGTCTGTCTGTGTCTGTCTCTGTCTGTCTCTGTCTTTCTATCTGTCTCTGCCTGTCTCTGCCTGTCTCTGCCTGTCTCTGCCTGTCTCTGCCTGTCTCTGCCTGTCTCTGCCTGTCTCTGTCTGTCTCTGTCTGTCTCTGCCTTTCTCTGTCTGTCTCTGCCTGTCTCTGTCTGTCTCTGTCTGTGTCTGTCTGTCTCTGTCTGTCTCTGTCTGTCTCTGCCTGTCTCCGTCTGTCTCTGTCTGCCTCTGTCTGTCTCTGTCTGTCTCTGTCTGTCTCTGTCTGCGTCTGCCTGTCTCTGTCTTTCTGTCTGTCTCTGTCTGTCTCTGTCTGTCTCTGTCTGTCTCTGTCTGTCCCTGTCTGTCTCTGTCTGTCTCTGTCTGCCTCTGTCTGTCTCTGTCTTTCTATCTGTCTCTGTCAGTCTCTGTCTGTCTCTGTCTGTCTCTGTCTGTCTCTGTCTGTCTCTGTCTGCCTCTGTCTGTCTCTGTATGTCGCTGCCTGTCTCTGTCTGTCTCTGTCTGTCTCTGTCTGCCTCTATCTGTCTCTGTCTGTCTCCGTCTGTTTCTTTCTGTCTCTGTCTATCTCTGTCTATCTCTGTCTGTCTCTGTCTGTTTCTCTCTGCGTCTGCCTGTCTATGCCTGTCACTGTCTGTCTCTGTCTGTCTCTGTCTGTCTCTGTCTGTCTCTGTCTGTCTCTGTCTGTCTCAGCCTTTCTCTGTCTGTCTCTGTCTGTCTCTATCTGTCTCTGGCTGTCTCTGCCTTTCTCTGTCTGTCTCTGCCTGTTTCTGGTTGTGTCTGACTGTCTCTTTCTGTCCATCTGTCTCTGCATGTCTCTGTGTGTTTATCTGTCTCTGTCTGTCTCTGCCTGTCTCTGTCTGTCTCTGTCTGTCTCTGTCTGTCTCTGTCTGTCTCTGTCTGTCTCTGTCTGTCTCTGCCTTTCTCTGTCTGTCTCTGTCTGTTTCTGTCTGCGTCTGCCTGTCTATGCCTGTCACTGTCTGTCTCTGTCTGTCTCTGTCTGTCTCTGTCTGTCTCTGTCTGTCTCTGTCTGTCTCAGCCTTTCTCTGTCTGTCTCTGTCTGTCTCTATCTGTCTCTGGCTGTCTCTGCCTTTCTCTGTCTGTCTCTGCCTGTTTCTGGTTGTGTCTGACTGTCTCTTTCTGTCCATCTGTCTCTGCATGTCTCTGTGTGTTTATCTGTCTCTGTCTGTCTCTGCCTGTCTCTGTCTGTCTCTGCCTGTCTCTGCCTGTCTCTGTCTGTCTCGGTCTGTCTCTGTCTGTCTCTGTCTTTCTATCTGTCTCTGCCTGTCTCTCCCTGTCTCTATCTGCCTCTGTCTGCCTCTGTCTGTCTCTGTCTGTCTCTGTCTGTCTCTGTATGCCTCTGTCTGTCTCTGTCTGTCTCTGTCTGTTTCTTTCTGTCTCTGTCTATCTCTGCCTGTCTCTGTCTGTTTGTGTCTGCGTCTGTCTGTCTCTGTCTGTCTCTGTCTGTCTCTGTCTGTCTCTGTCTGTCTCTGTCTGTCTCTGTCTGTTTCTTTCTGTCTCTGTCTATCGCTGTCTATCTCTGTCTGTTTCTGTCTGCGTCTGCCTGTCTCTGTCTTTCTGTCTGTCTCGGTCTGTCTCTGTCTCTCTCTGTCTGTCTCTGTCTGTCTCTGTCTTTCTATCTGTCTCTGCCTGTCTCTGCCTGTCTCTGTTTGTCTCTGTCTGTCTCTGTCTGTCTCTGTCTGCCTCTGTCTGTCTCTGTCTATGCCTGCATCTGTCTGTCTCTGTCTGTCTCTGTCTGTTTCTGTCTGCGTCTGCCTGTCTCTGTCCTTCTGCCTGTCTTTGTTTGTCTCTGTCTGTCTCTGTCTATGTCTGCATCTGTCTGTCTCTGTCTGTCTCTGTCTGTCTCTGTCTGTCTCTGTCTTTCTATCTGTCTCTGCCTGTCTCTGTCTGTCTCTGTCTGTCTCTGTCTGTCTCTGTCTGTCTCTGTCTGTCTCTGCCTTTCTCTGTCTGTCTCTGCCTGTTTCTGGTTGTGTCTGACTGTCTCTTTCTGTCCATCTGTCTCTGCATGTCTCTGTGTGTTTATCTGTCTCTGTCTGTCTCTGTCTGTCTCTGTCTGTCTTTGTCTGTCCCTGTCTGTCTCTGTCTGTCTCTGCCTGTCTCTGCCTGTCTCTGCCTGTCTCTGTCTGTCTCTGTCTGTCTCTGTCAGCCTCTGCCTGTCACTGCCTGTCTCTGCCTGTCCCTGCCTGTCTCGGTCTGTCTCAGCCTGTCTCTGAATGTCACTGCATGTCTCTGTCTGTCTCTGTCTGTCTCTGTCTGTCTCTGTCTGTCTCTGTCTGTCTCTGTCTGTCTCTGTCTGTCTGTGTCTGTCTCTGTCTTTCTGTCTGTCTCTGCCTGTCCCTGTCTGTCTCTGTCAGCCTCTGCCTGTCACTGTCTGTCTCTGCCTGTCTCTGTCTGTCTCTGTCTGTCTCTGCCTTTCTCTGTCTGTCTCTGTCTGTCTCTGTCTGTCTCTATCTGTCTCTGTCTGTCTCTGCCTTTCTCTGTCTGTCTCCGTCTGTTTCTTTCTGTCTCTGTCTATCTCTGTCTATCTCTGTCTGTCTCTGTCTGTTTCTGTCTGCGTCTGCCTGTCTATGCCTGTCACTGTCTGTCTCTGTCTGTCTCTGTCTGTCTCTGTCTGTCTCAGCCTTTCTCTGTCTGTCTCTGTCTGTCTCTATCTGTCTCTGGCTGTCTCTGCCTTTCTCTGTCTGTCTCTGCCTGTTTCTGGTTGTGTCTGACTGTCTCTTTCTGTCCATCTGTCTCTGCATGTCTCTGTGTGTTTATCTGTCTCTGTCTGTCTCTGCCTGTCTCTGTCTCTCTCTGCCTGTCTCTGCCTGTCTCTGTCTGTCTCGGTCTGTCTCTGTCTGTCTCTGTCTTTCTATCTGTCTCTGCCTGTCTCTCCCTGTCTCTATCTGCCTCTGTCTGCCTCTGTCTGTCTCTGTCTGTCTCTGTCTGTCTCCGTCTGCCTCTGTCTGTCTCTGTCTGTCTCTGTCTGTTTCTTTCTGTCTCTGTCTATCTCTGCCTGTCTCTGTCTGTTTGTGTCTGCGTCTGTCTGTCTCTGTCTGTCTCTGTCTGTCTCTGTCTGTCTCTGTCTGTCTCTGTCTGTCTCTGTCTGTCTCTGTCTGTCTCTGTCTGTCTCTGTCTGTCTCTGTCTGCCTCTGTCTCTGTCTGTTTCTTTCTGTCTCTGTCTATCGCTGTCTATCTCTGTCTGTTTCTGTCTGCGTCTGCCTGTCTCTGTCTTTCTGTCTGTCTCGGTCTGTCTCTGTCTCTCTCTGTCTGTCTCTGTCTGTCTCTGTCTTTCTATCTGTCTCTGCCTGTCTCTGCCTGTCTCTGTTTGTCTCTGTCTGTCTCTGTCTGTCTCTGTCTGCCTCTGTCTGTCTCTGTCTATGCCTGCATCTGTCTGTCTCTGTCTGTCTCTGTCTGTTTCTGTCTGCGTCTGCCTGTCTCTGTCCTTCTGCCTGTCTTTGTTTGTCTCTGTCTGTCTCTGTCTATGTCTGCATCTGTCTGTCTCTGTCTGTCTCTGTCTGTCTCTGTCTGTCTCTGTCTTTCTATCTGTCTCTGCCTGTCTCTGTCTGTCTCTGTCTGTCTCTGTCTGTCTCTGTCTGTCTCTGTCTGTCTCTGCCTTTCTCTGTCTGTCTCTGCCTGTTTCTGGTTGTGTCTGACTGTCTCTTTCTGTCCATCTGTCTCTGCATGTCTCTGTGTGTTTATCTGTCTCTGTCTGTCTCTGTCTGTCTCTGTCTGTCTTTGTCTGTCCCTGTCTGTCTCTGTCTGTCTCTGCCTGTCTCTGCCTGTCTCTGCCTGTCTCTGCCTGTCTCAGTCTGTCTCTGTCTGTCTCTGTCTGTCTCTGTCTGCGTCTGCCTGTCTCTGCCTGTCCCTGCCTGTCTCGGTCTGTCTCAGCCTGTCTCTGAATGTCACTGCATGTCTCTGTCTGTCTCTGTCTGTCTCTGTCTGTCTTTGTCTGTCTCTGTCTTTCTGTCTGTCTCTGCCTGTCCCTGTCTGTCTCTGTCTGTCTCTGTCTGTCTCTGTCTGTCTCTGTCTGTCTCTGTCTGTCTCTGTCTGTATCTGTCTTTCTATCTGTCTCTGCCTGTCTCTGCCTGTCCCTGCCTGTGTCTGTCTGTCTCTGTCAGTCTCTGTCAGCCTCTGCCTGTCACTGTCTGTCTCTGTCTGTCTCTGTCTGTCTCTGTCTGCCTCTGTCTGTCTCTGTCTTTCTATCTGTCTCTGTCTGTCTCTGTCTTTCTATCTGTCTCTGTCTGTCTCTGTCGGTCTCTGTCTGCCTCTGTCTGCCTCTGTCTGTCTCTGTCTGTCTCTGTCTGTCTCTGTCTGTCTCTGTCTGTCTCTGTCTGTCTCTGTCTGTCTCTGTCTGTCTCTGTCTGTCTCTGTCTGTCTCTGTCTGTCTCTGTCTGTCTCTGTCTGTCTCTGTCTGCCTGTGTCTGTCTCTGTCTGTCTCTGTCTGCCTGTGTCTGTCTCTGTCTGTCTCTGTCTGTCTCTGCCTGTCTCTGTCTTTCTGTCTGTCTCTGCCTGTCTCTGCCTGTCTCTGTCTGTCTCGGTCTGTCTCTGTCTGTCTCTGTCTTTCTATCTGTCTCTGCCTGTCTCTCCCTGTCTCTATCTGCCTCTGTCTGCCTCTGTCTGTCTCTGTCTGTCTCTGTCTGTCTCTGTCTGCCTCTGTCTGCCTCTGTCTGTCTCTGTCTGTTTCTTTCTGTCTCTGTCTATCTCTGCCTGTCTCTCTCTGTTTGTGTCTGCGTCTGTCTGTCTCTGTCTGTCTCTGTCTGTCTCTGTCTGTCTCTGTCTGTCTCTGTCTGTCTCTGCCTGTCTCTGTCTTTCTCTCTGTCTCTGCCTGTCTCTGCCTGTCTCTGTCTGTCTCGGTCTGTCTCTGTCTGTCTCTGTCTTTCTATCTGTCTCTGCCTGTCTCTCCCTGTCTCTATCTGCCTCTGTCTGCCTCTGTCTGTCTCTGTCTGTCTCTGTCTGTCTCTGTCTGCCTCTGTCTGTCTCTGTCTGTCTCTGTCTGTTTCTTTCTGTCCCTGTCTATCTCTGCCTGTCTCTGTCTGTTTGTGTCTGCGTCTGTCTGTCTCTGCCTGTCTCTGCCTGTCCCTGCCTGTCTCTGTCTGTCTCTGTCAGTCTCTGCCAGCCTCTGCCTGTCACTGTCTTTTTCTGTCTGTCTCTGTCTGTCTCTGTCTGTCTCTGTCTGTCTCTGTCTGTCTCTGTCTGTCTCTGTCTGTCTCTGTCTGTCTCTGTCTGTCTCTGTCTGTCTCTGTCTGTCTTTGTCTGTCTCTGTCTGTCTCTGTCTGTTTCTGTCTGTCTCTGTCTGTCTCCGTCTGTCTCTGTCTGTCTCTGTCTGTCTCTGTCTGCCTCTGTCTGTCTCTGTCTGTCTCTGTCTGTCTCTGTCTGTTTCTTTCTGTCTCTGTCTATCTCCGTCTGCCTGCGTCTGTCTGGCTCTGTCATTCTGTCTGTCTCTGTCTGTCTCTGTCTGCCTCTGCCTGTTTCTGCCTGTCTCTGCCTGTCTCTGCCTGTCTCTGTCTGTCTCTGTCTATCTCTGTCTGTCTGCGTCTGCCTGTCTCTGTCATTCTGTCTGTCTCTGTCTTTCTATCTGTCTCTGCTTGTCTCTGCCTGTCTCTGCCTGCCTCTGTCTGCCTCTGTCTGTCTCTGTCTGTCTCTGTCTGTCTCTGTCTGCCTCTGTCTGCCTCTGTCTGTCTCTGTCTGTTTCTTTCTGTCTCTGTCTATCTCTGTCTGTCTCTGTCTGTTTGTGTCTGCGTCTGTCTGTCTCCGTCTGTCTCTGTCTGTCTCTGTCTGTCTCTGTCTTTCTATCTGTCTCTGCCTGTCTCTGCCTGTCTCTGCCTGTCTCTCCCTGTCTCTGCCTGTCTCTCCCTGTCTCTGCCTGTCTATGTCTGTCTCTGTCTGTCTCTGTCTGTCTCTGTCTGTCTCTGTCTGCCTCTGTCTGTCTCTGTCTATGTCTGCATCTGTCTGTCTCTGTCTGTCTCTGTCTGTCTCTGTCTGTCTCTGTCTGTTTCTGTCTGCGTCTGCCTGTCTCTGTCCTTCTGCCTGTCTTTGTTTGACTCTGTCTGTCTCTGTCTGCCTCTGTCTGTCTCTGTCTATGTCTGCATCTGTCTGTCTCTGTCTGTCTCTGTCTGTCTCTGTCTGTCTCTGTCTGTCTCTGCCTGTCTCTGTCTTTCTCTCTGTCTCTGCCTGTCTCTGCCTGTCTCTGTCTGTCTCGGTCTGTCTCTATCTGTCTCTGTCTTTCTATCTGTCTCTGCCTGTCTCTCCCTGTCTCTATCTGCCTCTGTCTGCCTCTGTCTGTCTCTGTCTGTCTCTGTCTGTCTCTGTCTGCCTCTGTCTGTCTCTGTCTGTCTCTGTCTGTTTCTTTCTGTCCCTGTCTATCTCTGCCTGTCTCTGTCTGTTTGTGTCTGCGTCTGTCTGTCTCTGCCTGTCTCTGCCTGTCCCTGCCTGTCTCTGTCTGTCTCTGTCAGTCTCTGTCAGCCTCTGCCTGTCACTGTCTTTTTCTGTCTGTCTGTCTCTGTCTGTCTCTGTCTGTCTCTGTCTGTCTCTGTCTGTCTCTGTCTGTCTCTGTCTGTCTTTGTCTGTCTCTGTCTGTCTCTGTCTGTTTCTGTCTGTCTCTGTCTGTCTCTGTCTGTCTCTGTCTGTCTCTGTCTGTCTCTGTCTGCCTCTGTCTGTCTCTGTCTGTCTCTGTCTGTCTCTGTCTGTTTCTTTCTGTCTCTGTCTATCTCTGTCTGCCTGCGTCTGCCTGGCTCTGTCATTCTGTCTGTCTCTGTCTGTCTCTGTCTGCCTCTGCCTGTTTCTGCCTGTCTCTGCCTGTCTCTGCCTGTCTCTGTCTGTCTCTGTCTATCTCTGTCTGTCTGCGTCTGCCTGTCTCTGTCATTCTGTCTGTCTCTGTCTTTCTATCTGTCTCTGCTTGTCTCTGCCTGTCTCTGCCTGCCTCTGTCTGCCTCTGTCTGTCTCTGTCTGTCTCTGTCTGTCTCTGTCTGCCTCTGTCTGCCTCTGTCTGTCTCTGTCTGTTTCTTTCTGTCTCTGTCTATCTCTGTCTGTCTCTGTCTGTTTGTGTCTGCGTCTGTCTGTCTCCGTCTGTCTCTGTCTGTCTCTGTCTGTCTCTGTCTTTCTATCTGTCTCTGCCTGTCTCTGCCTGTCTCTGCCTGTCTCTCCCTGTCTCTGCCTGTCTATGTCTGTCTCTGTCTGTCTCTGTCTGTCTCTATCTGTCTCTGTCTGTCTCTGTCTGTTTCTTTCTGCCTCTGTCTGTCTCTGTCTGCCTCTATCTGTCTCTGTCTGTCTCTGTCTGTTTCTTTCTGTCTCTGTCTATCTCTGTCTATATCTGTCTATTTCTGTCTGTCTCTGTCTGTTTCTGTCTGCGTCTGCCTCTCTCTGTCTTTCTGTCTGTCTTTCTGTCTGTCTCTGTCTGTATCTGTCTGTCTCTGTCTGTCTCTGTCTGTCTCTGTCTGTCTCTGTCTGCCTCTGTCTGTCTCTGTCTGTCTCTGTCTGTCTCTGTCTGTTTCTTTCTGTCTCTTTCTATCTCTGTCTGTCTCTGTCTGTTTCTGTGTGCGTCAGCCTGTCTCTGTCTTTCTGCCTGTCTCAGTCTGTCTCTGTCTGTCTCTGTCTGTCTCTGTCTGCCTCTATCTGTCTCTGTCTGTCTCTGTCTGTTTCTTTCTGTCTCTGTCTATCTCTGTCTATCTCTGTCTATCTCTGTCTGTCTCTGTCTGTTTCTGTCTGCGTCTGCCTGTCTCTGTCTTTCTGTCTGTCTCTGTGTGTCTCTGTCTGTCTCTGTCTGTCTCTGTCTGTCTCTGTCTGTCTCTGTCTGTCTCTGTCTGTCTCTGTGTTTCTATCTTTCTCTGCATGTCTCTGCCTGTCTCTGCCTGTCTCTACCTGTCTCTGTCTGTCTCTGTCTGTCTCTGTCTGTCTCTGTCTGTCTCTGTCTGTCTTTGTCTGTCTCTGTCTGTCTCTGTCTGTTTCTGTCTGTCTCTGTCTGTCTCTGTCTGTCTCTGTCTGTCTCTGTCTGTCTCTGTCTGCCTCTGTCTGTCTCTGTCTGTCTCTGTCTGTCTCTGTCTGTTTCTTTCTGTCTCTGTCTATCTCTGTCTGCCTGCGTCTGCCTGGCTCTGTCATTCTGTCTGTCTCTGTCTGTCTCTGTCTGCCTCTGCCTGTTTCTGCCTGTCTCTGCCTGTCTCTGCCTGTCTCTGTCTGTCTCTGTCTATCTCTGTCTGTGTGCGTCTGCCTGTCTCTGTCATTCTGTCTGTCTCTGTCTTTCTATCTGTCTCTGCTTGTCTCTGCCTGTCTCTGCCTGCCTCTGTCTGTCTCTGTCTGTTTCTTTCTGCCTCTGTCTGTCTCTGTCTGCCTCTATCTGTCTCTGTCTGTCTCTGTCTGTTTCTTTCTGTCTCTGTCTATCTCTGTCTATATCTGTCTATTTCTGTCTGTCTCTGTCTGTTTCTGTCTGCGTCTGCCTCTCTCTGTCTTTCTGTCTGTCTTTCTGTCTGTCTCTGTCTGTATCTGTCTGTCTCTGTCTGTCTCTGTCTGTCTCTGTCTGTCTCTGTCTGCCTCTGTCTGTCTCTGTCTGTCTCTGTCTGTCTCTGTCTGTTTCTTTCTGTCTCTTTCTATCTCTGTCTGTCTCTGTCTGTTTCTGTGTGCGTCAGCCTGTCTCTGTCTTTCTGCCTGTCTCAGTCTGTCTCTGTCTGTCTCTGTCTGTCTCTGTCTGCCTCTATCTGTCTCTGTCTGTCTCTGTCTGTTTCTTTCTGTCTCTGTCTATCTCTGTCTATCTCTGTCTATCTCTGTCTGTCTCTGTCTGTTTCTGTCTGCGTCTGCCTGTCTCTGTCTTTCTGTCTGTCTCTGTGTGTCTCTGTCTGTCTCTGTCTGTCTCTGTCTGTCTCTGTCTGTCTCTGTCTGTCTCTGTCTGTCTCTGTGTTTCTATCTTTCTCTGCATGTCTCTGCCTGTCTCTGCCTGTCTCTACCTGTCTCTGTCTGTCTCTGTCTGTCTCTGCCTGTCTCTGTCATTCTGTCTGTCTCTGTCTGTCTCTGTCTGCCTCTGTCTGTCTCTGTCTGTCTCTGTCTGTCTTTGTCTGTCTCTGTCTGTCTCTGTCTGCCTCTATCTGTCTCTGTCTGTCTCTGTCTGTTTCTTTCTGTCTCTGTCTATCTCTGTCTATCTCTGTCTATCTCTGTCTGTCTCTGTCTGTTTCAGTCTGCGTCTGCCTGTCTCTGTCTTTCTGTCTGTCTCTGTGTGTCTCTGTCTGTCTCTGTCTGTCTCTGTCTGTCTCTGTCTGTCTCTGTCTGTCTCTGTCTGTCTCTGTCTTTCTATCTTTCTCTGCATGTCTCTGTCAGTCTCTGTCAGCCTCTGCCTGTCACTGTCTTTTTCTGTCTGTCTGTGTCTGTCTCTGTCTGTCTCTGTCTGTCTCTGTCTGTCTCTGTCTGTCTCTGTCTGTCTCTGTCTGTCTCTGTCTGTCTTTGTCTGTCTCTGTCTGTCTCTGTCTGTTTCTGTCTGTCTCTGTCTGTCTCTGCCTTTCTCTGTCTGTCTCTGTCTGTCTGTGTCTGGCTCTGTCTGTCTTTGTCTGTCTCTGCCTGTCTCTGTCTTTCTGTCTGTCTCTGCCTGTCTCTGCCTGTCTCTGTCTGTCTCGGTCTGCCTCTGTCAGTCTCTGCCTGTCTCTGTCTGTCTCTGTCTGTCTCTGTCTGTCTCTGTCGGTCTCTGTCTGCCTCTGTCTGCCTCTGTCTGTCTCTGTCTGTCTCTGTCTGTCTCTGTCTGTCTCTGTCTGTCTCTGTCTGTCTCTGTCTGTCTCTGTCTGTCTCTGTCTGTCTCTGTCTGCCTGTGTCTGTCTCTGTCTGTCTCTGTCTGCCTGTGTCTGCTCTGTCTGTCTCTGTCTCTCTCTGCCTGTCTCTGTCTTTCTGTCTGTCTCTGCCTGTCTCTGCCTGTCTCTGTCTGTCTCGGTCTGTCTCTGTCTGTCTCTGTCTTTCTATCTGTCTCTGCCTGTCTCTCCCTGTCTCTATCTGCCTCTGTCTGCCTCTGTCTGTCTCTGTCTGTCTCTGTCTGTCTCTGTCTGCCTCTGTCTGTCTCTGTCTGTCTCTGTCTATTTCTTTCTGTCTCTGTCTATCTCTGCCTGTCTCTGTCTGTTTGTGTCTGCGTCTGTCTGTCTCTGTCTGTCTCTGTCTGTCTCTGTCTGTCTCTGTCTGTCTCTGTCTGTCTCTGTCTGTCTCTGTCTGTCTCTGTCTGTCTCTGTCTGCCTCTGTCTCTGTCTGTTTCTTTCTGTCTCTGTCTATCGCTGTCTATCTCTGTTTGTTTCTGTCTGCGTCTGCCTGTCTCTGTCTTTCTGTCTGTCTCGGTCTGTCTCTGTCTCTCTCTGTCTGTCTCTGTCTGTCTCTGTCTTTCTATCTGTCTCTGCCTGTCTCTGCCTGTCTCTGTTTGTCTCTGTCTGTCTCTGTCTGTCTCTGTCTGCCTCTGTCTGTCTCTGTCTATGCCTGCATCTGTCTGTCTCTGTCTGTCTCTGTCTGTTTCTGTCTGCGTCTGCCTGTCTCTGTCCTTCTGCCTGTCTTTGTTTGTCTCTGTCTGTCTCTGTCTATGTCTGCATCTGTCTGTCTCTGTCTGTCTCTGTCTGTCTCTGTCTGTCTCTGTCTTTCTATCTGTCTCTGCCTGTCTCTGTCTGTCTCTGTCTGTCTCTGTCTGTCTCTGTCTGTCTCTGTCTGTCTCTGCCTTTCTCTGTCTGTCTCTGCCTGTTTCTGCCTGTCTCTGCCTGTCTCAGTCTGTCTCTGTCTGTCTCTGTCTGTCTCTGTCTGCGCCTGCCTGTCTCTGTCTTTCTGTCTGTCTCTGTCTGTCTCTGTCTGTTTCTGTCTGTCTCTGTCTGTCTCTGTCTGTCTCTGTCTGTCTCTGTCTGTCTCTGTCTGTCTCTGTCTGTCCCTGTCTGTCTCTGTCTGTCACTGTCTGTCTCTGTCTGTCTCTGTCTGTCTCTGTCTGCTTCTTTCTGTCTCTGTCTATCTCTGTCTCTCTCTGTCTGTTTCTGTCTGCGTCCGCCTGTCTCTGTCTTTCTGCCTGTCTCTGCCTGTCCCTGCCTGTCTCGGTCTGTCTCAGCCTGTCTCTGAATGTCACTGCATGTCTCTGTCTGTCTCTGTCTGTCTCTGTCTGTCTTTGTCTGTCTCTGTCTTTCTGTCTGTCTCTGCCTGTCCCTGTCTGTCTCTGTCTGTCTCTGTCTGTCTCTGTCTGTCTCTGTCTGTCTCTGTCTGTCTCTGTCTGTCTCTGTCTTTCTATCTGTCTCTGCCTGTCTCTGCCTGTCCCTGCCTGTGTCTGTCTGTCTCTGTCAGTCTCTGTCAGCCTCTGCCTGTCACTGTCTGTCTCTGTCTGTCTCTGTCTGTCTCTGTCTGCCTCTGTCTGTCTCTGTCTTTCTATCTGTCTCTGTCTGTCTCTGTCGGTCTCTGTCTGCCTCTGTCTGCCTCTGTCTGTCTCTGTCTGTCTCTGTCTGTCTCTGTCTGTCTCTGTCTGTCTCTGTCTGTCTCTGTCTGTCTCTGTCTGTCTCTGTCTGTCTCTGTCTGTCTCTGTCTGTCTCTGTCTGTCTCTGTCTGTCTCTGTCTGCCTGTGTCTGTCTCTGTCTGTCTCTGTCTGCCTGTGTCTGTCTCTGTCTGTCTCTGTCTGTCTCTGCCTGTCTCTGTCTTTCTGTCTGTCTCTGCCTGTCTCTGCCTGTCTCTGTCTGTCTCGGTCTGTCTCTGTCTGTCTCTGTCTTTCTATCTGTCTCTGCCTGTCTCTCCCTGTCTCTATCTGCCTCTGTCTGCCTCTGTCTGTCTCTGTCTGTCTCTGTCTGTCTCTGTCTGCCTCTGTCTGCCTCTGTCTGTCTCTGTCTGTTTCTTTCTGTCTGTGTCTATCTCTGCCTGTCTCTCTCTGTTTGTGTCTGCGTCTGTCTGTCTCTGTCTGTCTCTGTGTGTCTCTGTCTGTCTCTGTCTGTCTCTGTCTGTCTCTGTCTGCCTCTGTCTCTGTCTGTTTCTTTCTGTCTCTGTCTATCGCTGTCTATCTCTGTCTGTTTCTGTCTGCGTCTGCCTGTCTCTGTCTTTCTGTCTGTCTCGGTCTGTCTCTGTCTCTCTCTGTCTGTCTCTGTCTGTCTCTGTCTTTCTATCTGTCTCTGCCTGTCTCTGCCTGTCTCTGTCTGTCTCTGCCTGTCTCTGCCTGTCTCTGTTTGTCTCTGTCTGTCTCTGTCTGGCTCTGTCTGCCTCTGTCTGTCTCTGTCTATGTCTGCATCTGTCTGTCTCTGTCTGTCTCTGTCTGTCTCTGTCTGTTTCTGTCTGCGTCTGCCTGTCTCTGTCCATCTGCCTGTCTTTGTTTGACTCTGTCTGTCTCTGTCTATGTCTGCATCTGTCTGTCTCTGTCTGTCTCTGTCTGTCTCTGTCTGTCTCTGTCTGTCTCTGCCTGTCTCTGTCTTTCTCTCTGTCTCTGCCTGTCTCTGCCTGTCTCTGTCTGTCTCGGTCTGTCTCTGTCTGTCTCTGTCTTTCTATCTGTCTCTGCCTGTCTCTCCCTGTCTCTATCTGCCTCTGTCTGCCTCTGTCTGTCTCTGTCTGTCTCTGTCTGTCTCTGTCTGCCTCTGTCTGTCTCTGTCTGTCTCTGTCTGTTTCTTTCTGTCCCTGTCTATCTCTGCCTGTCTCTGTCTGTTTGTGTCTGCGTCTGTCTGTCTCTGCCTGTCTCTGCCTGCCCCTGCCTGTCTCTGTCTGTCTCTGTCAGTCTCTGTCAGCCTCTGCCTGTCACTGTCTTTTTCTGTCTGTCTCTGTCTGTCTCTGTCTGTCTCTGTCTGTCTCTGTCTGTCTCTGTCTGTCTCTGTCTGTCTCTGTCTGTCTCTGTCTGTCTCTGTCTGTCTCTGTCTGTCTCTGTCTGTCTCTGTCTGTCTTTGTCTGTCTCTGTCTGTCTCTGTCTGTTTCTGTCTGTCTCTGTCTGTCTCTGTCTGTCTCTGTCTGTCTCTGTCTGTCTCTGTCTGCCTCTGTCTGTCTCTGTCTGTCTCTGTCTGTCTCTGTCTGTTTCTTTCTGTCTCTGTCTATCTCTGTCTGCCTGCGTCTGCCTGGCTCTGTCATTCTGTCTGTCTCTGTCTGTCTCTGTCTGCCTCTGCCTGTTTCTGCCTGTCTCGGCCTGTCTCTGCCTGTCTCTGTCTGTCTCTGTCTATCTCTGTCTGTCTGCGTCTGCCTGTCTCTGTCATTCTGTCTGTCTCTGTCTTTCTATCTGTCTCTGCTTGTCTCTGCCTGTCTCTGCCTGCCTCTGTCTGCCTCTGTCTGTCTCTGTCTGTCTCTGTCTGTTTCTTTCTGTCCCTGTCTATCTCTGCCTGTCTCTGTCTGTTTGTGTCTGCGTCTGTCTGTCTCTGCCTGTCTCTGCCTGTCCCTGCCTGTCTCTGTCTGTCTCTGTCAGTCTCTGTCAGCCTCTGCCTGTCACTGTCTTTTTCTGTCTGTCTGTGTCTGTCTCTGTCTGTCTCTGTCTGTCTCTGTCTGTCTCTGTCTGTCTCTGTCTGTCTCTGTCTGTCTCTGTCTGTCTCTGTCTGTCTTTGTCTGTCTCTGTCTGTCTCTGTCTGTTTCTGTCTGTCTCTGTCTGTCTCTGTCTGTCTCTGTCTGTCTCTGTCTGTCTCTGTCTGCCTCTGTCTGTCTCTGTCTGTCTCTGTCTGTCTCTGTCTGTTTCTTTCTGTCTCTGTCTATCTCTGTCTGCCTGCGTCTGCCTGGCTCTGTCATTCTGTCTGTCTCTGTCTTTCTATCTGTCTCTGCCTGTCTCTGCCTGTCTCTGCCTGTCTCTCCCTGTCTCTGCCTGTCTATGTCTGTCTCTGTCTGTCTCTGTCTGTCTCTATCTGTCTCTGTCTGTCTCTGTCTGTTTCTTTCTGCCTCTGTCTGTCTCTGTCTGCCTCTATCTGTCTCTGTCTGTCTCTGTCTGTTTCTTTCTGTCTCTGTCTATCTCTGTCTATCTCTGTCTATTTCTGTCTGTCTCTGTCTGTTTCTGTCTGCGTCTGCCTCTCTCTGTCTTTCTGTCTGTCTTTCTGTCTGTCTCTGTCTGTATCTGTCTGTCTCTGTCTGTCTCTGTCTGTCTCTGTCTGCCTCTGTCTGTCTCTGTCTTTCTATCTGTCTCTGTCTGTCTCTGTCTTTCTATCTGTCTCTGTCAGTCTCTGTCTGTCTCTGTCTGTCTCTGTCTGTCTCTGTCTGCCTCTGTCTGTCTCTGTCTGTCTCTGTCTGTCTCTGTCTGTTTCTTTCTGTCTCTGTCTATCTCTGTCTGTCTCTGTCTGTTTCTGTGTGCGTCTGCCTGTCTCTGTCTTTCTGCCTGTCTCAGTCTGTCTCTGTCTGTCTCTGTCTGTCTCTGTCTGCCTCTATCTGTCTCTGTCTGTCTCTGTCTGTTTCTTTCTGTCTCTGTCTATCTCTGTCTATCTCTGTCTATCTCTGTCTGTCTCTGTCTGTCTCTGTCTGTTTCTGTCTGCGTCTGCCTGTCTCTGTCTTTCTGTCTGTCTCTGTGTGTCTCTGTCTGTCTCTGTCTGTCTCTGTCTGTCTCTGTCTGTCTCTGTCTGTCTCTGTCTGTCTCTGTCTTTCTATCTTTCTCTGCATGTCTCTGCCTGTCTCTGCCTGTCTCTACCTGTCTCTGTCTGTCTCTGTCTGTCTCTGCCTGTCTCTGTCATTCTGTCTGTCTCTGTCTGTCTCTGTCTGCCTCTGTCTGTCTCTGTCTGTCTCTGTCTGTCTCTGTCTGTCTCTGTCTGTCTCTGTCTGTCTCTGTCTGTCTCTGTCTGTCTCTGTCTTTCTATCTGTCTCTGCCTGTCTCTCCCTGTCTCTATCTGCCTCTGTCTGCCTCTGTCTGTCTCTGTCTGTCTCTGTCTGTCTCTGTCTGCCTCTGTCTGTCTCTGTCTGTCTCTGTCTGTTTCTTTCTGTCCCTGTCTATCTCTGCCTGTCTCTGTCTGTTTGTGTCTGCGTCTGTCTGTCTCTGCCTGTCTCTGCCTGTCCCTGCCTGTCTCTGTCTGTCTCTGTCAGTCTCTGTCAGCCTCTGCCTGTCACTGTCTTTTTCTGTCTGTCTGTGTCTGGCTCTGTCTGTCTCTGTCTGTCTCTGTCTGTCTCTGTCTGTCTCTGTCTGTCTCTGTCTGTCTCTGTCTGTCTTTGTCTGTCTCTGTCTGTCTCTGTCTGTTTCTGTCTGTCTCTGTCTGTCTCTGTCTGTCTCTGTCTGTCTCTGTCTGTCTCTGTCTGCCTCTGTCTGTCTCTGTCTGTCTCGGTCTGTCTCTGTCTGTTTCTTTCTGTCTCTGTCTATCTCTGTCTGCCTGCGTCTGCCTGGCTCTGTCATTCTGTCTGTCTCTGTCTTTCTATCTGTCTCTGCCTGTCTCTGCCTGTCTCTGCCTGTCTCTCCCTGTCTCTGCCTGTCTATGTCTGTCTCTGTCTGTCTCTGTCTGTCTCTATCTGTCTCTGTCTGTCTCTGTCTGTTTCTTTCTGCCTCTGTCTGTCTCTGTCTGCCTCTATCTGTCTCTGTCTGTCTCTGTCTGTTTCTTTCTGTCTCTGTCTATCTCTGTCTATCTCTGTCTATTTCTGTCTGTCTCTGTCTGTTTCTGTCTGCGTCTGCCTCTCTCTGTCTTTCTGTCTGTCTCTGTCTGTATCTGTCTGTCTCTGTCTGTCTCTGTCTGTCTCTGTCTGCCTCTGTCTGTCTCTGTCTTTCTATCTGTCTCTGTCTGTCTCTGTCTTTCTATCTGTCTCTGTCAGTCTCTGTCTGTCTCTGTCTGTCTCTGTCTGTCTCTGTCTGCCTCTGTCTGTCTCTGTCTGTCTCTGTCTGTCTCTGTCTGTTTCTTTCTGTCTCTGTCTATCTCTGTCTGTCTCTGTCTGTTTCTGTGTGCGTCTGCCTGTCTCTGTCTTTCTGCCTGTCTCAGTCTGTCTCTGTCTGTCTCTGTCTGTCTCTGTCTGCCTCTATCTGTCTCTGTCTGTCTCTGTCTGTTTCTTTCTGTCTCTGTCTATCTCTGTCTATCTCTGTCTATCTCTGTCTGTCTCTGTCTGTTTCTGTCTGCGTCTGCCTGTCTCTGTCTTTCTGTCTGTCTCTGTGTGTCTCTGTCTGTCTCTGTCTGTCTCTGTCTGTCTCTGTCTGTCTCTGTCTGTCTCTGTCTGTCTCTGTCTTTCTATCTTTCTCTGCATGTCTCTGCCTGTCTCTGCCTGTCTCTACCTGTCTCTGTCTGTCTCTGTCTGTCTCTGCCTGTCTCTGTCATTCTGTCTGTCTCTGTCTGTCTCTGTCTGCCTCTGTCTGTCTCTGTCTGTCTCTGTCTGTCTTTGTCTGTCTCTGTCTGTCTCTGTCTGCCTCTATCTGTCTCTGTCTGTCTCTGTCTGTTTCTTTCTGTCTCTGTCTATCTCTGTCTATCTCTGTCTATCTCTGTCTGTCTCTGTCTGTTTCTGTCTGCGTCTGCCTGTCTCTGTCTTTCTGTCTGTCTCTGTGTGTCTCTGTCTGTCTCTGTCTGTCTCTGTCTGTCTCTGTCTGTCTCTGTCTGTCTCTGTCTGTCTCTGTCTTTCTATCTTTCTCTGCATGTCTCTGTCAGTCTCTGTCAGCCTCTGCCTGTCACTGTCTTTTTCTGTCTGTCTGTGTCTGTCTCTGTCTGTCTCTGTCTGTCTCTGTCTGTCTCTGTCTGTCTCTGTCTGTCTCTGTCTGTCTCTGTCTGTCTTTGTCTGTCTCTGTCTGTCTCTGTCTGTTTCTGTCTGTCTCTGTCTGTCTCTGCCTTTCTCTGTCAGTCTCTGTCTGTCTGTGTCTGGCTCTGTCTGTCTTTGTCTGTCTCTGCCTGTCTCTGTCTTTCTGTCTGTCTCTGCCTGTCTCTGCCTGTCTCTGTCTGTCTCGGTCTGCCTCTGTCAGTCTCTGCCTGTCTCTGTCTGTCTCTGTCTGTCTCTGTGTGTCTCTGTCGGTCTCTGTCTGCCTCTGTCTGCCTCTGTCTGTCTCTGTCTGTCTCTGTCTGTCTCTGTCTGTCTCTGTCTGTCTCTGTCTGTCTCTGTCTGTCTCTGTCTGTCTCTGTCTGTCTCTGTCTGCCTGTGTCTGTCTCTGTCCGTCTCTGTCTGCCTGTGTCTGTCTCTGTCTGTCTCTGTCTGTCTCTGCCTGTCTCTGTCTTTCTGTCTGTCTCTGCCTGTCTCTGCCTGTCTCTGTCTGTCTCGGTCTGTCTCTGTCTGTCTCTGTCTTTCTATCTGTCTCTGCCTGTCTCTCCCTGTCTCTATCTGCCTCTGTCTGCCTCTGTCTGTCTCTGTCTGTCTCTGTCTGTCTCTGTCTGCCTCTGTCTGTCTCTGTCTGTCTCTGTCTGTTTCTTTCTGTCTCTGTCTATCTCTGCCTGTCTCTGTCTGTTTGTGTCTGCGTCTGTCTGTCTCTGTCTGTCTCTGTCTGTCTGTGTCTGTCTCTGTCTGTCTCTGTCTGTCTCTGTCTGTCTCTGTCTGTCTCTGTCTGCCTCTGTCTCTGTCTGTTTCTTTCTGTCTCTGTCTATCGCTGTCTATCTCTGTCTGTTTCTGTCTGCGTCTGCCTGTCTCTGTCTTTCTGTCTGTCTCGGTCTGTCTCTGTCTCTCTCTGTCTGTCTCTGTCTGTCTCTGTCTTTCTATCTGTCTCTGCCTGTCTCTGCCTGTCTCTGTTTGTCTCTGTCTGTCTCTGTCTGTCTCTGTCTGCCTCTGTCTGTCTCTGTCTATGCCTGCATCTGTCTGTCTCTGTCTGTCTCTGTCTGTCTCTGTCTGTTTCTGTCTGCGTCTGCCTGTCTCTGTCCTTCTGCCTGTCTTTGTTTGTCTCTGTCTGTCTCTGTCTATGTCTGCATCTGTCTGTCTCTGTCTGTCTCTGTCTGTCTCTGTCTGTCTCTGTCTTTCTATCTGTCTCTGCCTGTCTCTGTCTGTCTCTGTCTGTCTCTGTCTGTCTCTGTCTGTCTCTGTCTGTCTCTGCCTTTCTCTGTCTGTCTCTGCCTGTTTCTGGTTGTGTCTGACTGTCTCTTTCTGTCCATCTGTCTCTGCATGTCTCTGTGTGTTTATCTGTCTCTGTCTGTCTCCGTCTGTCTCTGTCTGTCTTTGTCTGTCCCTGTCTGTCTCTGTCTGTCTCTGCCTGTCTCTGCCTGTCTCTGCCTGTCTCTGCCTGTCTCAGTCTGTCTCTGTCTGTCTCTGTCTGTCTCTGTCTGTCTCTGTCTGTCTCTGCCTGTCTCTGTCTTTCTCTCTGTCTCTGCCTGTCTCTGCCTGTCTCTGTCTGTCTCGGTCTGTCTCTGTCTGTCTCTGTCTTTCTATCTGTCTCTGCCTGTCTCTCCCTGTCTCTGTCTGTCTCTGTCTGTCTCTGTCTGTCTCTGTCTGTCTTTGTCTGTCTCTGTCTGTCTCTGTCTGTTTCTGTCTGTCTCTGTCTGTCTCTGTCTGTCTCTGTCTGTCTCTGTCTGTCTCTGTCTGCCTCTGTCTGTCTCTGTCTGTCTCTGTCTGTCTCTGTCTGTTTCTTTCTGTCTCTGTCTATCTCTGTCTGCCTGCGTCTGCCTGGCTCTGTCATTCTGTCTGTCTCTGTCTGTCTCTGTCTGCCTCTGCCTGTTTCTGCCTGTCTCTGCCTGTCTCTGCCTGTCTCTGTCTGTCTCTGTCTATCTCTGTCTGTCTGCGTCTGCCTGTCTCTGTCATTCTGTCTGTCTCTGTCTTTCTATCTGTCTCTGCTTGTCTCTGCCTGTCTCTGCCTGCCTCTGTCTGCCTCTGTCTGTCTCTGTCTGTCTCTGTCTGTCTCTGTCTGCCTCTGTCTGCCTCTGTCTGTCTCTGTCTGTTTCTTTCTGTCTCTGTCTATCTCTGTCTGTCTCTGTCTGTTTGTGTCTGCGTCTGTCTGTCTCCGTCTGTCTCTGTCTGTCTCTGTCTGTCTCTGTCTTTCTATCTGTCTCTGCCTGTCTCTGCCTGTCTCTGCCTGTCTCTCCCTGTCTCTGCCTGTCTATGTCTGTCTCTGTCTGTCTCTGTCTGTCTCTATCTGTCTCTGTCTGTCTCTGTCTGTTTCTTTCTGCCTCTGTCTGTCTCTGTCTGCCTCTATCTGTCTCTGTCTGTCTCTGTCTGTTTCTTTCTGTCTCTGTCTATCTCTGTCTATCTCTGTCTATTTCTGTCTGTCTCTGTCTGTTTCTGTCTGCGTCTGCCTCTCTCTGTCTTTCTGTCTGTCTTTCTGTCTGTCTCTGTCTGTATCTGTCTGTCTCTGTCTGTCTCTGTCTGTCTCTGTCTGTCTCTGTCTGTCTCTGTCTGCCTCTATCTGTCTCTGTCTGTCTCTGTCTGTTTCTTTCTGTCTCTGTCTATCTCTGTCTATCTCTGTCTATCTCTGTCTGTCTCTGTCTGTTTCTGTCTGCGTCTGCCTGTCTCTGTCTTTCTGTCTGTCTCTGTGTGTCTCTGTCTGTCTCTGTCTGTCTCTGTCTGTCTCTGTCTGTCTCTGTCTGTCTCTGTCTGTCTCTGTCTTTCTATCTTTCTCTGCATGTCTCTGTCAGTCTCTGTCAGCCTCTGCCTGTCACTGTCTTTTTCTGTCTGTCTGTGTCTGTCTCTGTCTGTCTCTGTCTGTCTCTGTCTGTCTCTGTCTGTCTCTGTCTGTCTCTGTCTGTCTCTGTCTGTCTTTGTCTGTCTCTGTCTGTCTCTGTCTGTTTCTGTCTGTCTCTGTCTGTCTCTGCCTTTCTCTGTCAGTCTCTGTCTGTCTGTGTCTGGCTCTGTCTGTCTTTGTCTGTCTCTGCCTGTCTCTGTCTTTCTGTCTGTCTCTGCCTGTCTCTGCCTGTCTCTGTCTGTCTCGGTCTGCCTCTGTCAGTCTCTGCCTGTCTCTGTCTGTCTCTGTCTGTCTCTGTGTGTCTCTGTCGGTCTCTGTCTGCCTCTGTCTGCCTCTGTCTGTCTCTGTCTGTCTCTGTCTGTCTCTGTCTGTCTCTGTCTGTCTCTGTCTGTCTCTGTCTGTCTCTGTCTGTCTCTGTCTGTCTCTGTCTGCCTGTGTCTGTCTCTGTCCGTCTCTGTCTGCCTGTGTCTGTCTCTGCCTGTCTCTGTCTTTCTGTCTGTCTCTGCCTGTCTCTGCCTGTCTCTGTCTGTCTCGGTCTGTCTCTGTCTGTCTCTGTCTTTCTATCTGTCTCTGCCTGTCTCTCCCTGTCTCTATCTGCCTCTGTCTGCCTCTGTCTGTCTCTGTCTGTCTCTGTCTGTCTCTGTCTGCCTCTGTCTGTCTCTGTCTGTCTCTGTCTGTTTCTTTCTGTCTCTGTCTATCTCTGCCTGTCTCTGTCTGTTTGTGTCTGCGTCTGTCTGTCTCTGTCTGTCTCTGTCTGTCTGTGTCTGTCTCTGTCTGTCTCTGTCTGTCTCTGTCTGTCTCTGTCTGTCTCTGTCTGCCTCTGTCTCTGTCTGTTTCTTTCTGTCTCTGTCTATCGCTGTCTATCTCTGTCTGTTTCTGTCTGCGTCTGCCTGTCTCTGTCTTTCTGTCTGTCTCGGTCTGTCTCTGTCTCTCTCTGTCTGTCTCTGTCTGTCTCTGTCTGTCTCTGTCTTTCTATCTGTCTCTGCCTGTCTCTGCCTGTCTCTGTTTGTCTCTGTCTGTCTCTGTCTGTCTCTGTCTGCCTCTGTCTGTCTCTGTCTATGCCTGCATCTGTCTGTCTCTGTCTGTCTCTGTCTGTCTCTGTCTGTTTCTGTCTGCGTCTGCCTGTCTCTGTCCTTCTGCCTGTCTTTGTTTGTCTCTGTCTGTCTCTGTCTATGTCTGCATCTGTCTGTCTCTGTCTGTCTCTGTCTGTCTCTGTCTGTCTCTGTCTTTCTATCTGTCTCTGCCTGTCTCTGTCTGTCTCTGTCTGTCTCTGTCTGTCTCTGTCTGTCTCTGTCTGTCTCTGCCTTTCTCTGTCTGTCTCTGCCTGTTTCTGGTTGTGTCTGACTGTCTCTTTCTGTCCATCTGTCTCTGCATGTCTCTGTGTGTTTATCTGTCTCTGTCTGTCTCCGTCTGTCTCTGTCTGTCTTTGTCTGTCCCTGTCTGTCTCTGTCTGTCTCTGCCTGTCTCTGCCTGTCTCTGCCTGTCTCTGCCTGTCTCAGTCTGTCTCTGTCTGTCTCTGTCTGTCTCTGTCTGCGTCTGCCTGTCTCTGTCTTTCTGTCTGTCTCTGTCTGTCTCTGTCTGTCTCTGTCTGTCTCTGTCTGTCTCTGTCTGTCTCTGTCTGTCTCTGTCTGTCTCTGTCTGTCTCTGTCTGTCCCTGTCTGTCTCTGTCACTGTCTGTCTCTGTCTGTCTCTGTCTGTCTCTGTCTGCTTCTTTCTGTCTCTGTCTATCTCTGTCTCTCTCTGTCTGTTTCTGTCTGCGTCCGCCTGTCTCTGTCTTTCTGCCTGTCTCTGCCTGTCCCTGCCTGTCTCGGTCTGTCTCAGCCTGTCTCTGAATGTCACTGCATGTCTCTGTCTGTCTCTGTCTGTCTCTGTCTGTCTTTGTCTGTCTCTGTCTTTCTGTCTGTCTCTGCCTGTCCCTGTCTGTCTCTGTCTGTCTCTGTCTGTCTCTGTCTGTCTCTGTCTGTCTCTGTCTGTCTCTGTCTGTCTCTGTCTTTCTATCTGTCTCTGCCTGTCTCTGCCTGTCCCTGCCTGTGTCTGTCTGTCTCTGTCAGTCTCTGTCAGCCTCTGCCTGTCACTGTCTGTCTCTGTCTGTCTCTGTCTGTCTCTGTCTGCCTCTGTCTGTCTCTGTCTTTCTATCTGTCTCTGTCTGTCTCTGTCTTTCTATCTGTCTCTGTCTGTCTCTGTCGGTCTCTGTCTGCCTCTGTCTGCCTCTGTCTGTCTCTGTCTGTCTCTGTCTGTCTCTGTCTGTCTCTGTCTGTCTCTGTCTGTCTCTGTCTGTCTCTGTCTGTCTCTGTCTGTCTCTGTCTGTCTCTGTCTGTCTCTGTCTGTCTCTGTCTGTCTCTGTCTGCCTGTGTCTGTCTCTGTCTGTCTCTGTCTGCCTGTGTCTGTCTCTGTCTGTCTCTGTCTGTCTCTGCCTGTCTCTGTCTTTCTGTCTGTCTCTGCCTGTCTCTGCCTGTCTCTGTCTGTCTCGGTCTGTCTCTGTCTGTCTCTGTCTTTCTATCTGTCTCTGCCTGTCTCTCCCTGTCTCTATCTGCCTCTGTCTGCCTCTGTCTGTCTCTGTCTGTCTCTGTCTGTCTCTGTCTGCCTCTGTCTGCCTCTGTCTGTCTCTGTCTGTTTCTTTCTGTCTCTGTCTATCTCTGCCTGTCTCTCTCTGTTTGTGTCTGCGTCTGTCTGTCTCTGTCTGTCTCTGTCTGTCTCTGTCTGTCTCTGTCTGCCTCTGTCTCTGTCTGTTTCTTTCTGTCTCTGTCTATCGCTGTCTATCTCTGTCTGTTTCTGTCTGCGTCTGCCTGTCTCTGTCTTTCTGTCTGTCTCGGTCTGTCTCTGTCTCTCTCTGTCTGTCTCTGTCTGTCTCTGTCTTTCTATCTGTCTCTGCCTGTCTCTGCCTGTCTCTGTCTGTCTCTGCCTGTCTCTGCCTGTCTCTGTTTGTCTCTGTCTGTCTCTGTCTGTCTCTGTCTGCCTCTGTCTGTCTCTGTCTATGTCTGCATCTGTCTGTCTCTGTCTGTCTCTGTCTGTCTCTGTCTGTTTCTGTCTGCGTCTGCCTGTCTCTGTCCTTCTGCCTGTCTTTGTTTGACTCTGTCTGTCTCTGTCTATGTCTGCATCTGTCTGTCTCTGTCTGTCTCTGTCTGTCTCTGTCTGTCTCTGCCTGTCTCTGTCTTTCTCTCTGTCTCTGCCTGTCTCTGCCTGTCTCTGTCTGTCTCGGTCTGTCTCTGTCTGTCTCTGTCTTTCTATCTGTCTCTGCCTGTCTCTCCCTGTCTCTGTCTGTCTCTGTCTGTCTCTGTCTGTCTCTGTCTGTCTTTGTCTGTCTCTGTCTGTCTCTGTCTGTTTCTGTCTGTCTCTGTCTGTCTCTGTCTGTCTCTGTCTGTCTCTGTCTGTCTCTGTCTGCCTCTGTCTGTCTCTGTCTGTCTCTGTCTGTCTCTGTCTGTTTCTTTCTGTCTCTGTCTATCTCTGTCTGCCTGCGTCTGCCTGGCTCTGTCATTCTGTCTGTCTCTGTCTGTCTCTGTCTGCCTCTGCCTGTTTCTGCCTGTCTCTGCCTGTCTCTGCCTGTCTCTGTCTGTCTCTGTCTATCTCTGTCTGTCTGCGTCTGCCTGTCTCTGTCATTCTGTCTGTCTCTGTCTTTCTATCTGTCTCTGCTTGTCTCTGCCTGTCTCTGCCTGCCTCTGTCTGCCTCTGTCTGTCTCTGTCTGTCTCTGTCTGTCTCTGTCTGCCTCTGTCTGCCTCTGTCTGTCTCTGTCTGTTTCTTTCTGTCTCTGTCTATCTCTGTCTGTCTCTGTCTGTTTGTGTCTGCGTCTGTCTGTCTCCGTCTGTCTCTGTCTGTCTCTGTCTGTCTCTGTCTTTCTATCTGTCTCTGCCTGTCTCTGCCTGTCTCTGCCTGTCTCTCCCTGTCTCTGCCTGTCTATGTCTGTCTCTGTCTGTCTCTGTCTGTCTCTATCTGTCTCTGTCTGTCTCTGTCTGTTTCTTTCTGCCTCTGTCTGTCTCTGTCTGCCTCTATCTGTCTCTGTCTGTCTCTGTCTGTTTCTTTCTGTCTCTGTCTATCTCTGTCTATCTCTGTCTATTTCTGTCTGTCTCTGTCTGTTTCTGTCTGCGTCTGCCTCTCTCTGTCTTTCTGTCTGTCTTTCTGTCTGTCTCTGTCTGTATCTGTCTGTCTCTGTCTGTCTCTGTCTGTCTCTGTCTGTCTCTGTCTGTCTCTGTCTGCCTCTATCTGTCTCTGTCTGTCTCTGTCTGTTTCTTTCTGTCTCTGTCTATCTCTGTCTATCTCTGTCTATCTCTGTCTGTCTCTGTCTGTTTCTGTCTGCGTCTGCCTGTCTCTGTCTTTCTGTCTGTCTCTGTGTGTCTCTGTCTGTCTCTGTCTGTCTCTGTCTGTCTCTGTCTGTCTCTGTCTGTCTCTGTCTGTCTCTGTCTTTCTATCTTTCTCTGCATGTCTCTGTCAGTCTCTGTCAGCCTCTGCCTGTCACTGTCTTTTTCTGTCTGTCTGTGTCTGTCTCTGTCTGTCTCTGTCTGTCTCTGTCTGTCTCTGTCTGTCTCTGTCTGTCTCTGTCTGTCTCTGTCTGTCTTTGTCTGTCTCTGTCTGTCTCTGTCTGTTTCTGTCTGTCTCTGTCTGTCTCTGCCTTTCTCTGTCTGTCTCTGTCTGTCTGTGTCTGGCTCTGTCTGTCTTTGTCTGTCTCTGCCTGTCTCTGTCTTTCTGTCTGTCTCTGCCTGTCTCTGCCTGTCTCTGTCTGTCTCGGTCTGCCTCTGTCAGTCTCTGCCTGTCTCTGTCTGTCTCTGTCTGTCTCTGTCTGTCTCTGTCGGTCTCTGTCTGCCTCTGTCTGCCTCTGTCTGTCTCTGTCTGTCTCTGTCTGTCTCTGTCTGTCTCTGTCTGTCTCTGTCTGTCTCTGTCTGTCTCTGTCTGTCTCTGTCTGTCTCTGTCTGTCTCTGTCTGCCTGTGTCTGTCTCTGTCTGTCTCTGTCTGCCTGTGTCTGTCTCTGTCTGTCTCTGTCTGTCTCTGCCTGTCTCTGTCTTTCTGTCTGTCTCTGCCTGTCTCTGCCTGTCTCTGTCTGTCTCGGTCTGTCTCTGTCTGTCTCTGTCTTTCTATCTGTCTCTGCCTGTCTCTCCCTGTCTCTATCTGCCTCTGTCTGCCTCTGTCTGTCTCTGTCTGTCTCTGTCTGTCTCTGTCTGTCTCTGTCTGCCTCTGTCTGTCTCTGTCTGTCTCTGTCTGTTTCTTTCTGTCTCTGTCTATCTCTGCCTGTCTCTGCCTGTTTGTGTCTGCGTCTGTCTGTCTCTGTCTGTCTCTGTCTGTCTCTGTCTGTCTCTGTCTGTCTCTGTCTGTCTCTGTCTGTCTCTGTCTGTCTCTGTCTGCCTCTGTCTCTGTCTGTTTCTTTCTGTCTCTGTCTATCGCTGTCTATCTCTGTCTGTTTCTGTCTGCGTCTGCCTGTCTCTGTCTTTCTGTCTGTCTCGGTCTGTCTCTGTCTCTCTCTGTCTGTCTCTGTCTGTCTCTGTCTTTCTATCTGTCTCTGCCTGTCTCTGCCTGTCTCTGTTTGTCTCTGTCTGTCTCTGTCTGTCTCTGTCTGCCTCTGTCTGTCTCTGTCTATGCCTGCATCTGTCTGTCTCTGTCTGTCTCTGTCTGTCTCTGTCTGTCTCTATCTTTCTATCTGTCTCTGCCCGTCTCTGCGTGTCCCTGCCTGTCTCTGTCTGTCTCTGTCAGTCTCTGTCAGGCTCTGCCTGTCACTGTCTTTTTCTGTCTGTCTCTGTCTGTCTCTGTCTGTCTCTGTCTGTCTCTGTCTGTCTCTGTCTGTCTCTGCCTTTCTCTGTCTGTCTCTGCCTGTTTCTGGTTGTGTCTGACTGTCTCTTTCTGTCCATCTGTCTCTGCATGTCTCTGTGTGTTTATCTGTCTCTGTCTGTCTCTGTCTGTCTCTGTCTGTCTTTGTCTGTCCCTGTCTGTCTCTGTCTGTCTCTGCCTGTCTCTGCCTGTCTCTGCCTGTCTCTGCCTGTCTCAGTCTGTCTCTGTCTGTCTCTGTCTGTCTCTGTCTGCGTCTGCCTGTCTCTGTCTTTCTGTCTGTCTCTGTCTGTCTCTGTCTGTCTCTGTCTGTCTCTGTCTGTCTCTGTCTGTCCCTGTCTGTCTCTGTCTGTCTCTGTCTGTCTCTGTCTGTCTCTGTCTGCCTCTATCTGTCTCTGTCTGTCTCTGTCTGCTTCTTTCTGTCTCTGTCTATCTCTGTCTCTCTCTGTCTGTTTCTGTCTGCGTCCGCCTGTCTCTGTCTTTCTGCCTGTCTCTGCCTGTCCCTGCCTGTCTCGGTCTGTCTCAGCCTGTCTCTGAATGTCACTGCATGTCTCTGTCTGTCTCTGTCTGTCTCTGTCTGTCTTTGTCTGTCTCTGTCTTTCTGTCTGTCTCTGCCTGTCCCTGTCTGTCTCTGTCTGTCTCTGTCTGTCTCTGTCTGTCTCTGTCTGTCTCTGTCTGTCTCTGTCTGTCTCTGTCTGTCTCTGTCTGTCTCTGTCTGTCTCTGTCTTTCTATCTGTCTCTGCCTGTCTCTGCCTGTCCCTGCCTGTGTCTGTCTGTCTCTGTCAGTCTCTGTCAGCCTCTGCCTGTCACTGTCTGTCTCTGTCTGTCTCTGTCTGTCTCTGTCTGCCTCTGTCTGTCTCTGTCTTTCTATCTGTCTCTGTCTGTCTCTGTCTTTCTATCTGTCTCTGTCTGTCTCTGTCTGTCTCTGTCGGTCTCTGTCTGCCTCTGTCTGCCTGTGTCTGTCTCTGTCTGTCTCTGTCTGTCTCTGTCTGTCTCTGTCTGTCTCTGTCTGTCTCTGTCTGTCTCTGTCTGTCTCTGTCTGTCTCTGTCTGTCTCTGTCTGTCTCTGTCTGCCTGTGTCTGTCTCTGTCTGTCTCTGTCTGCCTGTGTCTGTCTCTGTCTGTCTCTGTCTGTCTCTGCCTGTCTCTGTCTTTCTGTCTGTCTCTGCCTGTCTCTGCCTGTCTCTGTCTGTCTCGGTCTGTCTCTGTCTGTCTCTGTCTTTCTATCTGTCTCTGCCTGTCTCTCCCTGTCTCTATCTGCCTCTGTCTGCCTCTGTCTGTCTCTGTCTGTCTCTGTCTGTCTCTGTCTGCCTCTGTCTGCCTCTGTCTGTCTCTGTCTGTTTCTTTCTGTCTCTGTCTATCTCTGCCTGTCTCTCTCTGTTTGTGTCTGCGTCTGTCTGTCTCTGTCTGTCTCTGTCTGTCTCTGTCTGTCTCTGTCTGCCTCTGTCTCTGTCTGTTTCTTTCTGTCTCTGTCTATCGCTGTCTATCTCTGTCTGTTTCTGTCTGCGTCTGCCTGTCTCTGTCTTTCTGTCTGTCTCGGTCTGTCTCTGTCTCTCTCTGTCTGTCTCTGTCTGTCTCTGTCTTTCTATCTGTCTCTGCCTGTCTCTGCCTGTCTCTGTTTGTCTCTGTCTGTCTCTGTCTGTCTCTGTCTGCCTCTGTCTGTCTCTGTCTATGTCTGCATCTGTCTGTCTCTGTCTGTCTCTGTCTGTCTCTGTCTGTTTCTGTCTGCGTCTGCCTGTCTCTGTCCTTCTGCCTGTCTTTGTTTGACTCTGTCTGTCTCTGTCTGCCTCTGTCTGTCTCTGTCTATGTCTGCATCTGTCTGTCTCTGTCTGTCTCTGTCTGTCTCTGTCTGTCTCTGCCTGTCTCTGTCTTTCTCTCGGTCTCTGCCTGTCTCTGCCTGTCTCTGTCTGTCTCGGTCTGTCTCTGTCTGTCTCTGTCTTTCTATCTGTCTCTGCCTGTCTCTCCCTGTCTCTATCTGCCTCTGTCTGCCTCTGTCTGCCTCTGTCTGTCTCTGTCTGTCTCTGTCTGTCTCTGTCTGCCTCTGTCTGTCTCTGTCTGTCTCTGTCTGTTTCTTTCTGTCCCTGTCTATCTCTGCCTGTCTCTGTCTGTTTGTGTCTGCGTCTGTCTGTCTCTGCCTGTCTCTGCCTGTCCCTGCCTGTCTCTGTCTGTCTCTGTCAGTCTCTGTCAGCCTCTGCCTGTCACTGTCTTTTTCTGTCTGTCTGTGTCTGTCTCTGTCTGTCTCTGTCTGTCTCTGTCTGTCTCTGTCTGTCTCTGTCTGTCTCTGTCTGTCTCTGTCTGTCTCTGTCTGTCTTTGTCTGTCTCTGTCTGTCTCTGTCTGTTTCTTTCTGTCTCTGTCTATCTCTGTCTGTCTCTGTCTGTTTGTGTCTGCGTCTGTCTGTCTCCGTCTGTCTCTGTCTGTCTCTGTCTGTCTCTGTCTTTCTATCTGTCTCTGCCTGTCTCTGCCTGTCTCTGCCTGTCTCTCCCTGTCTCTGCCTGTCTATGTCTGTCTCTGTCTGTCTCTGTCTGTCTCTGTCTGTCTCTGTCTGCCTCTGTCTGTCTCTGTCTATGTCTGCATCTGTCTGTCTCTGTCTGTCTCTGTCTGTCTCTGTCTGTTTCTGTCTGCGTCTGCCTGTCTCTGTCCTTCTGCCTGTCTTTGTTTGACTCTGTCTGTCTCTGTCTGCCTCTGTCTGTCTTTGTCTATGTCTGCATCTGTCTGTCTCTGTCTGTCTCTGTCTGTCTCTGTCTGTCTCTGCCTGTCTCTGTCTTTCTCTCTGTCTCTGCCTGTCTCTGCCTGTCTCTGTCTGTCTCGGTCTGTCTCTGTCTGTCTCTGTCTTTCTATCTGTCTCTGCCTGTCTCTCCCTGTCTCTATCTGCCTCTGTCTGCCTCTGTCTGTCTCTGTCTGTCTCTGTCTGTCTCTGTCTGCCTCTGTCTGTCTCTGTCTGTCTCTGTCTGTTTCTTTCTGTCCCTGTCTATCTCTGCCTGTCTCTGTCTGTTTGTGTCTGCGTCTGTCTGTCTCTGCCTGTCTCTGCCTGTCCCTGCCTGTCTCTGTCTGTCTCTGTCAGTCTCTGTCAGCCTCTGCCTGTCACTGTCTTTTTCTGTCTGTCTGTGTCTGTCTCTGTCTGTCTCTGTCTGTCTCTGTCTGTCTCTGTCTGTCTCTGTCTGTCTCTGTCTGTCTCTGTCTGTCTCTGTCTGTCTTTGTCTGTCTCTGTCTGTCTCTGTCTTTCTATCTGTCTCTGCCTGTCTCTCCCTGTCTCTATCTGCCTCTGTCTGCCTCTGTCTGCCTCTGTCTGTCTCTGTCTGTCTCTGTCTGTCTCTGTCTGCCTCTGTCTGTCTCTGTCTGTCTCTGTCTGTTTCTTTCTGTCCCTGTCTATCTCTGCCTGTCTCTGTCTGTTTGTGTCTGCGTCTGTCTGTCTCTGCCTGTCTCTGCCTGTCCCTGCCTGTCTCTGTCTGTCTCTGTCAGTCTCTGTCAGCCTCTGCCTGTCACTGTCTTTTTCTGTCTGTCACTGTCTGTCTCTGTCTGTCTCTGTCTGTCTCTGTCTGCTTCTTTCTGTCTCTGTCTATCTCTGTCTCTCTCTGTATGTTTCTGTCTGCGTCCGCCTGTCTCTGTCTTTCTGCCTGTCTCTGCCTGTCCCTGCCTGTCTCGGTCTGTCTCAGCCTGTCTCTGAATGTCACTGCATGTCTCTGTCTGTCTCTGTCTGTCTCTGTCTGTCTTTGTCTGTCTCTGTCTTTCTGTCTGTCTCTGCCTGTCCCTGTCTGTCTCTGTCTGTCTCTGTCTGTCTCTGTCTGTCTCTGTCTGTCTCTGTCTGTCTCTGTCTGTCTCTGTCTGTCTCTGTCTGTCTCTGTCTTTCTATCTGTCTCTGCCTGTCTCTGCCTGTCCCTGCCTGTGTCTGTCTGTCTCTGTCAGTCTCTGTCAGCCTCTGCCTGTCACTGTCTGTCTCTGTCTGTCTCTGTCTGTCTCTGTCTGCCTCTGTCTGTCTCTGTCTTTCTATCTGTCTCTGTCTGTCTCTGTCTTTCTATCTGTCTCTGTCTGTCTCTGTCGGTCTCTGTCTGCCTCTGTCTGCCTGTGTCTGTCTCTGTCTGTCTCTGTCTGTCTCTGTCTGTCTCTGTCTGTCTCTGTCTGTCTCTGTCTGTCTCTGTCTGTCTCTGTCTGTCTCTGTCTGTCTCTGTCTGTCTCTGTCTGTCTCTGTCTGTCTCTGTCTGTCTCTGTCTGCCTGTGTCTGTCTCTGTCTGTCTCTGTCTGCCTGTGTCTGTCTCTGTCTGTCTCTGTCTGTCTCTGCCTGTCTCTGTCTTTCTGTCTGTCTCTGCCTGTCTCTGCCTGTCTCTGTCTGTCTCGGTCTGTCTCTGTCTGTCTCTGTCTTTCTATCTGTCTCTGCCTGTCTCTCCCTGTCTCTATCTGCCTCTGTCTGCCTCTGTCTGTCTCTGTCTGTCTCTGTCTGTCTCTGTCTGCCTCTGTCTGCCTCTGTCTGTCTCTGTCTGTTTCTTTCTGTCTCTGTCTATCTCTGCCTGTCTCTCTCTGTTTGTGTCTGCGTCTGTCTGTCTCTGTCTGTCTCTGTCTGTCTCTGTCTGTCTCTGTCTGCCTCTGTCTCTGTCTGTTTCTTTCTGTCTCTGTCTATCGCTGTCTATCTCTGTCTGTTTCTGTCTGCGTCTGCCTGTCTCTGTCTTTCTGTCTGTCTCGGTCTGTCTCTGTCTCTCTCTGTCTGTCTCTGTCTGTCTCTGTCTTTCTATCTGTCTCTGCCTGTCTCTGCCTGTCTCTGTTTGTCTCTGTCTGTCTCTGTCTGTCTCTGTCTGCCTCTGTCTGTCTCTGTCTATGTCTGCATCTGTCTGTCTCTGTCTGTCTCTGTCTGTCTCTGTCTGTCTCTGTCTGTCTCTGTCTGTCTCTGTCTGTCTCTGTCTGTTTCTGTCTGCGTCTGCCTGTCTCTGTCCTTCTGCCTGTCTTTGTTTGACTCTGTCTGTCTCTGTCTGCCTCTGTCTGTCTCTGTCTATGTCTGCATCTGTCTGTCTCTGTCTGTCTCTGTCTGTCTCTGTCTGTCTCTGCCTGTCTCTGTCTTTCTCTCGGTCTCTGCCTGTCTCTGCCTGTCTCTGTCTGTCTCGGTCTGTCTCTGTCTGTCTCTGTCTTTCTATCTGTCTCTGCCTGTCTCTCCCTGTCTCTATCTGCATCTGTCTGCCTCTGTCTGCCTCTGTCTGTCTCTGTCTGTCTCTGTCTGTCTCTGTCTGCCTCTGTCTGTCTCTGTCTGTCTCTGTCTGTTTCTTTCTGTCCCTGTCTATCTCTGCCTGTCTCTGTCTGTTTGTGTCTGCGTCTGTCTGTCTCTGCCTGTCTCTGCCTGTCCCTGCCTGTCTCTGTCTGTCTCTGTCAGTCTCTGTCAGCCTCTGCCTGTCACTGTCTTTTTCTGTCTGTCTGTGTCTGTCTCTGTCTGTCTCTGTCTGTCTCTGTCTGTCTCTGTCTGTCTCTGTCTGTCTCTGTCTGTCTCTGTCTGTCTCTGTCTGTCTTTGTCTGTCTCTGTCTGTCTCTGTCTGTTTCTTTCTGTCTCTGTCTATCTCTGTCTGTCTCTGTCTGTTTGTGTCTGCGTCTGTCTGTCTCCGTCTGTCTCTGTCTGTCTCTGTCTGTCTCTGTCTGTCTATCTGTCTCTGCCTGTCTCTGCCTGTCTCTGCCTGTCTCTCCCTGTCTCTGCCTGTCTATGTCTGTCTCTGTCTGTCTCTGTCTGTCTCTGTCTGTCTCTGTCTGCCTCTGTCTGTCTCTGTCTATGTCTGCATCTGTCTGTCTCTGTCTGTCTCTGTCTGTCTCTGTCTGTCTCTGTCTGTTTCTGTCTGCGTCTGCCTGTCTCTGTCCTTCTGCCTGTCTTTGTTTGACTCTGTCTGTCTCTGTCTGCCTCTGTCTGTCTTTGTCTATGTCTGCATCTGTCTGTCTCTGTCTGTCTCTGTCTGTCTCTGCCTGTCTCTGTCTTTCTCTCTGTCTCTGCCTGTCTCTGCCTGTCTCTGCCTGTCTCTGTCTGTCTCGGTCTGTCTCTGTCTGTCTCTGTCTTTCTATCTGTCTCTGCCTGTCTCTCCCTGTCTCTATCTGCCTCTGTCTGCCTCTGTCTGTCTCTGTCTGTCTCTGTCTGTCTCTGTCTGCCTCTGTCTGTCTCTGTCTGTCTCTGTCTGTTTCTTTCTGTCCCTGTCTATCTCTGCCTGTCTCTGTCTGTTTGTGTCTGCGTCTGTCTGTCTCTGCCTGTCTCTACCTGTCTCTGTCTGTCTCTGTCTGTCTCTGCCTGTCTCTGTCATTCTGTCTGTCTCTGTCTGTCTCTGTCTGCCTCTGCCTGTCTCTGTCTGTCTCTGTCTGTCTCTGTCTGTCTCTATCTTTCTATCTGTCTCTGCCCGTCTCTGCGTGTCCCTGCCTGTCTCTGTCTGTCTCTGTCAGTCTCTGTCAGGCTCTGCCTGTCACTGTCTTTTTCTGTCTGTCTCTGTCTGTCTCTGTCTGTCTCTGTCTGTCTCTGTCTGTCTCTGTCTGTCTCTGTCTGTCTCTGCCTTTCTCTGTCTGTCTCTGCCTGTTTCTGGTTGTGTCTGACTGTCTCTTTCTGTCCATCTGTCTCTGCATGTCTCTGTGTGTTTATCTGTCTCTGTCTGTCTCTGTCTGTCTCTGTCTGTCTTTGTCTGTCCCTGTCTGTCTCTGCCTGTCTCTGCCTGTCTCTGCCTGTCTCTGCCTGTCTCTGCCTGTCTCAGTCTGTCTCTGTCTGTCTCTGTCTGTCTCTGTCTGCGTCTGCCTGTCTCTGTCTTTCTGTCTGTCTCTGTCTGTCTCTGTCTGTCTCTGTCTGTCTCTGTCTGTCTCTGTCTGTCTCTGTCTGTCTCTGTCTGTCTCTGTCTGTCTCTGTCTGTCCCTGTCTGTCTCTGTCTGTCACTGTCTGTCTCTGTCTGTCTCTGTCTGTCTCTGTCTGCTTCTTTCTGTCTCTGTCTATCTCTGTCTCTCTCTGTCTGTTTCTGTCTGCGTCCGCCTGTCTCTGTCTTTCTGCCTGTCTCTGCCTGTCCCTGCCTGTCTCGGTCTGTCTCAGCCTGTCTCTGAATGTCACTGCATGTCTCTGTCTGTCTCTGTCTGTCTCTGTCTGTCTTTGTCTGTCTCTGTCTTTCTGTCTGTCTCTGCCTGTCCCTGTCTGTCTCTGTCTGTCTCTGTCTGTCTCTGTCTGTCTCTGTCTGTCTCTGTCTGTCTCTGTCTGTCTCTGTCTGTCTCTGTCTTTCTATCTGTCTCTGCCTGTCTCTGCCTGTCCCTGCCTGTGTCTGTCTGTCTCTGTCAGTCTCTGTCAGCCTCTGCCTGTCACTGCCTGTCTCTGTCTGTCTCTGTCTGTCTCTGTCTGCCTCTGTCTGTCTCTGTCTTTCTATCTGTCTCTGTCTGTCTCTGTCTTTCTATCTGTCTCTGTCTGTCTCTGTCGGTCTCTGTCTGCCTCTGTCTGCCTGTGTCTGTCTCTGTCTGTCTCTGTCTGTCTCTGTCTGTCTCTGTCTGTCTCTGTCTGTCTCTGTCTGTCTCTGTCTGTCTCTGTCTGTCTCTGTCTGTCTCTGTCTGTCTCTGTCTGTCTCTGTCTGTCTCTGTCTGTCTCTGTCTGTCTCTGTCTGCCTGTGTCTGTCTCTGTCTGTCTCTGTCTGCCTGTGTCTGTCTCTGTCTGTCTCTGTCTGTCTCTGCCTGTCTCTGTCTTTCTGTCTGTCTCTGCCTGTCTCTGCCTGTCTCTGTCTGTCTCGGTCTGTCTCTGTCTGTCTCTGTCTTTCTATCTGTCTCTGCCTGTCTCTCCCTGTCTCTATCTGCCTCTGTCTGCCTCTGTCTGTCTCTGTCTGTCTCTGTCTGTCTCTGTCTGCCTCTGTCTGCCTCTGTCTGTCTCTGTCTGTTTCTTTCTGTCTCTGTCTATCTCTGCCTGTCTCTCTCTGTTTGTGTCTGCGTCTGTCTGTCTCTGTCTGTCTCTGTCTGTCTCTGTCTGTCTCTGTCTGCCTCTGTCTCTGTCTGTTTCTTTCTGTCTCTGTCTATCGCTGTCTATCTCTGTCTGTTTCTGTCTGCGTCTGCCTGTCTCTGTCTTTCTGTCTGTCTCGGTCTGTCTCTGTCTCTCTCTGTCTGTCTCTGTCTGTCTCTGTCTTTCTATCTGTCTCTGCCTGTCTCTGCCTGTCTCTGTTTGTCTCTGTCTGTCTCTGTCATTCTGTCTGTCTCTGTCTGTCTCTGTCTGCCTCTGCCTGTCTCTGTCTGTCTCTGTCTGTCTCTGTCTGTCTCTGTCTGTCTCTGTTTTTCTATCTGTCTCTGCATGTCTCTGCCTGTCTCTGCCTGTCTCTGCCTGTCTCTGCCTGTCTCTGTCTGTCTCTGTCTGTCTCTGCCTGTCTCTGTCATTCTGTCTGTCTCTGTCTGTCTCTGTCTGCCTCTGCCTGCCTCTGTCTGTCTCTGTCTGTCTCTGTCTGTCTCTGTCTGTCTCTGTCTTTCTATCTGTCTCTGCCTGTCTCTGCCTGTCCCTGCCTGTCTCTGTCTGTCTCTGTCAGTCTCTGTCAGCCTCTGCCTGTCACTGTCTGTCTCTGTCTGTCTCTGTCTGTCTCTGTCTGTCTCTGTCTGCCTCTGTCTGTCTCTGTCTGTCTCTGTCTGTCTCTGTCTGTTTCTTTCTGTCTCTGTCTATCTCTGTCTGCCTGCGTCTGCCTGGCTCTGTCATTCTGTCTGTCTCTGTCTGTCTCTGTCTGCCTCTGCCTGTTTCTGCCTGTCTCTGCCTGTCTCTGCCTGTCTCTGTCTGTCTCTGTCTATCTCTGTCTGTCTGCGTCTGCCTGTCTCTGTCATTCTGTCTGTCTCTGTCTTTCTATCTGTCTCTGCTTGTCTCTGCCTGTCTCTGCCTGCCTCTGTCTGCCTCTGTCTGTCTCTGTCTGTCTCTGTCTGTCTCTGTCTGCCTCTGTCTGCCTCTGTCTGTCTCTGTCTGTTTCTTTCTGTCTCTGTCTATCTCTGTCTGTCTCTGTCTGTTTGTGTCTGCGTCTGTCTGTCTCCGTCTGTCTCTGTCTGTCTCTGTCTGTCTCTGTCTTTCTATCTGTCTCTGCCTGTCTCTGCCTGTCTCTGCCTGTCTCTCCCTGTCTCTGCCTGTCTATGTCTGTCTCTGTCTGTCTCTGTCTGTCTCTATCTGTCTCTGTCTGTCTCTGTCTGTTTCTTTCTGCCTCTGTCTGTCTCTGTCTTTCTATCTGTCTCTGTCAGTCTCTGTCTGTCTCTGTCTGTCTCTGTCTGTCTCTGTCTGCCTCTGTCTGTCTCTGTCTGTCTCTGTCTGTCTGTGTCTGTTTCTTTCTGTCTCTGTCTATCTCTGTCTGTCTCTGCCTGTTTCTGTGTGCGTCTGCGTGTCTCTGTCTTTCTGCCTGTCTCAGTCTGTCTCTGTCTGTCTCTGTCTGTCTCTGTCTGCCTCTATCTGTCTCTGTCTGTCTCTGTCTGTTTCTTTCTGTCTCTGTCTATCTCTATCTATCTCTGTCTATCTCTGTCTGTCTCTGTCTGTTTCTGTCTGCGTCTGCCTGTCTCTGTCTTTCTGTCTGTCTCTGTGTGTCTCTGTCTGCCTCTGTCTGTCTCTGTCTGCCTCTATCTGTCTCTGTCTGTCTCTGTCTGTTTCTTTCTGTCTCTGTCTATCTCTGTCTATCTCTGTCTATTTCTGTCTGTCTCTGTCTGTTTCTGTCTGCGTCTGCCTCTCTCTGTCTTTCTGTCTGTCTTTCTGTCTGTCTCTGTCTGTGTCTGTCTGTCTCTGTCTGCCTCTGTCTGTCTCTGTCTGTCTCTGTCTGTCTGTGTCTGTTTCTTTCTGTCTCTGTCTATCTCTGTCTGTCTCTGCCTGTTTCTGTGTGCGTCTGCGTGTCTCTGTCTTTCTGCCTGTCTCAGTCTGTCTCTGTCTGTCTCTGTCTGTCTCTGTCTGCCTCTATCTGTCTCTGTCTGTCTCTGTCTGTTTCTTTCTGTCTCTGTCTATCTCTATCTATCTCTGTCTATCTCTGTCTGTCTCTGTCTGTTTCTGTCTGCGTCTGCCTGTCTCTGTCTTTCTGTCTGTCTCTGTGTGTCTCTGTCTGTCTCTGTCTGTCTCTGTCTGTCTCTGTCTGTCTCTGTCTGTCTCTGTCTGTCTCTGTCTGTCTCTGTCTTTCTATCTTTCTCTGCATGTCTCTGCCTGTCTCTGCCTGTCTCTGCCTGTCTCTGTCTGTCTCTGTCTGTCTCTGCCTGTCTCTGTCATTCTGTCTGTCTCTGTCTGTCTCTGTCTGCCTCTGCCTGTCTCTGTCTGTCTCTGTCTGTCTCTGTCTGTCTCTGTCTGTCTCTGTCTTTCTATCTGTCTCTGCCTGTCTCTGCCTGTCCCTGCCTGTCTCTGTCTGTCTCTGTCAGTCTCTGTCAGCCTCTGCCTGTCACTGTCTGTCTCTGTCTTTCTGTCTGTCTCTGCCTGTCTCTGTCTGTCTCTGTCTGTCTCTGCCTGTCTCTGTCATTCTGTCTGTCTCTGTCTGTCTCTGTCTGCCTCTGCCTGTCTCTGTCTGTCTCTGTCTGTCTCTGTCTGTCTCTGACTGTCTCTGTTTTTCTATCTGTCTCTGCATGTCTCTGCCTGTCTCTGCCTGTCTCTGCCTGTCTCTGCCTGTCTCTGCCTGTCTCTGTCTGTCTCTGTCTGTCTCTGCCCGTCTCTGTCATTCTGTCTGTCTCTGTCTGTCTCTGTCTGCCTCTGCCTGCCTCTGTCTGTCTCTGTCTGTCTCTGTCTGTCTCTGTCTGTCTCTGTCTGTCTCTGTCTGCCTGTGTCTGTCTCTGTCTGTCTCTGTCTGCCTGTGTCTGTCTCTGTCTGTCTCTGTCTGTCTCTGCCTGTCTCTGTCTTTCTGTCTGTCTCTGCCTGTCTCTGCCTGTCTCTGTCTGTCTCGGTCTGTCTCTGTCTGTCTCTGTCTTTCTATCTGTCTCTGCCTGTCTCTCCCTGTCTCTATCTGCCTCTGTCTGCCTCTGTCTGTCTCTGTCTGTCTCTGTCATTCTGTCTGTCTCTGTCTGTCTCTGTCTGCCTCTGCCTGTCTCTGTCTGTCTCTGTCTGTCTCTGTCTGTCTCTGTCTGTCTCTGTTTTTCTATCTGTCTCTGCATGTCTCTGCCTGTCTCTGCCTGTCTCTGCCTGTCTCTGCCTGTCTCTGTCTGTCTCTGTCTGTCTCTGCCTGTCTCTGTCATTCTGTCTGTCTCTGTCTGTCTCTGTCTGCCTCTGCCTGCCTCTGTCTGTCTCTGTCTGTCTCTGTCTGTCTCTGTCTGTCTCTGTCTTTCTATCTGTCTCTGCCTGTCTCTGCCTGTCCCTGCCTGTCTCTGTCTGTCTCTGTCAGTCTCTGTCAGCCTCTGCCTGTCACTGTCTGTCTCTGTCTGTCTCTGTCTGTCTCTGTCTGTCTCTGTCTGCCTCTGTCTGTCTCTGTCTGTCTCTGTCTGTCTCTGTCTGTTTCTTTCTGTCTCTGTCTATCTCTGTCTGCCTGCGTCTGCCTGGCTCTGTCATTCTGTCTGTCTCTGTCTGTCTCTGTCTGCCTCTGCCTGTTTCTGCCTGTCTCTGCCTGTCTCTGCCTGTCTCTGTCTGTCTCTGTCTGTCTCTGTCTATCTCTGTCTGTCTGCGTCTGCCTGTCTCTGTCATTCTGTCTGTCTCTGTCTTTCTATCTGTCTCTGCTTGTCTCTGCCTGTCTCTGCCTGCCTCTGTCTGCCTCTGTCTGTCTCTGTCTGTCTCTGTCTGTCTCTGTCTGCCTCTGTCTGCCTCTGTCTGTCTCTGTCTGTTTCTTTCTGTCTCTGTCTATCTCTGTCTGTCTCTGTCTGTTTGTGTCTGCGTCTGTCTGTCTCCGTCTGTCTCTGTCTGTCTCTGTCTGTCTCTGTCTTTCTATCTGTCTCTGCCTGTCTCTGCCTGTCTCTGCCTGTCTCTCCCTGTCTCTGCCTGTCTATGTCTGTCTCTGTCTGTCTCTGTCTGTCTCTATCTGTCTCTGTCTGTCTCTGTCTGTTTCTTTCTGCCTCTGTCTGTCTCTGTCTGCCTCTATCTGTCTCTGTCTGTCTCTGTCTGTTTCTTTCTGTCTCTGTCTATCTCTGTCTATCTCTGTCTATTTCTGTCTGTCTCTGTCTGTTTCTGTCTGCGTCTGCCTCTCTCTGTCTTTCTGTCTGTCTTTCTGTCTGTCTCTGTCTGTGTCTGTCTGTGTCTGTCTGTCTCTGTCTGTCTCTGTCTGTCTCTGTCTGTCTCTGTCTGCCTCTGTCTGTCTCTGTCTTTCTATCTGTCTCTGTCTGTCTCTGTCTTTCTATCTGTCTCTGTCAGTCTCTGTCTGTCTCTGTCTGTCTCTGTCTGCCTCTGTCTGCCTCTGTCTGTCTCTGTCTGTCTCTGTCTGTCTGTGTCTGTTTCTTTCTGTCTCTGTCTATCTCTGTCTGTCTCTGCCTGTTTCTGTGTGCGTCTGCGTGTCTCTGTCTTTCTGCCTGTCTCAGTCTGTCTCTGTCTGTCTCTGTCTGTCTCTGTCTGCCTCTATCTGTCTCTGTCTGTCTCTGTCTGTTTCTTTCTGTCTCTGTCTATCTCTATCTATCTCTGTCTATCTCTGTCTGTCTCTGTCTGTTTCTGTCTGCGTCTGCCTGTCTCTGTCTTTCTGTCTGACTCTGTGTGTCTCTGTCTGTCTCTGTCTGTCTCTGTCTGTCTCTGTCTGTCTCTGTCTGTCTCTGTCTGTCTCTGTCTTTCTATCTGTCTCTGCCTGTCTCTGCCTGTCCCTGCCTGTCTCTGTCTGTCTCTGTCAGTCTCTGTCAGCCTCTGCCTGTCACTGTCTGTCTCTGTCTTTCTGTCTGTCTCTGCCTGTCTCTGTCTGTCTCTGTCTGTCTCTGCCTGTCTCTGTCATTCTGTCTGTCTCTGTCTGTCTCTGTCTGCCTCTGCCTGTCTCTGTCTGTCTCTGTCTGTCTCTGTCTGTCTCTGACTGTCTCTGTTTTTCTATCTGTCTCTGCATGTCTCTGCCTGTCTCTGCCTGTCTCTGCCTGTCTCTGCCTGTCTCTGCCTGTCTCTGTCTGTCTCTGTCTGTCTCTGCCTGTCTCTGTCATTCTGTCTGTCTCTGTCTGTCTCTGTCTGCCTCTGCCTGCCTCTGTCTGTCTCTGTCTGTCTCTGTCTGTCTCTGTCTGTCTCTGTCTTTCTATCTGTCTCTGCCTGTCTCTGCCTGTCCCTGCCTGTCTCTGTCTGTCTCTGTCAGTCTCTGTCAGCCTCTGCCTGTCACTGTCTGTCTCTGTCTGTCTCTGTCTGTCTCTGTCTGTCTCTGTCTGTCTCTGTCTGTCTCTGTCTGTCTCTGTCTGTCTCTGCCTTTCTCTGTATGTCTCTGCCTGTTTCTGGTTGTGTCTGACTGTCTCTTTCTGTCCATTTGTCTCTGCATGTCTCTGTGTGTTTATCTGTCTCTGTCTGTCTCTGTTTTTCTATCTGTCTCTGCATGTATCTGCCTGTCTCTGCCTGTCTCTGCCTGTCTCTGCCTGTCTCTATCTGTCTCTGCCTGTCTCTGCCTGTCCCTGCCTGTCCCTGCCTGTCTCTGTCTGTCTCTGTCAGTCTCTGTCAGCCTCTGCCTGTCACTGTCTGTCTCTGTCTGTCTCTGTCTGTCTCTGTCTGTCTCTGTCTGTCTCTGTCTGTCTCTGTCAGCCTCTGCCTGTCACTGTCTGTCTCTGTCTGTCTCTGTCTGTCTCTGTCTGTCCCTGTCTGTCTCTGTCTGTCTCTGTCTGTCTCTGTCTGTCTCTGTCTGTCTCTACCTTTCTCTGTCTGTCTCTGCCTGTTTCTGGTTGTGTCTGACTGTCTCTTTCTGTCCATTTGTCTCTGCATGTCTCTGTGTGTTTATCTGTCTCTGTCTGTCTCTGTCTGTCTCTGTCTGTCTTTGTCTGTCTTTGTCTGTCTCTGTCTGTCTCTGTCTGTCTCTGTCTGTCTCTGTCTGTCTCTGCCTGTCTCTGTCTGTCTCTGTCTGTCTCTGTCTGACTCTGTCTGACTCTGTCTGTCTCAGTCTGTCTCTGTCTGTCTCTGTCTGTCTCTGTCTGTCTCTGTCTGTCTCTGTCTGTCTCTGTCTGTCTCTGTCTGTCTCTGTCTGTCTCTGTCTGTCTCTGTCTGTCTCTGTCTGTCTCTGTCTGTCTCTGCCTGTCCCTGCCTGTCTCTGTCTGTTTCTGTCTGCCTCTGTCTGCCTCTGTCTCTCTGCCTGTCTCTGTCTGTCTCTGTCTGTCTCTGTCTGTCTCTGTCTCTCTCTGTCTGTCTCCGTCTGTCTCTGTCTTTCTATCTGTCTCTGTCTGTCTCTGCCTGTCTCTGCCTGTCTCTGCCTGTCTCTGTCTGTCTCTGTCTGTCTCTGTCTGTCTCTGTCTGTCTCCGTCTGTCTCTGTCTTTCTATCTGTCTCTGTCTGTCTCTGCCTGTCCCTGTCTGTCTCTGTCTGTCTCTGTCTGTCTCTGTCTGTCTCTGTCTGTCTCTGTCTGTCTCTGTCTCTCTCTGTCTGTCTCTGTTTGTCTCTGTCTGCCTCTGCCTGTCTCTGCCTGTCTCTGCCTGTCTCTGCCTGTCTCTGCCTGTCTCTGTCTCTCTCTGTCTGTCTCTGTCTGTCTCTGTCTGTCTCTGTCTTTCTATCTGTCTCTGCCTGTCCCTGCCTGTCTCTGTCTGTCTCTGTCAGTCTCTGGCTGTCTCTGTCTGTCTCTGTCTGTCTCGGTCTGTCTCTGTCTGTCTCTGTCTGTCTCTGTCTGTCTCTGTCTGCCTCTGTCTGCCTCTGTCTGTCTCTGTCTGTTTCTTTCTGTCTCTGTCTATCTCTGTCTGTCTCTGTCTGTTTGTGTCTGCGTCTGTCTGTCTCCGTCTGTCTCTGTCTGTCTCTGTCTGTCTCTGTCTTTCTATCTGTCTCTGCCTGTCTCTGCCTGTCTCTGCCTGTCTCTCCCTGTCTCTGCCTGTCTATGTCTGTCTCTGTCTGTCTCTGTCTGTCTCTATCTGTCTCTGTCTGTCTCTGTCTGTTTCTTTCTGCCTCTGTCTGTATCTGTCTGCCTCTATCTGTCTCTGTGTGTCTCTGTCTGTTTCTTTCTGTCTCTGTCTATCTCTGTCTATCTCTGTCTATCTCTGTCTATTTCTGTCTGTCTCTGTCTGTTTCTGTCTGCGTCTGCCTCTCTCTGTCTTTCTGTCTGTCTTTCTGTCTGTCTCTGTCTGTGTCTGTCTGTCTCTGTCTGTCTCTGTCTGTCTCTGTCTGCCTCTGTCTGTCTCTGTCTTTCTATCTGTCTCTGTCTGTCTCTGTCTTTCTATCTGTCTCTGTCAGTCTCTGTCTGTCTCTGTCTGTCTCTGTCTGTCTCTGTCTGCCTCTGTCTGTCTCTGTCTGTCTCTGTCTGTCTGTGTCTGTTTCTTTCTGTCTCTGTCTATCTCTGTCTGTCTCTGTCTGTTTCTGTGTGCGTCTGCCTGTCTCTGTCTTTCTGCCTGTCTCAGTCTGTCTCTGTCTGTCTCTGTCTGTCTCTGTCTGCCTCTATCTGTCTCTGTCTGTCTCTGTCTGTTTCTTTCTGTCTCTGTCTATCTCTATCTATCTCTGTCTATCTCTGTCTGTCTCTGTCTGTTTCTGTCTGCGTCTGCCTGTCTCTGTCTTTCTGTCTGTCTCTGTGTGTCTCTGTCTGTCTCTGTCTGTCTCTGTCTGTCTCTGTCTGTCTCTGTCTGTCTCTGTCTGTCTCTGTCTTTCTATCTTTCTCTGCATGTCTCTGCCTGTCTCTGCCTGTCTCTGCCTGTCTCTGTCTGTCTCTGTCTGTCTCTGCCTGTCTCTGTCATTCTGTCTGTCTCTGTCTGTCTCTGTCTGCCTCTGCCTGTCTCTGTCTGTCTCTGTCTGTCTCTGTCTGTCTCTGTCTGTCTCTGTCTTTCTATCTGTCTCTGCCTGTCTCTGCCTGTCCCTGCCTGTCTCTGTCTGTCTCTGTCAGTCTCTGTCAGCCTCTGCCTGTCACTGTCTGTCTCTGTCTTTCTGTCTGTCTCTGCCTGTCTCTGTCTGTCTCTGTCTGTCTCTGCCTGTCCCTGTCTGTCTCTGTCTGTCTCTGTCTGTCTCTGTCTGTCTCTGTCTGTCTCTGTCTGTCTCTGTCTCTCTCTGTCTGTCTCTGTTTGTCTCTGTCTGCCTCTGCCTGTCTCTGCCTGTCTCTGCCTGTCTCTGCCTGTCTCTGCCTGTCTCTGTCTCTCTCTGTCTGTCTCTGTCTGTCTCTGTCTGTCTCTGTCTTTCTATCTGTCTCTGCCTGTCCCTGCCTGTCTCTGTCTGTCTCTGTCAGTCTCTGGCTGTCTCTGTCTGTCTCTGTCTGTCTCGGTCTGTCTCTGTCTGTCTCTGTCTGTCTCTGTCTGTCTCTGTCTGCCTCTGTCTGCCTCTGTCTGTCTCTGTCTGTTTCTTTCTGTCTCTGTCTATCTCTGTCTGTCTCTGTCTGTTTGTGTCTGCGTCTGTCTGTCTCCGTCTGTCTCTGTCTGTCTCTGTCTGTCTCTGTCTTTCTATCTGTCTCTGCCTGTCTCTGCCTGTCTCTGTCTGTCTCTGTCTGTCTCTGTCTGTCTCTGTCTGTCTCTGTCTGTCTCTGTCTTTCTATCTTTCTCTGCATGTCTCTGCCTGTCTCTGCCTGTCTCTGCCTGTCTCTGTCTGTCTCTGTCTGTCTCTGCCTGTCTCTGTCATTCTGTCTGTCTCTGTCTGTCTCTGTCTGCCTCTGCCTGTCTCTGTCTGTCTCTGTCTGTCTCTGTCTGTCTCTGTCTGTCTCTGTCTTTCTATCTGTCTCTGCCTGTCTCTGCCTGTCCCTGCCTGTCTCTGTCTGTCTCTGTCAGTCTCTGTCAGCCTCTGCCTGTCACTGTCTGTCTCTGTCTTTCTGTCTGTCTCTGCCTGTCTCTGTCTGTCTCTGTCTGTCTCTGCCTGTCTCTGTCATTCTGTCTGTCTCTGTCTGTCTCTGTCTGCCTCTGCCTGTCTCTGTCTGTCTCTGTCTGTCTCTGTCTGTCTCTGACTGTCTCTGTTTTTCTATCTGTCTCTGCATGTCTCTGCCTGTCTCTGCCTGTCTCTGCCTGCCTCTGCCTGTCTCTGCCTGTCTCTGTCTGTCTCTGTCTGTCTCTGCCTGTCTCTGTCATTCTGTCTGTCTCTGTCTGTCTCTGTCTGCCTCTGCCTGCCTCTGTCTGTCTCTGTCTGTCTCTGTCTGTCTCTGTCTGTCTCTGTCTTTCTATCTGTCTCTGCCTGTCTCTGCCTGTCCCTGCCTGTCTCTGTCTGTCTCTGTCAGTCTCTGTCAGCCTCTGCCTGTCACTGTCTGTCTCTGTCTGTCTCTGTCTGTCTCTGTCTGCCTCTGCCTGTCTCTGTCTGTCTCTGTCTGTCTCTGTCTGTCTCTGTCTGTCTCTGTCTTTCTATCTGTCTCTGCCTGTCTCTGCCTGTCCCTGCCTGTCTCTGCCTGTCTCTGTCTGTCTCTGTCTGTCTCTGTCTGTCTCTGTCTGTCTCCGTCTGTCTCTGTCTGTCTCTGTCTGTCTCTGTCTGCCTCTGTCTGCCTCTGCCTGTCTCTGTCTGTCCCTGTCTGTCTGTGTCTGTCTCTGTCTGTCTCTGTCTGTCTCTGTCTTTCTATCTGTCTCTGCCTGTCTCTGCCTGTCCCTGCCTGTCCCTGCCTGTCTCTGTCTGTCTCTGTCAGTCTCTGTCAGCCTCTGCCTGTCACTGTCTGTCTCTGTCTGTCTCTGTCTGTCTCTGTCTGTCTCTGTCTGTCTCTGTCTGTCTCTGTCAGCCTCTGCCTGTCACTGTCTGTCTCTGTCTGTCTCTGTCTGTCTCTGTCTGTCCCTGTCTGTCTCTGTCTGTCTCTGTCTGTCTCTGTCTGTCTCTGTCTGTCTCTACCTTTCTCTGTCTGTCTATGCCTGTTTCTGGTTGTGTCTGACTGTCTCTTTCTGTCCATTTGTCTCTGCATGTCTCTGTGTGTTTATCTGTCTCTGCCTGTCCCTGCCTGTCTCTGCCTGTCTCTGTCTGTCTCTGCCTGTCTCTGCCTGTCTCTGTCTGTCTCTGTCTGTCTCTGCCTGTCTCTGTCATTCTGTCTGTCTCTGTCTGTCTCTGTCTGCCTCTGCCTGCCTCTGTCTGTCTCTGTCTGTCTCTGTCTGTCTCTGTCTGTCTCTGTCTTTCTATCTGTCTCTGCCTGTCTCTGCCTGTCCCTGCCTGTCTCTGTCTGTCTCTGTCTGTCTCTGTCTGTCTCTGTCTGTCTCTGTCTGTCTCTGTCTGTCTCTGCCTGTCTCTGTCTGTCTCTGTCTGTCTCTGTCTGACTCTGTCTGACTCTGTCTGTCTCAGTCTGTCTCTGTCTGTCTCTGTCTGTCTCTGTCTGTCTCTGTCTGTCTCTGTCTGTCTCTGTCTGTCTCTGTCTGTCTCTGTCTGTCTCTGTCTGTCTCTGTCTGTCTCTGTCTGTCTCTGTCTGTCTCTGTCTGTCTCTGTCTGTCTCTGCCTGTCCCTGCCTGTCTCTGTCTGTTTCTGTCTGCCTCTGTCTGCCTCTGTCTCTCTGCCTGTCTCTGTCTGTCTCTGTCTGTCTCTGTCTGTCTCTGTCTCTCTCTGTCTGTCTCCGTCTGTCTCTGTCTTTCTATCTGTCTCTGTCTGTCTCTGCCTGTCTCTGCCTGTCTCTGCCTGTCTCTGTCTGTCTCTGTCTGTCTCTGTCTGTCTCTGTCTGTCTCCGTCTGTCTCTGTCTTTCTATCTGTCTCTGTCTGTCTCTGCCTGTCCCTGTCTGTCTCTGTCTGTCTCTGTCTGTCTCTGTCTGTCTCTGTCTGTCTCTGTCTGTCTCTGTCTCTCTCTGTCTGTCTCTGTTTGTCTCTGTCTGCCTCTGCCTGTCTCTGCCTGTCTCTGCCTGTCTCTGCCTGTCTCTGCCTGTCTCTGTCTCTCTCTGTCTGTCTCTGTCTGTCTCTGTCTGTCTCTGTCTTTCTATCTGTCTCTGCCTGTCCCTGCCTGTCTCTGTCTGTCTCTGTCAGTCTCTGGCTGTCTCTGTCTGTCTCTGTCTGTCTCGGTCTGTCTCTGTCAGTCTCTGCCTGTCTCTGTCTGTCTCTGTCTGTCTCTCTCTGTCTCTGTCTGTCTCTGTCTGCCTCTGTCTGCCTCTGTCTGTGTCTGTCTCTGTCTGCCTCTGTCTGCCTCTGTCTGTCTCTGTCTGTCTCTGTCTGCCTCTGTCTGTCTCTGTCTGTCTCTGTCTGTTTCTTTCTGTCTCCGCCTATCTCTGTCTGTCTCTGTCTGTTTCTGTCTTTCTGTCTGTCTCTGTCTGGCTCTGTCTGTCTCTGTCTGTCTCTGTCTGTCTCTGTCTGTCTCTGTCTGTCTCTGCCTTTCTGTGTCTGTCTCTGCCTGTTTCTGGTTGTGTCTGACTGTCTCTTTCTGTCCATCTGTCTCTGCATGTCTCTGTGTGTTTATCTGTCTCTGTCTGTCTCTGTCTGTCTCTGTCTGTCTTTGTCTGTCTCTGTCTGTCTCTGTCTGTCTCTGTCTGTCTCTGTCTGTCTCTGCCTGTCTCTGTCTGTCTCTGTCTGTCTCCGTCTGTCTCTGTCTGTCTCTGTCTGTCTCTGTCTTTCTATCTGTCTCTGCCTGTCTCTGCCTGTCTCTGCCTGTCTCTCCCTGTCTCTGCCTGTCTATGTCTGTCTCTGTCTGTCTCTGTCTGTCTCTATCTGTCTCTGTCTGTCTCTGTCTATCTCTGTCTATCTCTGTCTATTTCTGTCTGTCTCTGTCTGTCTCTGCCTGTCTCTGCCTGTCTCTGCCTGTCTCTCCCTGTCTCTGCCTGTCTATGTCTGTCTCTGTCTGTCTCTCTCTGTCTCTGTCTGTCTCTGTCTGCCTCTGTCTGCCTCTGTCTGTGTCTGTCTCTGTCTGCCTCTGTCTGCCTCTGTCTGTCTCTGTCTGTCTCTGTCTGTATCTGTCTGCCTCTATCTGTCTCTGTGTGTCTCTGTCTGTTTCTTTCTGTCTCTGTCTATCTCTGTCTATCTCTGTCTATCTCTGTCTATTTCTGTCTGTCTCTGTCTGTTTCTGTCTGCGTCTGCCTCTCTCTGTCTTTCTGTCTGTCTTTCTGTCTGTCTCTGTCAGTCTCTGTCTGTCTCTGTCTGTCTCTGTCTGTCTCTGTCTGCCTCTGTCTGTCTCTGTCTGTCTCTGTCTGTCTGTGTCTGTTTCTTTCTGTCTCTGTCTATCTCTGTCTGTCTCTGTCTGTTTCTGTGTGCGTCTGCCTGTCTCTGTCTTTCTGCCTGTCTCAGTCTGTCTCTGTCTGTCTCTGTCTGTCTCTGTCTGCCTCTATCTGTCTCTGTCTGTCTCTGTCTGTTTCTTTCTGTCTCTGTCTATCTCTATCTATCTCTGTCTATCTCTGTCTGTCTCTGTCTGTTTCTGTCTGCGTCTGCCTGTCTCTGTCTTTCTGTCTGTCTCTGTGTGTCTCTGTCTGTCTCTGTCTGTCTCTGTCTGTCTCTGTCTGTCTCTGTCTGTCTCTGTCTGTCTCTGTCTTTCTATCTTTCTCTGCATGTCTCTGCCTGTCTCTGCCTGTCTCTGCCTGTCTCTGTCTGTCTCTGTCTGTCTCTGCCTGTCTCTGTCATTCTGTCTGTCTCTGTCTGTCTCTGTCTGCCTCTGCCTGTCTCTGTCTGTCTCTGTCTGTCTCTGTCTGTCTCTGTCTGTCTCTGTCTTTCTATCTGTCTCTGCCTGTCTCTGCCTGTCCCTGCCTGTCTCTGTCTGTCTCTGTCAGTCTCTGTCAGCCTCTGGCTGTCACTGTCTGTCTCTGTCTTTCTGTCTGTCTCTGCCTGTCTCTGTCTGTCTCTGTCTGTCTCTGCCTGTCTCTGTCATTCTGTCTGTCTCTGTCTGTCTCTGTCTGCCTCTGCCTGTCTCTGTCTGTCTCTGTCTGTCTCTGTCTGTCTCTGACTGTCTCTGTTTTTCTATCTGTCTCTGCATGTCTCTGCCTGTCTCTGCCTGTCTCTGCCTGTCTCTGCCTGTCTCTGCCTGTCTCTGTCTGTCTCTGTCTGTCTCTGCCTGTCTCTGTCATTCTGTCTGTCTCTGTCTGTCTCTGTCTGCCTCTGCCTGCCTCTGTCTGTCTCTGTCTGTCTCTGTCTGTCTCTGTCTGTCTCTGTCTTTCTATCTGTCTCTGCCTGTCTCTGCCTGTCCCTGCCTGTCTCTGTCTGTCTCTGTCAGTCTCTGTCTGTCTCTGTCTGTCTCTGTCTGTCTCTGTCTGTCTCTGTCTGTCTCTGTCTTTCTATCTGTCTCTGCCTGTCTCTGCCTGTCCCTGCCTGTCTCTGTCTGTCTCTGTCAGTCTCTGTCAGCCTCTGCCTGTCACTGTCTGTCTCTGTCTGTCTCTGTCTGTCTCTGTCTGCCTCTGCCTGTCTCTGTCTGTCTCTGTCTGTCTCTGTCTGTCTCTGTCTGTCTCTGTCTTTCTATCTGTCTCTGCCTGTCTCTGCCTGTCCCTGCCTGTCTCTGCCTGTCTCTGTCTGTCTCTGTCTGTCTCTGTCTGTCTCTGTCTGTCTCCGTCTGTCTCTGTCTGTCTCTGTCTGTCTCTGTCTGCCTCTGTCTGCCTCTGCCTGTCTCTGTCTGTCCCTGTCTGTCTGTGTCTGTCTCTGTCTGTCTCTGTCTGTCTCTGTCTTTCTATCTGTCTCTGCCTGTCTCTGCCTGTCCCTGCCTGTCCCTGCCTGTCTCTGTCTGTCTCTGTCAGTCTCTGTCAGCCTCTGCCTGTCACTGTCTGTCTCTGTCTGTCTCTGTCTGTCTCTGTCTGTCTCTGTCTGTCTCTGTCTGTCTCTGTCAGCCTCTGCCTGTCACTGTCTGTCTCTGTCTGTCTCTGTCTGTCTCTGTCTGTCCCTGTCTGTCTCTGTCTGTCTCTGTCTGTCTCTGTCTGTCTCTGTCTGTCTCTACCTTTCTCTGTCTGTCTCTGCCTGTTTCTGGTTGTGTCTGACTGTCTCTTTCTGTCCATTTGTCTCTGCATGTCTCTGTGTGTTTATCTGTCTCTGCCTGTCCCTGCCTGTCTCTGCCTGTCTCTGTCTGTCTCTGCCTGTCTCTGCCTGTCTCTGTCTGTCTCTGTCTGTCTCTGCCTGTCTCTGTCATTCTGTCTGTCTCTGTCTGTCTCTGTCTGCCTCTGCCTGCCTCTGTCTGTCTCTGTCTGTCTCTGTCTGTCTCTGTCTGCCTCTGCCTGCCTCTGTCTGTCTCTGTCTGTCTCTGTCTGTCTCTGTCTGTCTCTGTCTTTCTATCTGTCTCTGCCTGTCTCTGCCTGTCCCTGCCTGTCTCTGTCTGTCTCTGTCTGTCTCTGTCTGTCTCTGTCTGTCTCTGTCTGTCTCTGTCTGTCTCTGCCTGTCTCTGTCTGTCTCTGTCTGTCTCTGTCTGACTCTGTCTGACTCTGTCTGTCTCAGTCTGTCTCTGTCTGTCTCTGTCTGTCTCTGTCTGTCTCTGTCTGTCTCTGTCTGTCTCTGTCTGTCTCTGTCTGTCTCTGTCTGTCTCTGTCTGTCTCTGTCTGTCTCTGTCTGTCTCTGTCTGTCTCTGTCTGTCTCTGCCTGTCCCTGCCTGTCTCTGTCTGTTTCTGTCTGCCTCTCTCTGCCTCTGTCTCTCTGCCTGTCTCTGTCTGTCTCTGTCTGTCTCTGTCTGTCTCTGTCTCTCTCTGTCTGTCTCCGTCTGTCTCTGTCTTTCTATCTGTCTCTGTCTGTCTCTGCCTGTCTCTGCCTGTCTCTGCCTGTCTCTGTCTGTCTCTGTCTGTCTCTGTCTGTCTCTGTCTGTCTCCGTCTGTCTCTGTCTTTCTATCTGTCTCTGTCTGTCTCTGCCTGTCCCTGTCTGTCTCTGTCTGTCTCTGTCTGTCTCTGTCTGTCTCTGTCTGTCTCTGTCTGTCTCTGTCTCTCTCTGTCTGTCTCTGTTTGTCTCTGTCTGCCTCTGCCTGTCTCTGCCTGTCTCTGCCTGTCTCTGCCTGTCTCTGCCAGTCTCTGTCTCTCTCTGTCTGTCTCTGTCTGTCTCTGTCTGTCTCTGTCTTTCTATCTGTCTCTGCCTGTCCCTGCCTGTCTCTGTCTGTCTCTGTCAGTCTCTGGCTGTCTCTGTCTGTCTCTGTCTGTCTCGGTCTGTCTCTGTCAGTCTCTGCCTGTCTCTGTCTGTCTCTGTCTGTCTCTCTCTGTCTCTGTCTGTCTCTGTCTGCCTCTGTCTGCCTCTGTCTGTGTCTGTCTCTGTCTGCCTCTGTCTGCCTCTGTCTGTCTCTGTCTGTCTCTGTCTGCCTCTGTCTGTCTCTGTCTGTCTCTGTCTGTTTCTTTCTGTCTCCGCCTATCTCTGTCTGTCTCTGTCTGTTTCTGTCTTTCTGTCTGTCTCTGTCTGGCTCTGTCTGTCTCTGTCTGTCTCTGTCTGTCTCTGTCTGTCTCTGTCTGTCTCTGCCTTTCTGTGTCTGTCTCTGCCTGTTTCTGGTTGTGTCTGACTGTCTCTTTCTGTCCATCTGTCTCTGCATGTCTCTGTGTGTTTATCTGTCTCTGTCTGTCTCTGTCTGTCTCTGTCTGTCTTTGTCTGTCTCTGTCTGTCTCTGTCTGTCTCTGTCTGTCTCTGTCTGTCTCTGCCTGTCTCTGTCTGTCTCTGTCTGTCTCTGTCTGTCTCTGTCTGTCTCTGTCTGTCTCTGTCTGTCTCTGTCTGTCTCTGTCTTTCTATCTGTCTCTGCCTGTCTCTGCCTGTCCCTGTCTGTCTCTGTCTGTCTCTGTTTTTCTATCTGTCTCTGCATGTGTCTGCCTGTCTCTGCCTGTCTCTGCCTGTCTCTGCCTATCTCTGTCTGTCTCTGTCTGTCTCTGCCTGTCTCTGTCATTCTGTCTGTCTCTGTCTGTCTCTGTCTGCCTCTGCCTGTCTCTGTCTGCCTCTGCCTGTCTCTGTCTGTCTCTGTCTGTCTCTGTCTGTCTCTGTCTGTCTCTGTTTTTCTATCTGTCTCTGCATGTCTCTGCCTGTCTCTGCCTGTCTCTGCCTGTCTCTGCCTGTCTCTGTCTGTCTCTGTCTGTCTCTGCCTGTCTCTGTCATTCTGTCTGTCTCTGTCTGTCTCTGTCTGCCTCTGCCTGTCTCTGTCTGTCTCTGTCTGTCTCTGTCTGTCTCTGTCTGTCTCTGTCTTTCTATCTGTCTCTGCCTGTCTCTGCCTGTCCCTGCCTGTCTCTGTCTGTCTCTGTCAGTCTCTGTCAGCCTCTGCCTGTCACTGTCTGTCTCTGTCTTTCTGTCTGTCTCTGCCTGTCTCTGTCTGTCTCTGTCTGTCTCTGCCTGTCTCTGTCATTCTGTCTGTCTCTGTCTGTCTCTGTCTGCCTCTGCCTGTCTCTGTCTGTCTCTGTCTGTCTCTGTCTGTCTCTGTCTGTCTCTGTTTTTCTATCTGTCTCTGCATGTCTCTGCCTGTCTCTGCCTGTCTCTGCCTGTCTCTGCCTGTCTCTGCCTGTCTCTGTCTGTCTCTGTCTGTCTCTGCCTGTCTCTGTCATTCTGTCTGTCTCTGTCTGTCTCTGTCTGCCTCTGCCTGCCTCTGTCTGTCTCTGTCTGTCTCTGTCTGTCTCTGTCTGTCTCTGTCTTTCTATCTGTCTCTGCCTGTCTCTGCCTGTCCCTGCCTGTCTCTGTCTGTCTCTGTCAGTCTCTGTCAGCCTCTGCCTGTCACTGTCTGTCTCTGTCTGTCTCTGTCTGTCTCTGTCTGTCTCTGTCTGCCTCTGTCTGTCTCTGTCTGTCTCTGTCTGTCTCTGTCTGTTTCTTTCTGTCTCTGTCTATCTCTGTCTGCCTGCGTCTGCCTGGCTCTGTCATTCTGTCTGTCTCTGTCTGTCTCTGTCTGCCTCTGCCTGTTTCTGCCTGTCTCTGCCTGTCTCTGCCTGTCTCTGTCTGTCTCTGTCTATCTCTGTCTGTCTGCGTCTGCCTGTCTCTGTCATTCTGTCTGTCTCTGTCTTTCTATCTGTCTCTGCTTGTCTCTGCCTGTCTCTGCCTGCCTCTGTCTGCCTCTGTCTGTCTCTGTCTGTCTCTGTCTGTCTCTGTCTGCCTCTGTCTGCCTCTGTCTGTCTCTGTCTGTTTCTTTCTGTCTCTGTATATCTCTGTCTGTCTCTGTCTGTTTGTGTCTGCGTCTGTCTGTCTCCGTCTGTCTCTGTCTGTCTCTGTCTGTCTCTGTCTTTCTATCTGTCTCTGCCTGTCTCTGCCTGTCTCTGCCTGTCTCTCCCTGTCTCTGCCTGTCTATGTCTGTCTCTGTCTGTCTCTGTCTGTCTCTATCTGTCTCTGTCTGTCTCTGTCTGTTTCTTTCTGCCTCTGTCTGTATCTGTCTGCCTCTATCTGTCTCTGTGTGTCTCTGTCTGTTTCTTTCTGTCTCTGTCTATCTCTGTCTATCTCTGTCTATTTCTGTCTGTCTCTGTCTGTTTCTGTCTGCGTCTGACTCTCTCTGTCTTTCTGTCTGTCTTTCTGTCTGTCTCTGTCTGTGTCTGTCTGTCTCTGTCTGTCTCTGTCTGTCTCTGTCTGCCTCTGTCTGTCTCTGTCTTTCTATCTGTCTCTGTCTGTCTCTGTCTTTCTATCTGTCTCTGTCAGTCTCTGTCTGTCTCTGTCTGTCTCTGTCTGTCTCTGTCTGCCTCTGTCTGTCTCTGTCTGTCTCTGTCTGTCTCTGTCTGTCTCTGTCTGTCTCTGTCTGTCTCTGTCTTTCTATCTGTCTCTGCCTGTCTCTGCCTGTCCCTGCCTGTCTCTGTCTGTCTCTGTCAGTCTCTGTCAGCCTCTGCCTGTCACTGTCTGTCTCTGTCTTTCTGTCTGTCTCTGCCTGTCTCTGTCTGTCTCTGTCTGTCTCTGCCTGTCTCTGTCATTCTGTCTGTCTCTGTCTGTCTCTGTCTGCCTCTGCCTGTCTCTGTCTGTCTCTGTCTGTCTCTGTCTGTCTCTGACTGTCTCTGTTTTTCTATCTGTCTCTGCATGTCTCTGCCTGTCTCTGCCTGTCTCTGCCTGTCTCTGCCTGTCTCTGCCTGTCTCTGTCTGTCTCTGTCTGTCTCTGCCTGTCTCTGTCATTCTGTCTGTCTCTGTCTGTCTCTGTCTGCCTCTGCCTGCCTCTGTCTGTCTCTGTCTGTCTCTGTCTGTCTCTGTCTGTCTCTGTCTGTCTCTGTCTGTCTCTGTCTGTCTCTGTCTGTCTCTGTCAGCCTCTGCCTGTCACTGTCTGTCTCTGTCTGTCTCTGTCTGTCTCTGTCTGTCTCTGTCTGTCTCTGCCTGTCCCTGCCTGTCTCTGTCTGTTTCTGTCTGTCTCTACCTTTCTCTGTCTGTCTCTGCCTGTTTCTGGTTGTGTCTGACTGTCTCTGTCTGTCTCAGTCTCTCTCTGTCTGTCTCCGTCTGTCTCTGTCTTTCTATCTGTCTCTGTCTGTCTCTGCCTGTCTCTGCCTGTCTCTGCCTGTCTCTGCCTGTCTCTGCCTGTCTCTGTCTGTCTCGGTCTGTCTCTGTCAGGCTCTGCCTGTCTCTGTCTGTCTCTGTCTGTCTCTGTCTGTCTCTGCCTGTCTCTGTCTGCCTCTGTCTGCCTCTGTCTGTCTCTGTCTCCCTCTGTCTGCCTCTGTCTGTGTCTGTCTGTCTCTGTCTGTCTCTGTCTGTCTCTGTCTGTCTCTGTCTGTCTCTGTCTGTATCTTTCTGTCTCTATCTGTCTCTCTCTGTTTCTGTCTTTCTATCTGTCTCTGTCTGTTTCTGTCTTTCTGCCTGTCTCTGTCTGTCTCTGTCGGTCTCTGTCTGTCTCTGTCTGTCTCTGTCTGTCTCTGTCTGTCTCTGCCTGTCCCTGCCTGTCTCTGTCTGTTTCTGTCTGCCTCTGTCTGCCTCTGTCTCTCTGCCTGTCTCTGTCTGTCGCTGTCTGTCTCTGTCTGTCTCTGTCTGTCTCCGTCTGTCTCTGTCTTTCTATCTGTCTCTCTCTGTCTCTGCCTGTCTCTGCCTGTCTCTGCCTGTCTCTGTCTGTCTCTGTCTGTCTCTGTCTGTCTCTGTCTGTCTCTGTCTGTCTCCGTCTGTCTCTGTCTTTCTATCTGTCTCTGTCTGTCTCTGCCTGCCTCTGCCTGTCTCTGCCTGTCTCTGTCTGTCTCTGTCTGTCTGTGTCTGTCTCTGTCTGTCTCTGTCTGTCTCTGCCTGTCTCTGTCTTTGTGTATGTCTCTGCCTGTCTCTGCCTGTCTCTGCCTGTCTCTGTCTGTCTCGGTCTGTCTCTCTCAGTTTCTGAATGTCTCTGTCTGTCTCTGTCTGTCTCTGTCTGTTTCTTTCTGTCTCCGCCTATCTCTGTCTATCTCTGTCTGTTTCTGTCTTTCTGTCTGTCTCTGTCTGTCTCTGTCTGTCTCTGTCTGTCTCTGTCTGTCTCTGCCTTTCTCTGTCTGTCTCTGCCTGTTTCTGGTTGTGTCTGACTGTCTCTTTCTGTCCATCTGTCTCTGCATGTCTCTGTGTGTTTATCTGTCTCTGCCTGTCTCTGTCTGTCTCTGTCTGTCTTTGTCTGTCTCTGTCTGTCTCTGTCTGTCTCTGTCTGTCTCTGTCTGTCTCTGTCTGCCTCTGTCTGCCTCTGTCTGTCTCTGTCTGTCTCTGCCTGTCTCTGTCTGTCTCTGTCTGTCTGTGTCTGACTCTGTCTGTCTATGTCTGTCTCTGCCTGTCTCTGTCTTTCTGTATGTCTCTGCCTGTCTCTGCCTGTCTCTGTCTGTCTATGTCTGTCTCTGCCTGTCTCTGTCTTTCTGTATGTCTCTGCCTGTCTCTGCCTGTCTCTGCCTGTCTCTGCCTGTCTCTGTCTGTCTCGGTCTGTCTCTGTCTGTCTCTGCCTGTCTCTGTCTGCCTCTGTCTGCCTCTGTCTGTCTCTGTCTGTCTCTGTCTGTCTCTGTCTGTCTCCGTCTGCCTCTGTCTGTCTCTGTCTGTCTCTGTCTGTCTCTGTCTGTCTCTGTCTGTCTCTGTCTGTCTCTGTCTGTCTCTGTCTGTCTCTGTCTGTCTCTGCCTTTCTTTGTCTGTCTCTGCCTGTTTCTGGTTGTGTCTGACTGTCTCTTTCTGTCCATCTGTCTCTGCATGTCTCTGTGTGTTTATCTGTCTCTGTCTGTCTCTGTCTGTCTCTGTCTGTCTCTGTCTGTCTCTGTCTGTCTCTGTCTGTCTCTGTCTGTCTCTGTCTGTCTCTGTCTGTCTCTGTCTGTCTCTGTCTGTATCTTTCTGTCTCTATCTGTCTCTGTCTGTTTCTGTCTTTCTGCCTGTCTCTGTCTGTCTCTGTCTGTCTCTGTCTGTCTCTGTCTGTCTCTGTCTGTCTCTGTCTGTCTCTGTCTGTCTCTGTCTGTCTCTGTCTGTCTCTGCCTGTCTCTGTCTGCCTCTGTCTGCCTCTGTCTGTCTCTGTCTGTCTCTGTCTGTCTCTGTCTGTCTCTGTCTGCCTCTGTCTGTCTCTGTCTGTCTCTGTCTGTTTCTTTCTGTCTCTGTCTATCTCTGTCTGTTTCTGTCTTTCTGTCTGTCTCTGTCTGTCTCTGTCTGTCTCTGTCTGTCTCTGTCTGTCTCTGTCTGTCTCTGCCTTTCTCTGTCTGTCTCTGCCTGTTTCTGGTTGTGTCTGACTGTCTCTTTCTGTCCATCTGTCTCTGCATGTCTCTGTGTGTTTATCTGTCTCTGTCTGTCTCTGTCTGTCTCTGTCTGTCTCTGTCTGTCTCTGTCTGTCTCTGTCTGTCTCTGTCTGTCTCTGTCTGTCTCTGTCTGTCTCTGTCTGTCTCTGTCTGTCTCTGTCTGTCTCTGTCTGTCTCTGTCTGTCTCTGTCTGTATCTTTCTGTCTCTATCTGTCTCTGTCTGTTTCTGTCTTTCTGCCTGTCTCTGTCTGTCTCTGTCTGTCTCTGTCTGTCTCTGTCTGTCTCTGTCTGTCTCTGTCTGTCTCTGTCTGTCTCTGTCTGTCTCTGCCTGTCCCTGCCTGTCTCTGTCTGTTTCTGTCTGCCTCTGTCTGCCTCTGTCTGTCTCTGTCTGTCTCTGTCTGTCTCGGTCTGTCTCTGCCTGTCTCTGTCTGTCTCTGTCTGTCTCTGTCTGTCTCTGTCTGTCTCTGTCTGTCTCTGCCTGTCTCTGTCTGTCTCTGTCTGTCTGTGTCTGTCTCTGTCTGTCTCTGTCTTTCTGTATGTCTATGCCTGTCTCTGCCTGTCTCTGCCTGTCTCTGTCTGTCTCTGTCTGTCTCTGTCAGTCTCTGCCTGTCTCTGTCTGTCTCTGTCTGTCTCTGTCTGTATCTGCCTGTCTCTGTCTGCCTCTGTCTGCCTCTGTCTGTCTCTGTCTGTCTCTGTCTGTCTCTGTCTGTCTCTGTCTGCCTCTGTCTGTCTCTGTCTGTCTCTGTCTGTTTCTTTCTGTCTCCGTCTATCTCTGTCTATCTCTGTCTGTTTCTGTCTGTCTCTGTCTGTCTCTGTCTGTCTCTGTCTGTCTCTGTCTGTCTCTGTCTGTCTCTGTCTGTCTCTGTCTGTCTCTGTCTGTCTCTGCCTTTCTCTGTCTGTCTCTGCCTGTTTCAGGTTGTGTCTGACTGTCTCTTTCTGTCCATCTGTCTCTGCATGTCTCTGTGTGTTTATCTGTCTCTGTCTGTCTCTGTCTGTCTCTGTCTGTCTTTGTCTGCCTCTGTCTCTCTGCCTGTCTCTGTCTGTCTCTGTCTGTCTCTGTCTGTCTCTGTCTGTCTCTGTCTGTCTCTGTCTGTCTCTGTCTGTTTCTTTCTGTCTCTGTCTGTCTGTGTCTGTCTCTGTCTGTCTCTGTCTGTCTCTGCCTGTCTCTGTCTTTCTGTATGTCTCTGCCTGTCTCTGCCTGTCTCTGCCTGTCTCTGTCTGTCTCGGTCTGTCTCTGTCAGTTTCTGCCTGTCTCTGTCTGTCTCTGTCTGTCTCTGTCTGTCTCTGTCTGTCTCTGTCAGCCTCTGCCTGTCACTGTCTGTCTCTGTCTGTCTCTGTCTGTCTCTGTCTGTCTCTGTCTGTCTCTGCCTGTCCCTGCCTGTCTCTGTCTGTTTCTGTCTGTCTCTACCTTTCTCTGTCTGTCTCTGCCTGTTTCTGGTTGTGTCTGACTGTCTCTGTCTGTCTCAGTCTCTCTCTGTCTGTCTCCGTCTGTCTCTGTCTTTCTATCTGTCTCTGTCTGTCTCTGCCTGTCTCTGCCTGTCTCTGCCTGTCTCTGCCTGTCTCTGCCTGTCTCTGTCTGTCTCGGTCTGTCTCTGTCAGGCTCTGCCTGTCTCTGTCTGTCTCTGTCTGTCTCTGTCTGTCTCTGCCTGTCTCTGTCTGCCTCTGTCTGCCTCTGTCTGTCTCTGTCTCCCTCTGTCTGCCTCTGTCTGTGTCTGTCTGTCTCTGTCTGTCTCTGTCTGTCTCTGTCTGTATCTTTCTGTCTCTATCTGTCTCTCTCTGTTTCTGTCTTTCTATCTGTCTCTGTCTGTTTCTGTCTTTCTGCCTGTCTCTGTCTGTCTCTGTCGGTCTCTGTCTGTCTCTGTCTGTCTCTGTCTGTCTCTGTCTGTCTCTGCCTGTCCCTGCCTGTCTCTGTCTGTTTCTGTCTGCCTCTGTCTGCCTCTGTCTCTCTGCCTGTCTCTGTCTGTCGCTGTCTGTCTCTGTCTGTCTCTGTCTGTCTCCGTCTGTCTCTGTCTTTCTATCTGTCTCTCTCTGTCTCTGCCTGTCTCTGCCTGTCTCTGCCTGTCTCTGTCTGTCTCTGTCTGTCTCTGTCTGTCTCTGTCTGTCTCTGTCTGTCTCCGTCTGTCTCTGTCTTTCTATCTGTCTCTGTCTGTCTCTGCCTGCCTCTGCCTGTCTCTGCCTGTCTCTGTCTGTCTCTGTCTGTCTGTGTCTGTCTCTGTCTGTCTCTGTCTGTCTCTGCCTGTCTCTGTCTTTGTGTATGTCTCTGCCTGTCTCTGCCTGTCTCTGCCTGTCTCTGTCTGTCTCGGTCTGTCTCTCTCAGTTTCTGAATGTCTCTGTCTGTCTCTGTCTGTCTCTGTCTGTTTCTTTCTGTCTCCGCCTATCTCTGTCTATCTCTGTCTGTTTCTGTCTTTCTGTCTGTCTCTGTCTGTCTCTGTCTGTCTCTGTCTGTCTCTGTCTGTCTCTGCCTTTCTCTGTCTGTCTCTGCCTGTTTCTGGTTGTGTCTGACTGTCTCTTTCTGTCCATCTGTCTCTGCATGTCTCTGTGTGTTTATCTGTCTCTGCCTGTCTCTGTCTGTCTCTGTCTGTCTTTGTCTGTCTCTGTCTGTCTCTGTCTGTCTCTGTCTGTCTCTGTCTGTCTCTGTCTGTCTCTGCCTGTCTCTGCCTGTCTCTGTCTGTCTCTGTCTGTCTCTGTCTGTCTCTGTCTGTCTCTGTCTGTCTCTGTCTGTCTCTGTCTGTCTCTGTCTGTCTCTGTCTGTCTCTGTCTGTCTCTGTCTGCCTCTGTCTGCCTCTGTCTGTCTCTGTCTGTCTCTGCCTGTCTCTGTCTGTCTCTGTCTGTCTGTGTCTGACTCTGTCTGTCTATGTCTGTCTCTGCCTGTCTCTGTCTTTCTGTATGTCTCTGCCTGTCTCTGCCTGTCTCTGTCTGTCTATGTCTGTCTCTGCCTGTCTCTGTCTTTCTGTATGTCTCTGCCTGTCTCTGCCTGTCTCTGCCTGTCTCTGCCTGTCTCTGTCTGTCTCGGTCTGTCTCTGTCTGTCTCTGCCTGTCTCTGTCTGCCTCTGTCTGCCTCTGTCTGTCTCTGTCTGTCTCTGTCTGTCTCTGTCTGTCTCCGTCTGCCTCTGTCTGTCTCTGTCTGTCTCTGTCTGTCTCTGTCTGTCTCTGTCTGTCTCTGTCTGTCTCTGTCTGTCTCTGTCTGTCTCTGTCTGTCTCTGCCTTTCTTTGTCTGTCTCTGCCTGTTTCTGGTTGTGTCTGACTGTCTCTTTCTGTCCATCTGTCTCTGCATGTCTCTGTGTGTTTATCTGTCTCTGTCTGTCTCTGTCTGTCTCTGTCTGTCTCTGTCTGTCTCTGTCTGTCTCTGTCTGTCTCTGTCTGTCTCTGTCTGTCTCTGTCTGTCTCTGTCTGTCTCTGTCTGTCTCTGTCTGTATCTTTCTGTCTCTATCTGTCTCTGTCTGTTTCTGTCTTTCTGCCTGTCTCTGTCTGTCTCTGTCTGTCTCTGTCTGTCTCTGTCTGTCTCTGTCTGTCTCTGTCTGTCTCTGTCTGTCTCTGTCTGTCTCTGTCTGTCTCTGCCTGTCTCTGTCTGCCTCTGTCTGCCTCTGTCTGTCTCTGTCTGTCTCTGTCTGTCTCTGTCTGTCTCTGTCTGCCTCTGTCTGTCTCTGTCTGTCTCTGTCTGTTTCTTTCTGTCTCTGTCTATCTCTGTCTGTTTCTGTCTTTCTGTCTGTCTCTGTCTGTCTCTGTCTGTCTCTGTCTGTCTCTGTCTGTCTCTGTCTGTCTCTGCCTTTCTCTGTCTGTCTCTGCCTGTTTCTGGTTGTGTCTGACTGTCTCTTTCTGTCCATCTGTCTCTGCATGTCTCTGTGTGTTTATCTGTCTCTGTCTGTCTCTGTCTGTCTCTGTCTGTCTCTGTCTGTCTCTGTCTGCCTCTGTCTGTCTCTGTCTGTCTCTGTCTGTCTCTGTCTGTCTCTGTCCGTCTCTGTCTGTCTCTGCCTTTCTCTGTCTGTCTCTGCCTGTTTCTGGTTGTGTCTGACTGTCTCTTTCTGTCCATCTGTCTCTGCATGTCGCTGTGTGTTTATCTGTCTCTGTCTGTCTCTGTCTGTCTCTGTCTGTCTTTGTCTGTCTTTGTCTGTCTCTGTCTGTCTCTGTCTGTCTCTGTCTGTCTCTGTCTGTCTCTGCCTGTCTCTGTCTGACTCTGTCTGTCTCTGTCTGTCTCTGTCTGTCTCTGTCTGTCTCTGTCTGTCTCTGTCTGTCTTTGTCTGTCTCTGTCTGTCTCTGTCTGTCTCTGTCTGTCTCTGTCTGTTTCTTTCTGTCTCTGTCTATCTCTGTCTGTCTCTGTCTGTTTCTGTGTGCGTCTGCCTGTCTCTGTCTTTCTGCCTGTCTCAGTCTGTCTCTGTCTGTCTCTGTCTGTCTCTGTCTGTCTCTGTCTGTTTCTTTCTGTTTCTTTCTGTCTCTGTCTATCTCTGTCTGTCTCTGTCTGTCTCTGTCTGTCTCTGTCTGTCTCTGTCTTTCTATCTGTCTCTGCCTGACTCTGCCTGTCTCTGTTTGTGTCTGTCTGTCTCTGTCTGTCTCTGTCTGCCTCTGTCTGTCTCTGGCTATGTCTGCATCTGTCTGTCTCTGTCTGTCTCTGTCTTTCTATCTGTCTCTGCCTGTCTCTGCCTGTCTCTGTTTGTGTCTGTCTGTCTCTGTCTGTCTCTGGCTATGTCTGCATCTGTCTGTCTCTGTCTGTCTCTGTCTGTCTTTGTCTGTCTCTGTCTGTCTCTGTCTGTCTCTGTCTGTCTCTGTCTGTCTCTGCCTGTCTCTGTCTGACTCTGTCTGTCTCTGTCTGTCTCTGTCTGTCTCTGTCTGTCTCTGTCTGTCTCTGCCTGTCTCTGTCTGTCTCTGTCTGTCTCTGTCTGTCTCTGCCTGTCTCTGTCTGCCTCTGTCTGCCTCTGTCTGTCTCTGTCTGTCTCTGTCTGTCTCTGTCTGTCTCTGTCTGCCTCTGTCTGTCTCTGTCTGGCTCTGTCTGTTTCTTTCTGTCTCCGCCTATCTCTGTCTATCTCTGTCTGTTTCTGTCTTTCTGTCTGTCTCTGTCTGTCTCTGTCTGTCTCTGTCTGTCTCTGTCTGCCTCTGTCTGTCTCTTTCTGTCTCTGTCTGTTTCTTTCTGCCTCTGTCTGTCTCTTTCTGTCTCTGTCTGTTTCTTTCTGTCTCCGTCTATCTCTGTCTATCTCTGTCTGTTTCTGTCTTTCTGTCTGTCTCTGTCTGTCTCTGTCTGTCTCTGTCTGTCTCTGCCTGTCTCTGTCTGTCTCTGTCTGTCTGTGTCTGTCTCTGTCTGTCTCTGTCTGTCTCTGCCTGTCTCTGTCTTTCTGTATGTCTCTGCCTGTCTCTGCCTGTCTCTGCCTGTCTCTGTCTGTCTCTGTCTGTCTTTGTCGGCCTCTGTCTCTCTGCCTGTCTCTGTCTGTCTCTGTCTGTTTCTGTCTGTCTCTGTCTGTCTCTGTCTGTCTCTGTCTGTCTCTGTCTGTCTCTGTCTGCCTCTGTCTGCCTCTGTCTGTCTCTGTCTGTCTCTGCCTGTCTCTTGTCTGTCTCTGTCTGTCTGTGTCTGTCTCTGTCTGTCTCTGTCTGTCTCTGCCTGTCTCTGTCTTTCTGTATGTCTCTGCCTGTCTCTGCCTGTCTCTGCCTGTCTCTGTCTGTCTCGGTCTGTCTCTGTCAGTTTCTGCCTGTCTCTGTCTGTCTCTGTCTGTCTCTGTCTGTTTCTGTCTTTCTGTCTGTCTCTGTCTGTCTCTGTCTGTCTCTGTCTGTCTCTGCCTGTCTCTGTCTGTCTCTGTCTGTCTCTGTCTGTCTCTGCCTGTCTCTGTCTACCTCTGTCTGCCTCTGTCTGTCTCTGTCTGTCTCTGTCTGTCTCTGTCTGTCTCTGTCTGCCTCTGTCTGTCTCTGTCTGTCTCTGTCTGTCTCTGTCTGTCTCTGTCCGTCTCTGTCTGTCTCTGCCTTTCTCTGTCTGTCTCTGCCTGTTTCTGGTTGTGTCTGACTGTCTCTTTCTGTCCATCTGTCTCTGCATGTCGCTGTGTGTTTATCTGTCTCTGTCTGTCTCTGTCTGTCTCTGTCTGTCTTTGTCTGTCTTTGTCTGTCTCTGTCTGTCTCTGTCTGTCTCTGTCTGTCTCTGTCTGTCTCTGCCTGTCTCTGTCTGACTCTGTCTGTCTCTGTCTGTCTCTGTCTGTCTCTGTCTGTCTCTGTCTGTCTCTGTCTGTCTTTGTCTGTCTCTGTCTGTCTCTGTCTGTCTCTGTCTGTCTCTGTCTGTTTCTTTCTGTCTCTGTCTATCTCTGTCTGTCTCTGTCTGTTTCTGTGTGCGTCTGCCTGTCTCTGTCTTTCTGCCTGTCTCAGTCTGTCTCTGTCTGTCTCTGTCTGTCTCTGTCTGTCTCTGTCTGTTTCTTTCTGTTTCTTTCTGTCTCTGTCTATCTCTGTCTGTCTCTGTCTGTCTCTGTCTGTCTCTGTCTGTCTCTGTCTTTCTATCTGTCTCTGCCTGACTCTGCCTGTCTCTGTTTGTGTCTGTCTGTCTCTGTCTGTCTCTGTCTGCCTCTGTCTGTCTCTGGCTATGTCTGCATCTGTCTGTCTCTGTCTGTCTCTGTCTTTCTATCTGTCTCTGCCTGTCTCTGCCTGTCTCTGTTTGTGTCTGTCTGTCTCTGTCTGTCTCTGGCTATGTCTGCATCTGTCTGTCTCTGTCTGTCTCTGTCTGTCTTTGTCTGTCTCTGTCTGTCTCTGTCTGTCTCTGTCTGTCTCTGTCTGTCTCTGCCTGTCTCTGTCTGACTCTGTCTGTCTCTGTCTGTCTCTGTCTGTCTCTGTCTGTCTCTGTCTGTCTCTGCCTGTCTCTGTCTGTCTCTGTCTGTCTCTGTCTGTCTCTGCCTGTCTCTGTCTGCCTCTGTCTGCCTCTGTCTGTCTCTGTCTGTCTCTGTCTGTCTCTGTCTGTCTCTGTCTGCCTCTGTCTGTCTCTGTCTGGCTCTGTCTGTTTCTTTCTGTCTCCGCCTATCTCTGTCTATCTCTGTCTGTTTCTGTCTTTCTGTCTGTCTCTGTCTGTCTCTGTCTGTCTCTGTCTGTCTCTGTCCGTCTCTGTCTGTCTCTGCCTTTCTCTGTCTGTCTCTGCCTGTTTCTGGTTGTGTCTGACTGTCTCTTTCTGTCCATCTGTCTCTGCATGTCTCTGTGTGTTTATCTGTCTCTGTCTGTCTCTGTCTGTCTCTGTCTGTCTTTGTCTGTCTCTGTCTGTCTCTGTCTGTCTCTGTCTGTCTCTGCCTGTCTCTGTCTGACTCTGTCTGTCTCTGTCTGTCTCTGTCTGTCTCTGTCTGTCTCTGTCTGTCTCTGTCTGTCTTTGTCTGTCTCTGTCTGTCTCTGTCTGTCTCTGTCTGTCTCTGTCTGTCTCTGTCTGTTTCTTTCTGTCTCTGTCTATCTCTGTCTGTCTCTGTCTGTTTCTGTTTGCGTCTGCCTGTCTCTGTCTTTCTGCCTGTCTCAGTCTGTCTCTGTCTGTCTCTGTCTGTCTCTGTCTGTCTCTGTCTGTTTCTTTCTGTCTCTGTCTATCTCTGTCTGTCTCTGTCTGTCTCTGCCTGTCTCTGTCTGTCTCTGTCTGTCTCTGTCTTTCTATCTGTCTCTGCCTGACTCTGCCTGTCTCTGTTTGTGTCTGTCTGTCTCTGTCTGTCTCTGTCTGCCTCTGTCTGTCTCTGGCTATGTCTGCATCTGTCTGTCTCTGTCTGTCTCTGTCTGTCTCTGTCTGTCTCTGTCTTTCTATCTGTCTCTGCCTGTCTCTGCCTGTCTCTGTTTGTGTCTGTCTGTCTCTGTCTGTCTCTGGCTATGTCTGCATCTGTCTGTCTCTGTCTGTCTCTGTCTGTTTGTTTCTGTCTCTGTCTATCTCTGTCTGTCTGCATCTGCCTGTCTCTGTCATTCTGTCTGTCTCTGTCTGTCTCTGTCTGCCTCTGCCTGTCTCTGCCTGTCTCTGCCTGTCTCTGTCTGTTTGTGTCTGCGTCTGTCTGTCTCTGTCTGTCTCTGTCTGTTTCTGTCTGTCTCTGTCTGTCTCTGTCTGTCTCTGTCTGTCTCTGTCTGTCTCTGTCTGTCTCTGTCTGTCTCTGTCTGTCTCTGTCTGTCTCTGTCTGTCTCTGTCTGTCTCTGTCTGCCTCTGTCTGTCTCTGTCTGCCTCTGTCTGTCTCTGCCTGTCTCTGTCTGTCTCTGTCTGTCTCTGTCTGTCTCTGCCTGTCTCTGTCTGCCTCTGTCTGCCTCTGTCTGTCTCTGTCTGTCTCTGTCTGTCTCTGTCTGTCTCTGTCTGCCTCTGTCTGTCTCTGTCTGGCTCTGTCTGTTTCTTTCTGTCTCCGCCTATCTCTGTCTATCTCTGTCTGTTTCTGTCTTTCTGTCTGTCTCTGTCTGTGTCTGTCTGTCTCTGTCTGTCTCTGCCTGTCTCTGCCTGTCTCTGTCTGCGTCTGTCTGTCTCTGTCTGTCTCTGTCTGTTTCTGTCTGTCTCTGTCTGTCTCTGGCTGTCTCTGTCTGTCTCTGTCTGTCTCTGTCTGCCTCTGTCTGCCTCTGTCTCTGTCTGTTTCTTTCTGTCTCTGTCTATCTCTGTCTATCTCTGTCTGTTTCTTTCTGTCTCTGTCTGTCTGTGTCTGTCTCTGTCTGTCTCTGTCTGTCTCTGCCTGTCTCTGTCTTTCTGTATGTCTCTGCCTGTATCTGCCTGTCTCTGCCTGTCTCTGTCTGTCTCGGTCTGTCTCTGTCTGTTTCTGTCTTTCTGTCCGTCTCTGTCTGTCTCTGTCTGTCTCTGTCTGTCTCTGTCTGCCTCTGTCTGCCTCTGTCTGTCTCTGTCTGTCTCTGCCTGTCTCTGTCTGTCTCTGTCTGTCTGTGTCTGTCTCTGTCTGTCTCTGTCTGTCTCTGCCTGTCTCTGTCTTTCTGTATGTCTCTGCCTGTCTCTGCCTGTCTCTGCCTGTCTCTGTCTATCTCTGTCTATCTCTGTCTGTTTCTTTCTGTCTCTGTCTGTCTGTGTCTGTCTCTGTCTGTCTCTGTCTGTCTCTGCCTGTCCCTGTCTGTCTCTGTCTGTCTCTGTCAGTCTCTGTCAGCCTCTGCCTGTCACTGTCTGTCTCTGTCTGTCTCTGTCTGTCTCTGTCTGCCTCTGTCTGTCTCTGTCTGTCTCTGCCTGTCTCTGTCTGTCTCTGTCTGTCTGTGTCTGTCTCTGTCTGTCTCTGTCTGTCTCTGCCTGTCTCTGTCTTTCTGTATGTCTCTGCCTGTCTCTGCCTGTCTCTGCCTGTCTCTGTCTATCTCTGTCTATCTCTGTCTGTTTCTTTCTGTCTCTGTCTGTCTGTGTCTGTCTCTGTCTGTCTCTGTCTGTCTCTGTCTGTCTCTGTCTGTCTGTGTCTGTCTCTGTCTGTCTCTGTCTGTCTCTGTCTGTCTCTGTCTTTCTATCTGTCTCTGCCTGTCTCTGCCTGTCCCTACCTGTCTCTGTCTGTCTCTGTCAGTCTCTGTCAGCCTCTGCCTGTCTCTGCCTGTCCCTGCCTGTCTCTGTCTGTCTCTGTCAGTCTCTGTCAGCCTCTGCCTGTCACTGTCTGTCTCTGTCTGTCTCTGTCTGTCTCTGTCTGTCTCTGTCTGTCTCTGTCTGTCTCTGTCTGTCTCTGTCTGTCTCTGTCTGTCTCTGTCTGTCTCTGTCTGTCTCTGCCTTTCTCTGTCAGTCTCTGCCTGTTTCTGGTTGTGTCTGACTGTCTCTTTCTGTCCATTTGTCTCTGCATGTCTCTGTGTGTTTATCTGTCTCTGTCTGTCTCTGTCTGTCTCTGTCTGTTTCTTTCTGTCTCTGTCTGTCTGTGTCTGTCTCTGTCTGTCTCTGTCTGTCTCTGCCTGTCTCTGTCTTTCTGTATGTCTCTGCCTGTCTCTGCCTGTCTCTGCCTGTCTCTGTCTATCTCTGTCTATCTCTGTCTGTTTCTTTCTGTCTCTGTCTGTCTGTGTCTGTCTCTGTCTGTCTCTGTCTGTCTCTGCCTGTCCCTGTCTGTCTCTGTCTGTCTCTGTCAGTCTCTGCCTGTCACTGTCTGTCTCTGTCTGTCTCTGTCTGTCTCTGTCTGCCTCTGTCTGTCTCTGTCTGTCTCTGCCTGTCTCTGTCTGTCTCTGTCTGTCTGTGTCTGTCTCTGTCTGTCTCTGTCTGTCTCTGCCTGTCTCTGTCTTTCTGTATGTCTCTGCCTGTCTCTGCCTGTCTCTGCCTGTCTCTGTCTATCTCTGTCTATCTCTGTCTGTTTCTTTCTGTCTCTGTCTGTCTGTGTCTGTCTCTGTCTGTCTCTGTCTGTCTCTGTCTGTCTCTGTCTGTCTGTGTCTGTCTCTGTCTGTCTCTGTCTGTCTCTGTCTGTCTCTGTCTTTCTATCTGTCTCTGCCTGTCTCTGCCTGTCCCTACCTGTCTCTGTCTGTCTCTGTCAGTCTCTGTCAGCCTCTGCCTGTCTCTGCCTGTCCCTGCCTGTCTCTGTCTGTCTCTGTCAGTCTCTGTCAGCCTCTGCCTGTCACTGTCTGTCTCTGTCTGTCTCTGTCTGTCTCTGTCTGTCTCTGTCTGTCTCTGTCTGTCTCTGTCTGTCTCTGTCTGTCTCTGTCTGTCTCTGTCTGTCTCTGTCTGTCTCTGCCTTTCTCTGTCAGTCTCTGCCTGTTTCTGGTTGTGTCTGACTGTCTCTTTCTGTCCATTTGTCTCTGCATGTCTCTGTGTGTTTATCTGTCTCTGTCTGTCTCTGTCTGTCTCTGTCTGTCTTTGTCTGTCTCTGTCTGTCTCTGTCTGTCTCTGTCTGTCTCTGTCTGTCTCTGTCTGTCTCTGCCTGTCTCTGTCTGTCTCTGTCTGTCTCTGTCTGTCTCTGTCTGTCTCTGTCTGTCTCTGTCTGTCTCTGTCTGTCTCTGTCTGCCTCTGTCTGCCTCTGTCTGTCTCTGTCTGTCCCTGTCTGTCTCTGTCTATCTCTGTCTGTCTCTGTCTGTCTCTGTCTTTCTATCTGTCTCTGCCTGTCTCTGCCTGTCCCTGCCTGTCTCTGTCTGTCTCTGTCAGTCTCTGTCAGCCTCTGTCTGTCTCTGTCTGTCTCTGTCTGTCTCTGTCTGTCTCTGTCTGTCTCTGCCTGTCTCTGCCTGTCCCTGCCTGTCTCTGTCTGTCTCTGTCAGTCTCTGTCAGCCTCTGCCTGTCACTGTCTGTCTCTGTCTGTCTCTGTCTGTCTCTGTCTGTCTCTGTCTGTCTCTGTCTGTCTCTGTCTGTCTCTGTCTGTCTCTGTCTGTCTCTGTCTGTCTCTGCCTTTCTCTGTCTGTCTCTGCCTGTTTCTGGTTGTGTCTGACTGTCTCTTTCTGTCCATTTGTCTCTGCATGTCTCTGTGTGTTTATCTGTCCCTGTCTGTCTCTGTCTGTCTCTGTCTGTCTTTGTCTGTCTCTGTCTGTCTCTGTCTGTCTCTGTCTGTCTCTGTCTGTCTCTGCCTGTCTCTGTCTGTCTCTGTGTGTCTCTGTCTGTCTCTGTCTGTCTCTGTCTGTCTCTGTCTGTCTCTGTCTGTCTTTGTCTGTTTCTATCTGTCTCTGCATGTCTCTGCCTGTCTCTGCCTGTCTCTGCCTGTCTCTGTCTGTCTCTGTCTGTCTCTGTCTGTCTCTGTCTGTCTCTGTCTGCCTCTGTCTGCCTCTGTCTGTCTCTGTCTGTCTCTGTCTGTCTCTGTCTGTCTCTGTCTGTCTCTGTCTGTCTCTGTCTGTCTCTGTCTGTCTCTGTCTTTCTATATGTCTCTGCCTGTCTCTGCCTGTCCCTGCCTGTCTCTGTCTGTCTCTGTCAGTCTCTGTCAGCCTCTGCCTGTCACTGTCTGTCTCTGTCTGTCTCTGTCTGCCTCTGTCTGTCTCTGTCTGTCTCTGTCTGTCTCTGTCTGTCTTTGTCTGTCTTTGTCTGAATCTGTCTGTCTCTGTCTGTCTCTGTCTGTCTCTGTCTGTCTCTGCCTGTCTCTGTCTGTCTCTGTCTGTCTCTGTCTGTTTCTTTCTGTCTCTGTCTATCTCTGTCTGTCTGCGTCTGCCTGTCTCTGTCATTCTGTCTGTCTCTGTCTGTCTCTGTCTGTCTTTGTCTGTCTCTATCTGTCTCTGCATGTCTCTGCCTGTCTCTGCCTGTCTCTGCCTGTCTCTGTCTGTCTCTGTCTGTCTCTGTCTGTCTCTGTCTGTCTCTGTCTGCCTCTGTCTGCCTCTGTCTGTCTCTGTCTGTCTCTGTCTGTCTCTGTCTGTCTCTGTCAGTCTCTGTCAGCCTCTGCCTGTCTCTGCCTGTCCCTGCCTGTCTCTGTCTGTCTCTGTCAGTCTCTGTCAGCCTCTGCCTGTCACTGTCTGTCTCTGTCTGTCTCTGTCTGTCTCTGTCTGTCTCTGTCTGTCTCTGTCTGTCTCTGTCTGTCTCTGTCTGTCTCTGTCTGTCTCTGCCTTTCTCTGTCAGTCTCTGCCTGTTTCTGGTTGTGTCTGACTGTCTCTTTCTGTCCATTTGTCTCTGCATGTCTCTGTGTGTTTATCTGTCTCTGTCTGTCTCTGTCTGTCTCTGTCTGTCTTTGTCTGTCTCTGTCTGTCTCTGTCTGTCTCTGTCTGTCTCTGTCTGTCTCTGTCTGTCTCTGCCTGTCTCTGTCTGTCTCTGTCTGTCTCTGTCTGTCTCTGTCTGTCTCTGTCTGTCTCTGTCTGTCTCTGTCTGTCTCTGTCTGCCTCTGTCTGCCTCTGTCTGTCTCTGTCTGTCCCTGTCTGTCTCTGTCTATCTCTGTCTGTCTCTGTCTGTCTCTGTCTTTCTATCTGTCTCTGCCTGTCTCTGCCTGTCCCTGCCTGTCTCTGTCTGTCTCTGTCAGTCTCTGTCAGCCTCTGTCTGTCTCTGTCTGTCTCTGTCTGTCTCTGTCTGTCTCTGTCTGTCTCTGCCTGTCTCTGCCTGTCCCTGCCTGTCTCTGTCTGTCTCTGTCAGTCTCTGTCAGCCTCTGCCTGTCACTGTCTGTCTCTGTCTGTCTCTGTCTGTCTCTGTCTGTCTCTGTCTGTCTCTGTCTGTCTCTGTCTGTCTCTGTCTGTCTCTGTCTGTCTCTGTCTGTCTCTGTCTGTCTCTGCCTTTCTCTGTCTGTCTCTGCCTGTTTCTGGTTGTGTCTGACTGTCTCTTTCTGTCCATTTGTCTCTGCATGTCTCTGTGTGTTTATCTGTCCCTGTCTGTCTCTGTCTGTCTCTGTCTGTCTTTGTCTGTCTCTGTCTGTCTCTGTCTGTCTCTGTCTGTCTCTGTCTGTCTCTGCCTGTCTCTGTCTGTCTCTGTGTGTCTCTGTCTGTCTCTGTCTGTCTCTGTCTGTCTCTGTCTGTCTCTGTCTGTCTTTGTCTGTTTCTATCTGTCTCTGCATGTCTCTGCCTGTCTCTGCCTGTCTCTGCCTGTCTCTGTCTGTCTCTGTCTGTCTCTGTCTGTCTCTGTCTGTCTCTGTCTGCCTCTGTCTGCCTCTGTCTGTCTCTGTCTGTCTCTGTCTGTCTCTGTCTGTCTCTGTCTGTCTCTGTCTGTCTCTGTCTGTCTCTGTCTGTCTCTGTCTTTCTATATGTCTCTGCCTGTCTCTGCCTGTCCCTGCCTGTCTCTGTCTGTCTCTGTCAGTCTCTGTCAGCCTCTGCCTGTCACTGTCTGTCTCTGTCTGTCTCTGTCTGTCTCTGTCTGTCTCTGTCTGTCTCTGTCTGTCTCTGTCTGTCTTTGTCTGTCTTTGTCTGAATCTGTCTGTCTCTGTCTGTCTCTGTCTGTCTCTGTCTGTCTCTGCCTGTCTCTGTCTGTCTCTGTCTGTCTCTGTCTGTTTCTTTCTGTCTCTGTCTATCTCTGTCTGTCTGCGTCTGCCTGTCTCTGTCATTCTGTCTGTCTCTGTCTGTCTCTGTCTGTCTTTGTCTGTCTCTATCTGTCTCTGCATGTCTCTGCCTGTCTCTGCCTGTCTCTGCCTGTCTCTGTCTGTCTCTGTCTGTCTCTGTCTGTCTCTGTCTGTCTCTGTCTGCCTCTGTCTGCCTCTGTCTGTCTCTGTCTGTCTCTGTCTGTCTCTGTCTGTCTCTGTCTGTCTCTGTCTGTCTCTGTCTGTCTCTGTCTTTCTATCTGTCTCTGCCTGTCTCTGCCTGTCTCTGCCTGTCCCTGCCTGTCTCTGTCTGTCTCTGTCAGTCTCTGTCAGCCTCTGCCTGTCACTGTCTGTCTCTGTCTGTCTCTGTCTGTCTCTGTCTGTCTCTGTCTGTCTCTGTCTGTCTCTGTCTGTCTTTGTCTGTCTTTGTCTGTCTCTGTCTGTCTCTGTCTGTCTCTGTCTGTCTCTGTCTGTCTCTGCCTGTCTCTGTCTGTCTCTGTCTGTCTCTGTCTGTCTCTGTCTGTTTCTTTCTGTCTCTGTCTATCTCTGTCTGTCTGCGTCTGCCTGTCTCTGTCATTCTGTCTGTCTCTGTCTGTCTCTGTCTGTCTTTGTCTGTCTCTGTCTGTCTCTGTCTGTCTCTGTCTGTCTCTGTCTGTCTCTGTCTGTCTCTGTCTGTCTCTGTCTGTCTCTGTCTGTCACTGTCTGCCTCTGTCTGTCTCTGTCTGTCTCTGTCTGTCTCTGTCTGTCTCTGTCTGTCTCTGTCTGTTTCTTTCTGTCTCTGTCTATCTCTGTCTGTCTCTGTCTGTCTCTGTCTGTCTCTGTCTGTCTCTGTCTGTCTCTGTCTGCCTCTGTCTGTCTCTGGCTATGTCTGCATCTGTCTGTCTCTGTCTGTCTCTGTCTGTTTCTTTCTGTCTCTGTCTATCTCTGTCTGTCTGCGTCTGCCTGTCTCTGTCTGCCTGTCTCTGTCATTCTGTCTGTCTCTGTCTGTCTCTGTCTGTCTCTGTCTGTCTCTGTCTGTCTCTGTCTGTCTCTGTCTGTCTCTGTCTGTCTCTGCCTTTCTCTGTCTGTCTCTGCCTGTTTCTGGTTGTGTCTGACTGTCTCTTTCTGTCCATTTGTCTCTGCATGTCTCTGTGTGTTTATCTGTCTCTGTCTGTCTCTGTCTGTCTCTGTCTGTCTTTGTCTGTCTCTGTCTGTCTCTGTCTGTCTCTGTCTGTCTCTGTCTGTCTCTGTCTGTCTCTGTCTGTCTCTGTCTGTCTCTGTCTGTCTCTGTCTGTCTCTGTCTGTCTCTGTCTGTCTCTGTCTGTCTCTGCCTGTCTCTGTCTGTCTCTGTGTGTCTCTGTCTGTCTCTGTCTGTCTCTGTCTGTCTCTGTCTGCCTCTGTCTGCCTCTGTCTGTCTCTGTCTGTCTCTGTCTGTCTCTGTCTGTCTCTGTCTGTCTCTGTCTGTCTCTGTCTGTCTCTGTCTGTCTCTGTCTTTCTATATGTCTCTGCCTGTCTCTGCCTGTCCCTGCCTGTCTCTGTCTGTCTCTGTCAGTCTCTGTCAGCCTCTGCCTGTCACTGTCTGTCTCTGTCTGTCTCTGTCTGTCTCTGTCTGTCTCTGTCTGTCTCTGTCTGTCTCTGTCTGTCTTTGTCTGTCTTTGTCTGAATCTGTCTGTCTCTGTCTGTCTCTGTCTGTCTCTGTCTGTCTCTGCCTGTCTCTGTCTGTCTCTGTCTGTCTCTGTCTGTTTCTTTCTGTCTCTGTCTATCTCTGTCTGTCTGCGTCTGCCTGTCTCTGTCATTCTGTCTGTCTCTGTCTGTCTCTGTCTGTCTTTGTCTGTCTCTATCTGTCTCTGCATGTCTCTGCCTGTCTCTGCCTGTCTCTGCCTGTCTCTGTCTGTCTCTGTCTGTCTCTGTCTGTCTCTGTCTGTCTCTGTCTGCCTCTGTCTGCCTCTGTCTGTCTCTGTCTGTCTCTGTCTGTCTCTGTCTGTCTCTGTCTGTCTCTGTCTGTCTCTGTCTGTCTCTGTCTTTCTATCTGTCTCTGCCTGTCTCTGCCTGTCTCTGCCTGTCCCTGCCTGTCTCTGTCTGTCTCTGTCAGTCTCTGTCAGCCTCTGCCTGTCACTGTCTGTCTCTGTCTGTCTCTGTCTGTCTCTGTCTGTCTCTGTCTGTCTCTGTCTGTCTCTGTCTGTCTTTGTCTGTCTTTGTCTGTCTCTGTCTGTCTCTGTCTGTCTCTGTCTGTCTCTGTCTGTCTCTGCCTGTCTCTGTCTGTCTCTGTCTGTCTCTGTCTGTTTCTTTCTGTCTCTGTCTATCTCTGTCTGTCTGCGTCTGCCTGTCTCTGTCATTCTGTCTGTCTCTGTCTGTCTCTGTCTGTCTTTGTCTGTCTCTGTCTGTCTCTGTCTGTCTCTGTCTGTCTCTGTCTGTCTCTGTCTGTCTCTGTCTGTCTCTGTCTGTCTCTGTCTGTCACTGTCTGCCTCTGTCTGTCTCTGTCTGTCTCTGTCTGTCTCTGTCTGTCTCTGTCTGTCTCTGTCTGTTTCTTTCTGTCTCTGTCTATCTCTGTCTGTCTCTGTCTGTCTCTGTCTGTCTCTGTCTGTCTCTGTCTGTCTCTGTCTGCCTCTGTCTGTCTCTGGCTATGTCTGCATCTGTCTGTCTCTGTCTGTCTCTGTCTGTTTCTTTCTGTCTCTGTCTATCTCTGTCTGTCTGCGTCTGCCTGTCTCTGTCTGCCTGTCTCTGTCATTCTGTCTGTCTCTGTCTGTCTCTGTCTGTCTCTGCCTGTCTCTGTCTGTCTCTGTCTGTCTCTGTCTGTCTCTGTCTGTCTCTGCCTTTCTCTGTCTGTCTCTGCCTGTTTCTGGTTGTGTCTGACTGTCTCTTTCTGTCCATTTGTCTCTGCATGTCTCTGTGTGTTTATCTGTCTCTGTGTGTTTATCTGTCTCTGTCTGTCTCTGTCTGTCTCTGTCTGTCTTTGTCTGTCTCTGTCTGTCTCTGTCTGTCTCTGTCTGTCTCTGTCTGTCTCTGTCTGTCTCTGTCTGTCTCTGTCTGTCTCTGTCTGTCTCTGTCTGTCTCTGTCTGTCTCTGTCTGCCTCTGTCTGTCTCTGTCTGCCTCTGTCTGTCTCTGCCTGTCTCTGTCTGTCTCTGTCTGTCTCTGTCTGTCTCTGCCTGTCTCTGTCTGCCTCTGTCTGCCTCTGTCTGTCTCTGTCTGTCTCTGTCTGTCTCTGTCTGTCTCTGTCTGCCTCTGTCTGTCTCTGTCTGGCTCTGTCTGTTTCTTTCTGTCTCCGCCTATCTCTGTCTATCTCTGTCTGTTTCTGTCTTTCTGTCTGTCTCTGTCTGTGTCTGTCTGTCTCTGTCTGTCTCTGCCTGTCTCTGCCTGTCTCTGTCTGCGTCTGTCTGTCTCTGTCTGTCTCTGTCTGTTTCTGTCTGTCTCTGTCTGTCTCTGGCTGTCTCTGTCTGTCTCTGTCTGTCTCTGTCTGCCTCTGTCTGCCTCTGTCTCTGTCTGTTTCTTTCTGTCTCTGTCTATCTCTGTCTATCTCTGTCTGTTTCTTTCTGTCTCTGTCTGTCTGTGTCTGTCTCTGTCTGTCTCTGTCTGTCTCTGCCTGTCTCTGTCTTTCTGTATGTCTCTGCCTGTATCTGCCTGTCTCTGCCTGTCTCTGTCTGTCTCGGTCTGTCTCTGTCAGTTTCTGCCTGTCTCTGTCTGTCTCTGTCTGTCTCTGTCTGTCTCTGCCTGTCTCTGTCTGCCTCTGTCTGCCTCTGTCTGTCTCTGTCTGTCTCTGCCTGTCTCTGTCTTTCTGTATGTCTCTGCCTGTCTCTGCCTGTCTCTGCCTGTCTCTATCTATCTCTGTCTATCTCTGTCTGTTTCTTTCTGTCTCTGTCTGTCTGTGTCTGTCTCTGTCTGTCTCTGTCTGTCTCTGCCTGTCTCTGTCTTTCTGTATGTCTCTGCCTGTATCTGCCTGTCTCTGTCTGTCTCTGTCTGTCTCTGTCTGTCTCTGTCTGTCTCTGTCTGTCCCTGTCTGTCTCTGTCTGTCTCTGTCTGTCTCTGTCTGTCTCTGTCTGTCTCTGTCTGTCTCTGTCTGTCTCTGCCTGTCTCTGTCTGTCTCTGTCTGTCTCTGTCTGTCTTTGTCTGTCTTTGTCTGTCTCTGTCTGTCTCTGTCTGTCTCTGTCTGTCTCTGTCTGTCTCTATCTGTCTCTGCCTGTCTCTGTCTGTCTCTGTCTGTCTCTGTCTGTCTCTGTCTGTCTCTGTCTGTCTCTGTCTGTCTCTGTCTGTCTCTGTCTGCCTCTGTCTGCCTCTGTCTGTCTCTGTCTGTCCCTGTCTGTCTCTGTCTGTCTCTGTCTGTCTCTGTCTGTCTCTGTCTTTCTATCTGTCTCTGCCTGTCTCTGCCTGTCCCTGCCTGTCTCTGTCTGTCTCTGTCAGTCTCTGTCAGCCTCTGTCTGTCTCTGTCTGTCTCTGTCTGTCTCTGTCTGTCTCTGTCTGTCTCTGTCTGTCTCTGCCTGTCTCTGCCTGTCCCTGCCTGTCTCTGTCTGTCTCTGTCAGTCTCTGTCAGCCTCTGCCTGTCACTGTCTGTCTCTGTCTGTCTCTGTCTGTCTCTGTCTGTCTCTGTCTGTCTCTGTCTGTCTCTGTCTGTCTCTGTCTGTCTCTGTCTGTCTCTGTCTGTCTCTGCCTTTCTCTGTCTGTCTCTGCCTGTTTCTGGTTGTGTCTGACTGTCTCTTTCTGTCCATTTGTCTCTGCATGTCTCTGTGTGTTTATCTGTCCCTGTCTGTCTCTGTCTGTCTCTGTCTGTCTTTGTCTGTCTCTGTCTGTCTCTGTCTGTCTCTGTCTGTCTCTGTCTGTCTCTGCCTGTCTCTGCCTGTCTCTGTCTGTCTCTGTCTGTCTCTGTCTGTCTCTGTCTGTCTCTGTCTGCATCTGTCTGCCTCTGTCTGTCTCTGTCTGTCTCTGTCTGTCTCTGTCTGTCTCTGTCTGTCTCTGTCTGTCTCTGTCTGTCTCTGTCTGTCTCTGTCTTTCTATCTGTCTCTGCCTGTCTCTGCCTGTCCCTGCCTGTCTCTGTCTGTCTCTGTCAGTCTCTGTCAGCCTCTGCCTGTCACTGTCTGTCTCTGTCTGTCTCTGTCTGTCTCTGTCTGTCTCTGTCTGTCTCTGTCTGTCTTTGTCTGTCTTTGTCTGTCTCTGTCTGTCTCTGTCTGTCTCTGTCTGTCTCTGTCTGTCTCTGCCTGTCTCTGTCTGTCTCTGTCTGTCTCTGTCTGTTTCTTTCTGTCTCTGTCTATCTCTGTCTGTCTGCGTCTGCCTGTCTCTGTCATTCTGTCTGTCTCTGTCTGTCTCTGTCTGTCTTTGTCTGTCTCTATCTGTCTCTGCATGTCTCTGCCTGTCTCTGCCTGTCTCTGCCTGTCTCTGTCTGTCTCTGTCTGTCTCTGTCTGTCTCTGTCTGTCTCTGTCTGCCTCTGTCTGCCTCTGTCTGTCTCTGTCTGTCTCTGTCTGTCTCTGTCTGTCTCTGTCTGTCTCTGTCTGTCTCTGTCTGTCTCTGTCTTTCTATCTGTCTCTGCCTGTCTCTGCCTGTCCCTGCCTGTCTCTGTCTGTCTCTGTCAGTCTCTGTCAGCCTCTGCCTGTCACTGTCTGTCTCTGTCTGTCTCTGTCTGTCTCTGTCTGTCTCTGTCTGTCTCTGTCTGTCTCTGTCTGTCTTTGTCTGTCTTTGTCTGTCTCTGTCTGTCTCTGTCTGTCTCTGTCTGTCTCTGTCTGTCTCTGCCTGTCTCTGTCTGTCTCTGTCTGTCTCTGTCTGTTTCTTTCTGTCTCTGTCTATCTCTGTCTGTCTGCGTCTGCCTGTCTCTGTCATTCTGTCTGTCTCTGTCTGTCTCTGTCTGTCTTTGTCTGTCTCTGTCTGTCTCTGTCTGTCTCTGTCTGTCTCTGTCTGTCTCTGTCTGTCTCTGTCTGTCTCTGTCTGTCACTGTCTGCCTCTGTCTGTCTCTGTCTGTCTCTGTCTGTCTCTGTCTGTCTCTGTCTGTTTCTTTCTGTCTCTGTCTATCTCTGTCTGTCTCTGTCTGTCTCTGTCTGTCTCTGTCTGTCTCTGTCTGTCTCTGTCTGCCTCTGTCTGTCTCTGGCTATGTCTGCATCTGTCTGTCTCTGTCTGTCTCTGTCTGTTTCTTTCTGTCTCTGTCTATCTCTGTCTGTCTGCGTCTGCCTGTCTCTGTCATTCTGTCTGTCTCTGTCTGTCTCTGTCTGTCTCTGTCTGTCTCTGTCTGTCTCTGTCTGTCTCTGTCTGTCTCTGTCTGTCTCTGCCTTTCTCTGTCTGTCTCTGTCTGTCTCTGTCTGTCTCTATCTGTCTCTGCCTTTCTCTGTCTGTCTCTGCCTGTCTCTGTCTCTCTCTGTCTGTCTCTGTCTGTCTCTGTCTGTCTCTGTCTTTCTATCTGTCTCTGCCTGTCCCTGCCTGTCTCTGTCTGTCTCTGTCAGTCTCTGGCTGTCTCTGTCTGTCTCTGTCTGTCTCGGTCTGTCTCTGTCAGTCTCTGCCTGTCTCTGTCTGTCTCTGTCTGTCTCTCTCTGTCTCTGTCTGTCTCTGTCTGTCTCTGTCTGCCTCTGTCTGCCTCTGTCTGTGTCTGTCTGTCTCTGTCTGTCTCTGTCTGCCTCTGTCTGCCTCTGTCTGTCTCTGTCTGTCTCTGTCTGCCTCTGTCTGTCTCTGTCTGTCTCTGTCTGTTTCTTTCTGTCTCCGCCTATCTCTGTCTATCTCTGTCTGTTTCTGTCTTTCTGTCTGTCTCTGTCTGTCTCTGTCTGTCTCTGCCTGTCTCTGTCTGTCTCTGTCTGTCTCTGTCTGTCTCTGTCTGTCTCTGTCTGTCTCTGTCTGTCTCTGTCTGTCTCTGTCTGTCTCTGTCTGTCTCTGTCTGCCTCTGTCTGCCTCTGTCTGTCTCTGTCTGTCTCTGCCTGTCCCTGTCTGTCTCTGTCTGTCTGTGTCTGTCTCTGTCTGTCTCTGTCTGTCTCTGCCTGTCTCTGTCTTTCTGTATGTCTCTGCCTGTCTCTGCCTGTCTCTGCCTGTCTCTGTCTGTCTCGGTCTGTCTCTGTCAGTCTCTGCCTGTCTCTGTCTGTCTCTGTCTGTCTCTGTCTGTCTCTGCCTGTCTCTGTCTGCCTCTGTCTGCCTCTGTCTGTCTCTGTCTCCCTCTGTCTGCCTCTGTCTGTCTTTGTCTGTCTTTGTCTGTCTCTGTCTGTCTCTGTCTGTCTCTGTCTGTCTCTGTCTGTCTCTGCCTGTCTCTGTCTGTCTCTGTCTGTCTCTGTCTGTTTCTTTCTGTCTCTGTCTATCTCTGTCTGTCTGCGTCTGCCTGTCTCTGTCATTCTGTCTGTCTCTGTCTGTCTCTGTCTGTCTTTGTCTGTCTCTATCTGTCTCTGCATGTCTCTGCCTGTCTCTGCCTGCCTCTGTCTGTCTCTGTCTGTCTCTGTCTGTCTCTGTCTGTCTCTGTCTGTCTCTGTCTGTCTCTGTCTGTCTCTGTCTTTCTATCTGTCTCTGCCTGTCTCTGCCTGTCCCTGCCTGTCTCTGTCTGTCTCTGTCAGTCTCTGTCAGCCGCTGCCTGTCACTGTCTGTCTCTGTCTGTCTCTGTCTGTCTCTGTCTGTCTCTGTCTGTCTCTGTCTGTCTCTGTCTGTCTTTGTCTGTCTTTGTCTGTCTCTGTCTGTCTCTGTCTGTCTCTGTCTGTCTCTGTCTGTCTCTGCCTGTCTCTGTCTGTCTCTGTCTGTCTCTGTCTGTTTCTTTCTGTCTCTGTCTATCTCTGTCTGTCTGCGTCTGCCTGTCTCTGTCATTCTGTCTGTCTCTGTCTGTCTCTGTCTGTCTCTGTCTGTCTCTGTCTGTCTCTGTCTGTCTCTGTCTGTCTCTGTCTGTCTCTGTCTGTCACTGTCTGCCTCTGTCTGTCTCTGTCTGTCTCTGTCTGTCTCTGTCTGTCTCTGTCTGTTTCTTTCTGTCTCTGTCTATCTCTGTCTGTCTCTGTCTGTCTCTGTCTGTCTCTGTCTGTCTCTGTCTGTCTCTGTCTGCCTCTGTCTGTCTCTGGCTATGTCTGCATCTGTCTGTCTCTGTCTGTCTCTGTCTGTTTCTTTCTGTCTCTGTCTATCTCTGTCTGTCTGCGTCTGCCTGTCTCTGTCATTCTGTCTGTCTCTGTCTGTCTCTGTCTGTCTCTGTCTGTCTCTGTCTGTCTCTGTCTGTCTCTGTCTGTCTCTGCCTTTCTCTGTCTGTCTCTGTCTGTCTCTGTCTGTCTCTATCTGTCTCTGCCTTTCTCTGTCTGTCTCTGCCTGTCTCTGTCTCTCTCTGTCTGTCTCTGTCTGTCTCTGTCTGTCTCTGTCTTTCTATCTGTCTCTGCCTGTCCCTGCCTGTCTCTGTCTGTCTCTGTCAGTCTCTGGCTGTCTCTGTCTGTCTCTGTCTGTCTCGGTCTGTCTCTGTCAGTCTCTGCCTGTCTCTGTCTGTCTCTGTCTGTCTCTCTCTGTCTCTGTCTGTCTCTGTCTGTCTCTGTCTGCCTCTGTCTGCCTCTGTCTGTGTCTGTCTGTCTCTGTCTGTCTCTGTCTGCCTCTGTCTGCCTCTGTCTGTCTCTGTCTGTCTCTGTCTGCCTCTGTCTGTCTCTGTCTGTCTCTGTCTGTTTCTTTCTGTCTCCGCCTATCTCTGTCTATCTCTGTCTGTTTCTGTCTTTCTGTCTGTCTCTGTCTGTCTCTGTCTGTCTCTGCCTGTCTCTGTCTGTCTCTGTCTGTCTCTGTCTGTCTCTGTCTGTCTCTGTCTGTCTCTGTCTGTCTCTGTCTGTCTCTGTCTGTCTCTGTCTGTCTCTGTCTGCCTCTGTCTGCCTCTGTCTGTCTCTGTCTGTCTCTGCCTGTCCCTGTCTGTCTCTGTCTGTCTGTGTCTGTCTCTGTCTGTCTCTGTCTGTCTCTGCCTGTCTCTGTCTTTCTGTATGTCTCTGCCTGTCTCTGCCTGTCTCTGCCTGTCTCTGTCTGTCTCGGTCTGTCTCTGTCAGTCTCTGCCTGTCTCTGTCTGTCTCTGTCTGTCTCTGTCTGTCTCTGCCTGTCTCTGTCTGCCTCTGTCTGCCTCTGTCTGTCTCTGTCTCCCTCTGTCTGCCTCTGTCTGTCTTTGTCTGTCTTTGTCTGTCTCTGTCTGTCTCTGTCTGTCTCTGTCTGTCTCTGTCTGTCTCTGCCTGTCTCTGTCTGTCTCTGTCTGTCTCTGTCTGTTTCTTTCTGTCTCTGTCTATCTCTGTCTGTCTGCGTCTGCCTGTCTCTGTCATTCTGTCTGTCTCTGTCTGTCTCTGTCTGTCTTTGTCTGTCTCTATCTGTCTCTGCATGTCTCTGCCTGTCTCTGCCTGTCTCTGCCTGTCTCTGTCTGTCTCTGTCTGTCTCTGTCTGTCTCTGTCTGTCTCTGTCTGCCTCTGTCTGCCTCTGTCTGTCTCTGTCTGTCTCTGTCTGTCTCTGTCTGTCTCTGTCTGTCTCTGTCTGTCTCTGTCTGTCTCTGTCTTTCTATCTGTCTCTGCCTGTCTCTGCCTGTCCCTGCCTGTCTCTGTCTGTCTCTGTCAGTCTCTGTCAGCCGCTGCCTGTCACTGTCTGTCTCTGTCTGTCTCTGTCTGTCTCTGTCTGTCTCTGTCTGTCTCTGTCTGTCTTTGTCTGTCTTTGTCTGTCTCTGTCTGTCTCTGTCTGTCTCTGTCTGTCTCTGTCTGTCTCTGCCTGTCTCTGTCTGTCTCTGTCTGTCTCTGTCTGTTTCTTTCTGTCTCTGTCTATCTCTGTCTGTCTGCGTCTGCCTGTCTCTGTCATTCTGTCTGTCTCTGTCTGTCTCTGTCTGTCTTTGTCTGTCTCTGTCTGTCTCTGTCTGTCTCTGTCTGTCTCTGTCTGTCTCTGTCTGTCTCTGTCTGTCTCTGTCTGTCACTGTCTGCCTCTGTCTGTCTCTGTCTGTCTCTGTCTGTCTCTGTCTGTCTCTGTCTGTTTCTTTCTGTCTCTGTCTATCTCTGTCTGTCTCTGTCTGTCTCTGTCTGTCTCTGTCTGTCTCTGTCTGTCTCTGTCTGCCTCTGTCTGTCTCTGGCTATGTCTGCATCTGTCTGTCTCTGTCTGTCTCTGTCTGTTTCTTTCTGTCTCTGTCTATCTCTGTCTGTCTGCGTCTGCCTGTCTCTGTCATTCTGTCTGTCTCTGTCTGTCTCTGTCTGTCTCTGTCTGTCTCTGTCTGTCTCTGTCTGTCTCTGTCTGTCTCTGCCTTTCTCTGTCTGTCTCTGTCTGTCTCTGTCTGTCTCTATCTGTCTCTGCCTTTCTCTGTCTGTCTCTGCCTGTCTCTGTCTCTCTCTGTCTGTCTCTGTCTGTCTCTGTCTGTCTCTGTCTTTCTATCTGTCTCTGCCTGTCCCTGCCTGTCTCTGTCTGTCTCTGTCAGTCTCTGGCTGTCTCTGTCTGTCTCTGTCTGTCTCGGTCTGTCTCTGTCAGTCTCTGCCTGTCTCTGTCTGTCTCTGTCTGTCTCTCTCTGTCTCTGTCTGTCTCTGTCTGTCTCTGTCTGCCTCTGTCTGCCTCTGTCTGTGTCTGTCTGTCTCTGTCTGCCTCTGTCTGTCTCTGTCTGTCTCTGTCTGTCTCTGTCTGCCTCTGTCTGCCTCTGTCTGTGTCTGTCTGTCTCTGTCTGTCTCTGTCTGCCTCTGTCTGCCTCTGTCTGTCTCTGTCTGTCTCTGTCTGCCTCTGTCTGTCTCTGTCTGTCTCTGTCTGTTTCTTTCTGTCTCCGCCTATCTCTGTCTATCTCTGTCTGTTTCTGTCTTTCTGTCTGTCTCTGTCTGTCTCTGTCTGTCTCTGCCTGTCTCTGTCTGTCTCTGTCTGTCTCTGTCTGTCTCTGTCTGTCTCTGTCTGTCTCTGTCTGTCTCTGTCTGTCTCTGTCTGTCTCTGTCTGTCTCTGTCTGCCTCTGTCTGCCTCTGTCTGTCTCTGTCTGTCTCTGCCTGTCCCTGTCTGTCTCTGTCTGTCTGTGTCTGTCTCTGTCTGTCTCTGTCTGTCTCTGCCTGTCTCTGTCTTTCTGTATGTCTCTGCCTGTCTCTGCCTGTCTCTGCCTGTCTCTGTCTGTCTCGGTCTGTCTCTGTCAGTCTCTGCCTGTCTCTGTCTGTCTCTGTCTGTCTCTGTCTGTCTCTGCCTGTCTCTGTCTGCCTCTGTCTGCCTCTGTCTGTCTCTGTCTCCCTCTGTCTGCCTCTGTCTGTCTTTGTCTGTCTTTGTCTGTCTCTGTCTGTCTCTGTCTGTCTCTGTCTGTCTCTGTCTGTCTCTGCCTGTCTCTGTCTGTCTCTGTCTGTCTCTGTCTGTTTCTTTCTGTCTCTGTCTATCTCTGTCTGTCTGCGTCTGCCTGTCTCTGTCATTCTGTCTGTCTCTGTCTGTCTCTGTCTGTCTTTGTCTGTCTCTATCTGTCTCTGCATGTCTCTGCCTGTCTCTGCCTGTCTCTGCCTGTCTCTGTCTGTCTCTGTCTGTCTCTGTCTGTCTCTGTCTGTCTCTGTCTGCCTCTGTCTGCCTCTGTCTGTCTCTGTCTGTCTCTGTCTGTCTCTGTCTGTCTCTGTCTGTCTCTGTCTGTCTCTGTCTGTCTCTGTCTTTCTATCTGTCTCTGCCTGTCTCTGCCTGTCCCTGCCTGTCTCTGTCTGTCTCTGTCAGTCTCTGTCAGCCGCTGCCTGTCACTGTCTGTCTCTGTCTGTCTCTGTCTGTCTCTGTCTGTCTCTGTCTGTCTCTGTCTGTCTCTGTCTGTCTTTGTCTGTCTTTGTCTGTCTCTGTCTGTCTCTGTCTGTCTCTGTCTGTCTCTGTCTGTCTCTGCCTGTCTCTGTCTGTCTCTGTCTGTCTCTGTCTGTTTCTTTCTGTCTCTGTCTATCTCTGTCTGTCTGCGTCTGCCTGTCTCTGTCATTCTGTCTGTCTCTGTCTGTCTCTGTCTGTCTTTGTCTGTCTCTGTCTGTCTCTGTCTGTCTCTGTCTGTCTCTGTCTGTCTCTGTCTGTCTCTGTCTGTCTCTGTCTGTCACTGTCTGCCTCTGTCTGTCTCTGTCTGTCTCTGTCTGTCTCTGTCTGTCTCTGTCTGTTTCTTTCTGTCTCTGTCTATCTCTGTCTGTCTCTGTCTGTCTCTGTCTGTCTCTGTCTGTCTCTGTCTGTCTCTGTCTGCCTCTGTCTGTCTCTGGCTATGTCTGCATCTGTCTGTCTCTGTCTGTCTCTGTCTGTTTCTTTCTGTCTCTGTCTATCTCTGTCTGTCTGCGTCTGCCTGTCTCTGTCATTCTGTCTGTCTCTGTCTGTCTCTGTCTGTGTCTGTCTGTCTCTGTCTGCCTCTGTCTGCCTCTGTCTGTCTCTGTCTGTCTCTGTCTGCCTCTGTCTGTCTCTGTCTGTCTCTGTCTGTCTCTGTCTGTCTCTGTCTGTCTCTGTCTGCCTCTGTCTGCCTCTGTCTGTCTCTGTCTGTCTCTGTCTGTCTCTGTCTGTCTCTGTCTGTCTCTGTCTGTCTCTGTCTGTCTCTGTCTTTCTATCTGTCTCTGCCTGTCTCTGCCTGTCCCTGCCTGTCTCTGTCTGTCTCTGTCAGTCTCTGTCAGCCGCTGCCTGTCACTGTCTGTCTCTGTCTGTCTCTGTCTGTCTCTGCCTTTCTCTGTCTGTCTCTGTCTGTCTCTGTCTGTCTCTATCTGTCTCTGCCTTTCTCTGTCTGTCTCTGCCTGTCTCTGTCTCTCTCTGTCTGTCTCTGTCTGTCTCTGTCTGTCTCTGTCTTTCTATCTGTCTCTGCCTGTCCCTGCCTGTCTCTGTCTGTCTCTGTCAGTCTCTGGCTGTCTCTGTCTGTCTCTGTCTGTCTCGGTCTGTCTCTGTCAGTCTCTGCCTGTCTCTGTCTGTCTCTGTCTGTCTCTCTCTGTCTCTGTCTGTCTCTGTCTGTCTCTGTCTGCCTCTGTCTGCCTCTGTCTGTGTCTGTCTGTCTCTGTCTGCCTCTGTCTGCCTCTGTCTGTCTCTGTCTGTCTCTGTCTGCCTCTGTCTGTCTCTGTCTGTCTCTGTCTGTTTCTTTCTGTCTCCGCCTATCTCTGTCTATCTCTGTCTGTTTCTGTCTTTCTGTCTGTCTCTGTCTGTCTCTGTCTGTCTCTGCCTGTCTCTGTCTGTCTCTGTCTGTCTCTGTCTGTCTCTGTCTGTCTCTGTCTGTCTCTGTCTGTCTCTGTCTGTGTCTGTCTGTCTCTGTCTGTCTCTGTCTGTCTCTGTCTGCCTCTGTCTGCCTCTGTCTGTCTCTGTCTGTCTCTGCCTGTCCCTGTCTGTCTCTGTCTGTCTGTGTCTGTCTCTGTCTGTCTCTGTCTGTCTCTGCCTGTCTCTGTCTTTCTGTATGTCTCTGCCTGTCTCTGCCTGTCTCTGCCTGTCTCTGTCTGTCTCGGTCTGTCTCTGTCAGTCTCTGCCTGTCTCTGTCTGTCTCTGTCTGTCTCTGTCTGTCTCTGCCTGTCTCTGTCTGCCTCTGTCTGCCTCTGTCTGTCTCTGTCTCCCTCTGTCTGCCTCTGTCTGTGTCTGTCTGTCTCTGTCTGTCTCTGTCTGCCTCTGTCTGTCTCTGTCTGTCTCTGTCTGTCTCTGTCTGTCTCTGTCTGTATCTTTCTGTCTCTATCTGTCTCTGTCTGTTTCTGTCTTTCTGCCTGTCTCTGTCTGTCTCTGTCTGTCTCTGTCTGTCTCTGTCTGTCTCTGTCTGTCTCTGTCTGTCTCTGCCTGTCCCTGCCTGTCTCTGTCTGTTTCTGTCTGCCTCTGTCTGCCTCTGTCTCTCTGCCTGTCTCTGTCTGTCGCTGTCTGTCTCTGTCTGTCTCTGTCTGTCTCCGACTGTCTCTGTCTTTCTATCTGTCTCTGTCTGTCTCTGCCTGTCTCTGCCTGTCTCTGCCTGTCTCTGTCTGTCTCTGTCTGTCTCTGTCTGTCTCCGTCTGTCTCTGTCTTTCTATCTGTCTCTGTCTGTCTCTGCCTGTCTCTGCCTGTCTCAGCCTGTCTCTGTCTGTCTCTGTCTGTCTGTGTCTGTCTCTGTCTGTCTCTGCCTGTCTCTGCCTGTCTCTGTCTCTCTCTGTCTGTCTCTGTCTGTCTCTGTCTGTCTCTGTCTTTCTATCTGTCTCTGCCTGTCCCTGCCTGTCTCTGTCTGTCTCTGTCAGTCTCTGGCTGTCTCTGTCTGTCTCTGTCTGCCTCGGTCTGTCTCTGTCAGTCTCTGCCTGTCTCTGTCTGTCTCTGTCTGTCTCTCTCTGTCTCTGTCTGTCTCTGTCTGCCTCTGTCTGCCTCTGTCTGTGTCTGTCTGTCTCTGTCTGTCTCTGTCTGCCTCTGTCTGCCTCTTTCTGTCTCTGTCTGTCTCTGTCTGCCTCTGTCTGTCTCTGTCTGTCTCTGTCTGTTTCTTTCTGTCTCCGCCTATCTCTGTCTATCTCTGTCTGTTTCTGTCTTTCTGTCTGTCTCTGTCTGTCTCTGTCTGTCTCTGTCTGTCTCTGTCTGTCTCTGTCTCTCTCTGTCTGTCTCTGCCTTTCTCTGTCTGTCCCTGCCTGTTTCTGGTTGTGTCTGACTGTCTCTTTCTGTCCATCTGTCTCTGCATGTCTCTGTGTGTTTATCTGTCTCTGTCTGTCTCTGTCTGTCTCTGTCTGTCTTTGTCTGTCTCTGCCTGCCTCTGTCTGTCTCTGTCTGTCTCTGTCTGTCTCTGCCTGTCTCTGTCTGTCTCTGTCTGTCTCTGTCTGTCTCTGTCTGTCTCTGTCTGTCTCTGTCTGTCTCTGTCTGTCTCTGTCTGTCTCTGTCTGTCTCTGTCTGCCTCTGTCTGCCTCTGTCTGTCTCTGTCTGTCTCTGCCTGTCTCTGTCTGTCTCTGTCTGTCTGTGTCTGTCTCTGTCTGTCTCTGTCTGTCTCTGCCTGTCTCTGTCTTTCTGTATGTCTCTGCCTGTCTCTGCCTGTCTCTGCCTGTCTCTGTCTGTCTCGGTCTGTCTCTGTCAGTCTCTGCCTGTCTCTGTCTGTCTCTGTCTGTCTCTGTCTGTCTCTGCCTGTCTCTGTCTGCCTCTGTCTGCCTCTGTCTGTCTCTGTCTCCCTCTGTCTGCCTCTGTCTGTGTCTGTCTGTCTCTGTCTGTCTCTGTCTGTCTCTGCCTGTCTCTGTCTTTGTGTATGTCTCTGCCTGTCTCTGCCTGTCTCTGCCTGTCTCTGTCTGTCTCGGTCTGTCTCTCTCAGTTTCTGAATGTCTCTGTCTGTCTCTGTCTGTCAATGTCTGTCTCTGCCTGTCTCTGTCTGCCTCTGTCTGCCTCTGTCTGTCTCTGTCTGTCTCTGTCTGTCTCTGTCTGCCTCTGTCTGCCTCTGTCTGTCTCTGTCTGTCTCTGTCTGTCCCTGTCTGTCTCTGTCTGTCTCTGTCTGTCTCTGTCTGTCTCTGTCTGTCTCTGTCTGTCTCTGTCTGTCTCTGTCTGTCTCTGTCTGTCTCTGTCTGTCTCTGCCTTTCTCTGTCTGTCTCTGCCTGTTTCTGGTTGTGTCTGACTGTCTCTTTCTGTCCATCTGTCTCTGCATGTCTCTGTGTGTTTATCTGTCTCTGTCTGTCTCTGTCTGTCACTGTCTGTCTTTGTCTGTCTCTGTCTGTCTCTGTCTGTCTCTGTCTGTCTCTGTCTGCCTCTGTCTGTCTCTGTCTGTCTCTGTCTGTTTCTTTCTGTCTCCGCCTATCTCTGTCTATCTCTGTCTGTTTCTGTCTTTCTGTCTGTCTCTGTCTGTCTCTGTCTGTCTCTGTCTGTCTCTGTCTGTCTCTGCCTTTCTCTGCCTGTCTCTGCCTGTTTCTGGTTGTGTCTGACTGTCTCTTTCTGTCCATCTGTCTCTGCATGTCTCTGTGTGTTTATCTGTCTCTGTCTGTCTCTGTCTGTCTCTGTCTGTCTCTGTCTGTCTCCGTCTGTCTCTGTCTTTCTATCTGTCTCTGTCTGTCTCTCTCTGTCTCTGTCTGTCTCTGTCTGCCTCTGTCTGCCTCTGTCTGTGTCTGTCTGTCTCTGTCTGTCTCTGTCTGTCTCTGTCTGTCTCTGTCTGTCTCTGTCTGTCTCTGTCTGTATCTTCCTGTCTCTATCTGTCTCTGTCTGTTTCTGTCTTTCTGCCTGTCTCTGTCTGTCTCTGTCTGTCTCTGTCTGTCTCTGCCTGTCCCTGCCTGTCTCTGTCTGTTTCTGTCTGCCTCTGTCTGCCTCTGTCTCTCTGCCTGTCTCTGTCTGTCTCTGTCTGTCTCTGTCTGTCTCCGTCTGGCTCTGTCTTTCTATCTGTCTCTGTCTGTCTCTGCCTGTCTCTGCCTGTCTCTGCCTGTCTCTGTCTGTCTCTGTCTGTCTCTGTCTGTCTCTGTCTGTCTCCGTCTGTCTCTGTCTTTCTATCTGTCTCTGTCTGTCTCTGCCTGTCTCTGCCTGTCTCTGCCTGTCTCTGTCTGTCTCGGTCTGTCTCTCTCAGTTTCTGAATGTCTCTGTCTGTCTCTGTCTGTCTCTGTCTGTCTCTGCCTGTCTCTGTCTGCCTCTGTCTGCCTCTGTCTGTCTCTGTCTGTCTCTGTCTGTCTCTGTCTGTCTCTGTCTGCCTCTGTCTGTCTCTGTCTGTCTCTGTCTGTTTCTTTCTGTCTCCGCCTATCTCTGTCTATCTCTGTCTGTTTCTGTCTTTCTGTCTGTCTCTGTCTGTCTCTGTCTGTCTCTGCCTTTCTCTGTCTGTCTCTGCCTGTTTCTGGTTGTGTCTGACTGTCTCTTTCTGTCCATCTGTCTCTGCATGTCTCTGTCTGCCTCTGTCTGCCTCTGTCTGTCTCTGTCTGTCTCTGCCTGTCTCTGTCTGTCTCTGTCTGTCTGTGTCTGTCTCTGTCTGTCTATGTCTGTCTCTGCCTGTCTCTGTCTTTCTGTATGTCTCTGCCTGTCTCTGTCTGTCTCGGTCTGTCTCTGTCAGTCTCTGCCTGTCTCTGTCTGTCTCTGTCTGTCTCTGTCTGTCTCTGCCTGTCTCTGTCTGCCTCTGTCTGTTTCTGTCTTTCTGTCTGTCTCTGTCTGTCTCTGTCTGTCTCTGTCTGTCTCTGTCTGTCTCTGTCTGTCTCTGTCTGTCTCCGTCTGTCTCTGTCTTTCTATCTGTCTCTGTCTGTCTATGTCTGTCTCTGCCTGTCTCTGTCTTTCTGTATGTCTCTGCCTGTCTCTGCCTGTCTCTGCCTGTCTCTGTCTGTCTCGGTCTGTCTCTGTCAGACTCTGCCTGTCTCTGCCTGTCTCTGTCTGTCTCTGTCTGTCTCTGCCTGTCTCTGTCTGCCTCTGTCTGCCTCTGTCTGTCTCTGTCTGTCTCTGTCTGTCTCTGTCTGTCTCTGTCTGCCTCTGTCTGTCTCTGTCTGTCTCTGTCTGTTTCTTTCTGTCTCTGTCTATCTCTGTCTGTTTCTGTCTTTCTGTCTGTCTCTGTCTGTCTCTGTCTGTCTCTGTCTGTCTCTGTCTGTCTCTGTCTGTCTCTGCCTTTCTCTGCCTGTCTCTGCCTGTTTCTGGTTGTGTCTGACTGTCTCTTTCTGTCCATCTGTCTCTGCATGTCTCTGTGTGTTTATCTGTCTCTGTCTGTCTCTGTCTGTCTCTGTCTGTCTCTGTCTGTCTCTGTCTGTCTCTGTCTGTCTCTGTCTGTCTCTGTCTGTCTCTGTCTGTCTCTGTCTGTCTCTGTCTGTCTCTGTCTGCCTCTGTCTGCCTCTGTCTGTCTCTGTCTGTCTCTGCCTGTCTCTGTCTGTCTCTGTCTGTCTGTGTCTGTCTCTGTCTGTCTCTGTCTGTCTCTGCCTGTCTCTGTCTTTCTGTATGTCTCTGCCTGTCTCTGCCTGTCTCTGCCTGTCTCTGTCTGTCTCGGTCTGTCTCTGTCAGTCTCTGCCTGTCTCTGTCTGTCTCTGTCTGTCTCTGTCTGTCTCTGCCTGTCTCTGTCTGCCTCTGTCTGCCTCTGTCTGCCTCTGTCTGTCTCTGTCTCCCTCTGTCTGCCTCTGTCTGTGTCTGTCTGTCTCTGTCTGTCTCTGTCTGTCTCTGCCTGTCTCTGTCTTTGTGTATGTCTCTGCCTGTCTCTGCCTGTCTCTGCCTGTCTCTGTCTGTCTCGGTCTGTCTCTCTCAGTTTCTGAATGTCTCTGTCTGTCTCTGTCTGTCTCTGTCTGTCTCTGTCTGTCTCTGTCTGTCCCTGTCTGTCTCTGTCTGCCTCTGTCTGTCTCTGTCTGTCTCTGTCTTTCTATCTGTCTCTGCCTGTCTCTGCCTGTCCCTGCCTGTCTCTGTCTGTCTCTGTCAGTCTCTGTCAGCCTCTGTCTGTCTCTGTCTGTCTCTGCCTGTCTCTGTCTGTCTCTGTCTGTCTCTGTCTGTCTTTGTCTGTCTTTGTCTGTCTCTGTCTGTCTCTGTCTGTCTCTGTCTGTCTCTGTCTGTCTCTATCTGTCTCTGCCTGTCTCTGTCTGTCTCTGTCTGTCTCTGTCTGTCTCTGTCTGTCTCTGTCTGTCTCTGTCTGTCTCTGTCTGTCTCTGTCTGCCTCTGTCTGCCTCTGTCTGTCTCTGTCTGTCCCTGTCTGTCTCTGTCTGTCTCTGTCTGTCTCTGTCTGTCTCTGTCTGTCTTTGTCTGTCTTTGTCTGTCTCTGTCTGTCTCTGTCTGTCTCTGTCTGTCTCTGTCTGTCTCTATCTGTCTCTGCCTGTCTCTGTCTGTCTCTGTCTGTCTCTGTCTGTCTCTGTCTGTCTCTGTCTGTCTCTGTCTGTCTCTGTCTGTCTCTGTCTGCCTCTGTCTGCCTCTGTCTGTCTCTGTCTGTCCCTGTCTGTCTCTGTCTGTCTCTGTCTGTCTCTGTCTGTCTCTGTCTTTCTATCTGTCTCTGCCTGTCTCTGCCTGTCCCTGCCTGTCTCTGTCTGTCTCTGTCAGTCTCTGTCAGCCTCTGTCTGTCTCTGTCTGTCTCTGTCTGTCTCTGTCTGTCTCTGTCTGTCTCTGTCTGTCTCTGCCTGTCTCTGCCTGTCCCTGCCTGTCTCTGTCTGTCTCTGTCAGTCTCTGTCAGCCTCTGCCTGTCACTGTCTGTCTCTGTCTGTCTCTGTCTGTCTCTGTCTGTCTCTGTCTGTCTCTGTCTGTCTCTGTCTGTCTCTGTCTGTCTCTGTCTGTCTCTGTCTGTCTCTGCCTTTCTCTGTCTGTCTCTGCCTGTTTCTGGTTGTGTCTGACTGTCTCTTTCTGTCCATTTGTCTCTGCATGTCTCTGTGTGTTTATCTGTCCCTGTCTGTCTCTGTCTGTCTCTGTCTGTCTTTGTCTGTCTCTGTCTGTCTCTGTCTGTCTCTGTCTGTCTCTGTCTGTCTCTGCCTGTCTCTGCCTGTCTCTGTCTGTCTCTGTCTGTCTCTGTCTGTCTCTGTCTGTCTCTGTCTGCATCTGTCTGCCTCTGTCTGTCTCTGTCTGTCTCTGTCTGTCTCTGTCTGTCTCTGTCTGTCTCTGTCTGTCTCTGTCTGTCTCTGTCTGTCTCTGTCTGTCTCTGTCTTTCTATCTGTCTCTGCCTGTCTCTGCCTGTCCCTGCCTGTCTCTGTCTGTCTCTGTCAGTCTCTGTCAGCCTCTGCCTGTCACTGTCTGTCTCTGTCTGTCTCTGTCTGTCTCTGTCTGTCTCTGTCTGTCTCTGTCTGTCTTTGTCTGTCTTTGTCTGTCTCTGTCTGTCTCTGTCTGTCTCTGTCTGTCTCTGTCTGTCTCTGCCTGTCTCTGTCTGTCTCTGTCTGTCTCTGTCTGTTTCTTTCTGTCTCTGTCTATCTCTGTCTGTCTGCGTCTGCCTGTCTCTGTCATTCTGTCTGTCTCTGTCTGTCTCTGTCTGTCTTTGTCTGTCTCTATCTGTCTCTGCATGTCTCTGCCTGTCTCTGCCTGTCTCTGCCTGTCTCTGTCTGTCTCTGTCTGTCTCTGTCTGTCTCTGTCTGTCTCTGTCTGCCTCTGTCTGCCTCTGTCTGTCTCTGTCTGTCTCTGTCTGTCTCTGTCTGTCTCTGTCTGTCTCTGTCTGTCTCTGTCTGTCTCTGTCTTTCTATCTGTCTCTGCCTGTCTCTGCCTGTCCCTGCCTGTCTCTGTCTGTCTCTGTCAGTCTCTGTCAGCCTCTGCCTGTCACTGTCTGTCTCTGTCTGTCTCTGTCTGTCTCTGTCTGTCTCTGTCTGTCTCTGTCTGTCTCTGTCTGTCTTTGTCTGTCTTTGTCTGTCTCTGTCTGTCTCTGTCTGTCTCTGTCTGTCTCTGTCTGTCTCTGCCTGTCTCTGTCTGTCTCTGTCTGTCTCTGTCTGTTTCTTTCTGTCTCTGTCTATCTCTGTCTGTCTGCGTCTGCCTGTCTCTGTCATTCTGTCTGTCTCTGTCTGTCTCTGTTTGTCTTTGTCTGTCTCTGTCTGTCTCTGTCTGTCTCTGTCTGTCTCTGTCTGTCTCTGTCTGTCTCTGTCTGTCTCTGTCTGTCACTGTCTGCCTCTGTCTGTCTCTGTCTGTCTCTGTCTGTCTCTGTCTGTCTCTGTCTGTTTCTTTCTGTCTCTGTCTATCTCTGTCTGTCTCTGTCTGTCTCTGTCTGTCTCTGTCTGTCTCTGTCTGTCTCTGTCTGCCTCTGTCTGTCTCTGGCTATGTCTGCATCTGTCTGTCTCTGTCTGTCTCTGTCTGTTTCTTTCTGTCTCTGTCTATCTCTGTCTGTCTGCGTCTGCCTGTCTCTGTCATTCTGTCTGTCTCTGTCTGTCTCTGTCTGTCTCTGTCTGTCTCTGTCTGTCTCTGTCTGTCTCTGTCTGTCTCTGTCTGTCTCTGCCTTTCTCTGTCTGTCTCTGTCTGTCTCTGTCTGTCTCTATCTGTCTCTGCCTTTCTCTGTCTGTCTCTGCCTGTCTCTGTCTCTCTCTGTCTGTCTCTGTCTGTCTCTGTCTGTCTCTGTCTTTCTATCTGTCTCTGCCTGTCCCTGCCTGTCTCTGTCTGTCTCTGTCAGTCTCTGGCTGTCTCTGTCTGTCTCTGTCTGTCTCGGTCTGTCTCTGTCAGTCTCTGCCTGTCTCTGTCTGTCTCTGTCTGTCTCTCTCTGTCTCTGTCTGTCTCTGTCTGTCTCTGTCTGCCTCTGTCTGCCTCTGTCTGTGTCTGTCTGTCTCTGTCTGTCTCTGTCTGCCTCTGTCTGCCTCTGTCTGTCTCTGTCTGTCTCTGTCTGCCTCTGTCTGTCTCTGTCTGTCTCTGTCTGTTTCTTTCTGTCTCCGCCTATCTCTGTCTATCTCTGTCTGTTTCTGTCTTTCTGTCTGTCTCTGTCTGTCTCTGTCTGTCTCTGCCTGTCTCTGTCTGTCTCTGTCTGTCTCTGTCTGTCTCTGTCTGTCTCTGTCTGTCTCTGTCTGTCTCTGTCTGTCTCTGTCTGTCTCTGTCTGTCTCTGTCTGCCTCTGTCTGCCTCTGTCTGTCTCTGTCTGTCTCTGCCTGTCCCTGTCTGTCTCTGTCTGTCTGTGTCTGTCTCTGTCTGTCTCTGTCTGTCTCTGCCTGTCTCTGTCTCTCTGTATGTCTCTGCCTGTCTCTGCCTGTCTCTGCCTGTCTCTGTCTGTCTCGGTCTGTCTCTGTCAGTCTCTGCCTGTCTCTGTCTGTCTCTGTCTGTCTCTGTCTGTCTCTGCCTGTCTCTGTCTGCCTCTGTCTGCCTCTGTCTGTCTCTGTCTCCCTCTGTCTGCCTCTGTCTGTCTTTGTCTGTCTTTGTCTGTCTCTGTCTGTCTCTGTCTGTCTCTGTCTGTCTCTGTCTGTCTCTGCCTGTCTCTGTCTGTCTCTGTCTGTCTCTGTCTGTTTCTTTCTGTCTCTGTCTATCTCTGTCTGTCTGCGTCTGCCTGTCTCTGTCATTCTGTCTGTCTCTGTCTGTCTCTGTCTGTCTTTGTCTGTCTCTATCTGTCTCTGCATGTCTCTGCCTGTCTCTGCCTGCCTCTGTCTGTCTCTGTCTGTCTCTGTCTGTCTCTGTCTGTCTCTGTCTGTCTCTGTCTGTCTCTGTCTGTCTCTGTCTTTCTATCTGTCTCTGCCTGTCTCTGCCTGTCCCTGCCTGTCTCTGTCTGTCTCTGTCAGTCTCTGTCAGCCGCTGCCTGTCACTGTCTGTCTCTGTCTGTCTCTGTCTGTCTCTGTCTGTCTCTGTCTGTCTCTGTCTGTCTCTGTCTGTCTTTGTCTGTCTTTGTCTGTCTCTGTCTGTCTCTGTCTGTCTCTGTCTGTCTCTGTCTGTCTCTGCCTGTCTCTGTCTGTCTCTGTCTGTCTCTGTCTGTTTCTTTCTGTCTCTGTCTATCTCTGTCTGTCTGCGTCTGCCTGTCTCTGTCATTCTGTCTGTCTCTGTCTGTCTCTGTCTGTCTCTGTCTGTCTCTGTCTGTCTCTGTCTGTCTCTGTCTGTCTCTGTCTGTCTCTGTCTGTCACTGTCTGCCTCTGTCTGTCTCTGTCTGTCTCTGTCTGTCTCTGTCTGTCTCTGTCTGTTTCTTTCTGTCTCTGTCTATCTCTGTCTGTCTCTGTCTGTCTCTGTCTGTCTCTGTCTGTCTCTGTCTGTCTCTGTCTGCCTCTGTCTGTCTCTGGCTATGTCTGCATCTGTCTGTCTCTGTCTGTCTCTGTCTGTTTCTTTCTGTCTCTGTCTATCTCTGTCTGTCTGCGTCTGCCTGTCTCTGTCATTCTGTCTGTCTCTGTCTGTCTCTGTCTGTCTCTGTCTGTCTCTGTCTGTCTCTGTCTGTCTCTGTCTGTCTCTGCCTTTCTCTGTCTGTCTCTGTCTGTCTCTGTCTGTCTCTATCTGTCTCTGCCTTTCTCTGTCTGTCTCTGCCTGTCTCTGTCTCTCTCTGTCTGTCTCTGTCTGTCTCTGTCTGTCTCTGTCTTTCTATCTGTCTCTGCCTGTCCCTGCCTGTCTCTGTCTGTCTCTGTCAGTCTCTGGCTGTCTCTGTCTGTCTCTGTCTGTCTCGGTCTGTCTCTGTCAGTCTCTGCCTGTCTCTGTCTGTCTCTGTCTGTCTCTCTCTGTCTCTGTCTGTCTCTGTCTGTCTCTGTCTGCCTCTGTCTGCCTCTGTCTGTGTCTGTCTGTCTCTGTCTGTCTCTGTCTGCCTCTGTCTGCCTCTGTCTGTCTCTGTCTGTCTCTGTCTGCCTCTGTCTGTCTCTGTCTGTCTCTGTCTGTTTCTTTCTGTCTCCGCCTATCTCTGTCTATCTCTGTCTGTTTCTGTCTTTCTGTCTGTCTCTGTCTGTCTCTGTCTGTCTCTGCCTGTCTCTGTCTGTCTCTGTCTGTCTCTGTCTGTCTCTGTCTGTCTCTGTCTGTCTCTGTCTGTCTCTGTCTGTCTCTGTCTGTCTCTGTCTGTCTCTGTCTGCCTCTGTCTGCCTCTGTCTGTCTCTGTCTGTCTCTGCCTGTCCCTGTCTGTCTCTGTCTGTCTGTGTCTGTCTCTGTCTGTCTCTGTCTGTCTCTGCCTGTCTCTGTCTTTCTGTATGTCTCTGCCTGTCTCTGCCTGTCTCTGCCTGTCTCTGTCTGTCTCGGTCTGTCTCTGTCAGTCTCTGCCTGTCTCTGTCTGTCTCTGTCTGTCTCTGTCTGTCTCTGCCTGTCTCTGTCTGCCTCTGTCTGCCTCTGTCTGTCTCTGTCTCCCTCTGTCTGCCTCTGTCTGTCTTTGTCTGTCTTTGTCTGTCTCTGTCTGTCTCTGTCTGTCTCTGTCTGTCTCTGTCTGTCTCTGCCTGTCTCTGTCTGTCTCTGTCTGTCTCTGTCTGTTTCTTTCTGTCTCTGTCTATCTCTGTCTGTCTGCGTCTGCCTGTCTCTGTCATTCTGTCTGTCTCTGTCTGTCTCTGTCTGTCTTTGTCTGTCTCTATCTGTCTCTGCATGTCTCTGCCTGTCTCTGCCTGTCTCTGCCTGTCTCTGTCTGTCTCTGTCTGTCTCTGTCTGTCTCTGTCTGTCTCTGTCTGCCTCTGTCTGCCTCTGTCTGTCTCTGTCTGTCTCTGTCTGTCTCTGTCTGTCTCTGTCTGTCTCTGTCTGTCTCTGTCTGTCTCTGTCTTTCTATCTGTCTCTGCCTGTCTCTGCCTGTCCCTGCCTGTCTCTGTCTGTCTCTGTCAGTCTCTGTCAGCCGCTGCCTGTCACTGTCTGTCTCTGTCTGTCTCTGTCTGTCTCTGTCTGTCTCTGTCTGTCTCTGTCTGTCTTTGTCTGTCTTTGTCTGTCTCTGTCTGTCTCTGTCTGTCTCTGTCTGTCTCTGTCTGTCTCTGCCTGTCTCTGTCTGTCTCTGTCTGTCTCTGTCTGTTTCTTTCTGTCTCTGTCTATCTCTGTCTGTCTGCGTCTGCCTGTCTCTGTCATTCTGTCTGTCTCTGTCTGTCTCTGTCTGTCTTTGTCTGTCTCTGTCTGTCTCTGTCTGTCTCTGTCTGTCTCTGTCTGTCTCTGTCTGTCTCTGTCTGTCTCTGTCTGTCACTGTCTGCCTCTGTCTGTCTCTGTCTGTCTCTGTCTGTCTCTGTCTGTCTCTGTCTGTTTCTTTCTGTCTCTGTCTATCTCTGTCTGTCTCTGTCTGTCTCTGTCTGTCTCTGTCTGTCTCTGTCTGTCTCTGTCTGCCTCTGTCTGTCTCTGGCTATGTCTGCATCTGTCTGTCTCTGTCTGTCTCTGTCTGTTTCTTTCTGTCTCTGTCTATCTCTGTCTGTCTGCGTCTGCCTGTCTCTGTCATTCTGTCTGTCTCTGTCTGTCTCTGTCTGTCTCTGTCTGTCTCTGTCTGTCTCTGCCTTTCTCTGTCTGTCTCTGTCTGTCTCTGTCTGTCTCTATCTGTCTCTGCCTTTCTCTGTCTGTCTCTGCCTGTCTCTGTCTCTCTCTGTCTGTCTCTGTCTGTCTCTGTCTGTCTCTGTCTTTCTATCTGTCTCTGCCTGTCCCTGCCTGTCTCTGTCTGTCTCTGTCAGTCTCTGGCTGTCTCTGTCTGTCTCTGTCTGTCTCGGTCTGTCTCTGTCAGTCTCTGCCTGTCTCTGTCTGTCTCTGTCTGTCTCTCTCTGTCTCTGTCTGTCTCTGTCTGTCTCTGTCTGCCTCTGTCTGCCTCTGTCTGTGTCTGTCTGTCTCTGTCTGCCTCTGTCTGTCTCTGTCTGTCTCTGTCTGTCTCTGTCTGCCTCTGTCTGCCTCTGTCTGTGTCTGTCTGTCTCTGTCTGTCTCTGTCTGCCTCTGTCTGCCTCTGTCTGTCTCTGTCTGTCTCTGTCTGCCTCTGTCTGTCTCTGTCTGTCTCTGTCTGTTTCTTTCTGTCTCCGCCTATCTCTGTCTATCTCTGTCTGTTTCTGTCTTTCTGTCTGTCTCTGTCTGTCTCTGTCTGTCTCTGCCTGTCTCTGTCTGTCTCTGTCTGTCTCTGTCTGTCTCTGTCTGTCTCTGTCTGTCTCTGTCTGTCTCTGTCTGTCTCTGTCTGTCTCTGTCTGTCTCTGTCTGCCTCTGTCTGCCTCTGTCTGTCTCTGTCTGTCTCTGCCTGTCCCTGTCTGTCTCTGTCTGTCTGTGTCTGTCTCTGTCTGTCTCTGTCTGTCTCTGCCTGTCTCTGTCTTTCTGTATGTCTCTGCCTGTCTCTGCCTGTCTCTGCCTGTCTCTGTCTGTCTCGGTCTGTCTCTGTCAGTCTCTGCCTGTCTCTGTCTGTCTCTGTCTGTCTCTGTCTGTCTCTGCCTGTCTCTGTCTGCCTCTGTCTGCCTCTGTCTGTCTCTGTCTCCCTCTGTCTGCCTCTGTCTGTCTTTGTCTGTCTTTGTCTGTCTCTGTCTGTCTCTGTCTGTCTCTGTCTGTCTCTGTCTGTCTCTGCCTGTCTCTGTCTGTCTCTGTCTGTCTCTGTCTGTTTCTTTCTGTCTCTGTCTATCTCTGTCTGTCTGCGTCTGCCTGTCTCTGTCATTCTGTCTGTCTCTGTCTGTCTCTGTCTGTCTTTGTCTGTCTCTATCTGTCTCTGCATGTCTCTGCCTGTCTCTGCCTGTCTCTGCCTGTCTCTGTCTGTCTCTGTCTGTCTCTGTCTGTCTCTGTCTGTCTCTGTCTGCCTCTGTCTGCCTCTGTCTGTCTCTGTCTGTCTCTGTCTGTCTCTGTCTGTCTCTGTCTGTCTCTGTCTGTCTCTGTCTGTCTCTGTCTTTCTATCTGTCTCTGCCTGTCTCTGCCTGTCCCTGCCTGTCTCTGTCTGTCTCTGTCAGTCTCTGTCAGCCGCTGCCTGTCACTGTCTGTCTCTGTCTGTCTCTGTCTGTCTCTGTCTGTCTCTGTCTGTCTCTGTCTGTCTCTGTCTGTCTTTGTCTGTCTTTGTCTGTCTCTGTCTGTCTCTGTCTGTCTCTGTCTGTCTCTGTCTGTCTCTGCCTGTCTCTGTCTGTCTCTGTCTGTCTCTGTCTGTTTCTTTCTGTCTCTGTCTATCTCTGTCTGTCTGCGTCTGCCTGTCTCTGTCATTCTGTCTGTCTCTGTCTGTCTCTGTCTGTCTTTGTCTGTCTCTGTCTGTCTCTGTCTGTCTCTGTCTGTCTCTGTCTGTCTCTGTCTGTCTCTGTCTGTCTCTGTCTGTCACTGTCTGCCTCTGTCTGTCTCTGTCTGTCTCTGTCTGTCTCTGTCTGTCTCTGTCTGTTTCTTTCTGTCTCTGTCTATCTCTGTCTGTCTCTGTCTGTCTCTGTCTGTCTCTGTCTGTCTCTGTCTGTCTCTGTCTGCCTCTGTCTGTCTCTGGCTATGTCTGCATCTGTCTGTCTCTGTCTGTCTCTGTCTGTTTCTTTCTGTCTCTGTCTATCTCTGTCTGTCTGCGTCTGCCTGTCTCTGTCATTCTGTCTGTCTCTGTCTGTCTCTGTCTGTGTCTGTCTGTCTCTGTCTGCCTCTGTCTGCCTCTGTCTGTCTCTGTCTGTCTCTGTCTGCCTCTGTCTGTCTCTGTCTGTCTCTGTCTGTCTCTGTCTGTCTCTGTCTGTCTCTGTCTGTCTCTGTCTGCCTCTGTCTGCCTCTGTCTGTCTCTGTCTGTCTCTGTCTGTCTCTGTCTGTCTCTGTCTGTCTCTGTCTGTCTCTGTCTGTCTCTGTCTTTCTATCTGTCTCTGCCTGTCTCTGCCTGTCCCTGCCTGTCTCTGTCTGTCTCTGTCAGTCTCTGTCAGCCGCTGCCTGTCACTGTCTGTCTCTGTCTGTCTCTGTCTGTCTCTGCCTTTCTCTGTCTGTCTCTGTCTGTCTCTGTCTGTCTCTATCTGTCTCTGCCTTTCTCTGTCTGTCTCTGCCTGTCTCTGTCTCTCTCTGTCTGTCTCTGTCTGTCTCTGTCTGTCTCTGTCTTTCTATCTGTCTCTGCCTGTCCCTGCCTGTCTCTGTCTGTCTCTGTCAGTCTCTGGCTGTCTCTGTCTGTCTCTGTCTGTCTCGGTCTGTCTCTGTCAGTCTCTGCCTGTCTCTGTCTGTCTCTGTCTGTCTCTCTCTGTCTCTGTCTGTCTCTGTCTGTCTCTGTCTGCCTCTGTCTGCCTCTGTCTGTGTCTGTCTGTCTCTGTCTGCCTCTGTCTGCCTCTGTCTGTCTCTGTCTGTCTCTGTCTGCCTCTGTCTGTCTCTGTCTGTCTCTGTCTGTTTCTTTCTGTCTCCGCCTATCTCTGTCTATCTCTGTCTGTTTCTGTCTTTCTGTCTGTCTCTGTCTGTCTCTGTCTGTCTCTGCCTGTCTCTGTCTGTCTCTGTCTGTCTCTGTCTGTCTCTGTCTGTCTCTGTCTGTCTCTGTCTGTCTCTGTCTGTGTCTGTCTGTCTCTGTCTGTCTCTGTCTGTCTCTGTCTGCCTCTGTCTGCCTCTGTCTGTCTCTGTCTGTCTCTGCCTGTCCCTGTCTGTCTCTGTCTGTCTGTGTCTGTCTCTGTCTGTCTCTGTCTGTCTCTGCCTGTCTCTGTCTTTCTGTATGTCTCTGCCTGTCTCTGCCTGTCTCTGCCTGTCTCTGTCTGTCTCGGTCTGTCTCTGTCAGTCTCTGCCTGTCTCTGTCTGTCTCTGTCTGTCTCTGTCTGTCTCTGCCTGTCTCTGTCTGCCTCTGTCTGCCTCTGTCTGTCTCTGTCTCCCTCTGTCTGCCTCTGTCTGTGTCTGTCTGTCTCTGTCTGTCTCTGTCTGCCTCTGTCTGTCTCTGTCTGTCTCTGTCTGTCTCTGTCTGTCTCTGTCTGTATCTTTCTGTCTCTATCTGTCTCTGTCTGTTTCTGTCTTTCTGCCTGTCTCTGTCTGTCTCTGTCTGTCTCTGTCTGTCTCTGTCTGTCTCTGTCTGTCTCTGTCTGTCTCTGCCTGTCCCTGCCTGTCTCTGTCTGTTTCTGTCTGCCTCTGTCTGCCTCTGTCTCTCTGCCTGTCTCTGTCTGTCGCTGTCTGTCTCTGTCTGTCTCTGTCTGTCTCCGACTGTCTCTGTCTTTCTATCTGTCTCTGTCTGTCTCTGCCTGTCTCTGCCTGTCTCTGCCTGTCTCTGTCTGTCTCTGTCTGTCTCTGTCTGTCTCCGTCTGTCTCTGTCTTTCTATCTGTCTCTGTCTGTCTCTGCCTGTCTCTGCCTGTCTCAGCCTGTCTCTGTCTGTCTCTGTCTGTCTGTGTCTGTCTCTGTCTGTCTCTGCCTGTCTCTGCCTGTCTCTGTCTCTCTCTGTCTGTCTCTGTCTGTCTCTGTCTGTCTCTGTCTTTCTATCTGTCTCTGCCTGTCCCTGCCTGTCTCTGTCTGTCTCTGTCAGTCTCTGGCTGTCTCTGTCTGTCTCTGTCTGCCTCGGTCTGTCTCTGTCAGTCTCTGCCTGTCTCTGTCTGTCTCTGTCTGTCTCTCTCTGTCTCTGTCTGTCTCTGTCTGCCTCTGTCTGCCTCTGTCTGTGTCTGTCTGTCTCTGTCTGTCTCTGTCTGCCTCTGTCTGCCTCTTTCTGTCTCTGTCTGTCTCTGTCTGCCTCTGTCTGTCTCTGTCTGTCTCTGTCTGTTTCTTTCTGTCTCCGCCTATCTCTGTCTATCTCTGTCTGTTTCTGTCTTTCTGTCTGTCTCTGTCTGTCTCTGTCTGTCTCTGTCTGTCTCTGTCTGTCTCTGTCTCTCTCTGTCTGTCTCTGCCTTTCTCTGTCTGTCCCTGCCTGTTTCTGGTTGTGTCTGACTGTCTCTTTCTGTCCATCTGTCTCTGCATGTCTCTGTGTGTTTATCTGTCTCTGTCTGTCTCTGTCTGTCTCTGTCTGTCTTTGTCTGTCTCTGCCTGCCTCTGTCTGTCTCTGTCTGTCTCTGTCTGTCTCTGCCTGTCTCTGTCTGTCTCTGTCTGTCTCTGTCTGTCTCTGTCTGTCTCTGTCTGTCTCTGTCTGTCTCTGTCTGTCTCTGTCTGTCTCTGTCTGTCTCTGTCTGCCTCTGTCTGCCTCTGTCTGTCTCTGTCTGTCTCTGCCTGTCTCTGTCTGTCTCTGTCTGTCTGTGTCTGTCTCTGTCTGTCTCTGTCTGTCTCTGCCTGTCTCTGTCTTTCTGTATGTCTCTGCCTGTCTCTGCCTGTCTCTGCCTGTCTCTGTCTGTCTCGGTCTGTCTCTGTCAGTCTCTGCCTGTCTCTGTCTGTCTCTGTCTGTCTCTGTCTGTCTCTGCCTGTCTCTGTCTGCCTCTGTCTGCCTCTGTCTGTCTCTGTCTCCCTCTGTCTGCCTCTGTCTGTGTCTGTCTGTCTCTGTCTGTCTCTGTCTGTCTCTGCCTGTCTCTGTCTTTGTGTATGTCTCTGCCTGTCTCTGCCTGTCTCTGCCTGTCTCTGTCTGTCTCGGTCTGTCTCTCTCAGTTTCTGAATGTCTCTGTCTGTCTCTGTCTGTCAATGTCTGTCTCTGCCTGTCTCTGTCTGCCTCTGTCTGCCTCTGTCTGTCTCTGTCTGTCTCTGTCTGTCTCTGTCTGCCTCTGTCTGCCTCTGTCTGTCTCTGTCTGTCTCTGTCTGTCCCTGTCTGTCTCTGTCTGTCTCTGTCTGTCTCTGTCTGTCTCTGTCTGTCTCTGTCTGTCTCTGTCTGTCTCTGTCTGTCTCTGTCTGTCTCTGTCTGTCTCTGCCTTTCTCTGTCTGTCTCTGCCTGTTTCTGGTTGTGTCTGACTGTCTCTTTCTGTCCATCTGTCTCTGCATGTCTCTGTGTGTTTATCTGTCTCTGTCTGTCTCTGTCTGTCACTGTCTGTCTTTGTCTGTCTCTGTCTGTCTCTGTCTGTCTCTGTCTGTCTCTGTCTGCCTCTGTCTGTCTCTGTCTGTCTCTGTCTGTTTCTTTCTGTCTCCGCCTATCTCTGTCTATCTCTGTCTGTTTCTGTCTTTCTGTCTGTCTCTGTCTGTCTCTGTCTGTCTCTGTCTGTCTCTGTCTGTCTCTGCCTTTCTCTGCCTGTCTCTGCCTGTTTCTGGTTGTGTCTGACTGTCTCTTTCTGTCCATCTGTCTCTGCATGTCTCTGTGTGTTTATCTGTCTCTGTCTGTCTCTGTCTGTCTCTGTCTGTCTCTGTCTGTCTCCGTCTGTCTCTGTCTTTCTATCTGTCTCTGTCTGTCTCTCTCTGTCTCTGTCTGTCTCTGTCTGCCTCTGTCTGCCTCTGTCTGTGTCTGTCTGTCTCTGTCTGTCTCTGTCTGTCTCTGTCTGTCTCTGTCTGTCTCTGTCTGTCTCTGTCTGTATCTTCCTGTCTCTATCTGTCTCTGTCTGTTTCTGTCTTTCTGCCTGTCTCTGTCTGTCTCTGTCTGTCTCTGTCTGTCTCTGCCTGTCCCTGCCTGTCTCTGTCTGTTTCTGTCTGCCTCTGTCTGCCTCTGTCTCTCTGCCTGTCTCTGTCTGTCTCTGTCTGTCTCTGTCTGTCTCCGTCTGGCTCTGTCTTTCTATCTGTCTCTGTCTGTCTCTGCCTGTCTCTGCCTGTCTCTGCCTGTCTCTGTCTGTCTCTGTCTGTCTCTGTCTGTCTCTGTCTGTCTCCGTCTGTCTCTGTCTTTCTATCTGTCTCTGTCTGTCTCTGCCTGTCTCTGCCTGTCTCTGCCTGTCTCTGTCTGTCTCGGTCTGTCTCTCTCAGTTTCTGAATGTCTCTGTCTGTCTCTGTCTGTCTCTGTCTGTCTCTGCCTGTCTCTGTCTGCCTCTGTCTGCCTCTGTCTGTCTCTGTCTGTCTCTGTCTGTCTCTGTCTGTCTCTGTCTGCCTCTGTCTGTCTCTGTCTGTCTCTGTCTGTTTCTTTCTGTCTCCGCCTATCTCTGTCTATCTCTGTCTGTTTCTGTCTTTCTGTCTGTCTCTGTCTGTCTCTGTCTGTCTCTGCCTTTCTCTGTCTGTCTCTGCCTGTTTCTGGTTGTGTCTGACTGTCTCTTTCTGTCCATCTGTCTCTGCATGTCTCTGTCTGCCTCTGTCTGCCTCTGTCTGTCTCTGTCTGTCTCTGCCTGTCTCTGTCTGTCTCTGTCTGTCTGTGTCTGTCTCTGTCTGTCTATGTCTGTCTCTGCCTGTCTCTGTCTTTCTGTATGTCTCTGCCTGTCTCTGTCTGTCTCGGTCTGTCTCTGTCAGTCTCTGCCTGTCTCTGTCTGTCTCTGTCTGTCTCTGTCTGTCTCTGCCTGTCTCTGTCTGCCTCTGTCTGTTTCTGTCTTTCTGTCTGTCTCTGTCTGTCTCTGTCTGTCTCTGTCTGTCTCTGTCTGTCTCTGTCTGTCTCTGTCTGTCTCCGTCTGTCTCTGTCTTTCTATCTGTCTCTGTCTGTCTATGTCTGTCTCTGCCTGTCTCTGTCTTTCTGTATGTCTCTGCCTGTCTCTGCCTGTCTCTGCCTGTCTCTGTCTTTCTATCTGTCTCTGTCTGTCTCTGCCTGTCTCTGCCTGTCTCTGCCTGTCTCTGTCTGTCTCGGTCTGTCTCTCTCAGTTTCTGAATGTCTCTGTCTGTCTCTGTCTGTCTCTGTCTGTCTCTGTCTGTCTCTGTCTGTCTCTGTCTGTCTCTGTCTGTGTCTGTCTGTCTCTGTCTGTCTCTGTCTGTCTCTGTCTGTCTCTGTCTGTCTCTGTCTGCCTCTGTCTGTCTCTGTCTGTCTCTGCCTGTCCCTGTCTGTCTCTGTCTGTCTGTGTCTGTCTCTGTCTGTCTCTGTCTGTCTCTGCCTGTCTCTGTCTTTCTGTATGTCTCTGCCTGTCTCTGCCTGTCTCTGCCTGTCTCTGTCTGTCTCGGTCTGTCTCTGTCAGTCTCTGCCTGTCTCTGTCTGTCTCTGTCTGTCTCTGTCTGTCTCTGCCTGTCTCTGTCTGCCTCTGTCTGCCTCTGTCTGTCTCTGTCTCCCTCTGTCTGCCTCTGTCTGTGTCTGTCTGTCTCTGTCTGTCTCTGTCTGCCTCTGTCTGTCTCTGTCTGTCTCTGTCTGTCTCTGTCTGTCTCTGTCTGTATCTTTCTGTCTCTATCTGTCTCTGTCTGTTTCTGTCTTTCTGCCTGTCTCTGTCTGTCTCTGTCTGTCTCTGTCTGTCTCTGTCTGTCTCTGTCTGTCTCTGTCTGTCTCTGCCTGTCCCTGCCTGTCTCTGTCTGTTTCTGTCTGCCTCTGTCTGCCTCTGTCTCTCTGCCTGTCTCTGTCTGTCGCTGTCTGTCTCTGTCTGTCTCTGTCTGTCTCCGACTGTCTCTGTCTTTCTATCTGTCTCTGTCTGTCTCTGCCTGTCTCTGCCTGTCTCTGCCTGTCTCTGTCTGTCTCTGTCTGTCTCTGTCTGTCTCCGTCTGTCTCTGTCTTTCTATCTGTCTCTGTCTGTCTCTGCCTGTCTCTGCCTGTCTCAGCCTGTCTCTGTCTGTCTCTGTCTGTCTGTGTCTGTCTCTGTCTGTCTCTGCCTGTCTCTGCCTGTCTCTGTCTCTCTCTGTCTGTCTCTGTCTGTCTCTGTCTGTCTCTGTCTTTCTATCTGTCTCTGCCTGTCCCTGCCTGTCTCTGTCTGTCTCTGTCAGTCTCTGGCTGTCTCTGTCTGTCTCTGTCTGCCTCGGTCTGTCTCTGTCAGTCTCTGCCTGTCTCTGTCTGTCTCTGTCTGTCTCTCTCTGTCTCTGTCTGTCTCTGTCTGCCTCTGTCTGCCTCTGTCTGTGTCTGTCTGTCTCTGTCTGTCTCTGTCTGCCTCTGTCTGCCTCTTTCTGTCTCTGTCTGTCTCTGTCTGCCTCTGTCTGTCTCTGTCTGTCTCTGTCTGTTTCTTTCTGTCTCCGCCTATCTCTGTCTATCTCTGTCTGTTTCTGTCTTTCTGTCTGTCTCTGTCTGTCTCTGTCTGTCTCTGTCTGTCTCTGTCTGTCTCTGTCTCTCTCTGTCTGTCTCTGCCTTTCTCTGTCTGTCCCTGCCTGTTTCTGGTTGTGTCTGACTGTCTCTTTCTGTCCATCTGTCTCTGCATGTCTCTGTGTGTTTATCTGTCTCTGTCTGTCTCTGTCTGTCTCTGTCTGTCTTTGTCTGTCTCTGCCTGCCTCTGTCTGTCTCTGTCTGTCTCTGTCTGTCTCTGCCTGTCTCTGTCTGTCTCTGTCTGTCTCTGTCTGTCTCTGTCTGTCTCTGTCTGTCTCTGTCTGTCTCTGTCTGTCTCTGTCTGTCTCTGTCTGTCTCTGTCTGCCTCTGTCTGCCTCTGTCTGTCTCTGTCTGTCTCTGCCTGTCTCTGTCTGTCTCTGTCTGTCTGTGTCTGTCTCTGTCTGTCTCTGTCTGTCTCTGCCTGTCTCTGTCTTTCTGTATGTCTCTGCCTGTCTCTGCCTGTCTCTGCCTGTCTCTGTCTGTCTCGGTCTGTCTCTGTCAGTCTCTGCCTGTCTCTGTCTGTCTCTGTCTGTCTCTGTCTGTCTCTGCCTGTCTCTGTCTGCCTCTGTCTGCCTCTGTCTGTCTCTGTCTCCCTCTGTCTGCCTCTGTCTGTGTCTGTCTGTCTCTGTCTGTCTCTGTCTGTCTCTGCCTGTCTCTGTCTTTGTGTATGTCTCTGCCTGTCTCTGCCTGTCTCTGCCTGTCTCTGTCTGTCTCGGTCTGTCTCTCTCAGTTTCTGAATGTCTCTGTCTGTCTCTGTCTGTCAATGTCTGTCTCTGCCTGTCTCTGTCTGCCTCTGTCTGCCTCTGTCTGTCTCTGTCTGTCTCTGTCTGTCTCTGTCTGCCTCTGTCTGCCTCTGTCTGTCTCTGTCTGTCTCTGTCTGTCCCTGTCTGTCTCTGTCTGTCTCTGTCTGTCTCTGTCTGTCTCTGTCTGTCTCTGTCTGTCTCTGTCTGTCTCTGTCTGTCTCTGTCTGTCTCTGTCTGTCTCTGCCTTTCTCTGTCTGTCTCTGCCTGTTTCTGGTTGTGTCTGACTGTCTCTTTCTGTCCATCTGTCTCTGCATGTCTCTGTGTGTTTATCTGTCTCTGTCTGTCTCTGTCTGTCACTGTCTGTCTTTGTCTGTCTCTGTCTGTCTCTGTCTGTCTCTGTCTGTCTCTGTCTGCCTCTGTCTGTCTCTGTCTGTCTCTGTCTGTTTCTTTCTGTCTCCGCCTATCTCTGTCTATCTCTGTCTGTTTCTGTCTTTCTGTCTGTCTCTGTCTGTCTCTGTCTGTCTCTGTCTGTCTCTGTCTGTCTCTGCCTTTCTCTGCCTGTCTCTGCCTGTTTCTGGTTGTGTCTGACTGTCTCTTTCTGTCCATCTGTCTCTGCATGTCTCTGTGTGTTTATCTGTCTCTGTCTGTCTCTGTCTGTCTCTGTCTGTCTCTGTCTGTCTCCGTCTGTCTCTGTCTTTCTATCTGTCTCTGTCTGTCTCTCTCTGTCTCTGTCTGTCTCTGTCTGCCTCTGTCTGCCTCTGTCTGTGTCTGTCTGTCTCTGTCTGTCTCTGTCTGTCTCTGTCTGTCTCTGTCTGTCTCTGTCTGTCTCTGTCTGTATCTTCCTGTCTCTATCTGTCTCTGTCTGTTTCTGTCTTTCTGCCTGTCTCTGTCTGTCTCTGTCTGTCTCTGTCTGTCTCTGCCTGTCCCTGCCTGTCTCTGTCTGTTTCTGTCTGCCTCTGTCTGCCTCTGTCTCTCTGCCTGTCTCTGTCTGTCTCTGTCTGTCTCTGTCTGTCTCCGTCTGGCTCTGTCTTTCTATCTGTCTCTGTCTGTCTCTGCCTGTCTCTGCCTGTCTCTGCCTGTCTCTGTCTGTCTCTGTCTGTCTCTGTCTGTCTCTGTCTGTCTCCGTCTGTCTCTGTCTTTCTATCTGTCTCTGTCTGTCTCTGCCTGTCTCTGCCTGTCTCTGCCTGTCTCTGTCTGTCTCGGTCTGTCTCTCTCAGTTTCTGAATGTCTCTGTCTGTCTCTGTCTGTCTCTGTCTGTCTCTGCCTGTCTCTGTCTGCCTCTGTCTGCCTCTGTCTGTCTCTGTCTGTCTCTGTCTGTCTCTGTCTGTCTCTGTCTGCCTCTGTCTGTCTCTGTCTGTCTCTGTCTGTTTCTTTCTGTCTCCGCCTATCTCTGTCTATCTCTGTCTGTTTCTGTCTTTCTGTCTGTCTCTGTCTGTCTCTGTCTGTCTCTGCCTTTCTCTGTCTGTCTCTGCCTGTTTCTGGTTGTGTCTGACTGTCTCTTTCTGTCCATCTGTCTCTGCATGTCTCTGTCTGCCTCTGTCTGCCTCTGTCTGTCTCTGTCTGTCTCTGCCTGTCTCTGTCTGTCTCTGTCTGTCTGTGTCTGTCTCTGTCTGTCTATGTCTGTCTCTGCCTGTCTCTGTCTTTCTGTATGTCTCTGCCTGTCTCTGTCTGTCTCGGTCTGTCTCTGTCAGTCTCTGCCTGTCTCTGTCTGTCTCTGTCTGTCTCTGTCTGTCTCTGCCTGTCTCTGTCTGCCTCTGTCTGTTTCTGTCTTTCTGTCTGTCTCTGTCTGTCTCTGTCTGTCTCTGTCTGTCTCTGTCTGTCTCTGTCTGTCTCTGTCTGTCTCCGTCTGTCTCTGTCTTTCTATCTGTCTCTGTCTGTCTATGTCTGTCTCTGCCTGTCTCTGTCTTTCTGTATGTCTCTGCCTGTCTCTGCCTGTCTCTGCCTGTCTCTGTCTGTCTCGGTCTGTCTCTGTCAGACTCTGCCTGTCTCTGCCTGTCTCTGTCTGTCTCTGTCTGTCTCTGCCTGTCTCTGTCTGCCTCTGTCTGCCTCTGTCTGTCTCTGTCTGTCTCTGTCTGTCTCTGTCTGTCTCTGTCTGCCTCTGTCTGTCTCTGTCTGTCTCTGTCTGTTTCTTTCTGTCTCTGTCTATCTCTGTCTGTTTCTGTCTTTCTGTCTGTCTCTGTCTGTCTCTGTCTGTCTCTGTCTGTCTCTGTCTGTCTCTGTCTGTCTCTGCCTTTCTCTGCCTGTCTCTGCCTGTTTCTGGTTGTGTCTGACTGTCTCTTTCTGTCCATCTGTCTCTGCATGTCTCTGTGTGTTTATCTGTCTCTGTCTGTCTCTGTCTGTCTCTGTCTGTCTCTGTCTGTCTCTGTCTGTCTCTGTCTGTCTCTGTCTGTCTCTGTCTGTCTCTGTCTGTCTCTGTCTGTCTCTGTCTGTCTCTGTCTGCCTCTGTCTGCCTCTGTCTGTCTCTGTCTGTCTCTGCCTGTCTCTGTCTGTCTCTGTCTGTCTGTGTCTGTCTCTGTCTGTCTCTGTCTGTCTCTGCCTGTCTCTGTCTTTCTGTATGTCTCTGCCTGTCTCTGCCTGTCTCTGCCTGTCTCTGTCTGTCTCGGTCTGTCTCTGTCAGTCTCTGCCTGTCTCTGTCTGTCTCTGTCTGTCTCTGTCTGTCTCTGCCTGTCTCTGTCTGCCTCTGTCTGCCTCTGTCTGCCTCTGTCTGTCTCTGTCTCCCTCTGTCTGCCTCTGTCTGTGTCTGTCTGTCTCTGTCTGTCTCTGTCTGTCTCTGCCTGTCTCTGTCTTTGTGTATGTCTCTGCCTGTCTCTGCCTGTCTCTGCCTGTCTCTGTCTGTCTCGGTCTGTCTCTCTCAGTTTCTGAATGTCTCTGTCTGTCTCTGTCTGTCTCTGTCTGTCTCTGTCTGTCCCTGTCTGTCTCTGTCTGCCTCTGTCTGTCTCTGTCTGTCTCTGTCTGTTTCTGTCTGTCTCTGTCTGTCTCTGTCTGTCTCTGTCTGTCTCTGTCTGTCTCTGTCTGTCTCTGTCTGTCTCTGTCTGTCTCTGCCTTTCTCTGTCTGTCTCTGCCTGTTTCTGGTTGTGTCTGACTGTCTCTTTCTGTCCATCTGTCTCTGCATGTCTCTGTGTGTTTATCTGTCTCTGTCTGTCTCTGTCTGTCTCTGTCTGTCTTTGTCTGCCTCTGTCTCTCTGCCTGTCTCTGTCTGTCTCTGTCTGTCTCTGTCTGTCTCTGTCTGTCTCTGTCTGTCTCCGTCTGTCTCTGTCTTTCTATCTGTCTCTGTCTGTCTATGTCTGTCTCTGCCTGTCTCTGTCTTTCTGTATGTCTCTGCCTGTCTCTGCCTGTCTCTGCCTGTCTCTGTCTGTCTCGGTCTGTCTCTGTCAGTCTCTGCCTGTCTCTGCCTGTCTCTGTCTGTCTCTGTCTGTCTCTGCCTGTCTCTGTCTGCCTCTGTCTGCCTCTGTCTGTCTCTGTCTGTCTCTGTCTGTCTCTGTCTGTCTCTGTCTGCCTCTGTCTGTCTCTGTCTGTCTCTGTCTGTTTCTTTCTGTCTCTGTCTATCTCTGTCTGTTTCTGTCTTTCTGTCTGTCTCTGTCTGTCTCTGTCTGTCTCTGTCTGTCTCTGTCTGTCTCTGTCTGTCTCTGTCTGTCTCTGTCTGTCTCTGCCTTTCTCTGTCTGTCTCTGCCTGTTTCTGGTTGTGTCTGACTGTCTCTTTCTGTCCATCTGTCTCTGCATGTCTCTGTGTGTTTATCTGTCTCTGTCTGTCTCTGTCTGTCTCTGTCTGTCTTTGTCTGTCTCTGTCTGTCTCTGTCTGTCTCTGTCTGTCTCTGTCTGCCTCTGTCTGTCTCTGTCTGTCTCTGTCTGTTTCTTTCTGTCTCCGCCTATCTCTGTCTATCTCTGTCTGTTTCTGTCTTTCTGTCTGTCTCTGTCTGTCTCTGTCTGTCTCTGTCTGTCTCTGTCTGTTTCTTTCTGTCTCTGTCTATCTCTGTCTGTTTCTGTCTTTCTGTCTGTCTCTGTCTGTCTCTGTCTGTCTCTGTCTGTCTCTGTCTGTCTCCGTCTGTCTCTGTCTTTCTATCTGTCTCTGTCTGTCTATGTCTGTCTCTGCCTGTCTCTGTCTTTCTGTATGTCTCTGCCTGTCTCTGCCTGTCTCTGCCTGTCTCTGTCTGTCTCGGTCTGTCTCTGTCAGTCTCTGCCTGTCTCTGCCTGTCTCTGTCTGTCTCTGTCTGTCTCTGCCTGTCTCTGTCTGCCTCTGTCTGCCTCTGTCTGTCTCTGTCTGTCTCTGTCTGTCTCTGTCTGTCTCTGTCTGCCTCTGTCTGTCTCTGTCTGTCTCTGTCTGTTTCTTTCTGTCTCTGTCTATCTCTGTCTGTTTCTGTCTTTCTGTCTGTCTCTGTCTGTCTCTGTCTGTCTCTGTCTGTCTCTGTCTGTCTCTGTCTGTCTCTGCCTTTCTCTGCCTGTCTCTGCCTGTTTCTGGTTGTGTCTGACTGTCTCTTTCTGTCCATCTGTCTCTGCATGTCTCTGTGTGTTTATCTGTCTCTGTCTGTCTCTGTCTGTCTCTGTCTGTCTCTGTCTGTCTCTGTCTGTCTCTGTCTGTCTCTGTCTGTCTCTGTCTGTCTCTGTCTGCCTCTGTCTGCCTCTGTCTGTCTCTGTCTGTCTCTGCCTGTCTCTGTCTGTCTCTGTCTGTCTGTGTCTGTCTCTGTCTGTCTCTGTCTGTCTCTGCCTGTCTCTGTCTTTCTGTATGTCTCTGCCTGTCTCTGCCTGTCTCTGCCTGTCTCTGTCTGTCTCGGTCTGTCTCTGTCAGTCTCTGCCTGTCTCTGTCTGTCTCTGTCTGTCTCTGTCTGTCTCTGCCTGTCTCTGTCTGCCTCTGTCTGCCTCTGTCTGTCTCTGTCTCCCTCTGTCTGCCTCTGTCTGTGTCTGTCTGTCTCTGTCTGTCTCTGTCTGTCTCTGCCTGTCTCTGTCTTTGTGTATGTCTCTGCCTGTCTCTGCCTGTCTCTGCCTGTCTCTGTCTGTCTCGGTCTGTCTCTCTCAGTTTCTGAATGTCTCTGTCTGTCTCTGTCTGTCAATGTCTGTCTCTGCCTGTCTCTGTCTGCCTCTGTCTGCATCTGTCTGTCTCTGTCTGTCTCTGTCTGTCTCTGTCTGCCTCTGTCTGCCTCTGTCTGTCTCTGTCTGTCTCTGTCTGTCCCTGTCTGTCTCTGTCTGCCTCTGTCTGTCTCTGTCTGTCTCTGTCTGTTTCTTTCTGTCTCTGTCTATCTCTGTCTGTTTCTGTCTTTCTGTCTGTCTCTGTCTGTCTCTGTCTGTCTCTGTCTGTCTCTGTCTGTCTCTGCCTGTCCCTGCCTGTCTCTGTCTGTTTCTGTCTGCCTCTGTCTGCCTCTGTCTCTCTGCCTGTCTCTGTCTGTCGCTGTCTGTCTCTGTCTGTCTCTGTCTGTCTCCGACTGTCTCTGTCTTTCTATCTGTCTCTGTCTGTCTCTGCCTGTCTCTGCCTGTCTCTGCCTGTCTCTGTCTGTCTCTGTCTGTCTCTGTCTGTCTCCGTCTGTCTCTGTCTTTCTATCTGTCTCTGTCTGTCTCTGCCTGTCTCTGCCTGTCTCAGCCTGTCTCTGTCTGTCTCTGTCTGTCTGTGTCTGTCTCTGTCTGTCTCTGCCTGTCTCTGCCTGTCTCTGTCTCTCTCTGTCTGTCTCTGTCTGTCTCTGTCTGTCTCTGTCTTTCTATCTGTCTCTGCCTGTCCCTGCCTGTCTCTGTCTGTCTCTGTCAGTCTCTGGCTGTCTCTGTCTGTCTCTGTCTGCCTCGGTCTGTCTCTGTCAGTCTCTGCCTGTCTCTGTCTGTCTCTGTCTGTCTCTCTCTGTCTCTGTCTGTCTCTGTCTGCCTCTGTCTGCCTCTGTCTGTGTCTGTCTGTCTCTGTCTGTCTCTGTCTGCCTCTGTCTGCCTCTTTCTGTCTCTGTCTGTCTCTGTCTGCCTCTGTCTGTCTCTGTCTGTCTCTGTCTGTTTCTTTCTGTCTCCGCCTATCTCTGTCTATCTCTGTCTGTTTCTGTCTTTCTGTCTGTCTCTGTCTGTCTCTGTCTGTCTCTGTCTGTCTCTGTCTGTCTCTGTCTCTCTCTGTCTGTCTCTGCCTTTCTCTGTCTGTCCCTGCCTGTTTCTGGTTGTGTCTGACTGTCTCTTTCTGTCCATCTGTCTCTGCATGTCTCTGTGTGTTTATCTGTCTCTGTCTGTCTCTGTCTGTCTCTGTCTGTCTTTGTCTGTCTCTGCCTGCCTCTGTCTGTCTCTGTCTGTCTCTGTCTGTCTCTGCCTGTCTCTGTCTGTCTCTGTCTGTCTCTGTCTGTCTCTGTCTGTCTCTGTCTGTCTCTGTCTGTCTCTGTCTGTCTCTGTCTGTCTCTGTCTGTCTCTGTCTGCCTCTGTCTGCCTCTGTCTGTCTCTGTCTGTCTCTGCCTGTCTCTGTCTGTCTCTGTCTGTCTGTGTCTGTCTCTGTCTGTCTCTGTCTGTCTCTGCCTGTCTCTGTCTTTCTGTATGTCTCTGCCTGTCTCTGCCTGTCTCTGCCTGTCTCTGTCTGTCTCGGTCTGTCTCTGTCAGTCTCTGCCTGTCTCTGTCTGTCTCTGTCTGTCTCTGTCTGTCTCTGCCTGTCTCTGTCTGCCTCTGTCTGCCTCTGTCTGTCTCTGTCTCCCTCTGTCTGCCTCTGTCTGTGTCTGTCTGTCTCTGTCTGTCTCTGTCTGTCTCTGCCTGTCTCTGTCTTTGTGTATGTCTCTGCCTGTCTCTGCCTGTCTCTGCCTGTCTCTGTCTGTCTCGGTCTGTCTCTCTCAGTTTCTGAATGTCTCTGTCTGTCTCTGTCTGTCAATGTCTGTCTCTGCCTGTCTCTGTCTGCCTCTGTCTGCCTCTGTCTGTCTCTGTCTGTCTCTGTCTGTCTCTGTCTGCCTCTGTCTGCCTCTGTCTGTCTCTGTCTGTCTCTGTCTGTCCCTGTCTGTCACTGTCTGTCTCTGTCTGTCTCTGTCTGTCTCTGTCTGTCTCTGTCTGTCTCTGTCTGTCTCTGTCTGTCTCTGTCTGTCTCTGTCTGTCTCTGTCTGTCTCTGCCTTTCTCTGTCTGTCTCTGCCTGTTTCTGGTTGTGTCTGACTGTCTCTTTCTGTCCATCTGTCTCTGCATGTCTCTGTGTGTTTATCTGTCTCTGTCTGTCTCTGTCTGTCACTGTCTGTCTTTGTCTGTCTCTGTCTGTCTCTGTCTGTCTCTGTCTGTCTCTGTCTGCCTCTGTCTGTCTCTGTCTGTCTCTGTCTGTTTCTTTCTGTCTCCGCCTATCTCTGTCTATCTCTGTCTGTTTCTGTCTTTCTGTCTGTCTCTGTCTGTCTCTGTCTGTCTCTGTCTGTCTCTGTCTGTCTCTGCCTTTCTCTGCCTGTCTCTGCCTGTTTCTGGTTGTGTCTGACTGTCTCTTTCTGTCCATCTGTCTCTGCATGTCTCTGTGTGTTTATCTGTCTCTGTCTGTCTCTGTCTGTCTCTGTCTGTCTCTGCCTGTCTCCGTCTGTCTCTGTCTTTCTATCTGTCTCTGTCTGTCTCTCTCTGTCTCTGTCTGTCTCTGTCTGCCTCTGTCTGTGTCTGTCTGTCTCTGTCTGTCTCTGTCTGTCTCTGTCTGTCTCTGTCTGTCTCTGTCTGTCTCTGTCTGTATCTTCCTGTCTCTATCTGTCTCTGTCTGTTTCTGTCTTTCTGCCTGTCTCTGTCTGTCTCTGTCTGTCTCTGTCTGTCTCTGCCTGTCCCTGCCTGTCTCTGTCTGTTTCTGTCTGCCTCTGTCTGCCTCTGTCTCTCTGCCTGTCTCTGTCTGTCTCTGTCTGTCTCTGTCTGTCTCCGTCTGTCTCTGTCTTTCTATCTGTCTCTGTCTGTCTCTGCCTGTCTCTGCCTGTCTCTGCCTGTCTCTGTCTGTCTCTGTCTGTCTCTGTCTGTCTCTGTCTGTCTCCGTCTGTCTCTGTCTTTCTATCTGTCTCTGTCTGTCTCTGCCTGTCTCTGCCTGTCTCTGCCTGTCTCTGTCTGTCTCGGTCTGTCTCTCTCAGTTTCTGAATGTCTCTGTCTGTCTCTGTCTGTCTCTGTCTGTCTCTGCCTGTCTCTGTCTGCCTCTGTCTGCCTCTGTCTGTCTCTGTCTGTCTCTGTCTGTCTCTGTCTGTCTCTGTCTGCCTCTGTCTGTCTCTGTCTGTCTCTGTCTGTTTCTTTCTGTCTCCGCCTATCTCTGTCTATCTCTGTCTGTTTCTGTCTTTCTGTCTGTCTCTGTCTGTCTCTGTCTGTCTCTGCCTTTCTCTGTCTGTCTCTGCCTGTTTCTGGTTGTGTCTGACTGTCTCTTTCTGTCCATCTGTCTCTGCATGTCTCTGTCTGCCTCTGTCTGCCTCTGTCTGTCTCTGTCTGTCTCTGCCTGTCTCTGTCTGTCTCTGTCTGTCTGTGTCTGTCTCTGTCTGTCTATGTCTGTCTCTGCCTGTCTCTGTCTTTCTGTATGTCTCTGCCTGTCTCTGTCTGTCTCGGTCTGTCTCTGTCAGTCTCTGCCTGTCTCTGTCTGTCTCTGTCTGTCTCTGTCTGTCTCTGCCTGTCTCTGTCTGCCTCTGTCTGCCTCTGTCGGTCTCTGTCTGTCTCTGTCTGTCTCTGTCTGTCTCTGTCTGCCTCTGTCTGTCTCTGTCTGTCTCTGTCTGTTTCTTTCTGTCTCTGTCTATCTCTGTCTGTTTCTGTCTTTCTGTCTGTCTCTGTCTGTCTCTGTCTGTCTCTGTCTGTCTCTGTCTGTCTCTGTCTGTCTCTGTCTGTCTCTGTCTGTCTCTGCCTTTCTCTGTCTGTCTCTGCCTGTTTCTGGTTGTGTCTGACTGTCTCTTTCTGTCCATCTGTCTCTGCATGTCTCTGTGTGTTTATCTGTCTCTGTCTGTCTCTGTCTGTCTCTGTCTGTCTTTGTCTGCCTCTGTCTCTCTGCCTGTCTCTGTCTGTCTCTGTCTGTCTCTGTCTGTCTCTGTCTGTCTCCGTCTGTCTCTGTCTTTCTATCTGTCTCTGTCTGTCTATGTCTGTCTCTGCCTGTCTCTGTCTTTCTGTATGTCTCTGCCTGTCTCTGCCTGTCTCTGCCTGTCTCTGTCTGTCTCGGTCTGTCTCTGTCAGTCTCTGCCTGTCTCTGCCTGTCTCTGTCTGTCTCTGTCTGTCTCTGCCTGTCTCTGTCTGCCTCTGTCTGCCTCTGTCTGTCTCTGTCTGTCTCTGTCTGTCTCTGTCTGTCTCTGTCTGCCTCTGTCTGTCTCTGTCTGTCTCTGTCTGTTTCTTTCTGTCTCTGTCTATCTCTGTCTGTTTCTGTCTTTCTGTCTGTCTCTGTCTGTCTCTGTCTGTCTCTGTCTGTCTCTGTCTGTCTCTGTCTGTCTCTGTCTGTCTCTGTCTGTCTCTGTCTGTCTCTGCCTTTCTCTGTCTGTCTCTGCCTGTTTCTGGTTGTGTCTGACTGTCTCTTTCTGTCCATCTGTCTCTGCATGTCTCTGTGTGTTTATCTGTCTCTGTCTGTCTCTGTCTGTCTCTGTCTGTCTTTGTCTGTCTCTGTCTGTCTCTGTCTGTCTCTGTCTGTCTCTGTCTGCCTCTGTCTGTCTCTGTCTGTCTCTGTCTGTTTCTTTCTGTCTCCGCCTATCTCTGTCTATCTCTGTCTGTTTCTGTCTTTCTGTCTGTCTCTGTCTGTCTCTGTCTGTCTCTGTCTGTTTCTTTCTGTCTCTGTCTATCTCTGTCTGTTTCTGTCTTTCTGTCTGTCTCTGTCTGTCTCTGTCTGTCTCTGTCTGTCTCTGTCTGTCTCTGTCTGTCTCTGTCTGTCTCCGTCTGTCTCTGTCTTTCTATCTGTCTCTGTCTGTCTATGTCTGTCTCTGCCTGTCTCTGTCTTTCTGTATGTCTCTGCCTGTCTCTGCCTGTCTCTGCCTGTCTCTGTCTGTCTCGGTCTGTCTCTGTCAGACTCTGCCTGTCTCTGCCTGTCTCTGTCTGTCTCTGTCTGTCTCTGCCTGTCTCTGTCTGCCTCTGTCTGCCTCTGTCTGTCTCTGTCTGTCTCTGTCTGTCTCTGTCTGTCTCTGTCTGCCTCTGTCTGTCTCTGTCTGTCTCTGTCTGTTTCTTTCTGTCTCTGTCTATCTCTGTCTGTTTCTGTCTTTCTGTCTGTCTCTGTCTGTCTCTGTCTGTCTCTGTCTGTCTCTGTCTGTCTCTGTCTGTCTCTGCCTTTCTCTGCCTGTCTCTGCCTGTTTCTGGTTGTGTCTGACTGTCTCTTTCTGTCCATCTGTCTCTGCATGTCTCTGTGTGTTTATCTGTCTCTGTCTGTCTCTGTCTGTCTCTGTCTGTCTCTGTCTGTCTCTGTCTGTCTCTGTCTGTCTCTGTCTGTCTCTGTCTGTCTCTGTCTGCCTCTGTCTGCCTCTGTCTGTCTCTGTCTGTCTCTGCCTGTCTCTGTCTGTCTCTGTCTGTCTGTGTCTGTCTCTGTCTGTCTCTGTCTGTCTCTGCCTGTCTCTGTCTTTCTGTATGTCTCTGCCTGTCTCTGCCTGTCTCTGCCTGTCTCTGTCTGTCTCGGTCTGTCTCTGTCAGTCTCTGCCTGTCTCTGTCTGTCTCTGTCTGTCTCTGTCTGTCTCTGCCTGTCTCTGTCTGCCTCTGTCTGCCTCTGTCTGCCTCTGTCTGTCTCTGTCTCCCTCTGTCTGCCTCTGTCTGTGTCTGTCTGTCTCTGTCTGTCTCTGTCTGTCTCTGCCTGTCTCTGTCTTTGTGTATGTCTCTGCCTGTCTCTGCCTGTCTCTGCCTGTCTCTGTCTGTCTCGGTCTGTCTCTCTCAGTTTCTGAATGTCTCTGTCTGTCTCTGTCTGTCTCTGTCTGTCTCTGTCTGTCCCTGTCTGTCTCTGTCTGCCTCTGTCTGTCTCTGTCTGTCTCTGTCTGTTTCTGTCTGTCTCTGTCTGTCTCTGTCTGTCTCTGTCTGTCTCTGTCTGTCTCTGTCTGTCTCTGTCTGTCTCTGTCTGTCTCTGCCTTTCTCTGTCTGTCTCTGCCTGTTTCTGGTTGTGTCTGACTGTCTCTTTCTGTCCATCTGTCTCTGCATGTCTCTGTGTGTTTATCTGTCTCTGTCTGTCTCTGTCTGTCTCTGTCTGTCTTTGTCTGCCTCTGTCTCTCTGCCTGTCTCTGTCTGTCTCTGTCTGTCTCTGTCTGTCTCTGTCTGTCTCCGTCTGTCTCTGTCTTTCTATCTGTCTCTGTCTGTCTATGTCTGTCTCTGCCTGTCTCTGTCTTTCTGTATGTCTCTGCCTGTCTCTGCCTGTCTCTGCCTGTCTCTGTCTGTCTCGGTCTGTCTCTGTCAGTCTCTGCCTGTCTCTGCCTGTCTCTGTCTGTCTCTGTCTGTCTCTGCCTGTCTCTGTCTGCCTCTGTCTGCCTCTGTCTGTCTCTGTCTGTCTCTGTCTGTCTCTGTCTGTCTCTGTCTGCCTCTGTCTGTCTCTGTCTGTCTCTGTCTGTTTCTTTCTGTCTCTGTCTATCTCTGTCTGTTTCTGTCTTTCTGTCTGTCTCTGTCTGTCTCTGTCTGTCTCTGTCTGTCTCTGTCTGTCTCTGTCTGTCTCTGTCTGTCTCTGTCTGTCTCTGCCTTTCTCTGTCTGTCTCTGCCTGTTTCTGGTTGTGTCTGACTGTCTCTTTCTGTCCATCTGTCTCTGCATGTCTCTGTGTGTTTATCTGTCTCTGTCTGTCTCTGTCTGTCTCTGTCTGTCTTTGTCTGTCTCTGTCTGTCTCTGTCTGTCTCTGTCTGTCTCTGTCTGCCTCTGTCTGTCTCTGTCTGTCTCTGTCTGTTTCTTTCTGTCTCCGCCTATCTCTGTCTATCTCTGTCTGTTTCTGTCTTTCTGTCTGTCTCTGTCTGTCTCTGTCTGTCTCTGTCTGTCTCTGTCTGTTTCTTTCTGTCTCTGTCTATCTCTGTCTGTTTCTGTCTTTCTGTCTGTCTCTGTCTGTCTCTGTCTGTCTCTGTCTGTCTCTGTCTGTCTCCGTCTGTCTCTGTCTTTCTATCTGTCTCTGTCTGTCTATGTCTGTCTCTGCCTGTCTCTGTCTTTCTGTATGTCTCTGCCTGTCTCTGCCTGTCTCTGCCTGTCTCTGTCTGTCTCGGTCTGTCTCTGTCAGTCTCTGCCTGTCTCTGCCTGTCTCTGTCTGTCTCTGTCTGTCTCTGCCTGTCTCTGTCTGCCTCTGTCTGCCTCTGTCTGTCTCTGTCTGTCTCTGTCTGTCTCTGTCTGTCTCTGTCTGCCTCTGTCTGTCTCTGTCTGTCTCTGTCTGTTTCTTTCTGTCTCTGTCTATCTCTGTCTGTTTCTGTCTTTCTGTCTGTCTCTGTCTGTCTCTGTCTGTCTCTGTCTGTCTCTGTCTGTCTCTGTCTGTCTCTGCCTTTCTCTGCCTGTCTCTGCCTGTTTCTGGTTGTGTCTGACTGTCTCTTTCTGTCCATCTGTCTCTGCATGTCTCTGTGTGTTTATCTGTCTCTGTCTGTCTCTGTCTGTCTCTGTCTGTCTCTGTCTGTCTCTGTCTGTCTCTGTCTGTCTCTGTCTGTCTCTGTCTGTCTCTGTCTGTCTCTGTCTGCCTCTGTCTGCCTCTGTCTGTCTCTGTCTGTCTCTGCCTGTCTCTGTCTGTCTCTGTCTGTCTGTGTCTGTCTCTGTCTGTCTCTGTCTGTCTCTGCCTGTCTCTGTCTTTCTGTATGTCTCTGCCTGTCTCTGCCTGTCTCTGCCTGTCTCTGTCTGTCTCGGTCTGTCTCTGTCAGTCTCTGCCTGTCTCTGTCTGTCTCTGTCTGTCTCTGTCTGTCTCTGCCTGTCTCTGTCTGCCTCTGTCTGCCTCTGTCTGTCTCTGTCTCCCTCTGTCTGCCTCTGTCTGTGTCTGTCTGTCTCTGTCTGTCTCTGCCTGTCTCTGCCTGTCTCTGTCTTTGTGTATGTCTCTGCCTGTCTCTGCCTGTCTCTGCCTGTCTCTGTCTGTCTCGGTCTGTCTCTCTCAGTTTCTGAATGTCTCTGTCTGTCTCTGTCTGTCAATGTCTGTCTCTGCCTGTCTCTGTCTGCCACTGTCTGCCTCTGTCTGTCTCTGTCTGTCTCTGTCTGTCTCTGTCTGCCTCTGTCTGCCTCTGTCTGTCTCTGTCTGTCTCTGTCTGTCCCTGTCTGTCTCTGTCTGCCTCTGTCTGTCTCTGTCTGTCTCTGTCTGTTTCTTTCTGTCTCTGTCTATCTCTGTCTGTTTCTGTCTTTCTGTCTGTCTCTGTCTGTCTCTGTCTGTCTCTGTCTGTCTCTGTCTGTCTCTGTCTGTCTCTGTCTGTCTCTGTCTGTCTCTGTCTGTCTCTGTCTGTCTCTGCCTTTCTCTGTCTGTCTCTGCCTGTTTCTGGTTGTGTCTGACTGTCTCTTTCTGTCCATCTGTCTCTGCATGTCTCTGTGTGTTTATCTGTCTCTGTCTGTCTCTGTCTGTCACTGTCTGTCTTTGTCTGTCTCTGTCTGTCTCTGTCTGTCTCTGTCTGTCTCTGTCTGCCTCTGTCTGTCTCTGTCTGTCTCTGTCTGTTTCTTTCTGTCTCCGCCTATCTCTGTCTATCTCTGTCTGTTTCTGTCTTTCTGTCTGTCTCTGTCTGTCTCTGTCTGTCTCTGTCTGTCTCTGTCTGTCTCTGCCTTTCTCTGCCTGTCTCTGCCTGTTTCTGGTTGTGTCTGACTGTCTCTTTCTGTCCATCTGTCTCTGCATGTCTCTGTGTGTTTATCTGTCTCTGTCTGTCTCTGTCTGTCTCTGTCTGTCTCTGTCTGTCTCCGTCTGTCTCTGTCTTTCTATGTGTCTCTGTCTGTCTCTCTCTGTCTCTGTCTGTCTCTGTCTGCCTCTGTCTGCCTCTGTCTGTGTCTGTCTGTCTCTGTCTGTCTCTGTCTGTCTCTGTCTGTCTCTGTCTGTCTCTGTCTGTCTCTGTCTGTATCTTCCTGTCTCTATCTGTCTCTGTCTGTTTCTGTCTTTCTGCCTGTCTCTGTCTGTCTCTGTCTGTCTCTGTCTGTCTCTGCCTGTCCCTGCCTGTCTCTGTCTGTTTCTGTCTGCCTCTGTCTGCCTCTGTCTCTCTGCCTGTCTCTGTCTGTCTCTGTCTGTCTCTGTCTGTCTCCGTCTGTCTCTGTCTTTCTATCTGTCTCTGTCTGTCTCTGCCTGTCTCTGCCTGTCTCTGCCTGTCTCTGTCTGTCTCTGTCTGTCTCTGTCTGTCTCTGTCTGTCTCCGTCTGTCTCTGTCTTTCTATCTGTCTCTGTCTGTCTCTGCCTGTCTCTGCCTGTCTCTGCCTGTCTCTGTCTGTCTCGGTCTGTCTCTCTCAGTTTCTGAATGTCTCTGTCTGTCTCTGTCTGTCTCTGTCTGTCTCTGCCTGTCTCTGTCTGCCTCTGTCTGCCTCTGTCTGTCTCTGTCTGTCTCTGTCTGTCTCTGTCTGTCTCTGTCTGCCTCTGTCTGTCTCTGTCTGTCTCTGTCTGTTTCTTTCTGTCTCCGCCTATCTCTGTCTATCTCTGTCTGTTTCTGTCTTTCTGTCTGTCTCTGTCTGTCTCTGTCTGTCTCTGTCTGTCTCTGTCTGTCTCTGCCTTTCTCTGTCTGTCTCTGCCTGTTTCTGGTTGTGTCTGACTGTCTCTTTCTGTCCATCTGTCTCTGCATGTCTCTGTCTGCCTCTGTCTGCCTCTGTCTGTCTCTGTCTGTCTCTGCCTGTCTCTGTCTGTCTCTGTCTGTCTGTGTCTGTCTCTGTCTGTCTATGTCTGTCTCTGCCTGTCTCTGTCTTTCTGTATGTCTCTGCCTGTCTCTGTCTGTCTCGGTCTGTCTCTGTCAGTCTCTGCCTGTCTCTGTCTGTCTCTGTCTGTCTCTGTCTGTCTCTGCCTGTCTCTGTCTGCCTCTGTCTGCCTCTGTCGGTCTCTGTCTGTCTCTGTCTGTCTCTGTCTGTCTCTGTCTGCCTCTGTCTGTCTCTGTCTGTCTCTGTCTGTTTCTTTCTGTCTCTGTCTATCTCTGTCTGTTTCTGTCTTTCTGTCTGTCTCTGTCTGTCTCTGTCTGTCTCTGTCTGTCTCTGTCTGTCTCTGTCTGTCTCTGTCTGTCTCTGTCTGTCTCTGCCTTTCTCTGTCTGTCTCTGCCTGTTTCTGGTTGTGTCTGACTGTCTCTTTCTGTCCATCTGTCTCTGCATGTCTCTGTGTGTTTATCTGTCTCTGTCTGTCTCTGTCTGTCTCTGTCTGTCTTTGTCTGCCTCTGTCTCTCTGCCTGTCTCTGTCTGTCTCTGTCTGTCTCTGTCTGTCTCTGTCTGTCTCCGTCTGTCTCTGTCTTTCTATCTGTCTCTGTCTGTCTATGTCTGTCTCTGCCTGTCTCTGTCTTTCTGTATGTCTCTGCCTGTCTCTGCCTGTCTCTGCCTGTCTCTGTCTGTCTCGGTCTGTCTCTGTCAGTCTCTGCCTCTCTCTACCTGTCTCTGTCTGTCTCTGTCTGTCTCTGCCTGTCTCTGTCTGCCTCTGTCTGCCTCTGTCTGTCTCTGTCTGTCTCTGTCTGTCTCTGTCTGTCTCTGTCTGCCTCTGTCTGTCTCTGTCTGTCTCTGTCTGTTTCTTTCTGTCTCTGTCTATCTCTGTCTGTTTCTGTCTTTCTGTCTGTCTCTGTCTGTCTCTGTCTGTCTCTGTCTGTCTCTGTCTGTCTCTGTCTGTCTCTGTCTGTCTCTGTCTGTCTCTGTCTGTCTCTGCCTTTCTCTGTCTGTCTCTGCCTGTTTCTGGTTGTGTCTGACTGTCTCTTTCTGTCCATCTGTCTCTGCATGTCTCTGTGTGTTTATCTGTCTCTGTCTGTCTCTGTCTGTCTCTGTCTGTCTTTGTCTGTCTCTGTCTGTCTCTGTCTGTCTCTGTCTGTCTCTGTCTGCCTCTGTCTGTCTCTGTCTGTCTCTGTCTGTTTCTTTCTGTCTCCGCCTATCTCTGTCTATCTCTGTCTGTTTCTGTCTTTCTGTCTGTCTCTGTCTGTCTCTGTCTGTCTCTGTCTGTCTCTGTCTGTTTCTTTCTGTCTCTGTCTATCTCTGTCTGTTTCTGTCTTTCTGTCTGTCTCTGTCTGTCTCTGTCTGTCTCTGTCTGTCTCTGTCTGTCTCCGTCTGTCTCTGTCTTTCTATCTGTCTCTGTCTGTCTATGTCTGTCTCTGCCTGTCTCTGTCTTTCTGTATGTCTCTGCCTGTCTCTGCCTGTCTCTGCCTGTCTCTGTCTGTCTCGGTCTGTCTCTGTCAGTCTCTGCCTGTCTCTGCCTGTCTCTGTCTGTCTCTGTCTGTCTCTGCCTGTCTCTGTCTGCCTCTGTCTGCCTCTGTCTGTCTCTGTCTGTCTCTGTCTGTCTCTGTCTGTCTCTGTCTGCCCTTGTCTGTCTCTGTCTGTCTCTGTCTGTTTCTTTCTGTCTCTGTCTATCTCTGTCTGTTTCTGTCTTTCTGTCTGTCTCTGTCTGTCTCTGTCTGTCTCTGTCTGTCTCTGTCTGTCTCTGTCTGTCTCTGTCTGTCTCTGCCTTTCTCTGCCTGTCTCTGCCTGTTTCTGGTTGTGTCTGACTGTCTCTTTCTGTCCATCTGTCTCTGCATGTCTCTGTCTGCCTCTGTCTGCCTCTGTCTGTGTCTGTCTGTCTCTGTCTGTCTCTGTCTGTCTCTGTCTGTCTCTGTCTGTATCTTTCTGTCTCTGTCTGTTTCTGTCTATCTGCTGTCTCTGTCTGTCTCTGTCTGTCTCTGTCTGTCCCTGTCTGTCTCTGTCTGTCTCTGTCTGTCTCTGTCTGTCTCTGTCTGTCTCCGTCTGTCTCTGCCTGTCCCTGCCTGTCTCTGTCTGTTTCTGTCTGTCTCTGCCTGTCTCTGTCTGCGTCTGTCTGTCTCTGTCTGTCTCTGTCTGTTTCTGTCTGTCTCTGTCTGTCTCTGGCTGTCTCTGTCTGTCTCTGTCTGTCTCTGTCTGTCTCTGTCTGCCTCTGTCTCTGTCTGTTTCTTTCTGTCTCTGTCTATCTCTGTCTATCTCTGTCTGTTTCTGGCTTTCTGTCTGTCTCTGTCTGTCTCTGTCTGTCTCTGTCTGTCTCCGTCTGTCTCTGTCTTTCTATCTCTCTCTGTCTGTCTCTGCCTGTCTCTGCCTGTCTCTGCCTGTCTCTGTCTGTCTCTGACTGTCTCTGTCTGTCTCTGTCTGTCTCCGTCTGTCTCTGTCTTTCTATCTGTCTCTGTCTGTCTCTGCCTGTCTCTGCCTGTCTCTGCCTGTCTCTGTCTGTCTCGGTCTGTCTCTCTCAGTTTCTGGATGTCTCTGTCTGTCTCTGTCTGTCTCAGCCTGTCTCTGTCTGCCTCTGTCTGCCTCTGTCTGTCTCTGTCTGTCTCTGTCTGTCTCTGTCTGTCTCTGTCTGCCTCTGTCTGTCCCTGTCTGTCTCTGTCTGTTTCTTTCTGTCTCCGCCTATCTCTGTCTATCTCTGTCTGTTTCTGTCTTTCTGTCTGTCTCTGTCTGTCTCTGTCTGTCTCTGTCTGTCTCTGTCTGTCTCTGTCTGTCTCTGTCTGTCTCTGCCTTTCTCTGTCTGTCTCTGCCTGTTTCTGGTTGTGTCTGACTGTCTCTTTCTGTCCATCTGTCTCTGCATGTCTCTGTCTGCCTCTGTCTGCCTCTGTCTGTCACTGTCTGTCTCTGCCTGTCTCTGTCTGTCTCTGTCTGTCTGTGTCTGTCTCTGTCTCTCTATGTCTGTCTCTGCCTGTCTCTGTCTTTCTGTATGTCTCTGCCTGTCTCTGCCTGTCTCTGCCTGTCTCTGTCTGTCTCGGTCTGTCTCTGTCAGTCTCTGCCTGTCTCTGTCTGTCTCTGTCTGTCTCTGTCTGTCTCTGCCTGTCTCTGTCTGCCTCTGTCTGCCTCTGTCTGTCTCTGTCTGTCTCTGTCTGTCTCTGTCTGTCTCTGTCTGCCTCTGTCTGTCTCTGTCTGTCTCTGTCTGTTTCTTTCTGTCTCTGTCTATCTCTGTCTGTTTCTGTCTTTCTGTCTGTCTCTGTCTGTCTCTGTCTGTCTCTGTCTGTCTCTGTCTGTCTCTGTCTGTCTCTGTCTGTCTCTGCCTTTCTCTGTCTGTCTCTGCCTGTTTCTGGCTGTGTCTGACTGTCTCTTTCTGTCCATCTGTCTCTGCATGTCTCTGTGTATTTATCTGTCTCTGTCTGTCTCTGTCTGTCTCTGTCTGTCTTTGTCTGCCTCTGTCTCTCTGCCTGTCTCTGTCTGTCTCTGTCTGTCCCTGTCTGTCTCTGTCTGTCTCCGTCTGTCTCTGTCTTTCTATCTGTCTCTGTCTGTCTATGTCTGTCTATGCATGTCTCTGTCTTTCTGTATGTCTCTGTCTGTCTCTGCCTGTCTCTGTCTTTCTGTATGTCTCTGCCTGTCTCTGCCTGTCTCTGCCTGTCTCTGTCTGTCTCGGTCTATCTCTGTCAGTCTCTGCCTGTCTCTGTCTGTCTCTGTCTGTCTCTGTCTGTCTCTGCCTGTCTCTGTCTGCCTCTGTCTGCCTCTGTCTGTCTCTGTCTGTCTCTGTCTGTCTCTGTCTGTCTCTGTCTGCCTCTGTCTGTCTCTGTCTGTCTCTGTCTGTTTCTTTCTGTCTCTGTCTATCTCTGTCTGTTTCTGTCTTTCTGTCTGTCTCTGTCTGTCTCTGTCTGTCTCTGTCTGTCTCTGTCTGTCTCTGTCTGTCTCTGTCTGTCTCTGTCTGTCTCTGTCTGTCTCTGCCTTTCTCTGTCTGTCTCTGCCTGTTTCTGGTTGTGTCTGACTGTCTCTTTCTGTCCATCTGTCTCTGCATGTCTCTGTGTGTTTATCTGTCTCCGTCTGTCTCCGTCTGTCTCTGTCTTTCTATCTGTCTCTGTCTGTCTCTGCCTGTCTCTGCCTGTCTCTGCCTGTCTCTGTCTGTCTCTGTCTGTCTCTGTCTGTCTCTGTCTGTCTCTGTCTGTCTCTGTCTGTCTCTGTCTGTCTCTGTCTGTCTCTGTCTGTCTCTGCCTTTCTCTGTCTGTCTCTGCCTGTTTCTGGTTGTGTCTGACTGTCTCTTTCTGTCCATCTGTCTCTGCATGTCTCTGTGTGTTTATCTGTCTCTGTCTGTCTCTGTCTGTCTCTGTCTGTCTTTGTCTGTCTTTGTCTGCCTCTGTCTCTCTGCCTGTCTCTGTCTGTCTCTGTCTGTCTCTGTCTGTCTCTGTCTGTCTCTGCCTGTCTCTTGTCTGTCTCTGTCTGTCTGTGTCTGTCTCTGTCTGTCTCTGTCTGTCTCTGCCTGTCTCTGTCTTTCTGTATGTCTCTGCCTGTCTCTGCCTGTCTCTGCCTGTCTCTGTCTGTCTCGGTCTGTCTCTGTCAGTTTCTGCCTGTCTCTGTCTGTCTCTGTCTGTCGCTGTCTGTCTCTGCCTGTCTCTGTCTGCCTCTGTCTGCCTCTGTCTGTCTCTGTCTGTCTCTGTCTGTCTCTGTCTGTCTCTGTCTGCCTCTGTCTGTCTCTGTCTGTCTCTGTCTGTTTCTTTCTGTCTCTGTCTGTCTGTGTCTGTCTCTGTCTGTCTCTGTCTCCCTCTGTCTGCCTCTGTCTGTGTCTGTCTGTCTCTGTCTGTCTCTGTCTGTCTCTGCCTGTCTCTGTCTTTCTGTATGTCTCTGCCTGTCTCTGCCTGTCTCTGCCTGTCTCTGTCTGTCTCGGTCTGTCTCTGTCAGTCTCTGCCTGTCTCTGTCTGTCTCTGTCTGTCTCTGTCTGTCTCTGCCTGTCTCTGTCTGCCTCTGTCTGCCTCTGTCTGTCTCTGTCTCCCTCTGTCTGCCTCTGTCTGTGTCTGTCTGTCTCTGTCTGTCTCTGTCTGTCTCTGCCTGTCTCTGTCTTTGTGTATGTCTCTGCCTGTCTCTGCCTGTCTCTGCCTGTCTCTGTCTGTCTCGGTCTGTCTCTCTCAGTTTCTGAATGTCTCTGTCTGTCTCTGTCTGTCAATGTCTGTCTCTGCCTGTCTCTGTCTGCCTCTGTCTGCCTCTGTCTGTCTCTGTCTGTCTCTGTCTGTCTCTGTCTGCCTCTGTCTGCCTCTGTCTGTCTCTGTCTGTCTCTGTCTGTCCCTGTCTGTCTCTGTCTGCCTCTGTCTGTCTCTGTCTGTCTCTGTCTGTTTCTTTCTGTCTCTGTCTATCTCTGTCTGTTTCTGTCTTTCTGTCTGTCTCTGTCTGTCTCTGTCTGTCTCTGTCTGTCTCTGTCTGTCTCTGTCTGTCTCTGTCTGTCTCTGTCTGTCTCTGTCTGTCTCTGTCTGTCTCTGCCTTTCTCTGTCTGTCTCTGCCTGTTTCTGGTTGTGTCTGACTGTCTCTTTCTGTCCATCTGTCTCTGCATGTCTCTGTGTGTTTATCTGTCTCTGTCTGTCTCTGTCTGTCACTGTCTGTCTTTGTCTGTCTCTGTCTGTCTCTGTCTGTCTCTGTCTGTCTCTGTCTGCCTCTGTCTGTCTCTGTCTGTCTCTGTCTGTTTCTTTCTGTCTCCGCCTATCTCTGTCTATCTCTGTCTGTTTCTGTCTTTCTGTCTGTCTCTGTCTGTCTCTGTCTGTCTCTGTCTGTCTCTGTCTGTCTCTGCCTTTCTCTGCCTGTCTCTGCCTGTTTCTGGTTGTGTCTGACTGTCTCTTTCTGTCCATCTGTCTCTGCATGTCTCTGTGTGTTTATCTGTCTCTGTCTGTCTCTGTCTGTCTCTGTCTGTCTCTGTCTGTCTCCGTCTGTCTCTGTCTTTCTATCTGTCTCTGTCTGTCTCTCTCTGTCTCTGTCTGTCTCTGTCTGCCTCTGTCTGCCTCTGTCTGTGTCTGTCTGTCTCTGTCTGTCTCTGTCTGTCTCTGTCTGTCTCTGTCTGTCTCTGTCTGTCTCTGTCTGTATCTTCCTGTCTCTATCTGTCTCTGTCTGTTTCTGTCTTTCTGCCTGTCTCTGTCTGTCTCTGTCTGTCTCTGTCTGTCTCTGCCTGTCCCTGCCTGTCTCTGTCTGTTTCTGTCTGCCTCTGTCTGCCTCTGTCTCTCTGCCTGTCTCTGTCTGTCTCTGTCTGTCTCTGTCTGTCTCCGTCTGTCTCTGTCTTTCTATCTGTCTCTGTCTGTCTCTGCCTGTCTCTGCCTGTCTCTGCCTGTCTCTGTCTGTCTCTGTCTGTCTCTGTCTGTCTCTGTCTGTCTCCGTCTGTCTCTGTCTGTCTCTGCCTGTCTCTGCCTGTCTCTGCCTGTCTCTGTCTGTCTCGGTCTGTCTCTCTCAGTTTCTGAATGTCTCTGTCTGTCTCTGTCTGTCTCTGTCTGTCTCTGCCTGTCTCTGTCTGCCTCTGTCTGCCTCTGTCTGTCTCTGTCTGTCTCTGTCTGTCTCTGTCTGTCTCTGTCTGCCTCTGTCTGTCTCTGTCTGTCTCTGTCTGTTTCTTTCTGTCTCCGCCTATCTCTGTCAATCTCTGTCTGTTTCTGTCTTTCTGTCTGTCTCTGTCTGTCTCTGTCTGTCTCTGTCTGTCTCTGTCTGTCTCTGCCTTTCTCTGTCTGTCTCTGCCTGTTTCTGGTTGTGTCTGACTGTCTCTTTCTGTCCATCTGTCTCTGCATGTCTCTGTCTGCCTCTGTCTGCCTCTGTCTGTCTCTGTCTGTCTCTGCCTGTCTCTGTCTGTCTCTGTCTGTCTGTGTCTGTCTCTGTCTGTCTATGTCTGTCTCTGCCTGTCTCTGTCTTTCTGTATGTCTCTGCCTGTCTCTGTCTGTCTCGGTCTGTCTCTGTCAGTCTCTGCCTGCCTCTGTCTGTCTCTGTCTGTCTCTGTCTGTTTCTTTCTGTCTCTGTCTATCTCTGTCTGTTTCTGTCTTTCTGTCTGTCTCTGTCTGTCTCTGTCTGTCTCTGTCTGTCTCTGTCTGTCTCTGCCTTTCTCTGTCTGTCTCTGCCTGTTTCTGGTTGTGTCTGACTGTCTCTTTCTGTCCATCTGTCTCTGCATGTCTCTGTGTGTTTATCTGTCTCTGTCTGTCTCTGTCTGTCTCTGTCTGTCTTTGTCTGCCTCTGTCTCTCTGCCTGTCTCTGTCTGTCTCTGTCTGTCTCTGTCTGTCTCTGTCTGTCTCCGTCTGTCTCTGTCTTTCTATCTGTCTCTGTCTGTCTATGTCTGTCTCTGCCTGTCTCTGTCTTTCTGTATGTCTCTGCCTGTCTCTGCCTGTCTCTGCCTGTCTCTGTCTGTCTCGGTCTGTCTCTGTCAGTCTCTGCCTGTCTCTGCCTGTCTCTGTCTGTCTCTGTCTGTCTCTGCCTGTCTCTGTCTGCCTCTGTCTGCCTCTGTCTGTCTCTGTCTGTCTCTGTCTGTCTCTGTCTGTCTCTGTCTGCCTCTGTCTGTCTCTGTCTGTCTCTGTCTGTTTCTTTCTGTCTCTGTCTATCTCTGTCTGTTTCTGTCTTTCTGTCTGTCTCTGTCTGTCTCTGTCTGTCTCTGTCTGTCTCTGTCTGTCTCTGTCTGTCTCTGTCTGTCTCTGTCTGTCTCTGTCTGTCTCTGTCTGTCTCTGCCTTTCTCTGTCTGTCTCTGCCTGTTTCTGGTTGTGTCTGACTGTCTCTTTCTGTCCATCTGTCTCTGCATGTCTCTGTGTGTTTATCTGTCTCTGTCTGTCTCTGTCTGTCTCTGTCTGTCTTTGTCTGTCTCTGTCTGTCTCTGTCTGTCTCTGTCTGTCTCTGTCTGCCTCTGTCTGTCTCTGTCTGTCTCTGTCTGTTTCTTTCTGTCTCCGCCTATCTCTGTCTATCTCTGTCTGTTTCTGTCTTTCTGTCTGTCTCTGTCTGTCTCTGTCTGTCTCTGTCTGTCTCTGTCTGTTTCTTTCTGTCTCTGTCTATCTCTGTCTGTTTCTGTCTTTCTGTCTGTCTCTGTCTGTCTCTGTCTGTCTCTGTCTGTCTCTGTCTGTCTCCGTCTGTCTCTGTCTTTCTATCTGTCTCTGTCTGTCTATGTCTGTCTCTGCCTGTCTCTGTCTTTCTGTATGTCTCTGCCTGTCTCTGCCTGTCTCTGCCTGTCTCTGTCTGTCTCGGTCTGTCTCTGTCAGTCTCTGCCTGTCTCTGCCTGTCTCTGTCTGTCTCTGTCTGTCTCTGCCTGTCTCTGTCTGCCTCTGTCTGCCTCTGTCTGTCTCTGTCTGTCTCTGTCTGTCTCTGTCTGTCTCTGTCTGCCCTTGTCTGTCTCTGTCTGTCTCTGTCTGTTTCTTTCTGTCTCTGTCTATCTCTGTCTGTTTCTGTCTTTCTGTCTGTCTCTGTCTGTCTCTGTCTGTCTCTGTCTGTCTCTGTCTGTCTCTGTCTGTCTCTGTCTGTCTCTGCCTTTCTCTGCCTGTCTCTGCCTGTTTCTGGTTGTGTCTGACTGTCTCTTTCTGTCCATCTGTCTCTGCATGTCTCTGTGTGTTTATCTGTCTCTGTCTGTCTCTGTCTGTCTCTGTCTGTCTCCGTCTGTCTCTGTCTTTCTATCTGTCTCTGTCTGTCTCTCTCTGTCTCTGTCTGTCTCTGTCTGCCTCTGTCTGCCTCTGTCTGTGTCTGTCTGTCTCTGTCTGTCTCTGTCTGTCTCTGTCTGTCTCTGTCTGTATCTTTCTGTCTCTGTCTGTTTCTGTCTATCTGCTGTCTCTGTCTGTCTCTGTCTGTCTCTGTCTGTCCCTGTCTGTCTCTGTCTGTCTCTGTCTGTCTCTGTCTGTCTCTGTCTGTCTCCGTCTGTCTCTGCCTGTCCCTGCCTGTCTCTGTCTGTTTCTGTCTGTCTCTGCCTGTCTCTGTCTGCGTCTGTCTGTCTCTGTCTGTCTCTGTCTGTTTCTGTCTGTCTCTGTCTGTCTCTGGCTGTCTCTGTCTGTCTCTGTCTGTCTCTGTCTGTCTCTGTCTGCCTCTGTCTCTGTCTGTTTCTTTCTGTCTCTGTCTATCTCTGTCTATCTCTGTCTGTTTCTGGCTTTCTGTCTGTCTCTGTCTGTCTCTGTCTGTCTCTGTCTGTCTCCGTCTGTCTCTGTCTTTCTATCTGTCTCTGTCTGTCTCTGCCTGTCTCTGCCTGTCTCTGCCTGTCTCTGTCTGTCTCTGACTGTCTCTGTCTGTCTCTGTCTGTCTCCGTCTGTCTCTGTCTTTCTATCTGTCTCTGTCTGTCTCTGCCTGTCTCTGCCTGTCTCTGCCTGTCTCTGTCTGTCTCGGTCTGTCTCTCTCAGTTTCTGGATGTCTCTGTCTGTCTCTGTCTGTCTCTGCCTGTCTCTGTCTGCCTCTGTCTGCCTCTGTCTGTCTCTGTCTGTCTCTGTCTGTCTCTGTCTGTCTCTGTCTGCCTCTGTCTGTCTCTGTCTGTCTCTGTCTGTTTCTTTCTGTCTCCGCCTATCTCTGTCTATCTCTGTCTGTTTCTGTCTTTCTGTCTGTCTCTGTCTGTCTCTGTCTGTCTCTGTCTGTCTCTGTCTGTCTCTGTCTGTCTCTGTCTGTCTCTGCCTTTCTCTGTCTGTCTCTGCCTGTTTCTGGTTGTGTCTGACTGTCTCTTTCTGTCCATCTGTCTCTGCATGTCTCTGTCTGCCTCTGTCTGCCTCTGTCTGTCACTGTCTGTCTCTGCCTGTCTCTGTCTGTCTCTGTCTGTCTGTGTCTGTCTCTGTCTCTCTATGTCTGTCTCTGCCTGTCTCTGTCTTTCTGTATGTCTCTGCCTGTCTCTGCCTGTCTCTGCCTGTCTCTGTCTGTCTCGGTCTGTCTCTGTCAGTCTCTGCCTGTCTCTGTCTGTCTCTGTCTGTCTCTGTCTGTCTCTGCCTGTCTCTGTCTGCCTCTGTCTGCCTCTGTCTGTCTCTGTCTGTCTCTGTCTGTCTCTGTCTGTCTCTGTCTGCCTCTGTCTGTCTCTGTCTGTCTCTGTCTGTTTCTTTCTGTCTCTGTCTATCTCTGTCTGTTTCTGTCTTTCTGTCTGTCTCTGTCTGTCTCTGTCTGTCTCTGTCTGTCTCTGTCTGTCTCTGTCTGTCTCTGTCTGTCTCTGTCTGTCTCTGTCTGTCTCTGCCTTTCTCTGTCTGTCTCTGCCTGTTTCTGGTTGTGTCTGACTGTCTCTTTCTGTCCATCTGTCTCTGCATGTCTCTGTGTATTTATCTGTCTCTGTCTGTCTCTGTCTGTCTCTGTCTGTCTTTGTCTGCCTCTGTCTCTCTGCCTGTCTCTGTCTGTCTCTGTCTGTCCCTGTCTGTCTCCGTCTGTCTCTGTCTTTCTATCTGTCTCTGTCTGTCTATGTCTGTCTCTGCATGTCTCTGTCTTTCTGTATGTCTCTGCCTGTCTCTGCCTGTCTCTGCCTGTCTCTGTCTGTCTCGGTCTGTCTCTGTCAGTCTCTGCCTGTCTCTGTCTGTCTCTGTCTGTCTCTGTCTGTCTCTGCCTGTCTCTGTCTGCCTCTGTCTGCCTCTGTCTGTCTCTGTCTGTCTCTGTCTGTCTCTGTCTGTCTCTGTCTGCCTCTGTCTGTCTCTGTCTGTCTCTGTCTGTTTCTTTCTGTCTCTGTCTATCTCTGTCTGTTTCTGTCTTTCTGTCTGTCTCTGTCTGTCTCTGTCTGTCTCTGTCTGTCTCTGTCTGTCTCTGTCTGTCTCTGTCTGTCTCTGTCTGTCTCTGTCTGTCTCTGCCTTTCTCTGTCTGTCTCTGCCTGTTTCTGGTTGTGTCTGACTGTCTCTTTCTGTCCATCTGTCTCTGCATGTCTCTGTGTGTTTATCTGTCTCTGTCTGTCTCTGTCTGTCTCTGTCTGTCTTTGTCTGCCTCTGTCTCTCTGCCTGTCTCTGTCTGTCTCTGTCTGTCTCTGTCTGTCTCTGTCTGTCTCTGCCTTTCTCTGTCTGTCTCTGCCTGTTTCTGGTTGTGTCTGACTGTCTCTTTCTGTCCATCTGTCTCTGCATGTCTCTGTGTGTTTATCTGTCTCTGTCTGTCTCTGTCTGTCACTGTCTGTCTTTGTCTGTCTCTGTCTGTCTCTGTCTGTCTCTGTCTGTCTCTGTCTGTCTCTGTCTGCCTCTGTCTGTCTCTGTCTGTCTCTGTCTGTTTCTTTCTGTCTCCGCCTATCTCTGTCTATCTCTGTCTGTTTCTGTCTTTCTGTCTGTCTCTGTCTGTCTCTGTCTGTCTCTGTCTGTCTCTGTCTGTCTCTGCCTTTCTCTGCCTGTCTCTGCCTGTTTCTGGTTGTGTCTGACTGTCTCTTTCTGTCCATCTGTCTCTGCATGTCTCTGTGTGTTTATCTGTCTCTGTCTGTCTCTGTCTGTCTCTGTCTGTCTCTGTCTGTCTCCGTCTGTCTCTGTCTTTCTATCTGTCTCTGTCTGTCTCTCTCTGTCTCTGTCTGTCTCTGTCTGCCTCTGTCTGCCTCTGTCTGTCTCTGTCTGTCTCTGTCTGTCTCCGTCTGTCTCTGTCTTTCTATCTGTCTCTGTCTGTCTCTCTCTGTCTCTGTCTGTCTCTGTCTGCCTCTGTCTGCCTCTGTCTGTGTCTGTCTGTCTCTGTCTGTCTCTGTCTGTCTCTGTCTGTCTCTGTCTGTCTCTGTCTGTCTCTGTCTGTATCTTCCTGTCTCTATCTGTCTCTGTCTGTTTCTGTCTTTCTGCCTGTCTCTGTCTGTCTCTGTCTGTCTCTGTCTGTCTCTGCCTGTCCCTGCCTGTCTCTGTCTGTTTCTGTCTGCCTCTGTCTGCCTCTGTCTCTCTGCCTGTCTCTGTCTGTCTCTGTCTGTCTCTGTCTGTCTCCGTCTGTCTCTGTCTTTCTATCTGTCTCTGTCTGTCTCTGCCTGTCTCTGCCTGTCTCTGCCTGTCTCTGTCTGTCTCTGTCTGTCTCTGTCTGTCTCTGTCTGTCTCCGTCTGTCTCTGTCTTTCTATCTGTCTCTGTCTGTCTCTGCCTGTCTCTGCCTGTCTCTGCCTGTCTCTGTCTGTCTCGGTCTGTCTCTCTCAGTTTCTGAATGTCTCTGTCTGTCTCTGTCTGTCTCTGTCTGTCTCTGCCTGTCTCTGTCTGCCTCTGTCTGCCTCTGTCTGTCTCTGTCTGTCTCTGTCTGTCTCTGTCTGTCTCTGTCTGCCTCTGTCTGTCTCTGTCTGTCTCTGTCTGTTTCTTTCTGTCTCCGCCTATCTCTGTCAATCTCTGTCTGTTTCTGTCTTTCTGTCTGTCTCTGTCTGTCTCTGTCTGTCTCTGTCTGTCTCTGTCTGTCTCTGCCTTTCTCTGTCTGTCTCTGCCTGTTTCTGGTTGTGTCTGACTGTCTCTTTCTGTCCATCTGTCTCTGCATGTCTCTGTCTGCCTCTGTCTGCCTCTGTCTGTCTCTGTCTGTCTCTGCCTGTCTCTGTCTGTCTCTGTCTGTCTGTGTCTGTCTCTGTCTGTCTATGTCTGTCTCTGCCTGTCTCTGTCTTTCTGTATGTCTCTGCCTGTCTCTGTCTGTCTCGGTCTGTCTCTGTCAGTCTCTGCCTGCCTCTGTCTGTCTCTGTCTGTCTCTGTCTGTTTCTTTCTGTCTCTGTCTATCTCTGTCTGTTTCTGTCTTTCTGTCTGTCTCTGTCTGTCTCTGTCTGTCTCTGTCTGTCTCTGTCTGTCTCTGTCTGTCTCTGTCTGTCTCTGCCTTTCTCTGTCTGTCTCTGCCTGTTTCTGGTTGTGTCTGACTGTCTCTTTCTGTCCATCTGTCTCTGCATGTCTCTGTGTGTTTATCTGTCTCTGTCTGTCTCTGTCTGTCTCTGTCTGTCTTTGTCTGCCTCTGTCTCTCTGCCTGTCTCTGTCTGTCTCTGTCTGTCTCTGTCTGTCTCTGTCTGTCTCCGTCTGTCTCTGTCTTTCTATCTGTCTCTGTCTGTCTATGTCTGTCTCTGCCTGTCTCTGTCTTTCTGTATGTCTCTGCCTGTCTCTGCCTGTCTCTGCCTGTCTCTGTCTGTCTCGGTCTGTCTCTGTCAGTCTCTGCCTGTCTCTGCCTGTCTCTGTCTGTCTCTGTCTGTCTCTGCCTGTCTCTGTCTGCCTCTGTCTGCCTCTGTCTGTCTCTGTCTGTCTCTGTCTGTCTCTGTCTGTCTCTGTCTGCCTCTGTCTGTCTCTGTCTGTCTCTGTCTGTTTCTTTCTGTCTCTGTCTATCTCTGTCTGTTTCTGTCTTTCTGTCTGTCTCTGTCTGTCTCTGTCTGTCTCTGTCTGTCTCTGTCTGTCTCTGTCTGTCTCTGTCTGTCTCTGTCTGTCTCTGTCTGTCTCTGCCTTTCTCTGTCTGTCTCTGCCTGTTTCTGGTTGTGTCTGACTGTCTCTTTCTGTCCATCTGTCTCTGCATGTCTCTGTGTGTTTATCTGTCTCTGTCTGTCTCTGTCTGTCTCTGTCTGTCTTTGTCTGTCTCTGTCTGTCTCTGTCTGTCTCTGTCTGTCTCTGTCTGCCTCTGTCTGTCTCTGTCTGTCTCTGTCTGTTTCTTTCTGTCTCCGCCTATCTCTGTCTATCTCTGTCTGTTTCTGTCTTTCTGTCTGTCTCTGTCTGTCTCTGTCTGTCTCTGTCTGTCTCTGTCTGTTTCTTTCTGTCTCTGTCTATCTCTGTCTGTTTCTGTCTTTCTGTCTGTCTCTGTCTGTCTCTGTCTGTCTCTGTCTGTCTCTGTCTGTCTCCGTCTGTCTCTGTCTTTCTATCTGTCTCTGTCTGTCTATGTCTGTCTCTGCCTGTCTCTGTCTTTCTGTATGTCTCTGCCTGTCTCTGCCTGTCTCTGCCTGTCTCTGTCTGTCTCGGTCTGTCTCTGTCAGTCTCTGCCTGTCTCTGCCTGTCTCTGTCTGTCTCTGTCTGTCTCTGCCTGTCTCTGTCTGCCTCTGTCTGCCTCTGTCTGTCTCTGTCTGTCTCTGTCTGTCTCTGTCTGTCTCTGTCTGCCCTTGTCTGTCTCTGTCTGTCTCTGTCTGTTTCTTTCTGTCTCTGTCTATCTCTGTCTGTTTCTGTCTTTCTGTCTGTCTCTGTCTGTCTCTGTCTGTCTCTGTCTGTCTCTGTCTGTCTCTGTCTGTCTCTGTCTGTCTCTGCCTTTCTCTGCCTGTCTCTGCCTGTTTCTGGTTGTGTCTGACTGTCTCTTTCTGTCCATCTGTCTCTGCATGTCTCTGTGTGTTTATCTATCTCTGTCTGTCTCTGTCTGTCTCTGTCTGTCTCCGTCTGTCTCTGTCTTTCTATCTGTCTCTGTCTGTCTCTCTCTGTCTCTGTCTGTCTCTGTCTGCCTCTGTCTGCCTCTGTCTGTGTCTGTCTGTCTCTGTCTGTCTCTGTCTGTCTCTGTCTGTCTCTGTCTGTATCTTTCTGTCTCTGTCTGTTTCTGTCTATCTGCTGTCTCTGTCTGTCTCTGTCTGTCTCTGTCTGTCCCTGTCTGTCTCTGTCTGTCTCTGTCTGTCTCTGTCTGTCTCTGTCTGTCTCCGTCTGTCTCTGCCTGTCCCTGCCTGTCTCTGTCTGTTTCTGTCTGTCTCTGCCTGTCTCTGTCTGCGTCTGTCTGTCTCTGTCTGTCTCTGTCTGTTTCTGTCTGTCTCTGTCTGTCTCTGGCTGTCTCTGTCTGTCTCTGTCTGTCTCTGTCTGTCTCTGTCTGCCTCTGTCTCTGTCTGTTTCTTTCTGTCTCTGTCTATCTCTGTCTATCTCTGTCTGTTTCTGGCTTTCTGTCTGTCTCTGTCTGTCTCTGTCTGTCTCTGTCTGTCTCCGTCTGTCTCTGTCTTTCTATCTGTCTCTGTCTGTCTCTGCCTGTCTCTGCCTGTCTCTGCCTGTCTCTGTCTGTCTCTGACTGTCTCTGTCTGTCTCTGTCTGTCTCCGTCTGTCTCTGTCTTTCTATCTGTCTCTGTCTGTCTCTGCCTGTCTCTGCCTGTCTCTGCCTGTCTCTGTCTGTCTCGGTCTGTCTCTCTCAGTTTCTGGATGTCTCTGTCTGTCTCTGTCTGTCTCTGCCTGTCTCTGTCTGCCTCTGTCTGCCTCTGTCTGTCTCTGTCTGTCTCTGTCTGTCTCTGTCTGTCTCTGTCTGCCTCTGTCTGTCTCTGTCTGTCTCTGTCTGTTTCTTTCTGTCTCCGCCTATCTCTGTCTATCTCTGTCTGTTTCTGTCTTTCTGTCTGTCTCTGTCTGTCTCTGTCTGTCTCTGTCTGTCTCTGTCTGTCTCTGTCTGTCTCTGTCTGTCTCTGCCTTTCTCTGTCTGTCTCTGCCTGTTTCTGGTTGTGTCTGACTGTCTCTTTCTGTCCATCTGTCTCTGCATGTCTCTGTCTGCCTCTGTCTGCCTCTGTCTGTCACTGTCTGTCTCTGCCTGTCTCTGTCTGTCTCTGTCTGTCTGTGTCTGTCTCTGTCTCTCTATGTCTGTCTCTGCCTGTCTCTGTCTTTCTGTATGTCTCTGCCTGTCTCTGCCTGTCTCTGCCTGTCTCTGTCTGTCTCGGTCTGTCTCTGTCAGTCTCTGCCTGTCTCTGTCTGTCTCTGTCTGTCTCTGTCTGTCTCTGCCTGTCTCTGTCTGCCTCTGTCTGCCTCTGTCTGTCTCTGTCTGTCTCTGTCTGTCTCTGTCTGTCTCTGTCTGCCTCTGTCTGTCTCTGTCTGTCTCTGTCTGTTTCTTTCTGTCTCTGTCTATCTCTGTCTGTTTCTGTCTTTCTGTCTGTCTCTGTCTGTCTCTGTCTGTCTCTGTCTGTCTCTGTCTGTCTCTGTCTGTCTCTGTCTGTCTCTGTCTGTCTCTGTCTGTCTCTGCCTTTCTCTGTCTGTCTCTGCCTGTTTCTGGTTGTGTCTGACTGTCTCTTTCTGTCCATCTGTCTCTGCATGTCTCTGTGTATTTATCTGTCTCTGTCTGTCTCTGTCTGTCTCTGTCTGTCTTTGTCTGCCTCTGTCTCTCTGCCTGTCTCTGTCTGTCTCTGTCTGTCCCTGTCTGTCTCCGTCTGTCTCTGTCTTTCTATCTGTCTCTGTCTGTCTATGTCTGTCTCTGCATGTCTCTGTCTTTCTGTATGTCTCTGCCTGTCTCTGCCTGTCTCTGCCTGTCTCTGTCTGTCTCGGTCTGTCTCTGTCAGTCTCTGCCTGTCTCTGTCTGTCTCTGTCTGTCTCTGTCTGTCTCTGCCTGTCTCTGTCTGCCTCTGTCTGCCTCTGTCTGTCTCTGTCTGTCTCTGTCTGTCTCTGTCTGTCTCTGTCTGCCTCTGTCTGTCTCTGTCTGTCTCTGTCTGTTTCTTTCTGTCTCTGTCTATCTCTGTCTGTTTCTGTCTTTCTGTCTGTCTCTGTCTGTCTCTGTCTGTCTCTGTCTGTCTCTGTCTGTCTCTGTCTGTCTCTGTCTGTCTCTGCCTTTCTCTGTCTGTCTCTGCCTGTTTCTGGTTGTGTCTGACTGTCTCTTTCTGTCCATCTGTCTCTGCATGTCTCTGTGTGTTTATCTGTCTCTGTCTGTCTCTGTCTGTCTCTGTCTGTCTTTGTCTGCCTCTGTCTCTCTGCCTGTCTCTGTCTGTCTCTGTCTGTCTCTGTCTGTCTCTGTCTGTCTCCGTCTGTCTCTGTCTTTCTATCTGTCTCTGTCTGTCTCTCTCTGTCTCTGTCTGTCTCTGTCTGTCTCTGTCTGTCTCTGTCTGTCTCTGTCTGTCTCTGTCTGTCTCTGTCTGTATCTTTCTGTCTCTATCTGTCTCTGTCTGTTTCTGTCTTTCTGCCTGTCTCTGTCTGTCTCTGTCTGTCTCTGTCTGTCTCTGTCTGTCTCTGTCTGTCTCTGTCTGTCTCTGTCTGTCTCTGTCTGTCTCTGTCTGTCTCTGTCTGTCTCTGCCTGTCCCTGCCTGTCTCTGTCTGTTTCTGTCTGCCTCTGTCTGCCTCTGTCTCTCTGCCTGTCTCGGTCTGTCTCTGTCTGTCTCTGTCTGTCTCCGTCTGTCTCCGTCTGTCTCTGTCTTTCTATCTGTCTCTGTCTGTCTCTGCCTGTCTCTGCCTGTCTCTGCCTGTCTCTGTCTGTCTCTGTCTGTCTCTGTCTGTCTCTGTCTGTCTCTGTCTGTCTCTGTCTGTCTCTGTCTGTCTCTGTCTGTCTCTGTCTGTCTCTGTCTGTCTCTGTCTGTCTCTGCCTTTCTCTGTCTGTCTCTGCCTGTTTCTGGTTGTGTCTGACTGTCTCTTTCTGTCCATCTGTCTCTGCATGTCTCTGTGTGTTTATCTGTCTCTGTCTGTCTCTGTCTGTCTCTGTCTGTCTCTGTCTGTCTTTGTCTGTCTTTGTCTGCCTCTGTCTCTCTGCCTGTCTCTGTCTGTCTCTGTCTGTCTCTGTCTGTCTCTGTCTGTCTCTGCCTGTCTCTTGTCTGTCTCTGTCTGTCTGTGTCTGTCTCTGTCTGTCTCTGTCTGTCTCTGCCTGTCTCTGTGTGTTTATCTGTCTCTGTCTGTCTCTGTCTGTCTCTGTCTGTCTTTGTCTGCCTCTGTCTCTCTGCCTGTCTCTGTCTGTCTCTGTCTGTCTCTGTCTGTCTCTGTCTGTCTCCGTCTGTCTCTGTCTTTCTATCTGTCTCTGTCTGTCTCTCTCTGTCTCTGTCTGTCTCTGTCTGTCTCTGTCTGTCTCTGTCTGTCTCTGTCTGTCTCTGTCTGTATCTTTCTGTCTCTATCTGTCTCTGTCTGTTTCTGTCTTTCTGCCTGTCTCTGTCTGTCTCTGTCTGTCTCTGTCTGTCTCTGTCTGTCTCTGTCTGTCTCTGTCTGTCTCTGTCTGTCTCTGTCTGTCTCTGTCTGTCTCTGTCTGTCTCTGCCTGTCCCTGCCTGTCTCTGTCTGTTTCTGTCTGCCTCTGTCTGCCTCTGTCTCTCTGCCTGTCTCGGTCTGTCTCTGTCTGTCTCTGTCTGTCTCCGTCTGTCTCCGTCTGTCTCTGTCTTTCTATCTGTCTCTGTCTGTCTCTGCCTGTCTCTGCCTGTCTCTGCCTGTCTCTGTCTGTCTCTGTCTGTCTCTGTCTGTCTCTGTCTGTCTCTGTCTGTCTCTGTCTGTCTCTGTCTGTCTCTGTCTGTCTCTGTCTGTCTCTGTCTGTCTCTGTCTGTCTCTGCCTTTCTCTGTCTGTCTCTGCCTGTTTCTGGTTGTGTCTGACTGTCTCTTTCTGTCCATCTGTCTCTGCATGTCTCTGTGTGTTTATCTGTCTCTGTCTGTCTCTGTCTGTCTCTGTCTGTCTTTGTCTGTCTTTGTCTGCCTCTGTCTCTCTGCCTGTCTCTGCCTGTCTCTGCCTGTCTCTGCCTGTCTCTGTCTGTCTCGGTCTGTCTCTGTCAGTTTCTGCCTGTCTCTGTCTGTCTCTGTCTGTCGCTGTCTGTCTCTGCCTGTCTCTGTCTGCCTCTGTCTGCCTCTGTCTGTCTCTGTCTGTCTCTGTCTGTCTCTGTCTGTCTCTGTCTGCCTCTGTCTGTCTCTGTCTGTCTCTGTCTGTTTCTTTCTGTCTCTGTCTGTCTGTGTCTGTCTCTGTCTGTCTCTGTCTGTCTCTGCCTGTCTCTGTCTTTCTGTATGTCTCTGCCTGTCTCTGCCTGTCTCTGCCTGTCTCTGTCTGTCTCTGTCTGTCTCTGTCTGTCTCTGCCTGTCTCTGTCTTTCTGTATGTCTCTGCCTGTCTCTGCCTGTCTCTGCCTGTCTCTGTCTGTCTCGGTCTGTCTCTGTCAGTTTCTGCCTGTCTCTGTCTGCCTCTGTCTGTCGCTGTCTGTCTCTGCCTGTCTCTGTCTGCCTCTGTCTGCCTCTGTCTGTCTCTGTCTGTCTCTGTCTGTCTCTGTCTGTCTCTGTCTGCCTCTGTCTGTCTCTGTCTGTCTCTGTCTGTTTCTTTCTGTCTCTGTCTGTCTGTGTCTGTCTCTGTCTGTCTCTGTCTGTCTCTGCCTGTCTCTGTCTTTCTGTATGTCTCTGCCTGTCTCTGCCTGTCTCTGCCTGTCTCTGTCTGTCTCGGTCTGTCTCTGTCTGTCTCTGTATGTCTCTGCCTGTCTCTGCCTGTCTCTGTCTGTCTCTGTCTGTCTCTGTCTGTCTCTGTCTGTCTCTGTCTGTCTCTGTCTGTCTCTGTCTGTCTCTGTCTGTCTCTGTCTGTCTCTGTCTGTCTCTGTCTGTCTCTGCCTGTCTCTGTCTGTCTCTGTCTGTCTGTGTCTGTCTCTGTCTGTCTCTGTCTGTCTCTGCCTGTCTCTGTCTTTCTGTATGTCTCTGCCTGTCTCTGCCTGTCTCTGCCTGTCTCTGTCTGTCTCTGTCTGTCTTTGTCTGCCTCTGTCTCTCTGCCTGTCACTGTCTGTCTCTGTCTGTTTCTGTCTGTCTCTGTCTGTCTCCGTCTGTCTCTGTCTTTCTATCTGTCTCTGTCTGTCTCTGCCTGTCTCTGTCTGTCTCTGTCTGTCTCTGTCTGTCTCTGTCTGTCTCTGTCTGTCTCTGTCTGCCCTTGTCTGTCTCTGTCTGTCTCTGTCTGTTTCTTTCTGTCTCTGTCTATCTCTGTCTGTTTCTGTCTTTCTGTCTGTCTCTGTCTGTCTCTGTCTGTCTCTGTCTGTCTCTGTCTGTCTCTGTCTGTCTCTGTCTGTCTCTGCCTTTCTCTGCCTGTCTCTGCCTGTTTCTGGTTGTGTCTGACTGTCTCTTTCTGTCCATCTGTCTCTGCATGTCTCTGTGTGTTTATCTGTCTCTGTCTGTCTCTGTCTGTCTCTGTCTGTCTCCGTCTGTCTCTGTCTTTCTATCTGTCTCTGTCTGTCTCTCTCTGTCTCTGTCTGTCTCTGTCTGCCTCTGTCTGCCTCTGTCTGTGTCTGTCTGTCTCTGTCTGTCTCTGTCTGTCTCTGTCTGTCTCTGTCTGTATCTTTCTGTCTCTGTCTGTTTCTGTCTATCTGCTGTCTCTGTCTGTCTCTGTCTGTCTCTGTCTGTCCCTGTCTGTCTCTGTCTGTCTCTGTCTGTCTCTGTCTGTCTCTGTCTGTCTCCGTCTGTCTCTGCCTGTCCCTGCCTGTCTCTGTCTGTTTCTGTCTGTCTCTGCCTGTCTCTGTCTGCGTCTGTCTGTCTCTGTCTGTCTCTGTCTGTCTCTGTCTGTTTCTGTCTGTCTCTGTCTGCCTCTGTCTGTCTCCGTCTGTCTCTGTCTTTCTATCTGTCTCTGTCTGTCTCTGCCTGTCTCTGCCTGTCTCTGCCTGTCTCTGTCTGTCTCTGACTGTCTCTGTCTGTCTCTGTCTGTCTCCGTCTGTCTCTGTCTTTCTATCTGTCTCTGTCTGTCTCTGCCTGTCTCTGCCTGTCTCTGCCTGTCTCTGTCTGTCTCGGTCTGTCTCTCTCAGTTTCTGGATGTCTCTGTCTGTCTCTGTCTGTCTCTGCCTGTCTCTGTCTGCCTCTGTCTGCCTCTGTCTGTCTCTGTCTGTCTCTGTCTGTCTCTGTCTGTCTCTGTCTGCCTCTGTCTGTCTCTGTCTGTCTCTGTCTGTTTCTTTCTGTCTCCGCCTATCTCTGTCTATCTCTGTCTGTTTCTGTCTTTCTGTCTGTCTCTGTCTGTCTCTGTCTGTCTCTGTCTGTCTCTGTCTGTCTCTGTCGGTCTCTGTCTGTCTCTGCCTTTCTCTGTCTGTCTCTGCCTGTTTCTGGTTGTGTCTGACTGTCTCTTTCTGTCCATCTGTCTCTGCATGTCTCTGTCTGCCTCTGTCTGCCTCTGTCTGTCACTGTCTGTCTCTGCCTGTCTCTGTCTGTCTCTGTCTGTCTGTGTCTGTCTCTGTCTCTCTATGTCTGTCTCTGCCTGTCTCTGTCTTTCTGTATGTCTCTGCCTGTCTCTGCCTGTCTCTGCCTGTCTCTGTCTGTCTCGGTCTGTCTCTGTCAGTCTCTGCCTGTCTCTGTCTGTCTCTGTCTGTCTCTGTCTGTCTCTGTCTGTCTCTGCCTGTCTCTGTCTGCCTCTGTCTGCCTCTGTCTGTCTCTGTCTGTCTCTGTCTGTCTCTGTCTGTCTCTGTCTGCCTCTGTCTGTCTCTGTCTGTCTCTGTCTGTTTCTTTCTGTCTCTGTCTATCTCTGTCTGTTTCTGTCTTTCTGTCTGTCTCTGTCTGTCTCTGTCTGTCTCTGTCTGTCTCTGTCTGTCTCTGTCTGTCTCTGTCTGTCTCTGTCTGTCTCTGTCTGTCTCTGCCTTTCTCTGTCTGTCTCTGCCTGTTTCTGGTTGTGTCTGACTGTCTCTTTCTGTCCATCTGTCTCTGCATGTCTCTGTGTATTTATCTGTCTCTGTCTGTCTCTGTCTGTCTCTGTCTGTCTTTGTCTGCCTCTGTCTCTCTGCCTGTCTCTGTCTGTCTCTGTCTGTCCCTGTCTGTCTCTGTCTGTCTCCGTCTGTCTCTGTCTTTCTATCTGTCTCTGTCTGTCTATGTCTGTCTCTGCATGTCTCTGTCTTTCTGTATGTCTCTGCCTGTCTCTGCCTGTCTCTGCCTGTCTCTGTCTGTCTCGGTCTGTCTCTGTCAGTCTCTGCCTGTCTCTGTCTGTCTCTGTCTGTCTCTGTCTGTCTCTGCCTGTCTCTGTCTGCCTCTGTCTGCCTCTGTCTGTCTCTGTCTGTCTCTGTCTGTCTCTGTCTGTCTCTGTCTGCCTCTGTCTGTCTCTGTCTGTCTCTGTCTGTTTCTTTCTGTCTCTGTCTATCTCTGTCTGTTTCTGTCTTTCTGTCTGTCTCTGTCTGTCTCTGTCTGTCTCTGTCTGTCTCCGTCTGTCTCTGTCTTTCTATCTGTCTCTGTCTGTCTCTCTCTGTCTCTGTCTGTCTCTGTCTGTCTCTGTCTGTCTCTGTCTGTCTCTGTCTGTCTCTGTCTGTATCTTTCTGTCTCTATCTGTCTCTGTCTGTTTCTGTCTTTCTGCCTGTCTCTGTCTGTCTCTGTCTGTCTCTGTCTGTCTCTGTCTGTCTCTGTCTGTCTCTGTCTGTCTCTGTCTGTCTCTGTCTGTCTCTGTCTGTCTCTGCCTGTCCCTGCCTGTCTCTGTCTGTTTCTGTCTGCCTCTGTCTGCCTCTGTCTCTCTGCCTGTCTCTGTCTGTCTCTGTCTGTCTCTGTCTGTCTCCGTCTGTCTCCGTCTGTCTCTGTCTTTCTATCTGTCTCTGTCTGTCTCTGCCTGTCTCTGCCTGTCTCTGCCTGTCTCTGTCTGTCTCTGTCTGTCTCTGTCTGTCTCTGTCTGTCTCTGTCTGTCTCTGTCTGTCTCTGTCTGTCTCTGTCTGTCTCTGTCTGTCTCTGTCTATCTCTGTCTGTCTCTGCCTTTCTCTGTCTGTCTCTGCCTGTTTCTGGTTGTGTCTGACTGTCTCTTTCTGTCCATCTGTCTCTGCATGTCTCTGTGTGTTTATCTGTCTCTGTCTGTCTCTGTCTGTCTCTGTCTGTCTTTGTCTGTCTTTGTCTGCCTCTGTCTCTCTGCCTGTCTCTGTCTGTCTCTGTCTGTCTCTGTCTGTCTCTGTCTGTCTCTGCCTGTCTCTTGTCTGTCTCTGTCTGTCTGTGTCTGTCTCTGTCTGTCTCTGTCTGTCTCTGCCTGTCTCTGTCTTTCTGTATGTCTCTGCCTGTCTCTGCCTGTCTCTGTCAGTTTCTGCCTGTCTCTGTCTGTCTCTGTCTGTCGCTGTCTGTCTCTGCCTGTCTCTGTCTGCCTCTGTCTGCCTCTGTCTGTCTCTGTCTGTCTCTGTCTGTCTCTGTCTGTCTCTGTCTGCCTCTGTCTGTCTCTGTCTGTCTCTGTCTGTTTCTTTCTGTCTCTGTCTGTCTGTGTCTGTCTCTGTCTGTCTCTGTCTGTCTCTGCCTGTCTCTGTCTTTCTGTATGTCTCTGCCTGTCTCTGCCTGTCTCTGCCTGTCTCTGTCTGTCTCTGTCTGTCTCTGTCTGTCTCTGCCTGTCTCTGTCTTTCTGTATGTCTCTGCCTGTCTCTGCCTGTCTCTGCCTGTCTCTTTCTGTCCATCTGTCTCTGCATGTCTCTGTGTGTTTATCTGTCTCTGTCTGTCTCTGTCTGTCTCTGTCTGTCTCCGTCTGTCTCTGTCTTTCTATCTGTCTCTGTCTGTCTCTCTCTGTCACTGTCTGTCTCTGTCTGCCTCTGTCTGCCTCTGTCTGTGTCTGTCTGTCTCTGTCTGTCTCTGTCTGTCTCTGTCTGTCTCTGTCTGTATCTTTCTGTCTCTGTCTGTTTCTGTCTATCTGCTGTCTCTGTCTGTCTCTGTCTGTCTCTGTCTGTCCCTGTCTGTCTCTGTCTGTCTCTGTCTGTCTCTGTCTGTCTCTGTCTGTCTCCGTCTGTCTCTGCCTGTCCCTGCCTGTCTCTGTCTGTTTCTGTCTGTCTCTGCCTGTCTCTGTCTGCGTCTGTCTGTCTCTGTCTGTCTCTGTCTGTTTCTGTCTGTCTCTGTCTGTCTCTGGCTGTCTCTGTCTGTCTCTGTCTGTCTCTGTCTGTCTCTGTCTGCCTCTGTCTCTGTCTGTTTCTGCCTGTCTCTGCCTGTCTCTGCCTGTCTCTGTCTGTCTCTGACTGTCTCTGTCTGTCTCTGTCTGTCTCCGTCTGTCTCTGTCTTTCTATCTGTCTCTGTCTGTCTCTGCCTGTCTCTGCCTGTCTCTGCCTGTCTCTGTCTGTCTCGGTCTGTCTCTCTCAGTTTCTGGATGTCTCTGTCTGTCTCTGTCTGTCTCTGTCTGTCTCTGCCTTTCTCTGTCTGTCTCTGCCTGTTTCTGGTTGTGTCTGACTGTCTCTTTCTGTCCATCTGTCTCTGCATGTCTCTGTCTGCCTCTGTCTGCCTCTGTCTGTCACTGTCTGTCTCTGCCTGTCTCTGTCTGTCTCTGTCTGTCTGTGTCTGTCTCTGTCTCTCTATGTCTGTCTCTGCCTGTCTCTGTCTTTCTGTATGTCTCTGCCTGTCTCTGCCTGTCTCTGCCTGTCTCTGTCTGTCTCGGTCTGTCTCTGTCAGTCTCTGCCTGTCTCTGTCTGTCTCTGTCTGTCTCTGTCTGTCTCTGCCTGTCTCTGTCTGCCTCTGTCTGCCTCTGTCTGTCTCTGTCTGTCTCTGTCTGTCTCTGTCTGTCTCTGTCTGCCTCTGTCTGTCTCTGTCTGTCTCTGTCTGTTTCTTTCTGTCTCTGTCTATCTCTGTCTGTTTCTGTCTTTCTGTCTGTCTCTGTCTGTCTCTGTCTGTCTCTGTCTGTCTCTGTCTGTCTCTGTCTGTCTCTGTCTGTCTCTGCCTTTCTCTGTCTGTCTCTGCCTGTTTCTGGTTGTGTCTGACTGTCTCTTTCTGTCCATCTGTCTCTGCATGTCTCTGTGTGTTTATCTGTCTCTGTCTGTCTCTGTCTGTCTCTGTCTGTCTTTGTCTGCCTCTGTCTCTCTGCCTGTCTCTGTCTGTCTCTGTCTGTCTCTGTCTGTCTCTGTCTGTCTCCGTCTGTCTCTGTCTTTCTATCTGTCTCTGTCTGTCTCTCTCTGTCTCTGTCTGTCTCTGTCTGTCTCTGTCTGTCTCTGTCTGTCTCTGTCTGTCTCTGTCTGTATCTTTCTGTCTCTATCTGTCTCTGTCTGTTTCTGTCTTTCTGCCTGTCTCTGTCTGTCTCTGTCTGTCTCTGTCTGTCTCTGTCTGTCTCTGTCTGTCTCTGTCTGTCTCTGTCTGTCTCTGTCTGTCTCTGTCTGTCTCTGCCTGTCCCTGCCTGTCTCTGTCTGTTTCTGTCTGCCTCTGTCTGCCTCTGTCTCTCTGCCTGTCTCTGTCTGTCTCTGTCTGTCTCTGTCTGTCTCCGTCTGTCTCCGTCTGTCTCTGTCTTTCTATCTGTCTCTGTCTGTCTCTGCCTGTCTCTGCCTGTCTCTGCCTGTCTCTGTCTGTCTCTGTCTGTCTCTGTCTGTCTCTGTCTGTCTCTGTCTGTCTCTGTCTGTCTCTGTCTGTCTCTGTCTGTCTCTGTCTGTCTCTGTCTGTCTCTGTCTGTCTCTGCCTTTCTCTGTCTGTCTCTGCCTGTTTCTGGTTGTGTCTGACTGTCTCTTTCTGTCCATCTGTCTCTGCATGTCTCTGTGTGTTTATCTGTCTCTGTCTGTCTCTGTCTGTCTCTGTCTGTCTTTGTCTGTCTTTGTCTGCCTCTGTCTCTCTGCCTGTCTCTGTCTGTCTCTGTCTGTCTCTGTCTGTCTCTGTCTGTCTCTGCCTGTCTCTTGTCTGTCTCTGTCTGTCTGTGTCTGTCTCTGTCTGTCTCTGTCTGTCTCTGCCTGTCTCTGTCTTTCTGTATGTCTCTGCCTGTCTCTGCCTGTCTCTGTCAGTTTCTGCCTGTCTCTGTCTGTCTCTGTCTGTCGCTGTCTGTCTCTGCCTGTCTCTGTCTGCCTCTGTCTGCCTCTGTCTGTCTCTGTCTGTCTCTGTCTGTCTCTGTCTGTCTCTGTCTGCCTCTGTCTGTCTCTGTCTGTCTCTGTCTGTTTCTTTCTGTCTCTGTCTGTCTGTGTCTGTCTCTGTCTGTCTCTGTCTGTCTCTGCCTGTCTCTGTCTTTCTGTATGTCTCTGCCTGTCTCTGCCTGTCTCTGCCTGTCTCTGTCTGTCTCTGTCTGTCTCTGTCTGTCTCTGCCTGTCTCTGTCTTTCTGTATGTCTCTGCCTGTCTCTGCCTGTCTCTGCCTGTCTCTTTCTGTCCATCTGTCTCTGCATGTCTCTGTGTGTTTATCTGTCTCTGTCTGTCTCTGTCTGTCTCTGTCTGTCTCCGTCTGTCTCTGTCTTTCTATCTGTCTCTGTCTGTCTCTCTCTGTCTCTGTCTGTCTCTGTCTGCCTCTGTCTGCCTCTGTCTGTGTCTGTCTGTCTCTGTCTGTCTCTGTCTGTCTCTGTCTGTCTCTGTCTGTATCTTTCTGTCTCTGTCTGTTTCTGTCTATCTGCTGTCTCTGTCTGTCTCTGTCTGTCTCTGTCTGTCCCTGTCTGTCTCTGTCTGTCTCTGTCTGTCTCTGTCTGTCTCTGTCTGTCTCCGTCTGTCTCTGCCTGTCCCTGCCTGTCTCTGTCTGTTTCTGTCTGTCTCTGCCTGTCTCTGTCTGCGTCTGTCTGTCTCTGTCTGTCTCTGTCTGTTTCTGTCTGTCTCTGTCTGTCTCTGGCTGTCTCTGTCTGTCTCTGTCTGTCTCTGTCTGTCTCTGTCTGCCTCTGTCTCTGTCTGTTTCTTTCTGTCTCTGTCTATCTCTGTCTATCTCTGTCTGTTTCTGGCTTTCTGTCTGTCTCTGTCTGTCTCTGTCTGTCTCTGTCTGTCTCCGTCTGTCTCTGTCTTTCTATCTGTCTCTGTCTGTCTCTGCCTGTCTCTGCCTGTCTCTGCCTGTCTCTGTCTGTCTCTGACTGTCTCTGTCTGTCTCTGTCTGTCTCCGTCTCTCTCTGTCTTTCTATCTGTCTCTGTCTGTCTCTGCCTGTCTCTGCCTGTCTCTGCCTGTCTCTGTCTGTCTCGGTCTGTCTCTCTCAGTTTCTGGATGTCTCTGTCTGTCTCTGTCTGTCTCTGCCTGTCTCTGTCTGCCTCTGTCTGCCTCTGTCTGTCTCTGTCTGTCTCTGTCTGTCTCTGTCTGTCTCTGTCTGCCTCTGTCTGTCTCTGTCTGTCTCTGTCTGTTTCTTTCTGTCTCCGCCTATCTCTGTCTATCTCTGTCTGTTTCTGTCTTTCTGTCTGTCTCTGTCTGTCTCTGTCTGTCTCTGTCTGTCTCTGTCTGTCTCTGTCTGTCTCTGTCTGTCTCTGCCTTTCTCTGTCTGTCTCTGCCTGTTTCTGGTTGTGTCTGACTGTCTCTTTCTGTCGATCTGTCTCTGCATGTCTCTGTCTGCCTCTGTCTGCCTCTGTCTGTCACTGCCTGTCTCTGCCTGTCTCTGTCTGTCTCGGTCTGTCTCTGTCAGTCTCTGCCTGTCTCTGTCTGTCTCTGTCTGTCTCTGTCTGTCTCTGCCTGTCTCTGTCTGCCTCTGTCTGCCTCTGTCTGTCTCTGTCTGTCTCTGTCTGTCTCTGTCTGTCTCTGTCTGCCTCTGTCTGTCTCTGTCTGTCTCTGTCTGTTTCTTTCTGTCTCTGTCTATCTCTGTCTGTTTCTGTCTTTCTGTCTGTCTCTGTCTGTCTCTGTCTGTCTCTGTCTGTCTCTGTCTGTCTCTGTCTGTCTCTGTCTGTCTCTGCCTTTCTCTGTCTGTCTCTGCCTGTTTCTGGTTGTGTCTGACTGTCTCTTTCTGTCCATCTGTCTCTGCATGTCTCTGTGTATTTATCTGTCTCTGTCTGTCTCTGTCTGTCTCTGTCTGTCTTTGTCTGCCTCTGTCTCTCTGCCTGTCTCTGTCTGTCTCTGTCTGTCCCTGTCTGTCTCCGTCTGTCTCTGTCTTTCTATCTGTCTCTGTCTGTCTATGTCTGTCTCTGCATGTCTCTGTCTTTCTGTATGTCTCTGCCTGTCTCTGCCTGTCTCTGCCTGTCTCTGTCTGTCTCGGTCTGTCTCTGTCAGTCTCTGCCTGTCTCTGTCTGTCTCTGTCTGTCTCTGTCTGTCTCTGCCTGTCTCTGTCTGCCTCTGTCTGCCTCTGTCTGTCTCTGTCTGTCTCTGTCTGTCTCTGTCTGTCTCTGTCTGCCTCTGTCTGTCTCTGTCTGTCTCTGTCTGTTTCTTTCTGTCTCTGTCTATCTCTGTCTGTTTCTGTCTTTCTGTCTGTCTCTGTCTGTCTCTGTCTGTCTCTGTCTGTCTCTGTCTGTCTCTGTCTGTCTCTGTCTGTCTCTGTCTGTCTCTGTCTGTCTCTGCCTTTCTCTGTCTGTCTCTGCCTGTTTCTGGTTGTGTCTGACTGCCTCTTTCTGTCCATCTGTCTCTGCATGTCTCTGTGTGTTTATCTGTCTCTGTCTGTCTCTGTCTGTCTCTGTCTGTCTTTGTCTGCCTCTGTCTCTCTGTCTGTCTCTGTCTGTCTCTGTCTGTCTCTGTCTGTCTCTGCCTTTCTCTGTCTGTCTCTGCCTGTTTCTGGTTGTGTCTGACTGTCTCTTTCTGTCCATCTGTCTCTGCATGTCTCTGTCTGCCTCTGTCTGCCTCTGTCTGTCACTGCCTGTCTCTGCCTGTCTCTGTCTGTCTCGGTCTGTCTCTGTCAGTCTCTGCCTGTCTCTGTCTGTCTCTGTCTGTCTCTGTCTGTCTCTGCCTGTCTCTGTCTGCCTCTGTCTGCCTCTGTCTGTCTCTGTCTGTCTCTGTCTGTCTCTGTCTGTCTCTGTCTGCCTCTGTCTGTCTCTGTCTGTCTCTGTCTGTTTCTTTCTGTCTCTGTCTATCTCTGTCTGTTTCTGTCTTTCTGTCTGTCTCTGTCTGTCTCTGTCTGTCTCTGTCTGTCTCTGTCTGTCTCTGTCTGTCTCTGTCTGTCTCTGCCTTTCTCTGTCTGTCTCTGCCTGTTTCTGGTTGTGTCTGACTGTCTCTTTCTGTCCATCTGTCTCTGCATGTCTCTGTGTATTTATCTGTCTCTGTCTGTCTCTGTCTGTCTCTGTCTGTCTTTGTCTGCCTCTGTCTCTCTGCCTGTCTCTGTCTGTCTCTGTCTGTCTCTGCCTGTCTCTTGTCTGTCTCTGTCTGTCTGTGTCTGTCTCTGTCTGTCTCTGTCTGTCTCTGCCTGTCTCTGTCTTTCTGTATGTCTCTGCCTGTCTCTGCCTGTCTCTGCCTGTCTCTGTCTGTCTCGGTCTGTCTCTGTCAGTTTCTGCCTGTCTCTGTCTGTCTCTGTCTGTCGCTGTCTGTCTCTGCCTGTCTCTGTCTGCCTCTGTCTGCCTCTGTCTGTCTCTGTCTGCCTCTGCCTGTCTCTGTCTGTCTCTGTCTGCCTCTGTCTGTCTCTGTCTGTCTCTGTCTGTTTCTTTCTGTCTCTGTCTGTCTGTGTCTGTCTCTGTCTGTCTCTGTCTGTCTCTGCCTGTCTCTGCCTGTCTCTGCCTGTCTCTGTCTGTCTCTGTCTGTCTCTGTCTGTCTCTGCCTGTCTCTGTCTTTCTGTATGTCTCTGCCTGTCTCTGCCTGTCTCTGCCTGTCTCTGCCTGTCTCGGTCTGTCTCTGTCAGTTTCTGCCTGTCTCTGTCTGTCTCTGTCTGTCGCTGTCTGTCTCTGCCTGTCTCTGTCTGCCTCTGTCTGCCTCTGTCTGTCTCTGTCTGTCTCTGTCTGTCTCTGTCTGTCTCTGTCTGCCTCTGTCTGTCTCTGTCTGTCTCTGTCTGTTTCTTTCTGTCTCTGTCTGTCTGTGTCTGTCTCTGTCTGTCTTTGCCTGTCTCTGTCTTTCTGTATGTCTCTGCCTGTCTCTGCCTGTCTCTGCCTGTCTCTGTCTGTCTCGGTCTGTCTCTGTCAGTTTCTGCCTGTCTCTGTCTGTCTCTGTCTGTCTCTGTCTGTCTCTGCCTGTCTCTGTCTGCCTCTGTCTGCCTCTGTCTGCCTCTGTCTGTCTCTGTCTGTCTCTGTCTGTCTCTGTCTGTCTCTGTCTGCCTCTGTCTGTCTCTTTCTGTCTCTGTCTGTTTCTTTCTGTCTCCGTCTATCTCTGTCTATCTCTGTCTGTTTCTGTCTTTCTGTCTGTCTCTGTCTGTCTCTGTCTGTCTCTGCCTGCCTCTGTCTGTCTCTGGCTATGTCTGCATCTGTCTGTCTCTGTCTGTCTTTGTCTGTCTCTGTCTGTCTCTGTCTGTCTCTGTCTGTCTCTGTCTGTTTCTTTCTGTCTCTGTCTATCTCTGTCTGTCTCTGTCTGTTTCTGTGTGCGTCTGCCTGTCTCTGTCTTTCTGCCTGTCTCAGTCTGTCTCTGTCTGTCTCTGTCTGTCTCTGTCTGTCTCTGTCTGTTTCTTTCTGTCTCTGTCTATCTCTGTCTGTCTCTGTCTGCCTCTGTCTGTCTCTGTGTGTCTCTGTCTGTCTCTGTCTGTCTCTGTCTGCCTCCGTCTGTCTCTGCCTGGCTCTGTCTGTTTCTTTCTGTCTCCGCCTATCTCTGTCTATCTCTGTCTGTTTCTGTCTTTCTGTCTGTCTCTGTCTGTCTCTGTCTGTCTCTGTCTGTCTCTGTCTGTCTCTGTCTGTCTCTGTCTGTCTTTGTCTGTCTCTGTCTGTCTCTGTCTGTCTCTGTCTGTCTCTGTCTTTCTGTCTGTCTCTGCCTGTCTCTGCCTGTCTCTGTTTGTGTCTGTCTGTCTCTGTCTGTCTCTGTCTGTCTCTGTCTGTCTCTGCCTGTCTCAGTCTGTCTCTGTCTGTCTCTGTCTGTCTCTGTCTGTCTCTGTCTGTTTCTTTCTGTCTCTGTCTATCTCTGTCTGTCTCTGTCTGCCTCTGTCTGTCTCTGTCTGTCTCTGTCTGTCTCTGTCTGTCTCTGTCTGCCTCTGTCTGTCTCTGTCTGGCTCTGTCTGTTTCTTTCTGTCTCCGCCTATCTCTGTCTATCTCTGTCTGTTTCTGTCTTTCTGTCTGTCTCTGTCTGTCTCTGTCTGTCTCTGTCTGTCTCTGTCTGTCTCTGTCTGTCTCTGCCTTTCTCTGTCTGTCTCTGCCTGTTTCTGGTTGTGTCTGACTGTCTCTTTCTGTCCATCTGTCTCTGCATGTATCTGTGTGTTTATCTGTCTCTGTCTGTCTCTGTCTGTCTCTGTCTGTCTTTGTCTGTCTCTGTCTGTCTCTGTCTGTCTCTGTCTGTCTCTGTCTTTCTGTCTGTCTCTGCCTGTCTCTGCCTGTCTCTGTTTGTGTCTGTCTGTCTCTGTCTGTCTCTGTCTGTCTCTGTCTGTCTCTGCCTGTCTCTGTCTGACTCTGTCTGTCTCTGTCTGTCTCTGTCTGTCTCTGTCTGTCTCTGTCTGTCTCTGTCTGTCTTTGTCTGTCTCTGTCTGTCTCTGTCTGTCTCTGTCTGTCTCTGTCTGTTTCTTTCTGTCTCTGTCTATCTCTGTCTGTCTCTGTCTGTTTCTGTGTGCGTCTGCCTGTCTCTGTCTTTCTGCCTGTCTCAGTCTGTCTCTGTCTGTCTCTGTCTGTCTCTGTCTGTCTCTGTCTGTTTCTTTCTGTCTCTGTCTATCTCTGTCTGCCTCTGTCTGTCTCTGTCTGTCTCTGTCTGTCTCTGTCTGTCTCTGTCTGCCTCTGTCTGTCTCTTTCTGTCTCTGTCTGTTTCTTTCTGTCTCCGTCTATCTCTGTCTATCTCTGTCTGTTTCTGTCTTTCTGTCTGTCTCTGTCTGTCTCTGTCTGTCTCTGCCTGCCTCTGTCTGTCTCTGGCTATGTCTGCATCTGTCTGTCTCTGTCTGTCTTTGTCTGTCTCTGTCTGTCTCTGTCTGTCTCTGTCTGTCTCTGTCTGTTTCTTTCTGTCTCTGTCTATCTCTGTCTGTCTCTGTCTGTTTCTGTGTGCGTCTGCCTGTCTCTGTCTTTCTGCCTGTCTCAGTCTGTCTCTGTCTGTCTCTGTCTGTCTCTGTCTGTCTCTGTCTGTTTCTTTCTGTCTCTGTCTATCTCTGTCTGTCTCTGTCTGCCTCTGTCTGTCTCTGTGTGTCTCTGTCTGTCTCTGTCTGTCTCTGTCTGCCTCCGTCTGTCTCTGCCTGGCTCTGTCTGTTTCTTTCTGTCTCCGCCTATCTCTGTCTATCTCTGTCTGTTTCTGTCTTTCTGTCTGTCTCTGTCTGTCTCTGTCTGTCTCTGTCTGTCTCTGTCTGTCTCTGTCTGTCTTTGTCTGTCTCTGTCTGTCTCTGTCTGTCTCTGTCTGTCTCTGTCTTTCTGTCTGTCTCTGCCTGTCTCTGCCTGTCTCTGTTTGTGTCTGTCTGTCTCTGTCTGTCTCTGTCTGTCTCTGTCTGTCTCTGCCTGTCTCAGTCTGTCTCTGTCTGTCTCTGTCTGTCTCTGTCTGTCTCTGTCTGTTTCTTTCTGTCTCTGTCTATCTCTGTCTGTCTCTGTCTGCCTCTGTCTGTCTCTGTCTGTCTCTGTCTGTCTCTGTCTGTCTCTGTCTGCCTCTGTCTGTCTCTGTCTGGCTCTGTCTGTTTCTTTCTGTCTCCGCCTATCTCTGTCTATCTCTGTCTGTTTCTGTCTTTCTGTCTGTCTCTGTCTGTCTCTGTCTGTCTCTGTCTGTCTCTGTCTGTCTCTGTCTGTCTCTGCCTTTCTCTGTCTGTCTCTGCCTGTTTCTGGTTGTGTCTGACTGTCTCTTTCTGTCCATCTGTCTCTGCATGTATCTGTGTGTTTATCTGTCTCTGTCTGTCTCTGTCTGTCTCTGTCTGTCTTTGTCTGTCTCTGTCTGTCTCTGTCTGTCTCTGTCTGTCTCTGTCTTTCTGTCTGTCTCTGCCTGTCTCTGCCTGTCTCTGTTTGTGTCTGTCTGTCTCTGTCTGTCTCTGTCTGTCTCTGTCTGTCTCTGCCTGTCTCTGTCTGACTCTGTCTGTCTCTGTCTGTCTCTGTCTGTCTCTGTCTGTCTCTGTCTGTCTCTGTCTGTCTTTGTCTGTCTCTGTCTGTCTCTGTCTGTCTCTGTCTGTCTCTGTCTGTCTCTGTCTGTTTCTTTCTGTCTCTGTCTATCTCTGTCTGTCTCTGTCTGTTTCTGTGTGCGTCTGCCTGTCTCTGTCTTTCTGCCTGTCTCAGTCTGTCTCTGTCTGTCTCTGTCTGTCTCTGTCTGTCTCTGTCTGTTTCTTTCTGTCTCTGTCTATCTCTGTCTGTCTCTGTCTGTCTCTGTCTGTCTCTGTCTGCCTCTGTCTGTCTCTGTCTTTCTATCTGTCTCTGCCTGTCTCTGCCTGTCTCTGTTTGTGTCTGTCTGTCTCTGTCTGTCTCTGTCTGCCTCTGTCTGTCTCTGGCTATGTCTGCATCTGTCTGTCTCTGTCTGTCTCTGTCTGTTTCTTTCTGTCTCTGTCTATCTCTGTCTGTCTGCATCTGCCTGTCTCTGTCATTCTGTCTGTCTCTGTCTGTCTCTGTCTGCCTCTGCCTGTCTCTGCCTGTCTCTGCCTGTCTCTGTCTGTTTGTGTCTGCGTCTGTCTGTCTCTGTCTGTCTCTGTCTGTTTCTGTCTGTCTCTGTCTGTCTCTGTCTGTCTCTGTCTGTCTCTGCCTGTCTCTGTCTGCCTCTGTCTGTCTCTGTCTGTCTCTGTCTCTCACGGTCTGTCTCTGTCTGTGTCTGTCTGCCTCTGTCTGTCTCTGTCTGTCTCTGTCTGTCTCTGTCTGTCTCTGTCTGTATCTTTCTGTCTCTGTCTATCTCTATCTGTCTCTGTCTGTTTGTGTCTGCGTCTGCCTGTCTCTGTCTTGCTGCCTGTCTCTGTCTGTCTCTGTCTGTCTCTGTCTGTCTCTGTCTGTCTCTGTCTGTCTCTGTCTTTCTATCTGTCTCTGCCTGTCTCAGTCTGTCTCTGTCTGTCTCTGTCTGTCTCTGTCTGTCTCTGTCTGTCTCTGTCTGCCTCTGTCTGTCTCTGTCTCTGTCTGTCTCTGTCTTTCTATCTGTCTCTGCCTGTCTCTGCCTGTCTCTGTTTGTCTCTGTCTGTCTCTGTCTGTCTCTGTCTGTCTCTGTCTGCCTCTGTCTGTCTCTGTCTCTGTCTGTCTCTGTCTGTCTCTGTCTGTCTCTGTCTGCCTCTGTCTGCCTCTGTCTGTGTCTGTCTGTGTCTGTCTGTCTCTGCCTGTCTCTGCCTGTCTCTGTCTGCCTCTGTCTGCCTCTGTCTGTCTCTGTCTGTCTCTGTCTGCCTCTGTCTGCCTCTGTCTGTCTCTGTCTGTTTCTTTCTGTCTCCGCCTATCTCTGTCTATCTCTGCCTATCACTGTCTATCTCTGTCTGTTTCTGTCTTTCTGTCTGTCTCTGTCCGCGTCTGCCTCTGTCTGTTTCTTTCTGTCTCCTTCTATCTCTTTCTATCTCTGTCTGTTTCTGTCTTTCTGTCTGTCTCTGTCTGTCTCTGTCTGTCTCTGTCTGTCTCTGTATGTCCCTGTCTGTCTCTGTCTGTCTCTGTCTGTCTCTGTCTGTCTCTGTCTGTCTCTGTCTGTCTCTGTCTGTCTCTGTCTGTCTGTGTCTGTCTCTGTCTGTCTCTGTCTGTCTCTGTCTGTCTCGGTCTGTCTCTGTCAGTCTCTGCCTGTCTCTGTCTGTCTCTGTCTCCCTCTGTCTGTCTCTGTCTGTCTCTGTCTGCCTCTGTCTGCCTCTGTCTGTGTCTGTCTGTGTCTGTCTGTCTCTGCCTGTCTCTGCCTGTCTCTGTCTGCCTCTGTCTGCCTCTGTCTGTCTCTGTCTGTCTCTGTCTGCCTCTGTCTGCCTCTGTCTGTCTCTGTCTGTTTCTTTCTGTCTCCGCCTATCTCTGTCTATCTCTGTCTGTTTCTGTCTTTCTGTCTGTCTCTGTCTGTCTCTGTCTGTCTCTGCCTGTCTCTGTCTGTTTCTGTCTTTCTGTCTGTCTCTGTCTGTCTCTGTCTGTCTCTGTCTGTCTCTGTCTGTCTCTGCCTTTCTCTGTCTGTCTCTGCCTGTTTCTGGTTGTGTCTGACTGTCTCTTTCTGTCCATCTGTATCTGCATGTCTCTGTCTCTGTCTGTCTCTGTCTGTCTCTGTCTGTCTCTGTCTGTCTCTGTCTGTCTCTGTCTGTCTCTGTCTGTCTCTGTCTGTCTCTGTCTGTCTCTGTCTGCCTCTATCTGCCTCTGTCTGTCTCTGTCTGTCTCTGCCTGTCTCTGTCTGTCCCTGTCTGTCTGTGTCTGTCTCTGTCTGTCTCTGTCTGTCTCTGCCTGTCTCTGTCTTTCTGTATGTCTCTGCCTGTCTCTGCCTGTCTCTGCCTGTCTCTGTCAGTCTCTGCCTGTCTCTGTCTGTCTCTGTCTGTCTCTGTCTGTCTCTGCCTGTCTCTGTCTGCCTCTGTCTGCCTCTGTCTGTCTCTGTCTGTCTCTGTCTGTCTCTGTCTGTCTCTGTCTGCCTCTGTCTGTCTCTGTCTGTCTCTGTCTGTTTCTTTCTGTCTCTGTCTATCTCTGTCTGTTTCTGTCTTTCTGTCTGTCTCTGTCTGTCTCTGTCTGTCTCTGTCTGTCTCTGTCTGTCTCTGTCTGTCTCTGTCTGTCTCTGTCTGTCTCTGCCTTTCTCTGTCTGTCTCTGCCTGTTTCTGGTTGTGTCTGACTGTCTCTGTCTGTCTCTGCCTGTCTCTGTCTTTCTATCTGTCTCTGTCTGTCTCTCTCTGCCTCTGTCTGTCTCTGTCTGCCTCTGTCTGCCTCTGTCTGTGTCTGTCTGTCTCTGTCTGTCTCTGTCTGTCTCTGTCTGTCTCTGTCTGTCTCTGTCTGTCTCTGTCTGTCTCTTTCTGTCTCTATCTGTTTCTGTCTTTCTGCCTGTCTCTGTCTGTCTCTGTCTGTCTCTGTCTGTCTCTGTCTGTCTCTGTCTGCCTCTGTCTGTCTCTGTCTGTCTCTGTCTGTCTCTGTCTGTCTCTGTCTGTCTCTGCCTGTCCCTGCCTGTCTCTGTCTGTTTCTGTCTGCCTCTGTCTGCCTCTGTCTCTCTGCCTGTCTCTGTCTGTCTCTGTCTGTCTCTGTCTGTCTCTGTCTGTCTCCGTCTGTCTCTGTCTTTCTATCTGTCTCTGTCTGTCTCTGCCTGTCTCTGTCTGTCTCTGTCTGTCTCTGTCTGTCTCTGTCTGTCGCTGTCTGTCTCTGTCTGTCTCTGTCTGTCTCTGTCTGTCTCTGTCTGTCTCTGTCTGTCTCTGTCTGTCTCTGTCTGTCTCTGTCTGTCTCTGTCTGTCTCTGTCTGTCTCTGTCTGTCTCTGTCTGTCTCTGTCTGTCTCTGTCTGCCTCTGTCTGCCTCTGTCTGTCTCTGTCTGCCTCTGTCTGCCTGTGTCCGTCTCTGTCTGTCTCTCTCTGTCTCTGTCTGTCTCTGTCTGCCTCTGTCTGTCTCTGTCTGTCTCTGCCTGTTTCTTTCTGTCTCTGTCTATCTCTGCCTGTCTCTGTCTGTTTGTTTCTGCGTCTGTCTGTCTCTGTCTGTCTCTGTCTGTCTCTGTCTGTCCCTGTCTGTCTCTGTCTGTCTCTGTCTGTCTCTGTCTGTCTCTGTCTGTCTCTGTCTGTCTCTGTCTGTCTCTGTCTGTCTGTGTCTGTCTCTGTCTGTCTCTGTCTGTCTCTGCCTGTCTCTGTCTTTCTGTCTGTCTCTGCCTGTCTCTGCCTGTCTCTGTCTGTCTCGGTCTGTCTCTGTCAGTCTCTGCCTGTCTCTGTCTGTCTCTGTCTCTCTCTGTCTGTCTCTGTCTGTCTCTGTCTGCCTCTGTCTGCCTCTGTCTGTGTCTGTCTGTCTCTGTCTGTCTCTGTCTGCGTCTGTCTGTCTCTGTCTGTCTCTGTCTGTTTCTGTCTGTCTCTGTCTGTCTCTGGCTGTCTCTGTCTGTCTCTGCCTGTCTCTGCCTGTCTCTGCCTGTCTCTGTCTGCCTCTGTCTGCCTCTGTCTGTCTCTGTCTGTCTCTGTCTGCCTCTGTCTGCCTCTGTCTGTGTCTGTCTGTCTCTGTCTGTCTCTGCCTGTCTCTGCCTGTCTCTGTCTGCGTCTGTCTGTCTCTGTCTGTCTCTGTCTGTTTCTGTCTGTCTCTGTCTGTCTCTGGCTGTCTCTGTCTGTCTCTGTCTGTCTCTGTCTGCCTCTGTCTGCCTCTGTCTCTGTCTGTTTCTTTCTGTCTCTGTCTATCTCTGTCTATCTCTGTCTGTTTCTGTCTTTCTGTCTGTCTCTGCCTGTCTCTGTCTTTCTGTATGTCTCTGCCTGTCTCTGCCTGTCTCTGCCTGTCTCTGTCTGTCTCGGTCTGTCTCTGTCAGTCTCTGCCTGTCTCTGTCTGTCTCTGTCTGTCTCTGTCTGTCTCTGTCTGTCTCTGTCTGCCTCTGTCTTTCTCTGTCTGGCTCTGTCTGTTTCTTTCTGTCTCCGCCTATCTCTGTCTATCTCTGTCTGTTTCTGTCTTTCTGTCTGTCTCTGTCTGTCTCTGTCTGTCTCTGTCTGTCTCTGTCTGTCTCTGTCTGTCTCTGCCTTTCTCTGTCTGTCTCTGCCTGTTTCTGGTTGTGTCTGACTGTCTCTTTCTGTCCATCTATCTCTGCATGTCTCTGTGTGTTTATCTGTCTCTGTCTGTCTCTGTCTGTCTCTGTCTGTCTTTGTCTGTCTCTGTCTGTCTCTGTCTGTCTCTGTCTGTCTCTGTCTTTCTGTCTGTCTCTGCCTGTCTCTGCCTGTCTCTGTTTGTGTCTGTCTGTCTCTGTCTGTCTCTGTCTGCCTCTGTCTGTCTCTGGCTATGTCTGCATCTGTCTGTCTCTGTCTGTCTCTGTCTGTCTCTGTCTTTCTGTCTGTCTCTGCCTGTCTCTGCCTGTCTCTGTTTGTGTCTGTCTGTCTCTGTCTGTCTCTGTCTGCCTCTGTCTGTCTCTGGCTATGTCTGCATCTGTCTGTCTCTGTCTGTCTCTGTCTGTCTCTGTCTGTCTTTGTCTGTCTCTGTCTGTCTCTGTCTGTCTCTGTCTGTCTCTGTCTTTCTGTCTGTCTCTGCCTGTCTCTGCCTGTCTCTGTTTGTGTCTGTCTGTCTCTGTCTGTCTCTGTCTTCCTCTGTCTGTCTCTGGCTATGTCTGCATCTGTCTGTCTCTGCCTGTCTCTGTCTTTCTATCTGTCTCTGTCTGTCTCTGTCTGTCTCTGTCTGCCTCTGTCTGCCTCTGTCTGGGGCTGTCTGTCTCTGTCTGTCTCTGTCTGTCTCTGTCTGTCTCTGTCTGTCTCTGTCTGTCTCTGCCTGTCCCTGCCTGTCTCTGTCTGTTTCTGTCTGCCTCTGTCTGCCTCTGCCTCTCTGCCTGTCTCTGTCTGTCTCTGTCTGTCTCTGTCTGTCTCTGTCTGTCTCCGTCTGTCTCTGTCTTTCTATCTGTCTCTGTCTGTCTCTGCCTATCTCTGCCTGTCTCTGCCTGTCTCTGTCTGTCTCTGTCTGTCTCTGTCTGTCTCTGTCTGTCTCCGTCTGTCTCTGTCTTTCTATCTGTCTCTGTCTGTCTCTGCCTGTCTCTGTCTGTCTCTGTCTGTCTCTGTCTGTCTCTGTCTGTCTCTGTCTGTCTCTGTCTGCCTCTGTCTGTCTCTGTCTGTCTCTGTCTGTCTCTGTCTGCCTCTGTCTCTGTCTGTTTCTTTCTGTCTCTGTCTATCTCTGCCTATCTCTGTCTATCTCTGTCTGTTTCTGTCTTTCTGTCTGTCTCTGTCCGCGTCTGCCTCTGTCTGTTTCTTTCTGTCTCCTTCTATCTCTTTCTATCTCTGTCTGTTTCTGTCTTTCTGTCTGTCTCTGTCTGTCTCTGTCTGTCTCTGTCTGTCTCTGTCTGTCTCTGTCTGTCTCTGCCTTTCTCTGTCTGTCTCTGCCTGTTTCTGGTTGTGTCTGACTGTCTCTTTCTGTCCATGTGTCTCTGCATGTCTCTGTGTGTTTATCTGTCTCTGTCTGTCTCTGTCTGTCTCTGTCTGTCTCTGTCTGTCTCTGTCTGTCTCTGTCTGTCTCTGTCTGTCTCTGTCTGTCTCTGTCTGTCTCTGTCTGTCTCTGTCTGCCTCTATCTGCCTCTGTCTGTCTCTGTCTGTCTCTGCCTGTCTCTGTCTGTCCCTGTCTGTCTGTGTCTGTCTCTGTCTGTCTCTGTCTGTCTCTGCCTGTCTCTGTCTTTCTGTATGTCTCTGCCTGTCTCTGCCTGTCTCTGCCTGTCTCTGTCTGTCTCGGTCTGTCTCTGTCAGTCTCTGCCTGTCTCTGTCTGTCTCTGTCTGTCTCTGTCTGTCTCTGCCTGTCTCTGTCTGCCTCTGTCTGCCTCTGTCTGTCTCTGTCTGTCTCTGTCTGTCTCTGTCTGTCTCTGTCTGCCTCTGTCTGTCTCTGTCTGTCTCTGTCTGTCTCTGTCTGTCTCTGTCTGCCTCTGTCTGCCTCTGTCTGTCTCTGTCTGTCTCTGCCTGTCTCTGTCTGTCTCTGTCTGTCTCTGTCTGCCTCTGTCTGTCTCTGCCTGTCTCTGTCTTTCTGTATGTCTCTGCCTGTCTCTGCCTGTCTCTGCCTGTCTCTGCCTGTCTCTGTCTGTCTCGGTCTGTCTCTGTCAGTCTCTGCCTGTCTCTGTCTGTCTCTGTCTGTCTCTGTCTGTCTCTGCCTGTCTCTGTCTGCCTCTGTCTGCCTCTGTCTGTCTCTGTCTGTCTCTGTCTGTCTCTGTCTGTCTCTGTCTGTCTCTGTCTGCCTCTGTCTGTCTCTGTCTGTCTCTGTCTGTTTCTTTCTGTCTCTGTCTATCTCTGTCTGTTTCTGTCTTTCTGTCTGTCTCTGTCTGTCTCTGTCTGTCTCTGTCTGTCTCTGTCTGTCTCTGCCTTTCTCTGTCTGTCTCTGCCTGTTTCTGGTTGTGTCTGACTGTCTCTTTCTGTCCATCTGTCTCTGCATGTCTCTGTGTGTTTATCTGTCTCTGTCTGTCTCTGTCTGTCTCTGCCTGTCTCTGTCTGTCTTTGTCTGCCTCTGTCTCTCTGCCTGTCTCTGTCTGTCTCTGTCTGTCTCTGTCTGTCTCTGTCTGTCTCCGTCTGTCTCTGTCTTTCTATCTGTCTCTGTCTGTCTCTCTCTGTCTCTGTCTGTCTCTGTCTGCCTCTGTCTGCCTCTGTCTGTGTCTGTCTGTCTCTGTCTGTCTCTGTCTGTCTCTGTCTGTCTCTGTCTGTCTCTGTCTGTCTCTGTCTGTCTCTGTCTGTCTCTGTCTGTCTCTGTCTGTCTCTGTCTGTCTCTGTCTGTCTCTGTCTGTCTCTTTCTGTCTCTATCTGTTTCTGTCTTTCTGCCTGTCTCTGTTTGTCTCTGTCTGTCTCTGTCTGTCTCTGTCTGTCTCTGTCTGTCTCTGTCTGTCTCTGTCTGTCTCTGTCTGTCTCTGCCTGTCCCTGCCTGTCTCTGTCTGTTTCTGTCTGCCTCTGTCTGCCTCTGTCTCTCTGCCTGTCTCTGTCTGTCTCTGTCTGTCTCTGTCTGTCTCTGTCTGTCTCTGTCTGTCTCCGTCTGTCTCTGTCTTTCTATCTGTCTCTGTCTGCCTCTGTCTGTCTCTGTCTGCCTCTGTCTGCCTGTGTCTGTCTCTGTCTGTCTCTCTCTGTCTCTGTCTGTCTCTGTCTGCCTCTGTCTGTCTCTGTCTGTCTCTGTCTGTTTCTTTCTGTCTCTGTCTGTTTCTTTCTGTCTCTGTCTATCTCTGCCTGTCTCTGTCTGTTTGTGTCTGCGTCTGTCTGTCTCTGTCTGTCTCTGTCTGTCTCTGTCTGTCCCTGTCTGTCTCTGTCTGTCTCTGTCTGTCTCTGTCTGTCTCTGTCTGTCTCTGTCTGTCTCTGTCTGTCTCTGTCTGTCTGTGTCTGTCTCTGTCTGTCTCTGTCTGTCTCTGCCTGTCTCTGTCTGTCTCTGTCTCTCTCTGTCTGTCTCTGTCTGTCTCTGTCTGCCTCTGTCTGCCTCTGTCTGTGTCTGTCTGTCTCTGTCTGTCTCTGCCTGTCTCTGCCTGTCTCTGTCTGCGTCTGTCTGTCTCTGTCTGTCTCTGTCTGTTTCTGTCTGTCTCTGTCTGTCTCTGGCTGTCTCTGTCTGTCTCTGTCTGTCTCTGTCTGTCTCTGTCTTTCTGTCTGTCTCTGTCTGTCTCTGTCTGTCTCTGTCTGTCTCTGCCTGTCCCTGCCTGTCTCTGTCTGTTTCTGTCTGCCACTGTCTGCCTCTGTCTGTCTCTGTCTGTCTCTGCCTGTCCCTGCCTGTCTCTGCCTGTCTCTGTCTGCCTCTGTCTGCCTCTGTCTGTCTCTGTCTGTCTCTGTCTGCCTCTGTCTGCCTCTGTCTGTGTCTGTCTGTCTCTGTCTGTCTCTGCCTGTCTCTGCCTGTCTCTGTCTGCGTCTGTCTGTCTCTGTCTGTCTCTGTCTGTTTCTGTCTGCCTCTGTCTCGGTCTGTTTCTTTCTGTCTCTGTCTATCTCTGTCTATCTCTGTCTGTTTCTGTCTTTCTGTCTGTCTCTGTCTGTCTCTGTCTGCCTCTGTCTCTGTCTGTTTCTTTCTGTCTCTGTCTATCTCTGTCTATCTCTATCTGTTTCTGTCTGTCTCTGTCTGTCTCTGGCTGTCTCTGTCTGTCTCTGTCTGTCTCTGTCTGTCTCTGTCTGCCTCTGTCTCTGTCTGTTTCTTTCTGTCTCTGTCTATCTCTGTCTATCTCTGTCTGTTTCTGTCTTTCTGTCTGTCTCTGTCTGTCTCTGTCTATCTCTGTCTGTCTCTCTGTCTCTGTCTGTCTCTGTCTGTCTCTGTTTGTCTCTGTCTGTCTCTGTCTGTCTCTGTCTGTCTCTGTATGCCTCTGTCTGCCTCTGTCTGTCTCTGTCTGTCTCTGTCTCTCTCGGTCTGTCTGTGTCTGTCTCTGTCTGTCTCTGTCTGTCTCTGCCTCTCTCTGTCTTTCTGTCTGTCTCTGCCTGTCTCTGCCTGTCTCTGTCTGTCTCGGTCTGTCTCTGTCAGTCTCTGCCTGTCTCTGTCTGTCTCTGTCTGTCTCTGTCTGTCTCTGTCTGTCTCTGTCTGCCTCTGTCTGCCTCTGTCTGTGTCTGTCTGTCTCTGTCTGTCTCTGCCTGTCTCTGCCTGTCTCTGTCTGCCTCTGTCTGCCTCTGTCTGTCTCTGTCTGTCTCTGTCTGCCTCTGTCTGCCTCTGTCTGTGTCTGTCTGTCTCTGTCTGTCTCTGTCTGCCTCTGTCTGCCTCTGTCTGTGTCTGTCTGTCTCTGTCTGTCTCTGCCTGTCTCTGCCTGTCTCTGTCTGCCTCTGTCTGCCCCTGTCTGTCTCTGTCTGTCTCTGTCTGCCTCTGTCTGCCTCTGTCTGTGTCTGTCTGTCTCTGTCTGTCTCTGCCTGTCTCTGCCTGTCTCTGTCTGCGTCTGTCTGTCTCTGTCTGTCTCTGTCTGTTTCTGTCTGTCTCTGTCTGTCTCTGGCTGTCTCTGTCTGTCTCTGTCTGTCTCTGTCTGTCTCTGTCTGTCTCTGTCTGCCTCTGTCTGCCTCTGTCTGTCTCTGTCTGTCTCTGTCTCTCTCGGTCTGTCTGTGTCTGTCTCTGTCTGTCTCTGTCTGTCTCTGCCTCTCTCTGTCTTTCTGTCTGTCTCTGCCTGTCTCTGCCTGTCTCTGTCTGTCTCGGTCTGTCTCTGTCAGTCTCTGCCTGTCTCTGTCTGTTTCTGTATGTCTCTGTCTGTCTCTGTCTGTTTCTGTCTGTCTCTGTCTGTCTCTGTCTGTCTCTGTCTGTCTCTGTCTGTCTCTGTCTGTCTCTGTCTGTCTCTGTCTGTCTCTGTCTGCCTCTGTCTCTGTCTGTTTCTTTCTGTCTCTGTCTGTCTCTGCCTGTCTCTGCCTGTCTCTGTCTGCCTCTGTCTGCCCCTGTCTGTCTCTGTCTGTCTCTCTCTGCCTCTGTCTGCCTCTGTCTGTGTCTGTCTGTCTCTGTCTGTCTCTGCCTGTCTCTGCCTGTCTCTGTCTGCGTCTGTCTGTCTCTGTCTGTCTCTGTCTGTTTCTGTCTGTCTCTGTCTGTCTCTGGCTGTCTCTGTCTGTCTCTGTCTGTCTCTGTCTGTCTCTGTCTGCCTCTGTCTCTGTCTGTTTCTTTCTGTCTCTGTCTATCTCTGTCTATCTCTGTCTGTTTCTGTCTTTCTGTCTGTCTCTGTCTGTCTCTGTCTGTCTCTGTCTGTCTCTGCCTGTCCGTGCCTGTCTCTATCTGTTTCTGTCTGCCTCTGTCTGCCTCTGTCTCTCTGCCTGTCTCTGTCTGTCTCTGTCTGTCTCTGTCTGTCTCTGTCTGTCTCCGTCTGTCTCTGTCTTTCTATCTGTCTCTGTCTGTCTCTGCCTGTCTCTGTCTGTCTCGGTCTGTCTCCGCCTGTCTCTGCCTGTCTCTGTCTGTCTCGGTCTGTCTCTGTCAGTCTCTGCCTGTCTCTGTCTGTTTCTGTATGTCTCTGTCTGTCTGTGTCTGTCTCTGTCTGTCTCTGTCTGTCTCTGCCTCTCTCTGTCTTTCTGTCTGTCTCTGCCTGTCTCTGCCTGTCTCTGTCTGTCTCGGTCTGTCTCTGTCAGTCTCTGCCTGTCTCTGTCTGTCACTGCATGTCTCTGTCTGTCTCTGTCTGTCCCTGTCTGTCTCTGTATGTCTCTGTCTGCCTCTGTCTGCCTCTGTCTGTGTCTGTCTGTCTCTGTCTGTCTCTGCCTGTCTCTGCCTGTCTCTGTCTGCCTCTGTCTGCCTCTGTCTGTCTCTGTCTGTCTCTGTCTGTCTCTGTCTGTCTCTGTCTGCCTCTGTCTCTGTCTGTTTCTTTCTGTCTCTGTCTATCTCTGTCTATCTCTATCTGTTTCTGTCTGTCTCTGTCTGTCTCTGGCTGTCTCTGTCTGTCTCTGTCCGTCTCTGTCTGCCTCTGTCTGCCTCTGTCTCTGTCTGTTTCTTTCTGTCTCTGTCTATCTCTGTCGATCTCTGTCTGTTTCTGTCTTTCTGGCTGTCTCTGTCTGTCTCTGTCTGTCTCTGTCTGTCTCTGCCTGTCTCTGCCTGTCTCTGTCTGCCTCTGTCTGCCTCTGTCTGTCTCTGTCTGTCTCTATCTGCCTCTGTCTGCCTCTGTCTGCCTCTGTCTGTGTCTGTCTGTCTCTGTCTGTCTCTGCCTGTCTCTGGCTGTCTCTGTCTGTCTCTGTCTGTCTCTGTCTGTCTCTGTCTGCCTCTGTCTCTGTCTGTTTCTTTCTGTCTCTGTCTATCTCTGTCTATCTCTGTCTGTTTCTGTCTTTCTGGCTGTCTCTGTCTGTCTCTGTCTGTCTCTGTCTGTCTCTGTCTGTCTCTGTCTGTCTCTGCCTGTCTCTGTCTGTCTCTGTCTGTCTCTGTCTGTCTCTGTCTGTCTCTGTCTGCCTCTGTCTGCCTCTGTCTGCCTCTGTCTGTCTCTGTCTGTCTCTGTCTGCCTCTGTCTGCCTCTGTCTGCCTCTGTCTGTGTCTGTCTGTCTCGGTCTGTCTCCGCCTGTCTCTGCCTGTCTCTGTCTGTCTCGGTCTGTCTCTGTCAGTCTCTGCCTGTCTCTGTCTGTTTCTGTATGTCTCTGTCTGTCTGTGTCTGTCTCTGTCTGTCTCTGTCTGTCTCTGCCTCTCTCTGTCTTTCTGTCTGTCTCTGCCTGTCTCTGCCTGTCTCTGTCTGTCTCGGTCTGTCTCTGTCAGTCTCTGTCTGTCTCGGTCTGTCTCTGTCAGTCTCTGCCTGTCTCTGTCTGTTTCTGTATGTCTCTGTCTGTCTGTGTCTGTCTCTGTCTGTCTCTGTCTGTCTCTGCCTCTCTCTGTCTTTCTGTCTGTCTCTGCCTGTCTCTGCCTGTCTCTGTCTGTCTCGGTCTGTCTCTGTCAGTCTCTGCCTGTCTCTGTCTGTCTCTGCATGTCTCTGTCTGTCTCTGTCTGTCCCTGTCTGTCTCTGTATGTCTCTGTCTGCCTCTGTCTGCCTCTGTCTGTGTCTGTCTGTCTCTGTCTGTCTCTGCCTGTCTCTGCCTGTCTCTGTCTGCCTCTGTCTGCCTCTGTCTGTCTCTGTCTGTCTCTGTCTGTCTCTGTCTGTCTCTGTCTGCCTCTGTCTCTGTCTGTTTCTTTCTGTCTCTGTCTATCTCTGTCTATCTCTATCTGTTTCTGTCTGTCTCTGTCTGTCTCTGGCTGTCTCTGTCTGTCTCTGTCCGTCTCTGTCTGCCTCTGTCTGCCTCTGTCTCTGTCTGTTTCTTTCTGTCTCTGTCTATCTCTGTCGATCTCTGTCTGTTTCTGTCTTTCTGGCTGTCTCTGTCTGTCTCTGTCTGTCTCTGTCTGTCTCTGTCTGTCTCTGCCTGTCTCTGCCTGTCTCTGTCTGCCTCTGTCTGCCTCTGTCTGTCTCTGTCTGTCTCTGTCTGCCTCTGTCTGCCTCTGTCTGCCTCTGTCTGTGTCTGTCTGTCTCTGTCTGTCTCTGCCTGTCTCTGGCTGTCTCTGTCTGTCTCTGTCTGTCTCTGTCTGTCTCTGTCTGCCTCTGTCTCTGTCTGTTTCTTTCTGTCTCTGTCTATCTCTGTCTATCTCTGTCTGTTTCTGTCTTTCTGGCTGTCTCTGTCTGTCTCTGTCTGTCTCTGTCTGTCTCTGTCTGTCTCTGTCTGTCTCTGCCTGTCTCTGTCTGTCTCTGTCTGTCTCTGTCTGTCTCTGTCTGTCTCTGTCTGCCTCTGTCTGCCTCTGTCTGCCTCTGTCTGTCTCTGTCTGTCTCTGTCTGCCTCTGTCTGCCTCTGTCTGCCTCTGTCTGTGTCTGTCTGTCTCGGTCTGTCTCCGCCTGTCTCTGCCTGTCTCTGTCTGTCTCGGTCTGTCTCTGTCAGTCTCTGCCTGTCTCTGTCTGTTTCTGTATGTCTCTGTCTGTCTGTGTCTGTCTCTGTCTGTCTCTGTCTGTCTCTGCCTCTCTCTGTCTTTCTGTCTGTCTCTGCCTGTCTCTGCCTGTCTCTGTCTGTCTCGGTCTGTCTCTGTCAGTCTCTGCCTGTCTCTGTCTGTCTCTGCATGTCTCTGTCTGTCTCTGTCTGTCCCTGTCTGTATCTGTATGTCTCTGTCTGCCTCTGTCTGCCTCTGTCTGTGTCTGTCTGTCTCTGTCTGCTCTGCCTGTCTCTGCCTGTCTCTGTCTGCCTCTGTCTGCCTCTGTCTGTCTCTGTCTGTCTCTGTCTGTCTCTGTCTGTCTCTGTCTGCCTCTGTCTCTGTCTGTTTCTTTCTGTCTCTGTCTATCTCTGTCTATCTCTATCTGTTTCTGTCTGTCTCTGTCTGTCTCTGGCTGTCTCTGTCTGTCTCTGTCTGTCTCTGTCTGTCTCTGTCTGCCTCTGTCTCTGTCTGTTTCTTTCTGTCTCTGTCTATCTCTGTCGATCTCTGTCTGTTTCTGTCTTTCTGGCTGTCTCTGTCTGTCTCTGTCTGTCTCTGTCTGTCTCTGCCTGTCTCTGTCTGTCTCTGTCTGTCTCTGTCTGTCTCTGTCTGTCTCTGTCTGCCTCTGTCTGCCTCTGTCTGCCTCTGTCTGCCTCTGTCTGTGTCTGTCTGTCTCTGTCTGTCTCTGCCTGTCTCTGCCTGTCTCTGTCTGCCCCTGTCTGCCTCTGTCTGTCTCTGTCTGTCTCTGTCTGCCTCTGTCTCTGTCTGTTTCTTTCTGTCTCAGTCTATCTCTGTCTATCTCTGTCTGTTTCTGTCTTTCTGTCTGTCTCTGTCTGTCTCTGTCTGTCTCTGTCTGTCTCTGCCTGTCCGTGCCTGTCTCTGTCTGTTTCTGTCTGCCTCTGTCTGCCTCTGTCTCTCTGCCTGTCTCTGTCTGTCTCTGTCTGTCTCTGTCTGTCTCTGTCTATCTCTGTCTGTCTCTGTCTGTCCCTGTCTGTCTCTGTATGTCTCTGTCTGCCTCTGTCTGCCTCTGTCTGTGTCTGTCTGTCTCTGTCTGTCTCTGCCTGTCTCTGCCTGTCTCTGTCTGCCTCTGTCTGCCTCTGTCTGTCTCTGTCTGTCTCTGTCTGCCTCTGTCTGTCTCTGTCTGTCTCTGCCTGTCTCTGTCTGTCTCTGTCTGTCTCTGCCTGTCCGTGCCTGTCTCTGTCTGTTTCTGTCTGCCTCTGTCTGCCTCTGTCTCTCTGCCTGTCTCTGTCTGTCTCTGTCTGTCTCTGTCTGTCTCTGTCTGTCTCCGTCTGTCTCTGTCTTTCTATCTGTCTCTGTCTGTCTCTGCCTGTCTCTGCCTGTCTCTGCCTGTCTCTGCCTGTCTCTGCCTGTCTCTGCCTGTCTCTGCCTGTCTCTGCCTGTCTCTGTCTGTCTCGGTCTGTCTCCGCCTGTCTCTGTCTTTCTGTCTGTCTCTGCCTGTCTCAGTCATTCTGTCTGTCTCTGTCTATCTCTGTCTGTCTCTGTCTGTCCCTGTCTGTCTCTGTATGTCTCTGTCTGCCTCTGTCTGTCTCTGTCAGTCTCTGTCTGTCTCGGTCTGTCTCTGTCAGTCTCTGCCTGTCTCTGTCTGTTTCTGTATGTCTCTGTCTGTCTGTGTCTGTCTCTGTCTGTCTCTGTCTGTCTCTGCCTCTCTCTGTCTTTCTGTCTGTCTCTGCCTGTCTCTGCCTGTCTCTGTCTGTCTCGGTCTGTCTCTGTCAGTCTCTGCCTGTCTCTGTCTGCGTCTGCATGTCTCTGTCTGTCTCTGTCTGTCTCTGTCTGTATCTGTATGTCTCTGTCTGCCTCTGTCTGCCTCTGTCTGTGTCTGTCTGTCTCTGTCTGTCTCTGCCTGTCTCTGCCTGTCTCTGTCTGCCTCTGTCTGCCTCTGTCTGTCTCTGTCTGTCTCTGTCTGTCTCTGTCTGTCTCTGTCTGCCTCTGTCTCTGTCTGTTTCTTTCTGTCTCTGTCTATCTCTGTCTATCTCTATCTGTTTCTGTCTGTCTCTGTCTGTCTCTGGCTGTCTCTGTCTGTCTCTGTCTGTCTCTGTCTGTCTCTGTCTGCCTCTGTCTCTGTCTGTTTCTTTCTGTCTCTGTCTATCTCTGTCGATCTCTGTCTGTTTCTGTCTTTCTGGCTGTCTCTGTCTGTCTCTGTCTGTCTCTGTCTGTCTCTGCCTGTCTCTGTCTGTCTCTGTATGTCTCTGTCTGCCTCTGTCTGCCTCTGTCTGTGTCTGTCTGTCTCTGTCTGTCTCTGCCTGTCTCTGCCTGTCTCTGTCTGCCTCTGTCTGCCTCTGTCTGTCTCTGTCTGTCTCTGTCTGCCTCTGTCTGCCTCTGTCTGCCTCTGTCTGTGTCTGTCTGTCTCTGTCTGTCTCTGCCTGTCTCTGGCTGTCTCTGTCTGTCTCTGTCTGTCTCTGTCTGTCTCTGTCTGCCTCTGTCTCTGTCTGTTTCTTTCTGTCTCTGTCTATCTCTGTCTATCTCTGTCTGTTTCTGTCTTTCTGGCTGTCTCTGTCTGTCTCTGTCTGTCTCTGTCTGTCTCTGTCTGTCTCTGTCTGTCTCTGCCTGTCTCTGTCTGTCTCTGTCTGTCTCTGTCTGTCTCTGTCTGTCTCTGTCTGCCTCTGTCTGCCTCTGTCTGCCTCTGTCTGCCTCTGTCTGTCTCTGTCTGCCTCTGTCTGCCTCTGTCTTTGTCTGTTTCTTTCTGTCTCTGTCTATCTCTGTCTATCTCTGTCTGTTTCTGTCTTTCTGTCTGTCTCTGTCTGTCTCTGTCTGCCTCTGTCTGCCTCTGTCTGTCTCTGTCTGTCTCTGCCTGTCTCTGTCTTTCTGTCTGTCTCTGCCTGTCTCTGCCTGTCTCTGTCTGTCTCGGTCTGTCTCCGTCTGTCTCTGTCTTTCTATCTGTCTCTGTCTGTCTCTGCCTGTCTCTGCCTGTCTCTGCCTGTCTCTGTCTGCCTCTGTCTGCCTCTGTCTGTCTCTGTCTGTCTCTGTCTGCCTCTGTCTGCCTCTGTCTGGGTCTGTCTGTCTCTGTCTGTCTCTGCCTGTCTCTGCCTGTCTCTGTCTGCGTCTGTCTGTCTCTGTCTGTCTCTGTCTGTTTCTGTCTGCCTCTGTCTCGGTCTGTTTCTTTCTGTCTCTGTCTATCTCTCTCTATCTCTGTCTGTTTCTGTCTTTCTGTCTGTCTCTGTCTGTCTCTGTCTGTCTCTGTCTGCCTCTGTCTCTGTCTGTTTCTTTCTGTCTCTGTATTTCTCTGTCTATCTCTGTCTGTTTCTGTCTTTCTGTCTGTCTCTGTCTGTCTCTGTCTATCTCTGTCTCTCTCTGTCTGTCTCTGTCTGTCTCTGTCTGCCTCTGTCTGCCTCTGTCTGTGTCTGTCTGTCTCTGTCTGTCTCTGCCTGTCTCTGCCTGTCTCTGTCTGCGTCTGTCTGTCTCTGTCTGTCTCTGTCTGTTTCTGTCTGTCTCTGTCTGTCTCTGGCTGTCTCTGTCTGTCTCTGTCTGTCTCTGTCTGCCTCTGTCTGCCTCTGTCTCTGTCTGTTTCTTTCTGTCTCTGTCTATCTCTGTCTATCTCTGTCTGTTTCTGTCTTTCTGTCTGTCTCTGTCTGTCTCTGTCTGTCTCTGTCTGTCTCTGCCTGTCCCTGACTGTCTCTGCCTGTCTCTGTCTTTCTGTATGTCTCTGCCTGTCTCTGCCTGTCTCTGCCTGTCTCTGTCTGTCTCGGTCTGTCTCTGTCAGTTTCTGCCTGTCTCTGTCTGTCTCTGTCTGTCTCTGTCTGTTTCTGTCTTTCTGTCTGTCTCTGTCTGTCTCTGTCTGTTTCTGTCTGTCTCTGTCTGTCTCTGTCTATCTCTGTCTGTCTCTCTGTCTCTGTCTGTCTCTGTCTGTCTCTGTCTGTCTTTGTCTGTCTCTGTCTGTCTCTGTCTGTCTCTGTCTGTCTCTGTCTTTCTGTCTGTCTCTGCCTGTCTCTGCCTGTCTCTGTTTGTGGCTGTCTGTCTCTGTCTGTCTCTGTCTGCCTCTGTCTGTCTCTGGCTATGTCTGCATCTGTCTGTCTCTGTCTGTCTCTGTCTGTTTCTTTCTGTCTCTGTCTATCTCTGTCTGTCTGCATCTGCCTGTCTCTGTCATTCTGTCTGTCTCTGTCTGTCTCTGTCTGCCTCTGCCTGTCTCTGCCTGTCTCTGCCTGTCTCTGTCTGCCTCTGTCTGCCTCTGTCTGTCTCTGTCTGTCTCTGTCTGCCTCTGTCTGCCTCTGTCTGGGTCTGTCTGTCTCTGTCTGTCTCTGCCTGTCTCTGCCTGTCTCTGTCTGCGTCTGTCTGTCTCTGTCTGTCTCTGTCTGTTTCTGTCTGCCTCTGTCTCGGTCTGTTTCTTTCTGTCTCTGTCTATCTCTCTCTATCTCTGTCTGTTTCTGTCTTTCTGTCTGTCTCTGTCTGTCTCTGTCTGTCTCTGTCTGCCTCTGTCTCTGTCTGTTTCTTTCTGTCTCTGTATTTCTCTGTCTATCTCTGTCTGTTTCTGTCTTTCTGTCTGTCTCTGTCTGTCTCTGTCTATCTCTGTCTCTCTCTGTCTGTCTCTGTCTGTCTCTGTCTGCCTCTGTCTGCCTCTGTCTGTGTCTGTCTGTCTCTGTCTGTCTCTGCCTGTCTCTGCCTGTCTCTGTCTGCGTCTGTCTGTCTCTGTCTGTCTCTGTCTGTTTCTGTCTGTCTCTGTCTGTCTCTGGCTGTCTCTGTCTGTCTCTGTCTGTCTCTGTCTGCCTCTGTCTGCCTCTGTCTCTGTCTGTTTCTTTCTGTCTCTGTCTATCTCTGTCTATCTCTGTCTGTTTCTGTCTTTCTGTCTGTCTCTGTCTGTCTCTGTCTGTCTCTGTCTGTCTCTGCCTGTCCCTGACTGTCTCTGCCTGTCTGTGTCTTTCTGTATGTCTCTGCCTGTCTCTGCCTGTCTCTGCCTGTCTCTGTCTGTCTCGGTCTGTCTCTGTCAGTTTCTGCCTGTCTCTGTCTGTCTCTGTCTGTCTCTGTCTGTTTCTGTCTTTCTGTCTGTCTCTGTCTGTCTCTGTCTGTTTCTGTCTGTCTCTGTCTGTCTCTGTCTATCTCTGTCTGTCTCTCTGTCTCTGTCTGTCTCTGTCTGTCTCTGTCTGTCTTTGTCTGTCTCTGTCTGTCTCTGTCTGTCTCTGTCTGTCTCTGTCTTTCTGTCTGTCTCTGCCTGTCTCTGCCTGTCTCTGTTTGTGGCTGTCTGTCTCTGTCTGTCTCTGTCTGCCTCTGTCTGTCTCTGGCTATGTCTGCATCTGTCTGTCTCTGTCTGTCTCTGTCTGTTTCTTTCTGTCTCTGTCTATCTCTGTCTGTCTCTCTGTCTCTGTCTGTCTCTGTCTGTCTCTGTCTGCCTCTGCCTGTCTCTGCCTGTCTCTGCCTGTCTCTGTCTGTTTGTGTCTGCGTCTGTCTGTCTCTGTCTGTCTCTGTCTGTTTCTGTCTGTCTCTGTCTGTCTCTGTCTGTCTCTGTCTGTCTCTGTCTGTCTCTGTCTGTCTCTGTCTGTCTCTGTCTGTCTCTGTCTGCCTCTGTCTGTCTCTGTCTGTCTCTGTCTCTCACGGTCTGTCTCTGTCTGTGTCTGTCTGCCTCTGTCTGTCTCTGTCTGTCTCTGTCTGTCTCTGTCTGTCTCTGTCTGTCTCTGTCTGTCTCTGTCTGCCTCTGTCTGTCTCTGTCTGTCTCTGTCTCTCACGGTCTGTCTCTGTCTGTGTCTGTCTGTCTCTGTCTGTCTCTGTCTGTCTCTGTCTGTCTCTGTCTTTCTATCTGTCTCTGCCTGTCTCTGCCTGTCTCTGTTTGTCTCTGTCTGTCTCTGTCTGTCTCTGTCTGTCTCTGTCTGCCTCTGTCTGTCTCTGTCTATCTCTGCATCTGTCTGTCTCTGTCTGTCTCTGTCTGTCTCTGCCTGTCCCTGCCTGTCTCTGTCTGTTTCTGTCTGCCTCTGTCTTTCTATCTGTCTCTCTATCTGTCTCTGCCTGTCTCTGCCTGTCTCTGTTTGTCTCTGTCTGTCTCTGTCTGTCTCTGTCTGTCTCTGTCTGCCTCTGTCTGTCTCTGTCTCTGTCTGTCTCTGTCTTTCTATCTGTCTCTCTAACTGTCTCTGCCTGTCTCTGCCTGTCTCTGTTTGTCTCTGTCTGTCTCTGTCTGTCTCTGTCTGTCTCTGTCTGTCTCTGTCTGTCTCTGTCTGCCTCTGTCTGTCTCTGTCTCTGTCTGTCTCTGTCTGTCTCAGTCTGTCTCTGTCTGCCTCTGTCTCTGTCTGTTTCTTTCTGTCTCTGTCTATCTCTGCCTATCTCTGTCTATCTCTGTCTGTTTCTGTCTTTCTGTCTGTCTCTGTCCGCGTCTGCCTCTGTCTGTTTCTTTCTGTCTCCTTCTATCTCTTTCTATCTCTGTCTGTTTCTGTCTTTCTGTCTGTCTCTGTCTGTCTCTGTCTGTCTCTGTCTGTCCCTGTCTGTCTCTGTCTGTCTCTGTCTGTCTCTGTCTGTCTCTGTCTGTCTCTGTCTGTCTCTGTCTGTCTCTGTCTGTCTGTGTCTGTCTCTGTCTGTCTCTGTCTGTCTCTGCCTGTCTCTGTCTTTCTGTCTGTCTCTGTCAGTCTCTGCCTGTCTCTGTCTGCCTCTGTCTGTCTCTGTCTGTTTCTTTCTGTCTCCGCCTATCTCTGTCTGTTTCTGTCTTTCTGTCTGTCTCTGTCTGTCTCTGTCTGTCTCTGTCTGTCTCTGTCTGTCTCTGTCTGTCTCTGTCTGTCTCTGTCTGTCTCTGCATTTCTCTGTCTGTCTCTGCCTGTTTCTGGTTGTGTCTGACTGTCTCTTTCTGTCCATCTGTCTCTGCATGTCTCTGTGTGCTTATCTGTCTCTGTCTGTCTCTGTCTGTCTCTGTCTGTCTCTGTCTGTCTCTGTCTGTCTCTGTCTGCCTCTGTCTCTGTCTGTTTCTTTCTGTCTCTGTCTATCTCTGCCTATCTCTGTCTATCTCTGTCTGTTTCTGTCTTTCTGTCTGTCTCTGTCCGCGTCTGCCTCTGTCTGTTTCTTTCTGTCTCCTTCTATCTCTTTCTATCTCTGTCTGTTTCTGTCTTTCTGTCTGTCTCTGTCTGTCTCTGTCTGTCTCTGTCTGTCCCTGTCTGTCTCTGTCTGTCTCTGTCTGTCTCTGTCTGTCTCTGTCTGTCTCTGTCTGTCTCTGTCTGTCTCTGTCTGTCTGTGTCTGTCTCTGTCTGTCTCTGTCTGTCTCTGCCTGTCTCTGTCTTTCTGTCTGTCTCTGTCAGTCTCTGCCTGTCTCTGTCTGTCTCGGTCTGTCTCTGTCAGTCTCTGCCTGTCTCTGTCTGTCTCTGTCTCTCTCTGTCTGTCTCTGTCTGTTTCTTTCTGTCTCCGCCTATCTCTGTCTATCTCTGTCTGTTTCTGTCTTTCTGTCTGTCTCTGCCTGTCTCTGTCTGTCTCTGTCTGTCTCTGTCTGTCCCTGTCTGTCTCTGTCTGCCTCTGTCTGCCTCTGTCTGTCTCTGTCTGTTTCTTTCTGTCTCCGCCTATCTCCGTCTATCTCTGTCTGTTTCTGTCTTTCTGTCTGTCTCTGTCTGTCTCTGTCTGTCTCTGTCTGTCTCTGTCTGTCTCTGTCTGTCTCTGTCTGTCTCTGTCTGTCTCTGCATTTCTCTGTCTGTCTCTGCCTGTTTCTGGTTGTGTCTGACTGTCTCTTTCTGTCCATCTGTCTCTGCATGTCTCTGTGTGCTTATCTGTCTCTGTCTGTCTCTGTCTGTCTCTGTCTGTCTTTGTCTGTCTCTGTCTGTCTCTGTCTGTCTCTGTCTGTCTCTGTATGTCTCTGCCTGTCTCTGCCTGTCTCTGCCTGTCTCTGCCTGTCTCTGTCTGTCTCGGTCTGTCTCTGTCAGTCTCTGCCTGTCTCTGTCTGTCTCTGTCTGTCTCTGTCTGTCTCTGCCTGTCTCTGTCTGCCTCTGTCTGCCTCTGTCTGTCTCTGTCTCCCTCTGTCTGCCTCTGTCTGTGTCTGTCTGTCTCTGTCTGTCTCTGTCTGTCTCTGTCTGTCTCTGTCTGTCTCTGTCTGTCTCTGTCTGTCTCTGTCTGTCTCTGTCTGTCTCTGTCTGTCTCTGTCTGTATCTTTCTGTCTCTATCTGTCTCTGTCTGTTTCTGTCTTTCTGCCTGTCTCTGTCTGTCTCTGTCTGTCTCTGTCTGTCTCTTCTGTCTCTGTCTGTCTCTGTCTGTCTCTGTCTGTCTCTGTCTGTCTCTGTCTGTCTCTGCCTGTCCCTGCCTGTCTCTGTCTGTTTCTGTCTGCCTCTTTCTGCCTCTGTGTCTCTGCCTGTCTCTGTCTGTCGCTGTCTGTCTCTGTCTGTCTCTGTCTGTCTCTGTCTGTCTCCGTCTGTCTCTGTCTTTCTATCTGTCTCTGTCTGTCTCTGCCTGTCTCTGCCTGTCTCTGCCTGTCTCTGTCTGTCTCTGTCTGTCTCTGTCTGTCTCCGTCTGTCTCCGTCTGTCTCTGTCTTTCTATCTGTCTCTGTCTGTCTCTGCCTGTCTCTGCCTGTCTCTGCCTGTCTCTGTCTGTCTCTGTCTGTCTGTGTCTGTCTCTGTCTGTCTCTGTCTGTCTCTGCCTGTCTCTGTCTTTGTGTATGTCTCTGCCTGTCTCTGCCTGTCTCTGCCTGTCTCTGTCTGTCTCGGTCTGTCTCTCTCAGTTTCTGAATGTCTCTGTCTGTCTCTGTTTGTCTCTGTCTGTCTCTGCCTGTCTCTGTCTGCCTCTGTCTGCCTCTGTCTGTCTCTGTCTGTCTCTGTCTGTCTCTGTCTGTCTCTGTCTGCCTCTGTCTGTCTCTGTCTGTCTCTGTCTGTCTCTGTCTGTTTCTTTCTGTCTCCGCCTATCTCTGTCTATCTCTGTCTGTTTCTGTCTTTCTGTCTGTCTCTGTCTGTCTCTGTCTGTCTCTGTCTGTCGCTGTCTGTCTCTGCCTTTCTCTGTCTGTCTCTGCCTGTTTCTGGTTGTGTCTGACTGTCTCTTTCTGTCCATGTGTCTCTGCATGTCTCTGTGTGTTTATCTGTCTCTGTCTGTCTCTGTCTGTCTCTGTCTGTCTCTGTCTGTCTCTGTCTGTCTCTGTCTGTCTCTGTCTGTCTCTGTCCGTCTCTGTCTGCCTCTATCTGCCTCTGTCTGTCTCTGTCTGTCTCTGCCTGTCTCTGTCTGTCCCTGTCTGTCTGTGTCTGTCTCTGTCTGTCTCTGTCTGTCTCTGCCTGTCTCCGTCTTTCTGTATGTCTCTGCCTGTCTCTGCCTGTCTCTGCCTGTCTCTGTCTGTCTCGGTCTGTCTCTGTCAGTCTCTGCCTGTCTCTGTCTGTCTCTGTCTGTCTCTGTCTGTCTCTGCCTGTCTCTGTCTGCCTCTGTCTGCCTCTGTCTGTCTCTGTCTGTCTCTGTCTGTCTCTGTCTGTCTCTGTCTGCCTCTGTCTGTCTCTGTCTGTCTCTGTCTGTCTCTGTCTGTCTCTGTCTGCCTCTGTCTGCCTCTGTCTGTCTCTGTCTGTCTCTGCCTGTCTCTGTCTGTCTCTGTCTGTCTCTGTCTGCCTCTGTCTGTCTCTGCCTGTCTCTGTCTTTCTGTATGTCTCTGCCTGTCTCTGCCTGTCTCTGCCTGTCTCTGCCTGTCTCTGTCTGTCTCGGTCTGTCTCTGTCAGTCTCTGCCTGTCTCTGTCTGTCTCTGTCTGTCTCTGTCTGTCTCTGCCTGTCTCTGTCTGCCTCTGTCTGCCTCTGTCTGTCTCTGTCTGTCTCTGTCTGTCTCTGTCTGTCTCTGTCTGCCTCTGTCTGTCTCTGTCTGTCTCTGTCTGTTTCTTTCTGTCTCTGTCTATCTCTGTCTGTTTCTGTCTTTCTGTCTGTCTCTGTCTGTCTCTGTCTGTCTCTGTCTGTCTCTGTCTGTCTCTGTCTGTCTCTGTCTGTCTCTGTCTGTCTCTGCCTTTCTCTGTCTGTCTCTGCCTGTTTCTGGTTGTGTCTGACTGTCTCTGTCTGTCCATCTGTCTCTGCATGTCTCTGTGTGTTTATCTGTCTCTGTCTGTCTCTGTCTGTCTCTGCCTGTCTCTGTCTGTCTTTGTCTGCCTCTGTCTCTCTGCCTGTCTCTGTCTGTCTCTGTCTGTCTCTGTCTGTCTCTGTCTGTCTCCGTCTGTCTCTGTCTTTCTATCTGTCTCTGTCTGTCTCTCTCTGTCTCTGTCTGTCTCTGTCTGCCTCTGTCTGCCTCTGTCTGTGTCTGTCTGTCTCTGTCTGTCTCTGTCTGTCTCTGTCTGTCTCTGTCTGTCTCTGTCTGTGTCTGTCTGTCTCTGTCTGTCTCTGTCTGTCTCTGTCTGCCTCTGTCTCTCTGCCTGTCTCTGTCTGTCTCTGTCTGTCTCTGTCTGTCTCTGTCTGTCTCCGTCTGTCTCTGTCTTTCTATCTGTCTCTGTCTGTCTCTGTCTGTCTCTGTCTGTCTCTGTCTGTCTCTGTCTGTCTCTGTCTGTCTCTGTCTGTCTCCGTCTGTCTCTGTCTTTCTATCTGTCTCTGTCTGCCTCTGTCTGCCTCTGTCTGTGTCTGTCTGTCTCTGTCTGTCTCTGTCTGTCTCTGTCTGTCTCTGTCTGTCTCTGTCTGTCTCCGTCTGTCTCTGTCTTTCTATCTGTCTCTGTCTGTCTCTGTCTGTCTCTGTCTGTCTCTGCCTGTCTCTGTCTGTCTCGGTCTGTCTCTCTCAGTTTCTGAATGTCTCTGTCTGTCTCTGTCTGTCTCTGTCTGTCTCTGCCTGTCTCTGTCTGCCTCTGTCTGCCTCTGTCTGTCTCTGTCTGTCTCTGTCTGTCTCTGTCTGTCTCTGTCTGCCTCTGTCTGTCTCTGTCTGCCTCTGTCTGTCTCTGTCTGCCTCTGTCTGCCTGTGTCTGTCTCTGTCTGTCTCTCTCTGTCTCTGTCTGTCTCTGTCTGCCTCTGTCTGTCTCTGTCTGTCTCTGTCTGTTTCTTTCTGTCTCTGTCTATCTCTGCCTGTCTCTGTCTGTTTGTGTCTGCGTCTGTCTGTCTCTGTCTGTCTCTGTCTGTCTCTGTCTGTCCCTGTCTGTCTCTGTCTGTCTCTGTCTGTGTCTGTCTGTCTCTGTCTGTCTCTGTCTGTCTCTGTCTGTCTCTGTCTGTCTCTGTCTGTCTCTGTCTGTCTCTGTCTGTCTCTGCCTGTCTCTGTCTTTCTGTCTGTCTCTGCCTGTCTCTGCCTGTCTCTGTCTGTCTCGGTCTGTCTCTGTCAGTCTCTGCCTGTCTCTGTCTGTCTCTGTCTCTCTCTGTCTGTCTCTGTCTGTCTCTGTCTGCCTCTGTCTGCCTCTGTCTGTGTCTGTCTGTCTCTGTCTGTCTCTGCCTGTCTCTGCCTGTCTCTGTCTGCGTCTGTCTGTCTCTGTCTGTCTCTGTCTGTTTCTGTCTGTCTCTGTCTGTCTCTGGCTGTCTCTGTCTGTCTCTGTCTGTCTCTGTCTGTCTCTGTCTGCCTCTGTCTGCCTCTGTCTCTGTCTGTTTCTTTCTGTCTCTGTCTATCTCTGTCTATCTCTGTCTGTTTCTGTCTTTCTGTCTGTCTCTGTCTGTCTCTGTCTGTCTCTGTCTGTCTCTGCCTGTCCCTGCCTGTCTCTGTCTGTTTCTGTCTGCCACTGTCTGCCTCTGTCTCTCTGCCTGTCTCTGTCTGTCTCTGTCTGTCTCTGTCTGTCTCTGTCTGTCTCCGTCTGTCTCTGTCTTTCTATCTGTCTCTGTCTGTCTCTGCCTGTCTCTGCCTGTCTCTGCCTGTCTCTGTCTGCCTCTGTCTGCCTCTGTCTGTCTCTGTCTGTCTCTGTCTGCCTCTGTCTGCCTCTGTCTGTGTCTGTCTGTGTCTGTCTGTCTCTGCCTGTCTCTGCCTGTCTCTGTCTGCGTCTGTCTGTCTCTGTCTGTCTCTGTCTGTTTCTGTCTGCCTCTGTCTCGGTCTGTTTCTTTCTGTCTCTGTCTATCTCTGTCTATCTCTGTCTGTTTCTGTCTTTCTGTCTGTCTCTGTCTGTCTCTGTCTGCCTCTGTCTCTGTCTGTTTCTTTCTGTCTCTGTCTATCTCTGTCTATCTCTATCTGTTTCTGTCTGTCTCTGTCTGTCTCTGGCTGTCTCTGTCTGTCTCTGTCTGTCTCTGTCTGTCTCTGTCTGCCTCTGTCTCTGTCTGTTTCTTTCTGTCTCTGTCTATCTCTGTCTATCTCTGTCTGTTTCTGTCTTTCTGTCTGTCTCTGTCTGTCTCTGTCTATCTCTGTCTGTCTCTCTGTCTCTGTCTGCCTCTGTCTGTCTCTGTCTGTCTCTGTCTGTCTCTGTCTGTCTCTGTCTGTCTCTGTCTGCCTCTGTCTGCCTCTGTCTGTCTCTGTCTGTCTCTGTCTCTCTCGGTCTGTCTGTGTCTGTCTCTGTCTGTCTCTGTCTGTCTCTGCCTCTCTCTGTCTTTCTGTCTGTCTCTGCCTGTCTCTGCCTGTCTCTGTCTGTCTCGGTCTGTCTCTGTCAGTCTCTGCCTGTCTCTGTCTGTCTCTGTCTGTCTCTGTCTGTCTCTGTCTGTCTCTGTCTGCCTCTGTCTGCCTCTGTCTGTGTCTGTCTGTCTCTGTCTGTCTCTGCCTGTCTCTGCCTGTCTCTGTCTGCCTCTGTCTGCCTCTGTCTGTCTCTGTCTGTCTCTGTCTGCCTCTGTCTGCCTCTGTCTGTGTCTGTCTGTCTCTGTCTGTCTCTGTCTGCCTCTGTCTGCCTCTGTCTGTGTCAGTCTGTCTCTGTCTGTCTCTGCCTGTCTCTGCCTGTCTCTGTCTGCCTCTGTCTGCCCCTGTCTGTCTCTGTCTGTCTCTGTCTGCCTCTGTCTGCCTCTGTCTGTGTCTGTCTGTCTCTGTCTGTCTCTGCCTGTCTCTGCCTGTCTCTGTCTGCGTCTGTCTGTCTCTGTCTGTCTCTGTCTGTTTCTGTCTGTCTCTGTCTGTCTCTGGCTGTCTCTGTCTGTCTCTGTCTGTCTCTGTCTGTCTCTGTCTGTCTCTGTCTGCCTCTGTCTGCCTCTGTCTGTCTCTGTCTGTCTCTGTCTCTCTCGGTCTGTCTGTGTCTGTCTCTGTCTGTCTCTGTCTGTCTCTGCCTCTCTCTGTCTTTCTGTCTGTCTCTGCCTGTCTCTGCCTGTCTCTGTCTGTCTCGGTCTGTCTCTGTCAGTCTCTGCCTGTCTCTGTCTGTTTCTGTATGTCTCTGTCTGTCTCTGTCTGTTTCTGTCTGTCTCTGTCGGTCTCTGTCTGTCTCTGTCTGTCTCTGTCTGTCTCTGTCTGTCTCTGTCTGTCTCTGTCTGCCTCTGTCTCTGTCTGTTTCTTTCTGTCTCTGTCTGTCTCTGCCTGTCTCTGCCTGTCTCTGTCTGCCTCTGTCTGCCCCTGTCTGTCTCTGTCTGTCTCTGTCTGCCTCTGTCTGCCTCTGTCTGTGTCTGTCTGTCTCTGTCTGTCTCTGCCTGTCTCTGCCTGTCTCTGTCTGCGTCTGTCTGTCTCTGTCTGTCTCTGTCTGTTTCTGTCTGTCTCTGTCTGTCTCTGGCTGTCTCTGTCTGTCTCTGTCTGTCTCTGTCTGTCTCTGTCTGCCTCTGTCTCTGTCTGTTTCTTTCTGTCTCTGTCTATCTCTGTCTATCTCTGTCTGTTTCTGTCTTTCTGTCTGTCTCTGTCTGTCTCTGTCTGTCTCTGTCTGTCTCTGTCTGTCTCTGCCTGTCCGTGCCTGTCTCTGTCTGTTTCTGTCTGCCTCTGTCTGCCTCTGTCTCTCTGCCTGTCTCTGTCTGTCTCTGTCTGTCTCTGTCTGTCTCTGTCTGTCTCCGTCTGTCTCTGTCTTTCTATCTGTCTCTGTCTGTCCCTGCCTGTCTCTGCCTGTCTCTGCCTGTCTCTGCCTGTCTCTGCATGTCTCTGCCTGTCTCTGCCTGTCTCTGTCTGTCTCTGTCTTTCTGTCTGTCTCTGCCTGTCTCAATCATTCTGTCTGTCTCTGTCTATCTCTGTCTGTCTCTGTCTGTCCCTGTCTGTCTCTGTACGTCTCTGTCTGCCTCTGTCTGCCTCTGTCTGTGTCTGTCTGTCTCTGTCTGTCTCTGCCTGTCTCTGCCTGTCTCTGTCTGCCTCTGTCTGCCTCTGTCTGTCTCTGTCTGTCTCTGTCTGCCTCTGTCTGCCTCTGTCTGCCTCTGTCTTTGTCTGTTTCTTTCTGTCTCTGTCTATCTCTGTCTATCTCTGTCTGTTTCTGTCTTTCTGTCTGTCTCTGTCTGTCTCTGTCTGCCTCTGTCTGCCTCTGTCTGTCTCTGTCTGTCTCTGCCTGTCTCTGTCTTTCTGTCTGTCTCTGCCTGTCTCTGCCTGTCTCTGTCTGTCTCGGTCTGTCTCCGTCTGTCTCTGTCTTTCTATCTGTCTCTGTCTGTCTCTGCCTGTCTCTGCCTGTCTCTGGCTGTCTCTGTCTGCCTCTGTCTGCCTCTGTCTGTCTCTGTCTGTCTCTGTCTGCCTCTGTCTGCCTCTGTCTGGGTCTGTCTGTCTCTGTCTGTCTCTGCCTGTCTCTGCCTGTCTCTGTCTGCGTCTGTCTGTCTCTGTCTGTCTCTGTCTGTTTCTGTCTGCCTCTGTCTCGGTCTGTTTCTTTCTGTCTCTGTCTATCTCTCTCTATCTCTGTCTGTTTCTGTCTTTCTGTCTGTCTCTGTCTGTCTCTGTCTGTCTCTGTCTGCCTCTGTCTCTGTCTGTTTCTTTCTGTCTCTGTCTTTCTCTGTCTATCTCTGTCTGTTTCTGTCTTTCTGTCTGTCTCTGTCTGTCTCTGTCTATCACTGTCTGTCTCTCTGTCTCTGTCTGTTTCTGTCTGTCTCTGCCTGTCTCTGTCTGTCTCTGTCTGTCTCTGTCTGCCTCTGTCTCTGTCTGTTTCTTTCTGTCTCTGTCTATCTCTGTCTATCTCTGTCTGTTTCTGGCTTTCTGTCTGTCTCTGTCTGTCTCTGTCTGCCTCTGTCTCGGTCTGTTTCTTTCTGTCTCTGTCTATCTCTGTCTATCTCTGTCTGTTTCTGTCTTTCTGTCTGTCTCTGTCTGTCTCTGTCTGATTCTGTCTCTGTCTGTTTCTTTCTGTCTCTGTCTATCTCTGTCTATCTCTGTCTGTTTCTGTCTTTCTGTCTGTCTCTGTCTGTCTCTGTCTATCTCTGTCTGTCTCTCTGTCTCTGTCTGTCTCTGTCTGTCTCTGTCTGTCTCTGTCTGTCTCTGCCTGTCCGTGCCTGTCTCTGTCTGTTTCTGTCTGCCTCTGTCTGCCTCTGTCTCTCTGCCTGTCTCTGTCTGTCTCTGTCTGTCTCTGTCTGTCTCTGTCTGTCTCCGTCTGTCTCTGTCTTTCTATCTGTCTCTGTCTGTCTCTGTCTGTCTCTGCCTGTCTCTGCCTGTCTCTGCCTGTCTCTGCCTGTCTCTGCCTATCTCTGTCTGTCTCTGTCTGCCTCTGTCTCTGTCTGTTTCTTTCTGTCTCTGTCTATCTCTGTCTATCTCTGTCTGTTTCTGTCTTTCTATCTGTCTCTGCCTGTCTCTGCCTGTCTCTGTCCGCCTCTGTCTGCCTCTGTCTCTCTGCCTGTCTCTGTCTGTTTCTGTCTGTTTCATTCTGTCTCTGTCTTTCTATCTGTCTCTGTCTGTCTCTGCCTGTCTCTGCCTGTCTCTGCCTGTCTCTGCCTGTCTCTGCCTGTCTCTGCCTGTCTCTGCCTGTCTCTGCCTGTCTCTGTCTGTCTCGGTCTGTCTCCGCCTGTCTCTGTCTTTCTGTCTGTCTCTGCCTGTCTCAGTCATTCTGTCTGTCTCTGTCTATCTCTGTCTGTCTCTGTCTGTCCCTGTCTGTCTCTGTATGTCTCTGTCTGCCTCTGTCTGCCTCTGTCTGTGTCTGTCTGTCTCTGTCTGTCTCTGCCTGTCTCTGCCTGTCTCTGCCTGTCTCTGTCTGCCTCTGTCTGCCTCTGTCTGTCTCTGTCTGTCTCTGTCTGCCTCTGTCTGCCTCTGTCTGCCTCTGTCTGTGTCTGTCTGTCTCTGTCTGTCTCTGCCTGTCTCTGGCTGTCTCTGTCTGTCTCTGTCTGTCTCTGTCTGTCTCTGCCTGTCCCTGTCTGTCTCTGCCTGTCTCTGTCTTTCTGTATGTCTCTGCCTGTCTCTGCCTGTCTCTGCCTGTCTCTGTCTGTCTCGGTCTGTCTCTGTCAGTTTCTGCCTGTCTCTGTCTGTCTCTGTCTGTCTCTGTCTGTCTCTGTCTGTTTCTGTCTTTCTGTCTGTCTCTGTCTGTCTCTGTCTGTCTCTGTCTGTTTCTGTCTGTCTCTGTCTGTCTCTGTCTATCTCTGTCTGTCTCTCTGTCTCTGTCTGTCTCTGTCTGTCTCTGTCTGTCTTTGTCTGTCTCTGTCTGTCTCTGTCTGTCTCTGTCTGTCTCTGTCTTTCTGTCTGTCTCTGCCTGTCTCTGCCTGTCTCTGTTTGTGTCTCTCTGTCTCTGTCTGTCTCTGTCTGCCTCTGTCTGTCTCTGGCTATGTCTGCATCTGTCTGTCTCTGTCTGTCTCTGTCTGTTTCTTTCTGTCTCTGTCTATCTCTGTCTGTCTGCATCTGCCTGTCTCTGTCATTCTGTCTGTCTCTGTCTGTCTCTGTCTGCCTCTGCCTGTCTCTGCCTGTCTCTGCCTGTCTCTGTCTGTTTGTGTCTGCGTCTGTCTGTCTCTGTCTGTCTCTGTCTGTTTCTGTCTGTCTCTGTCTGTCTCTGTCTGTCTCTGTCTGTCTCTGTCTGTCTCTGTCTGTCTCTGTCTGTCTCTGTCTGTCTCTGTCTGTCTCTGTCTGCCTCTGTCTGTCTCTGTCTGTCTCTGTCTCTCACGGTCTGTCTCTGTCTGTGTCTGTCTGCCTCTGTCTGTCTCTGTCTGTCTCTGTCTGTCTCTGTCTGTATCTTTCTGTCTCTGTCTATCTCTATCTGTCTCTGTCTGTTTGTGTCTGCGTCTGCCTGTCTCTGTCTTTCTGCCTGTCTCTGTCTGTCTCTGTCTGTCTCTGTCTGTCTCTGTCTGTCTCTGTCTGTCTCTGTCTGTCTCTGTCTTTCTATCTGTCTCTGCCTGTCTCTGCCTGTCTCTGTTTGTCTCTGTCTGTCTCTGTCTGTCTCTGTCTGTCTCTGTCTGCCTCTGTCTGTCTCTGTCTATCTCTGCATCTGTCTGTCTCTGTCTGTTTCTGTCTGCCTCTGTCACGGTCTGTTTCTTTCTGTCTCTGTCTATCTCTCTCTATCTCTGTCTGTTTCTGTCTTTCTGTCTGTCTCTGTCTGTCTCTGTCTGTCTCTGTCTGCCTCTGTCTCTGTCTGTTTCTTTCTGTCTCTGTCTTTCTCTGTCTATCTCTGTCTGTTTCTGTCTTTCTGTCTGTCTCTGTCTGTCTCTGTCTATCTCTGTCTGTCTCTCTGTCTCTGTCTGTCTCTGTCTGTCTCTGCCTGTCTCTGTCTGTCTCTGTCTGTCTCTGTCTGTCTCTGTCTGTCTCTGTCTCTGTCTGTTTCTTTCTGTCTCTGTCTATCTCTGTCTATCTATGTCTGTTTCTGGCTTTCTGTCTGTCTCTGTCTGTCTCTGTCTGCCTCTGTCTCGGTCTGTTTCTTTCTGTCTCTGTCTATCTCTGTCTATCTCTGTCTGTTTCTGTCTTTCTGTCTGTCTCTGTCTGTCTCTGTCTGCCTCTGTCTCTGTCTGTTTCTTTCTGTCTCTGTCTATCTCTGTCTATCTCTGTCTGTTTCTGTCTTTCTGTCTGTCTCTGTCTGTCTCTGTCTATCTCTGTCTGTCTCTCTGTCTCTGTCTGTATCTGTCTGTCTCTGTCTGTCTCTGTCTGTCTCTGCCTGTCCGTGCCTGTCTCTGTCTGTTTCTGTCTGCCTCTGTCTGCCTCTGTCTCTCTGCCTGTCTCTGTCTGTCTCTGTCTGTCTCTGTCTGTCTCTGTCTGTCTCCGTCTGTCTCTGTCTTTCTATCTGTCTCTGTCTGTCTCTGCCTGTCTCTGCCTGTCTCTGCCTGTCTCTGCCTGTCTCTGCCTATCTCTGTCTGTCTCGGTCTGTCTCCGCCTGTCTCTGTCTTTCTGTCAGTCTCTGCCTGTCTCTGTCATTCTGTCTGTCTCTGTCTATCTCTGTCTGTCTCTGTCTGTCCCTGTCTGTCTCTGTCTGTTTCTGTATGTCTCTGTCTGTCTCTGTCTGTTTCTGTCTGCCTCTGTCTGCCTCTGTCTGTCTCTGTCTGTCTGTGTCTGTCTCGGTCTGTCTCTGTCTGTCTCTGTCTGTCTCTGTCTGTCTCTGTCTGCCTCTGTCTGTCTCTGTCTGTTTCTGTATGTCTCTGTCTGTCTCTGTCTGTTTCTGTCTGTCTCTGTCTGTCTCTGTCTGTCTCTGTCTGTCTCTGTCTGTCTCTGTCTCTCACGGTCTGTCTCTGTCTGTGTCTGTCTGCCTCTGTCTGTCTCTGTCTGTCTCTGTCTGTCTCTGTCTGTATCTTTCTGTCTCTGTCTATCTCTATCTGTCTCTGTCTGTTTGTGTCTGCGTCTGCCTGTCTCTGTCTTTCTGCCTGTCTCTGTCTGTCTCTGTCTGTCTCTGTCTGTCTCTGTCTGTCTCTGTCTGTCTCTGTCTTTCTATCTGTCTCTGCCTGTCTCTGCCTGTCTCTGTTTGTCTCTGTCTGTCTCTGTCTGTCTCTGTCTGTCTCTGTCTGCCTCTGTCTGTCTCTGTCTATCTCTGCATCTGTCTGTCTCTGTCTGTCTCTGTCTGTCTCTGCCTGTCCCTGTCTGTCTCTGTCTGTGTCTGCATCTGTCTGTCTCTGTCTGTCTCTGTCTGTCTCTGCCTGTCCCTGCCTGTCTCTGTCTGTTTCTGTCTGCCTCTGTCTTTCTATCTGTCTCTATCTGTCTCTGTCTGTTTCTGTCTTTCTGCCTGTCTCTGTCTGTCTCTGTCTGTCTCTGTCTGTCTCTTCTGTCTCTGTCTGTCTCTGTCTGTCTCTGTCTGTCTCTGTCTGTCTCTGTCTGTCTCTGCCTGTCCCTGCCTGTCTCTGTCTGTTTCTGTCTGCCTCTTTCTGCCTCTGTGTCTCTGCCTGTCTCTGTCTGTCGCTGTCTGTCTCTGTCTGTCTCTGTCTGTCTCTGTCTGTCTCCGTCTGTCTCTGTCTTTCTATCTGTCTCTGTCTGTCTCTGCCTGTCTCTGCCTGTCTCTGCCTGTCTCTGTCTGTCTCTGTCTGTCTCTGTCTGTCTCCGTCTGTCTCCGTCTGTCTCTGTCTTTCTATCTGTCTCTGTCTGTCTCTGCCTGTCTCTGCCTGTCTCTGCCTGTCTCTGTCTGTCTCTGTCTGTCTGTGTCTGTCTCTGTCTGTCTCTGTCTGTCTCTGCCTGTCTCTGTCTTTGTGTATGTCTCTGCCTGTCTCTGCCTGTCTCTGCCTGTCTCTGTCTGTCTCGGTCTGTCTCTCTCAGTTTCTGAATGTCTCTGTCTGTCTCTGTCTGTCTCTGTCTGTCTCTGCCTGTCTCTGTCTGCCTCTGTCTGCCTCTGTCTGTCTCTGTCTGTCTCTGTCTGTCTCTGTCTGTCTCTGTCTGCCTCTGTCTGTCTCTGTCTGTCTCTGTCTGTCTCTGTCTGTTTCTTTCTGTCTCCGCCTATCTCTGTCTATCTCTGTCTGTTTCTGTCTTTCTGTCTGTCTCTGTCTGTCTCTGTCTGTCTCTGTCTGTCGCTGTCTGTCTCTGCCTTTCTCTGTCTGTCTCTGCCTGTTTCTGGTTGTGTCTGACTGTCTCTTTCTGTCCATGTGTCTCTGCATGTCTCTGTGTGTTTATCTGTCTCTGTCTGTCTCTGTCTGTCTCTGTCTGTCTCTGTCTGTCTCTGTCTGTCTCTGTCTGTCTCTGTCTGTCTCTGTCCGTCTCTGTCTGCCTCTATCTGCCTCTGTCTGTCTCTGTCTGTCTCTGCCTGTCTCTGTCTGTCCCTGTCTGTCTGTGTCTGTCTCTGTCTGTCTCTGTCTGTCTCTGCCTGTCTCCGTCTTTCTGTATGTCTCTGCCTGTCTCTGCCTGTCTCTGCCTGTCTCTGTCTGTCTCGGTCTGTCTCTGTCAGTCTCTGCCTGTCTCTGTCTGTCTCTGTCTGTCTCTGTCTGTCTCTGCCTGTCTCTGTCTGCCTCTGTCTGCCTCTGTCTGTCTCTGTCTGTCTCTGTCTGTCTCTGTCTGTCTCTGTCTGCCTCTGTCTGTCTCTGTCTGTCTCTGTCTGTCTCTGTCTGTCTCTGTCTGCCTCTGTCTGCCTCTGTCTGTCTCTGTCTGTCTCTGCCTGTCTCTGTCTGTCTCTGTCTGTCTCTGTCTGCCTCTGTCTGTCTCTGCCTGTCTCTGTCTTTCTGTATGTCTCTGCCTGTCTCTGCCTGTCTCTGCCTGTCTCTGCCTGTCTCTGTCTGTCTCGGTCTGTCTCTGTCAGTCTCTGCCTGTCTCTGTCTGTCTCTGTCTGTCTCTGTCTGTCTCTGCCTGTCTCTGTCTGCCTCTGTCTGCCTCTGTCTGTCTCTGTCTGTCTCTGTCTGTCTCTGTCTGTCTCTGTCTGCCTCTGTCTGTCTCTGTCTGTCTCTGTCTGTTTCTTTCTGTCTCTGTCTATCTCTGTCTGTTTCTGTCTTTCTGTCTGTCTCTGTCTGTCTCTGTCTGTCTCTGTCTGTCTCTGTCTGTCTCTGTCTGTCTCTGTCTGTCTCTGTCTGTCTCTGCCTTTCTCTGTCTGTCTCTGCCTGTTTCTGGTTGTGTCTGACTGTCTCTGTCTGTCCATCTGTCTCTGCATGTCTCTGTGTGTTTATCTGTCTCTGTCTGTCTCTGTCTGTCTCTGCCTGTCTCTGTCTGTCTTTGTCTGCCTCTGTCTCTCTGCCTGTCTCTGTCTGTCTCTGTCTGTCTCTGTCTGTCTCTGTCTGTCTCCGTCTGTCTCTGTCTTTCTATCTGTCTCTGTCTGTCTCTCTCTGTCTCTGTCTGTCTCTGTCTGCCTCTGTCTGCCTCTGTCTGTGTCTGTCTGTCTCTGTCTGTCTCTGTCTGTCTCTGTCTGTCTCTGTCTGTCTCTGTCTGTGTCTGTCTGTCTCTGTCTGTCTCTGTCTGTCTCTGTCTGCCTCTGTCTCTCTGCCTGTCTCTGTCTGTCTCTGTCTGTCTCTGTCTGTCTCTGTCTGTCTCCGTCTGTCTCTGTCTTTCTATCTGTCTCTGTCTGTCTCTGTCTGTCTCTGTCTGTCTCTGTCTGTCTCTGTCTGTCTCTGTCTGTCTCTGTCTGTCTCCGTCTGTCTCTGTCTTTCTATCTGTCTCTGTCTGTCTCTGTCTGTCTCTGTCTGTCTCCGTCTGTCTCTGTCTTTCTATCTGTCTCTGTCTGTCTCTGTCTGTCTCTGTCTGTCTCTGTCTGTCTCCGTCTGTCTCTGTCTTTCTATCTGTCTCTGTCTGTCTCTGTCTGTCTCTGTCTGTCTCTGTCTGTCTCTGTCTGTCTCTGTCTGTCTCTGTCTGCCTCTGTCTGCCTCTGTCTGTCTCTGTCTGCCTCTGTCTGCCTGTGTCTGTCTCTGTCTGTCTCTCTCTGTCTCTGTCTGTCTCTGTCTGCCTCTGTCTGTCTCTGTCTGTCTCTGTCTGTTTCTTTCTGTCTCTGTCTATCTCTGCCTGTCTCTGTCTGTTTGTGTCTGCGTCTGTCTGTCTCTGTCTGTCTCTGTCTGTCTCTGTCTGTCCCTGTCTGTCTCTGTCTGTCTCTGTCTGTGTCTGTCTGTCTCTGTCTGTCTCTGTCTGTCTCTGTCTGTCTCTGTCTGTCTCTGTCTGTCTCTGTCTGTCTCTGTCTGTCTCTGCCTGTCTCTGTCTTTCTGTCTGTCTCTGCCTGTCTCTGCCTGTCTCTGTCTGTCTCGGTCTGTCTCTGTCAGTCTCTGCCTGTCTCTGTCTGTCTCTGTCTCTCTCTGTCTGTCTCTGTCTGTCTCTGTCTGCCTCTGTCTGCCTCTGTCTGTGTCTGTCTGTCTCTGTCTGTCTCTGCCTGTCTCTGCCTGTCTCTGTCTGCGTCTGTCTGTCTCTGTCTGTCTCTGTCTGTTTCTGTCTGTCTCTGTCTGTCTCTGGCTGTCTCTGTCTGTCTCTGTCTGTCTCTGTCTGTCTCTGTCTGCCTCTGTCTGCCTCTGTCTCTGTCTGTTTCTTTCTGTCTCTGTCTATCTCTGTCTATCTCTGTCTGTTTCTGTCTTTCTGTCTGTCTCTGTCTGTCTCTGTCTGTCTCTGTCTGTCTCTGCCTGTCCCTGCCTGTCTCTGTCGGTTTCTGTCTGCCACTGTCTGCCTCTGTCTCTCTGCCTGTCTCTGTCTGTCTCTGTCTGTCTCTGTCTGTCTCTGTCTGTCTCCGTCTGTCTCTGTCTTTCTATCTGTCTCTGTCTGTCTCTGCCTGTCTCTGCCTGTCTCTGCCTGTCTCTGTCTGCCTCTGTCTGCCTCTGTCTGTCTCTGTCTGTCTCTGTCTGCCTCTGTCTGCCTCTGTCTGTGTCTGTCTGTCTCTGTCTGTCTCTGCCTGTCTCTGCCTGTCTCTGTCTGCGTCTGTCTGTCTCTGTCTGTCTCTGTCTGTTTCTGTCTGCCTCTGTCTCGGTCTGTTTCTTTCTGTCTCTGTCTATCTCTGTCTATCTCTGTCTGTTTCTGTCTTTCTGTCTGTCTCTGTCTGTCTCTGTCTGCCTCTGTCTCTGTCTGTTTCTTTCTGTCTCTGTCTATCTCTGTCTATCTCTATCTGTTTCTGTCTGTCTCTGTCTGTCTCTGGCTGTCTCTGTCTGTCTCTGTCTGTCTCTGTCTGTCTCTGTCTGCCTCTGTCTCTGTCTGTTTCTTTCTGTCTCTGTCTATCTCTGTCTATCTCTGTCTGTTTCTGTCTTTCTGTCTGTCTCTGTCTGTCTCTGTCTATCTCTGTCTGTCTCTCTGTCTCTGTCTGCCTCTGTCTGTCTCTGTCTGTCTCTGTCTGTCTCTGTCTGTCTCTGTCTGTCTCTGTCTGCCTCTGTCTGCCTCTGTCTGTCTCTGTCTGTCTCTGTCTCTCTCGGTCTGTCTGTGTCTGTCTCTGTCTGTCTCTGTCTGTCTCTGCCTCTCTCTGTCTTTCTGTCTGTCTCTGCCTGTCTCTGCCTGTCTCTGTCTGTCTCGGTCTGTCTCTGTCAGTCTCTGCCTGTCTCTGTCTGTCTCTGTCTGTCTCTGTCTGTCTCTGTCTGTCTCTGTCTGCCTCTGTCTGCCTCTGTCTGTGTCTGTCTGTCTCTGTCTGTCTCTGCCTGTCTCTGCCTGTCTCTGTCTGCCTCTGTCTGCCTCTGTCTGTCTCTGTCTGTCTCTGTCTGCCTCTGTCTGCCTCTGTCTGTGTCTGTCTGTCTCTGTCTGTCTCTGTCTGCCTCTGTCTGCCTCTGTCTGTGTCAGTCTGTCTCTGTCTGTCTCTGCCTGTCTCTGCCTGTCTCTGTCTGCCTCTGTCTGCCCCTGTCTGTCTCTGTCTGTCTCTGTCTGCCTCTGTCTGCCTCTGTCTGTGTCTGTCTGTCTCTGTCTGTCTCTGCCTGTCTCTGCCTGTCTCTGTCTGCGTCTGTCTGTCTCTGTCTGTCTCTGTCTGTTTCTGTCTGTCTCTGTCTGTCTCTGGCTGTCTCTGTCTGTCTCTGTCTGTCTCTGTCTGTCTCTGTCTGTCTCTGTCTGCCTCTGTCTGCCTCTGTCTGTCTCTGTCTGTCTCTGTCTCTCTCGGTCTGTCTGTGTCTGTCTCTGTCTGTCTCTGTCTGTCTCTGCCTCTCTCTGTCTTTCTGTCTGTCTCTGCCTGTCTCTGCCTGTCTCTGTCTGTCTCGGTCTGTCTCTGTCAGTCTCTGCCTGTCTCTGTCTGTTTCTGTATGTCTCTGTCTGTCTCTGTCTGTTTCTGTCTGTCTCTGTCGGTCTCTGTCTGTCTCTGTCTGTCTCTGTCTGTCTCTGTCTGTCTCTGTCTGTCTCTGTCTGCCTCTGTCTCTGTCTGTTTCTTTCTGTCTCTGTCTGTCTCTGCCTGTCTCTGCCTGTCTCTGTCTGCCTCTGTCTGCCCCTGTCTGTCTCTGTCTGTCTCTGTCTGCCTCTGTCTGCCTCTGTCTGTGTCTGTCTGTCTCTGTCTGTCTCTGCCTGTCTCTGCCTGTCTCTGTCTGCGTCTGTCTGTCTCTGTCTGTCTCTGTCTGTTTCTGTCTGTCTCTGTCTGTCTCTGGCTGTCTCTGTCTGTCTCTGTCTGTCTCTGTCTGTCTCTGTCTGCCTCTGTCTCTGTCTGTTTCTTTCTGTCTCTGTCTATCTCTGTCTATCTCTGTCTGTTTCTGTCTTTCTGTCTGTCTCTGTCTGTCTCTGTCTGTCTCTGTCTGTCTCTGTCTGTCTCTGCCTGTCCGTGCCTGTCTCTGTCTGTTTCTGTCTGCCTCTGTCTGCCTCTGTCTCTCTGCCTGTCTCTGTCTGTCTCTGTCTGTCTCTGTCTGTCTCTGTCTGTCTCCGTCTGTCTCTGTCTTTCTATCTGTCTCTGTCTGTCTCTGCCTGTCTCTGCCTGTCTCTGCCTGTCTCTGCCTGTCTCTGCATGTCTCTGCCTGTCTCTGCCTGTCTCTGTCTGTCTCTGTCTTTCTGTCTGTCTCTGCCTGTCTCAGTCATTCTGTCTGTCTCTGTCTATCTCTGTCTGTCTCTGTCTGTCCCTGTCTGTCTCTGTACGTCTCTGTCTGCCTCTGTCTGCCTCTGTCTGTGTCTGTCTGTCTCTGTCTGTCTCTGCCTGTCTCTGCCTGTCTCTGTCTGCCTCTGTCTGCCTCTGTCTGTCTCTGTCTGTCTCTGTCTGCCTCTGTCTGCCTCTGTCTGCCTCTGTCTTTGTCTGTTTCTTTCTGTCTCTGTCTATCTCTGTCTATCTCTGTCTGTTTCTGTCTTTCTGTCTGTCTCTGTCTGTCTCTGTCTGCCTCTGTCTGCCTCTGTCTGTCTCTGTCTGTCTCTGCCTGTCTCTGTCTTTCTGTCTGTCTCTGCCTGTCTCTGCCTGTCTCTGTCTGTCTCGGTCTGTCTCCGTCTGTCTCTGTCTTTCTATCTGTCTCTGTCTGTCTCTGCCTGTCTCTGCCTGTCTCTGGCTGTCTCTGTCTGCCTCTGTCTGCCTCTGTCTGTCTCTGTCTGTCTCTGTCTGCCTCTGTCTGCCTCTGTCTGGGTCTGTCTGTCTCTGTCTGTCTCTGCCTGTCTCTGCCTGTCTCTGTCTGCGTCTGTCTGTCTCTGTCTGTCTCTGTCTGTTTCTGTCTGCCTCTGTCTCGGTCTGTTTCTTTCTGTCTCTGTCTATCTCTCTCTATCTCTGTCTGTTTCTGTCTTTCTGTCTGTCTCTGTCTGTCTCTGTCTGTCTCTGTCTGCCTCTGTCTCTGTCTGTTTCTTTCTGTCTCTGTCTTTCTCTGTCTATCTCTGTCTGTTTCTGTCTTTCTGTCTGTCTCTGTCTGTCTCTGTCTATCACTGTCTGTCTCTCTGTCTCTGTCTGTTTCTGTCTGTCTCTGCCTGTCTCTGTCTGTCTCTGTCTGTCTCTGTCTGCCTCTGTCTCTGTCTGTTTCTTTCTGTCTCTGTCTATCTCTGTCTATCTCTGTCTGTTTCTGGCTTTCTGTCTGTCTCTGTCTGTCTCTGTCTGCCTCTGTCTCGGTCTGTTTCTTTCTGTCTCTGTCTATCTCTGTCTATCTCTGTCTGTTTCTGTCTTTCTGTCTGTCTCTGTCTGTCTCTGTCTGATTCTGTCTCTGTCTGTTTCTTTCTGTCTCTGTCTATCTCTGTCTATCTCTGTCTGTTTCTGTCTTTCTGTCTGTCTCTGTCTGTCTCTGTCTATCTCTGTCTGTCTCTCTGTCTCTGTCTGTCTCTGTCTGTCTCTGTCTGTCTCTGTCTGTCTCTGCCTGTCCGTGCCTGTCTCTGTCTGTTTCTGTCTGCCTCTGTCTGCCTCTGTCTCTCTGCCTGTCTCTGTCTGTCTCTGTCTGTCTCTGTCTGTCTCTGTCTGTCTCCGTCTGTCTCTGTCTTTCTATCTGTCTCTGTCTGTCTCTGTCTGTCTCTGCCTGTCTCTGCCTGTCTCTGCCTGTCTCTGCCTGTCTCTGCCTATCTCTGTCTGTCTCGGTCTGTCTCCGCCTGTCTCTGTCTTTCTGTCAGTCTCTGCCTGTCTCTGTCATTCTGTCTGTCTCTGTCTATCTCTGTCTGTCTCTGTCTGTCCCTGTCTGTCTCTGTCTGTTTCTGTATGTCTCTGTCTGTCTCTGTCTGTTTCTGTCTGCCTCTGTCTGCCCCTGTCTGTCTCTGTCTGTCTCTGTCTGTCTCTGTCTGTCTCTGTCTGTCTCTGTCTGTCTCTGTCTGTCTCTGTCTGTCTCTGTCTGTCTCTGTCTGCCTCTGTCTGTCTCTGTCTGTTTCTGTATGTCTCTGTCTGTCTCTGTCTGTTTCTGTCTGTCTCTGTCTGTCTCTGTCTGTCTCTGTCTGTCTCTGTCTGTCTCTGTCTGCCTCTGTCTCTGTCTGTTTCTTTCTGTCTCTGTCTATCTCTGTCTATCTCTGTCTGTTTCTGTCTTTCTATCTGTCTCTGCCTGTCTCTGCCTGTCTCTGTCCGCCTCTGTCTGCCTCTGTCTCTCTGCCTGTCTCTGTCTGTTTCTGTCTGTTTCATTCTGTCTCTGTCTTTCTATCTGTCTCTGTCTGTCTCTGCCTGTCTCTGCCTGTCTCTGCCTGTCTCTGCCTGTCTCTGCCTGTCTCTGCCTGTCTCTGCCTGTCTCTGCCTGTCTCTGTCTGTCTCGGTCTGTCTCCGCCTGTCTCTGTCTTTCTGTCTGTCTCTGCCTGTCTCAGTCATTCTGTCTGTCTCTGTCTATCTCTGTCTGTCTCTGTCTGTCCCTGTCTGTCTCTGTATGTCTCTGTCTGCCTCTGTCTGCCTCTGTCTGTGTCTGTCTGTCTCTGTCTGTCTCTGCCTGTCTCTGCCTGTCTCTGCCTGTCTCTGTCTGCCTCTGTCTGCCTCTGTCTGTCTCTGTCTGTCTCTGTCTGCCTCTGTCTGCCTCTGTCTGCCTCTGTCTGTGTCTGTCTGTCTCTGTCTGTCTCTGCCTGTCTCTGGCTGTCTCTGTCTGTCTCTGTCTGTCTCTGTCTGTCTCTGCCTGTCCCTGTCTGTCTCTGCCTGTCTCTGTCTTTCTGTATGTCTCTGCCTGTCTCTGCCTGTCTCTGCCTGTCTCTGTCTGTCTCGGTCTGTCTCTGTCAGTTTCTGCCTGTCTCTGTCTGTCTCTGTCTGTCTCTGTCTGTTTCTGTCTTTCTGTCTGTCTCTGTCTGTCTCTGTCTGTCTCTGTCTGTTTCTGTCTGTCTCTGTCTGTCTCTGTCTATCTCTGTCTGTCTCTCTGTCTCTGTCTGTCTCTGTCTGTCTCTGTCTGTCTTTGTCTGTCTCTGTCTGTCTCTGTCTGTCTCTGTCTGTCTCTGTCTTTCTGTCTGTCTCTGCCTGTCTCTGCCTGTCTCTGTTTGTGTCTCTCTGTCTCTGTCTGTCTCTGTCTGCCTCTGTCTGTCTCTGGCTATGTCTGCATCTGTCTGTCTCTGTCTGTCTCTGTCTGTTTCTTTCTGTCTCTGTCTATCTCTGTCTGTCTGCATCTGCCTGTCTCTGTCATTCTGTCTGTCTCTGTCTGTCTCTGTCTGCCTCTGCCTGTCTCTGCCTGTCTCTGCCTGTCTCTGTCTGTTTGTGTCTGCGTCTGTCTGTCTCTGTCTGTCTCTGTCTGTTTCTGTCTGTCTCTGTCTGTCTCTGTCTGTCTCTGTCTGTCTCTGTCTGTCTCTGTCTGTCTCTGTCTGTCTCTGTCTGTCTCTGTCTGTCTCTGTCTGCCTCTGTCTGTCTCTGTCTGTCTCTGTCTCTCACGGTCTGTCTCTGTCTGTGTCTGTCTGCCTCTGTCTGTCTCTGTCTGTCTCTGTCTGTCTCTGTCTGTATCTTTCTGTCTCTGTCTATCTCTATCTGTCTCTGTCTGTTTGTGTCTGCGTCTGCCTGTCTCTGTCTTTCTGCCTGTCTCTGTCTGTCTCTGTCTGTCTCTGTCTGTCTCTGTCTGTCTCTGTCTGTCTCTGTCTGTCTCTGTCTTTCTATCTGTCTCTGCCTGTCTCTGCCTGTCTCTGTTTGTCTCTGTCTGTCTCTGTCTGTCTCTGTCTGTCTCTGTCTGCCTCTGTCTGTCTCTGTCTATCTCTGCATCTGTCTGTCTCTGTCTGTTTCTGTCTGCCTCTGTCTCGGTCTGTTTCTTTCTGTCTCTGTCTATCTCTCTCTATCTCTGTCTGTTTCTGTCTTTCTGTCTGTCTCTGTCTGTCTCTGTCTGTCTCTGTCTGCCTCTGTCTCTGTCTGTTTCTTTCTGTCTCTGTCTTTCTCTGTCTATCTCTGTCTGTTTCTGTCTTTCTGTCTGTCTCTGTCTGTCTCTGTCTATCTCTGTCTGTCTCTCTGTCTCTGTCTGTCTCTGTCTGTCTCTGCCTGTCTCTGTCTGTCTCTGTCTGTCTCTGTCTGTCTCTGTCTGTCTCTGTCTCTGTCTGTTTCTTTCTGTCTCTGTCTATCTCTGTCTATCTATGTCTGTTTCTGGCTTTCTGTCTGTCTCTGTCTGTCTCTGTCTGCCTCTGTCTCGGTCTGTTTCTTTCTGTCTCTGTCTATCTCTGTCTATCTCTGTCTGTTTCTGTCTTTCTGTCTGTCTCTGTCTGTCTCTGTCTGCCTCTGTCTCTGTCTGTTTCTTTCTGTCTCTGTCTATCTCTGTCTATCTCTGTCTGTTTCTGTCTTTCTGTCTGTCTCTGTCTGTCTCTGTCTATCTCTGTCTGTCTCTCTGTCTCTGTCTGTATCTGTCTGTCTCTGTCTGTCTCTGTCTGTCTCTGCCTGTCCGTGCCTGTCTCTGTCTGTTTCTGTCTGCCTCTGTCTGCCTCTGTCTCTCTGCCTGTCTCTGTCTGTCTCTGTCTGTCTCTGTCTGTCTCTGTCTGTCTCCGTCTGTCTCTGTCTTTCTATCTGTCTCTGTCTGTCTCTGCCTGTCTCTGCCTGTCTCTGCCTGTCTCTGCCTGTCTCTGCCTATCTCTGTCTGTCTCGGTCTGTCTCCGCCTGTCTCTGTCTTTCTGTCAGTCTCTGCCTGTCTCTGTCATTCTGTCTGTCTCTGTCTATCTCTGTCTGTCTCTGTCTGTCCCTGTCTGTCTCTGTCTGTTTCTGTATGTCTCTGTCTGTCTCTGTCTGTTTCTGTCTGCCTCTGTCTGCCTCTGTCTGTCTCTGTCTGTCTGTGTCTGTCTCGGTCTGTCTCTGTCTGTCTCTGTCTGTCTCTGTCTGTCTCTGTCTGCCTCTGTCTGTCTCTGTCTGTTTCTGTATGTCTCTGTCTGTCTCTGTCTGTTTCTGTCTGTCTCTGTCTGTCTCTGTCTGTCTCTGTCTGTCTCTGTCTGTCTCTGTCTCTCACGGTCTGTCTCTGTCTGTGTCTGTCTGCCTCTGTCTGTCTCTGTCTGTCTCTGTCTGTCTCTGTCTGTATCTTTCTGTCTCTGTCTATCTCTATCTGTCTCTGTCTGTTTGTGTCTGCGTCTGCCTGTCTCTGTCTTTCTGCCTGTCTCTGTCTGTCTCTGTCTGTCTCTGTCTGTCTCTGTCTGTCTCTGTCTGTCTCTGTCTTTCTATCTGTCTCTGCCTGTCTCTGCCTGTCTCTGTTTGTCTCTGTCTGTCTCTGTCTGTCTCTGTCTGTCTCTGTCTGCCTCTGTCTGTCTCTGTCTATCTCTGCATCTGTCTGTCTCTGTCTGTCTCTGTCTGTCTCTGCCTGTCCCTGTCTGTCTCTGTCTGTGTCTGCATCTGTCTGTCTCTGTCTGTCTCTGTCTGTCTCTGCCTGTCCCTGCCTGTCTCTGTCTGTTTCTGTCTGCCTCTGTCTTTCTATCTGTCTCTCTATCTGTCTCTGCCTGTCTCTGCCTGTCTCTGTTTGTCTCTGTCTGTCTCTGTCTGTCTCTGTCTGTCTCTGTCTGCCTCTGTCTGTCTCTGTCTCTGTCTGTCTCTGTCTTTCTATCTGTCTCTCTATCTGTCTCTGCCTGTCTCTGCCTGTCTCTGTTTGTCTCTGTCTGTCTGTGTCTGTCTCTGTCTGTCTCTGTCTGCCTCTGTCTGTCTCTGTCTCTGTCTGTCTCTGTCTGTCTCTGCCTGTCTCTGTCTGCCTCTGTCTCTGTCTGTTTCTTTCTGTCTCTGTCTATCTCTGCCTATCTCTGTCTATCTCTGTCTGTTTCTGTCTTTCTGTCTGTCTCTGTCCGCGTCTGCCTCTGTCTGTTTCTTTCTGTCTCCTTCTATCTCTTTCTATCTCTGTCTGTTTCTGTCTTTCTGTCTGTCTCTGTCTGTCTCTGTCTGTCTCTGTCTGTCCCTGTCTGTCTCTGTCTGTCTCTGTCTGTCTCTGTCTGTCTCTGTCTGTCTCTGTCTGTCTCTGTCTGTCTCTGTCTGTCTCTGTCTGTCTCTGTCTGTCTGTGTCTGTCTCTGTCTGTCTCTGTCTGTCTCTGCCTGTCTCTGTCTTTCTGTCTGTCTCTGTCAGTCTCTGCCTGTCTCTGTCTGTCTCGGTCTGTCTCTGTCAGTCTCTGCCTGTCTCTGTCTGTCTCTGTCTCTCTCTGTCTGTCTCTGTCTGTTTCTTTCTGTCTCCGCCTATCTCTGTCTATCTCTGTCTGTTTCTGTCTTTCTGTCTGTCTCTGCCTGTCTCTGTCTGTCTCTGTCTGTCTCTGCCTGTCTCTGCCTGTCTCTGTCTGCCTCTGTCTGCCTCTGTCTGTCTCTGTCTGTCTCTGTCTGCCTCTGTCTGCCTCTGTCTGCCTCTGTCTGTGTCTGTCTGTCTCTGTCTGTCTCTGCCTGTCTCTGGCTGTCTCTGTCTGTCTCTGTCTGTCTCTGTCTGTCTCTGCCTGTCCCTGTCTGTCTCTGCCTGTCTCTGTCTTTCTGTATGTCTCTGCCTGTCTCTGCCTGTCTCTGCCTGTCTCTGTCTGTCTCGGTCTGTCTCTGTCAGTTTCTGCCTGTCTCTGTCTGTCTCTGTCTGTCTCTGTCTGTTTCTGTCTTTCTGTCTGTCTCTGTCTGTCTCTGTCTGTTTCTGTCTGTCTCTGTCTGTCTCTGTCTATCTCTGTCTGTCTCTCTGTCTCTGTCTGTCTCTGTCTGTCTCTGTCTGTCTTTGTCTGTCTCTGTCTGTCTCTGTCTGTCTCTGTCTGTCTTTGTCTTTCTGTCTGTCTCTGCCTGTCTCTGCCTGTCTCTGTTTGTGTCTGTCTGTCTCTGTCTGTCTCTGTCTGCCTCTGTCTGTCTCTGGCTATGTCTGCATCTGTCTGTCTCTGTCTGTCTCTGTCTGTTTCTTTCTGTCTCTGTCTATCTCTGTCTGTCTGCATCTGCCTGTCTCTGTCATTCTGTCTGTCTCTGTCTGTCTCTGTCTGCCTCTGCCTGTCTCTGCCTGTCTCTGCCTGTCTCTGTCTGTTTGTGTCTGCGTCTGTCTGTCTCTGTCTGTCTCTGTCTGTTTCTGTCTGTCTCTGTCTGTCTCTGTCTGTCTCTGTCTGTCTCTGTCTGTCTCTGTCTGTCTCTGTCTGTCTCTGTCTGTCTCTGTCTGTCTCTGTCTGTCTCTGTCTGCCTATGTCTGTCTCTGTCTGTCTCTGTCTCTCACGGTCTGTCTCTGTCTGTGTCTGTCTGCCTCTGTCTGTCTCTGTCTGTCTCTGTCTGTCTCTGTCTGCATCTTTCTGTCTCTGTCTATCTCTATCTGTCTCTGTCTGTTTGTGTCTGCGTCTGCCTGTCTCTGTCTTTCTGCCTGTCTCTGTCTGTCTCTGTTTGTCTCTGTCTGTCTCTGTCTGTCTCTGTCTGTCTCTGTCTGTCTCTGTCTGTCTCTGTCTTTCTATCTGTCTCTGCCTGTCTCTGCCTGTCTCTGTTTGTCTCTGTCTGTCTCTGTCTGTCTCTGTCTGTCTCTGTCTGCCTCTGTCTGTCTCTGTCTATCTCTGCATCTGTCTGTCTCTGTCTGTCTCTGTCTGTCTCTGCCTATCCCTGCCTGTCTCTGTCTGTGTCTGCATCTGTCTGTCTCTGTCTGTCTCTGTCTGTCTCTGCCTGTCCCTGCCTGTCTCTGTCTGTTTCTGTCTGCCTCTGTCTTTCTATCTGTCTCTCTATCTGTCTCTGCCTGTCTCTGCCTGTCTCTGTTTGTCTCTGTCTGTCTCTGTCTGTCTCTGTCTGTCTCTGTCTGCCTCTGTCTGTCTCTGTCTCTGTCTGTCTCTGTCTTTCTATCTGTCTCTCTATCTGTCTCTGCCTGTCTCTGCCTGTCTCTGTTTGTCTCTGTCTGTCTCTGTCTGTCTCTGTCTGTCTCTGTCTGCCTCTGTCTGTCTCTGTCTCTGTCTGTCTCTGTCTGTCTCTGTCTGTCTCTGTCTGCCTCTGTCTCTGTCTGTTTCTTTCTGTCTCTGTCTATCTCTGCCTATCTCTGTCTATCTCTGTCTGTTTCTGTCTTTCTGTCTGTCTCTGTCCGCGTCTGCCTCTGTCTGTTTCTTTCTGTCTCCTTCTATCTCTTTCTATCTCTGTCTGTTTCTGTCTTTCTGTCTGTCTCTGTCTGTCTCTGTCTGTCTCTGTCTGCCCCTGTCTGTCTCTGTCTGTCTCTGTCTGTCTCTGTCTGTCTCTGTCTGTCTCTGTCTGTCTCTGTCTGTCTCTGTCTGTCTCTGTCTGTCTCTGTCTGTCTGTGTCTGTCTCTGTCTGTCTCTGTCTGTCTCTGCCTGTCTCTGTCTTTCTGTCTGTCTCTGTCAGTCTCTGCCTGTCTCTGTCTGTCTCGGTCTGTCTCTGTCAGTCTCTGCCTGTCTCTGTCTGTCTCTGTCTCTCTCTGTCTGTCTCTGTCTGTTTCTTTCTGTCTCCGCCTATCTCTGTCTATCTCTGTCTGTTTCTGTCTTTCTGTCTGTCTCTGCCTGTCTCTGTCTGTCTCTGTCTGTCTCTGTCTGTCTCTGTCTGTCTCTGTCTGCCTCTGTCTGCCTCTGTCTGTCTCTGTCTGTTTCTTTCTGTCTCCGCCTATCTCTGTCTATCTCTGTCTGTTTCTGTCTTTCTGTCGGTCTCTGTCTGTCTCTGTCTGTCTCTGTCTGTCTCTGTCTGTCTCTGTCTGTCTCTGTCTGTCTCTGTCTGTCTCTGCCTTTCTCTGTCTGTCTCTGCCTGTTTCTGGTTGTGTCTGACTGTCTCTTTCTGTCCATCTGTCTCTGCATGTCTCTGTGTGCTTATCTGTCTCTGTCTGTCTCTGTCTGTCTCTGTCTGTCTTTGTCTGTCTCTGTCTGTCTCTGTCTGTCTCTGTCTGTCTCTGTATGTCTCTGCCTGTCTCTGCCTGTCTCTGCCTGTCTCTGCCTGTCTCTGTCTGTCTCGGTCTGTCTCTGTCAGTCTCTGCCTGTCTCTGTCTGTCTCTGTCTGTCTCTGTCTGTCTCTGCCTGTCTCTGTCTGCCTCTGTCTGCCTCTGTCTGTCTCTGTCTCCCTCTGTCTGCCTCTGTCTGTGTCTGTCTGTCTCTGTCTGTCTCTGTCTGTCTCTGTCTGTCTCTGTCTGTCTCTGTCTGTCTCTGTCTGTCTCTGTCTGTCTCTGTCTGTCTCTGTCTGTCTCTGTCTGTATCTTTCTGTCTCTATCTGTCTCTGTCTGTTTCTGTCTTTCTGCCTGTCTCTGTCTGTCTCTGTCTGTCTCTGTCTGTCTCTTCTGTCTCTGTCTGTCTCTGTCTGTCTCTGTCTGTCTCTGTCTGTCTCTGTCTGTCTCTGCCTGTCCCTGCCTGTCTCTGTCTGTTTCTGTCTGCCTCTGTCTGCCTCTGTGTCTCTGCCTGTCTCTGTCTGTCGCTGTCTGTCTCTGTCTGTCTCTGTCTGTCTCTGTCTGTCTCTGTCTGTCTCCGTCTGTCTCTGTCTTTCTATCTGTCTCTGTCTGTCTCTGCCTGTCTCTGCCTGTCTCTGCCTGTCTCTGTCTGTCTCTGTCTGTCTCTGTCTGTCTCCGTCTGTCTCCGTCTGTCTCTGTCTTTCTATCTGTCTCTGTCTGTCTCTGCCTGTCTCTGCCTGTCTCTGCCTGTCTCTGTCTGTCTCTGTCTGTCTGTGTCTGTCTCTGTCTGTCTCTGTCTGTCTCTGCCTGTCTCTGTCTTTGTGTATGTCTCTGCCTGTCTCTGCCTGTCTCTGCCTGTCTCTGTCTGTCTCGGTCTGTCTCTCTCAGTTTCTGAATGTCTCTGTCTGTCTCTGTCTGTCTCTGTCTGTCTCTGCCTGTCTCTGTCTGCCTCTGTCTGCCTCTGTCTGTCTCTGTCTGTCTCTGTCTGTCTCTGTCTGTCTCTGTCTGCCTCTGTCTGTCTCTGTCTGTCTCTGTCTGTTTCTTTCTGTCTCCGCCTATCTCTGTCTATCTCTGTCTGTTTCTGTCTTTCTGTCTGTCTCTGTCTGTCTCTGTCTGTCTCTGTCTGTCTCTGTCTGTCTCTGCCTTTCTCTGTCTGTCTCTGCCTGTTTCTGGTTGTGTCTGACTGTCTCTTTCTGTCCATGTGTCTCTGCATGTCTCTGTGTGTTTATCTGTCTCTGTCTGTCTCTGTCTGTCTCTGTCTGTCTCTGTCTGTCTCTGTCTGTCTCTGTCTGTCTCTGTCTGTCTCTGTCTGTCTCTGTCTGTCTCTGTCTGCCTCTATCTGCCTCTGTCTGTCTCTGTCTGTCTCTGCCTGTCTCTGTCTGTCCCTGTCTGTCTGTGTCTGTCTCTGTCTGTCTCTGTCTGTCTCTGCCTGTCTCTGTCTTTCTGTATGTCTCTGCCTGTCTCTGCCTGTGTCTGCCTGTCTCTGTCTGTCTCGGTCTGTCTCTGTCAGTCTCTGCCTGTCTCTGTCTGTCTCTGTCTGTCTCTGTCTGTCTCTGCCTGTCTCTGTCTGCCTCTGTCTGCCTCTGTCTGTCTCTGTCTGTCTCTGTCTGTCTCTGTCTGTCTCTGTCTGTCTCTGTCTGTCTCTGTCTGCCTCTATCTGTCTCTGTCTGTCTCTGTCTGTCTCTGCCTGTCTCTGTCTTTCTGTATGTCTCTGCCTGTCTCTGCCTGTGTCTGCCTGTCTCTGTCTGTCTCTGTCTGTCTCTGTCTGTCTCTGTCTGCCTCTGTCTGCCTCTGTCTGTCTCTGTCTGTCTCTGCCTGTCTCTGTCTGTCTCTGTCTGTCTCTGTCTGCCTCTGTCTGTCTCTGCCTGTCTCTGTCTTTCTGTATGTCTCTGCCTGTCTCTGCCTGTCTCTGCCTGTCTCTGCCTGTCTCTGTCTGTCTCGGTCTGTCTCTGTCAGTCTCTGCCTGTCTCTGTCTGTCTCTGTCTGTCTCTGCCTGTCTCTGTCTGCCTCTGTCTGCCTCTGTCTGTCTCTGTCTGTCTCTGTCTGTCTCTGTCTGTCTCTGTCTGTCTCTGTCTGTCTCTGTCTGTCTCTGTCTGTCTCTGTCTGTCTCTGTCTGCCTCTGTCTGTCTCTGTCTGTCTCTGTCTCTCACGGTCTGTCTCTGTCTGTGTCTGTCTGCCTCTGTCTGTCTCTGTCTGTCTCTGTCTGTCTCTGTCTGTATCTTTCTGTCTCTGTCTATCTCTATCTGTCTCTGTCTGTTTGTGTCTGCGTCTGCCTGTCTCTGTCTTTCTGCCTGTCTCTGTCTGTCTCTGTCTGTCTCTGTCTATCTCTGTCTGTCTCTGTCTGTCTCTGTCTGTCTCTGTCTTTCTATCTGTCTCTGCCTGTCTCTGCCTGTCGCTGTTTGTCTCTGTCTGTCTCTGTCTGTCTCTGTCTGTCTCTGTCTGCCTCTGTCTGTCTCTGTCTATCTCTGCATCTGTCTGTCTCTGTCTGTCTCTGTCTGTCTCTGCCTGTCCCTGCCTGTCTCTGTCTGTGTCTGCATCTGTCTGTCTCTGTCTGTCTCTGTCTGTCTCTGCCTGTCCCTGCCTGTCTCTGTCTGTTTCTGTCTGCCTCTGTCTTTCTATCTGTCTCTCTATCTGTCTCTGCCTGTCTCTGCCTGTCTCTGTTTGTCTCTGTCTGTCTCTGTCTGTCTCTGTCTGTCTCTGTCTGCCTCTGTCTGTCTCTGTCTCTGTCTGTCTCTGTCTTTCTATCTGTCTCTCTATCTGTCTCTGCCTGTCTCTGCCTGTCTCTGTTTGTCTCTGTCTGTCTCTGTCTGTCTCTGTCTGCCTCTGTCTGTCTCTGTCTTTCTGCCTGTCTCTGTCTGTCTCTGTCTGTCTCTGTCTGTCTCCGTCTGTCTCCGTCTGTCTCTGTCTTTCTATCTGTCTCTGTCTGTCTCTGCCTGTCTCTGCCTGTCTCTGCCTGTCTCTGTCTGTCCCTGTCTGTCTGTGTCTGTCTCTGTCTGTCTCTGTCTGTCTCTGCCTGTCTCTGTCTTTGTGTATGTCTCTGCCTGTCTCTGCCTGTCTCTGCCTGTCTCTGTCTGTCTCTGCCTTTCTCTGACTGTCTCTGCCTGTTTCTGGTTGTGTCTGACTGTCTCTTTCTGTCCATGTGTCTCTGCATGTCTCTGTGTGTTTATCTGTCTCTGTCTGTCTCTGTCTGTCTCTGTCTGTCTCTGTCTGTCTCTGCCTGTCTCTGTCTTTCTGTATGTCTCTGCCTGTCTCTGCCTGTGTCTGCCTGTCTCTGTCTGTCTCGGTCTGTCTCTGTCAGTCTCTGCCTGTCTCTGTCTGTCTCTGTCTGTCTCTGTCTGTCTCTGCCTGTCTCTGTCTGCCTCTGTCTGCCTCTGTCTGTCTCTGTCTGTCTCTGTCTGTCTCTGTCTGTCTCTGTCTGCCTCTGTCTGTCTCTGTCTGCCTCTGTCTGTCTCTGTCTGTCTCTGTCTGCCTCTGTCTGCCTCTGTCTGTCTCTGTCTGTCTCTGCCTGTCTCTGTCTGTCTCTGTCTGTCTCTGTCTGCCTCTGTCTGTCTCTGCCTGTCTCTGTCTTTCTGTATGTCTCTGCCTGTCTCTGCCTGTCTCTGCCTGTCTCTGCCTGTCTCTGTCTGTCTCGGTCTGTCTCTGTCAGTCTCTGCCTGTCTCTGTCTGTCTCTGTCTGTCTCTGCCTGTCTCTGTCTTTCTGTCTGTCTCTGTCAGTCTCTGCCTGTCTCTGTCTGTCTCGGTCTGTCTCTGTCAGTCTCTGCCTGTCTCTGTCTGTCTCTGTCTCTCTCTGTCTGTCTCTGTCTGTTTCTTTCTGTCTCCGCCTATCTCTGTCTATCTCTGTCTGTTTCTGTCTTTCTGTCTGTCTCTGCCTTTCTCTGTCTGTCTCTGTCTGTCTCTGCCTGTCTCTGCCTGTCTCTGTCTGCCTCTGTCTGCCTCTGTCTGTCTCTGTCTGTCTCTGTCTGCCTCTGTCTGCCTCTGTCTGCCTCTGTCTGTGTCTGTCTGTCTCTGTCTGTCTCTGCCTGTCTCTGGCTGTCTCTGTCTGTCTCTGTCTGTCTCTGTCTGTCTCTGCCTGTCCCTGTCTGTCTCTGCCTGTCTCTGTCTTTCTGTATGTCTCTGCCTGTCTCTGCCTGTCTCTGCCTGTCTCTGTCTGTCTCGGTCTGTCTCTGTCAGTTTCTGCCTGTCTCTGTCTGTCTCTGTCTGTCTCTGTCTGTTTCTGTCTTTCTGTCTGTCTCTGTCTGTCTCTGTCTGTTTCTGTCTGTCTCTGTCTGTCTCTGTCTATCTCTGTCTGTCTCTCTGTCTCTGTCTGTCTCTGTCTGTCTCTGTCTGTCTTTGTCTGTCTCTGTCTGTCTCTGTCTGTCTCTGTCTGTCTCTGTCTTTCTGTCTGTCTCTGCCTGTCTCTGCCTGTCTCTGTTTGTGTCTGTCTGTCTCTGTCTGTCTCTGTCTGCCTCTGTCTGTCTCTGGCTATGTCTGCATCTGTCTGTCTCTGTCTGTCTCTGTCTGTTTCTTTCTGTCTCTGTCTATCTCTGTCTGTCTGCATCTGCCTGTCTCTGTCATTCTGTCTGTCTCTGTCTGTCTCTGTCTGCCTCTGCCTGTCTCTGCCTGTCTCTGCCTGTCTCTGTCTGTTTGTGTCTGCGTCTGTCTGTCTCTGTCTGTCTCTGTCTGTTTCTGTCTGTCTCTGTCTGTCTCTGTCTGTCTCTGTCTGTCTCTGTCTGTCTCTGTCTGTCTCTGTCTGTCTCTGTCTGCCTCTGTCTGTCTCTGTCTGTCTCTGTCTCTCACGGTCTGTCTCTGTCTGTGTCTGTCTGCCTCTGTCTGTCTCTGTCTGTCTCTGTCTGTCTCTGCCTATCCCTGCCTGTCTCTGTCTGTGTCTGCATCTGTCTGTCTCTGTCTGTCTCTGTCTGTCTCTGCCTGTCCCTGCCTGTCTCTGTCTGTTTCTGTCTGCCTCTGTCTTTCTATCTGTCTCTCTATCTGTCTCTGCCTGTCTCTGCCTGTCTCTGTTTGTCTCTGTCTGTCTCTGTCTGTCTCTGTCTGTCTCTGTCTGCCTCTGTCTGTCTCTGTCTCTGTCTGTCTCTGTCTTTCTATCTGTCTCTCTATCTGTCTCTGCCTGTCTCTGCCTGTCTCTGTTTGTCTCTGTCTGTCTCTGTCTGTCTCTGTCTGTCTCTGTCTGCCTCTGTCTGTCTCTGTCTCTGTCTGTCTCTGTCTGTCTCTGTCTGTCTCTGTCTGCCTCTGTCTCTGTCTGTTTCTTTCTGTCTCTGTCTATCTCTGCCTATCTCTGTCTATCTCTGTCTGTTTCTGTCTTTCTGTCTGTCTCTGTCCGCGTCTGCCTCTGTCTGTTTCTTTCTGTCTCCTTCTATCTCTTTCTATCTCTGTCTGTTTCTGTCTTTCTGTCTGTCTCTGTCTGCCTCTGTCTTTCTATCTGTCTCTCTGTCTGTCTCTGCCTGTCTCTGTCTTTCTGTCTGTCTCTGTCAGTCTCTGCCTGTCTCTGTCTGTCTCGGTCTGTCTCTGTCAGTCTCTGCCTGTCTCTGTCTGTATCTGTCTCTCTCTGTCTGTCTCTGTCTGTTTCTTTCTGTCTCCGCCTATCTCTGTCTATCTCTGTCTGTTTCTGTCTTTCTGTCTGTCTCTGCCTGTCTCTGTCTGTCTCTGTCTGTCTCTGTCTGTCTCTGTCTGTCTCTGTCTGCCTCTGTCTGCCTCTGTCTGTCTCTGTCTGTTTCTTTCTGTCTCCGCCTATCTCTGTCTATCTCTGTCTGTTTCTGTCTTTCTGTCTGTCTCTGTCTGTCTCTGTCTGTCTCTGTCTGTCTCTGTCTGTCTCTGTCTGTCTCTGTCTGTCTCTGTCTGTCTCTGCCTTTCTCTGTCTGTCTCTGCCTGTTTCTGGTTGTGTCTGACTGTCTCTTTCTGTCCATCTGTCTCTGCATGTCTCTGTGTGCTTATCTGTCTCTGTCTGTCTCTGTCTGTCTCTGTCTGTCTTTGTCTGTCTCTGTCTGTCTCTGTCTGTCTCTGTCTGTCTCTGTATGTCTCTGCCTGTCTCTGCCTGTCTCTGCCTGTCTCTGCCTGTCTCTGTCTGTCTCGGTCTGTCTCTGTCAGTCTCTGCCTGTCTCTGTCTGTCTCTGTCTGTCTCTGTCTGTCTCTGCCTGTCTCTGTCTGCCTCTGTCTGCCTCTGTCTGTCTCTGTCTCCCTCTGTCTGCCTCTGTCTGTGTCTGTCTGTCTCTGTCTGTCTCTGTCTGTCTCTGTCTGTCTCTGTCTGTCTCTGTCTGTCTCTGTCTGTCTCTGTCTGTCTCTGTCTGTGTCTGTCTGTCTCTGTCTGTATCTTTCTGTCTCTATCTGTCTCTGTCTGTTTCTGTCTTTCTGCCTGTCTCTGTCTGTCTCTGTCTGTCTCTGTCTGTCTCTTCTGTCTCTGTCTGTCTCTGTCTGTCTCTGTCTGTCTCTGTCTGTCTCTGTCTGCCTCTGTCTGCCTCTGTCTGTCTCTGTCTGTTTCTTTCTGTCTCCGCCTATCTCTGTCTATCTCTGTCTGTTTCTGTCTTTCTGTCTGTCTCTGTCTGTCTCTGTCTGTCTCTGTCTGTCTCTGTCTGTCTCTGTCTGTCTCTGTCTGTCTCTGTCTGTCTCTGTCTGCCTCTGTCTGCCTCTGTCTGTCTCTGTCTCCCTCTGTCTGCCTCTGTCTGTGTCTGTCTGTCTCTGTCTGTCTCTGTCTGCCTCTGTCTCTGTCTGTTTCTTTCTGTCTCTGTCTATCTCTGCCTATCTCTGTCTATCTCTGTCTGTTTCTGTCTTTCTGTCTGTCTCTGTCCGCGTCTGCCTCTGTCTGTTTCTTTCTGTCTCCTTCTATCTCTTTCTATCTCTGTCTGTTTCTGTCTTTCTGTCTGTCTCTGTCTGCCTCTGTCTTTCTATCTGTCTCTCTGTCTGTCTCTGCCTGTCTCTGTCTTTCTGCCTGTCTCTGTCTGTCTCGGTCTGTCTCTGTCAGTCTCTGCCTGTCTCTGTCTGTATCTGTCTCTCTCTGTCTGTCTCTGTCTGTTTCTTTCTGTCTCCGCCTATCTCTGTCTATCTCTGTCTGTTTCTGTCTTTCTGTCTGTCTCTGCCTGTCTCTGTCTGTCTCTGTCTGTCTCTGTCTGTCTCTGTCTGTCTCTGTCTGCCTCTGTCTGCCTCTGTCTGTCTCTGTCTGTTTCTTTCTGTCTCCGCCTATCTCTGTCTATCTCTGTCTGTTTCTGTCTTTCTGTCTGTCTCTGTCTGTCTCTGTCTGTCTCTGTCTGTCTCTGTCTGTCTCTGTCTGTCTCTGTCTGTCTCTGTCTGTCTCTGCCTTTCTCTGTCTGTCTCTGCCTGTTTCTGGTTGTGTCTGACTGTCTCTTTCTGTCCATCTGTCTCTGCATGTCTCTGTGTGCTTATCTGTCTCTGTCTGTCTCTGTCTGTCTCTGTCTGTCTTTGTCTGTCTCTGTCTGTCTCTGTCTGTCTCTGTCTGTCTCTGTATGTCTCTGCCTGTCTCTGCCTGTCTCTGTCTGTCTCGGTCTGTCTCTGTCAGTCTCTGGCTGTCTCTGTCTGTCTCTGTCTGTCTCTGTCTGTCTCTGCCTGTCTCTGTCTGCCTCTGTCTGCCTCTGTCTGTCTCTGTCTCCCTCTGTCTGCCTCTGTCTGTGTCTGTCTGTCTCTGTCTGTCTCTGTCTGTCTCTGTCTGTCTCTGTCTGTCTCTGTCTGTCTCTGTCTGTCTCTGTCTGTCTCTGTCTGTCTCTGGCTGTCTCTGTCTGTCTCTGTCTGTATCTTTCTGTCTCTATCTGTCTCTGCCTGTCTCTGTCTGTCTCTGTCTGTCTCTGTCTGTCTCTTCTGTCTCTGTCTGTCTCTGTCTGTCTCTGTCTGTCTCTGTCTGTCTCTGTCTGTCTCTGCCTGTCCCTGCCTGTCTCTGTCTGTCTCTGTCTGTCTCTGTCTGTCTCTGTCTGTCTCTGTCTGTCTCTGTCTGTCTCTGTCTGTCTCTGTCTGTCTCTGTCTGTCTCTGTCTGTCTCTGTCTGTCTCTGTCTGTCTCTGTCTGCCTCTATCTGCCTCTGTCTGTCTCTGTCTGTCTCTGCCTGTCTCTGTCTGTCCCTGTCTGTCTGTGTCTGTCTCTGTCTGTCTCTGTCTGTCTCTGCCTGTCTCTGTCTTTCTGTATGTCTCTGCCTGTCTCTGCCTGTGTCTGCCTGTCTCTGTCAGTCTCGGTCTGTCTCTGTCAGTCTCTGCCTGTCTCTGTCTGTCTCTGTCTGTCTCTGTCTGTCTCTGCCTGTCTCTGTCTGCCTCTGTCTGCCTCTGTCTGTCTCTGTCTGTCTCTGTCTGTCTCTGTCTGTCTCTGTCTGCCTCTGTCTGTCTCTGTCTGTCTCTGTCTGTCTCTGTCTGTCTCTGTCTGCCTCTGTCTGCCTCTGTCTGTCTCTGTCTGTCTCTGCCTGTCTCTGTCTGTCTCTGTCTGTCTCTGTCTGCCTCTGTCTGTCTCTGCCTGTCTCTGTCTTTCTGTATGTCTCTGCCTGTCTCTGCCTGTCTCTGTCTGTTTCTGTCTTTCTGTCTGTCTCTGTCTGTCTCTGTCTATCTCTGTCTGCCTCTGTCTGCCTCTGTCTGTGTCTGTCTGTCTCTGTCTGTCTCTGCCTGTCTCTGGCTGTCTCTGTCTGTCTCTGTCTGTCTCTGTCTGTCTCTGTCTGCCTCTGTCTCTGTCTGTTTCTTTCTGTCTCTGTCTATCTCTGTCTATCTCTGTCTGTTTCTGTCTTTCTGGCTGTCTCTGTCTGTCTCTGTCTGTCTCTGTCTGTCTCTGTCTGTCTCTGCCTGTCTCTGTCTGTCTCTGTCTGTCTCTGTCTGTCTCTGTCTGTCTCTGTCTGCCTCTGTCTGCCTCTGTCTGCCTCTGTCTGCCTCTGTCTGTCTCTGTCTGTCTCTGTCTGCCTCTGTCTGCCTCTGTCTTTGTCTGTTTCTTTCTGTCTCTGTCTATCTCTGTCTATCTCTGTCTGTTTCTGTCTTTCTGTCTGTCTCTGTCTGTCTCTGTCTGCCTCTGTCTGCCTCTGTCTGTCTCTGTCTGTCTCTGTCTGTCTCTGCCTGCCTCTGTCTTTCTATCTGTCTCTCTGTCTGTCTCTGCCTGTCTCTGTCTTTCTGTCTGTCTCTGTCAGTCTCTGCCTGTCTCTGTCTGTCTCGGTCTGTCTCTGTCAGTCTCTGCCTGTCTCTGTCTGTATCTGTCTCTCTCTGTCTGTCTCTGTCTGTTTCTTTCTGTCTCCGCCTATCTCTGTCTATCTCTGTCTGTTTCTGTCTTTCTGTCTGTCTCTGCCTGTCTCTGTCTGTCTCTGTCTGTCTCTGTCTGTCTCTGTCTGTCTCTGTCTGCCTCTGTCTGCCTCTGTCTGTCTCTGTCTGTTTCTTTCTGTCTCCGCCTATCTCTGTCTATCTCTGTCTGTTTCTGTCTTTCTGTCTGTCTCTGTCTGTCTCTGTCTGTCTCTGTCTGTCTCTGTCTGTCTCTGTCTGTCTCTGTCTGTCTCTGTCTGTCTCTGCCTTTCTCTGTCTGTCTCTGCCTGTTTCTGGTTGTGTCTGACTGTCTCTTTCTGTCCATCTGTCTCTGCATGTCTCTGTGTGCTTATCTGTCTCTGTCTGTCTCTGTCTGTCTCTGTCTGTCTTTGTCTGTCTCTGTCTGTCTCTGTCTGTCTCTGTCTGTCTCTGTATGTCTCTGCCTGTCTCTGCCTGTCTCTGCCTGTCTCTGCCTGTCTCTGCCTGTCTCTGTCTGTCTCGGTCTGTCTCTGTCAGTCTCTGCCTGTCTCTGTCTGTCTCTGTCTGTCTCTGTCTGTCTCTGCCTGTCTCTGTCTGCCTCTGTCTGCCTCTGTCTGTCTCTGTCTCCCTCTGTCTGCCTCTGTCTGTGTCTGTCTGTCTCTGTCTGTCTCTGTCTGTCTCTGTCTGTCTCTGTCTGTCTCTGTCTGTCTCTGTCTGTCTCTGTCTGTCTCTGTCTGTCTCTGTCTGTATCTTTCTGTCTCTATCTGTCTCTGTCTGTTTCTGTCTTTCTGCCTGTCTCTGTCTGTCTCTGTCTGTCTCTGTCTGTCTCTTCTGTCTCTGTCTGTCTCTGTCTGTCTCTGTCTGTCTCTGTCTGTCTCTGTCTGTCTCTGCCTGTCCCTGCCTGTCTCTGTCTGTTTCTGTCTGCCTCTGTCTGCCTCTGTGTCTCTGCCTGTCTCTGTCTGTCGCTGTCTGTCTCTGTCTGTCTCTGTCTGTCTCTGTCTGTCTCCGTCTGTCTCTGTCTTTCTATCTGTCTCTGTCTTTCTTTGCCTGTCTCTGCCTGTCTCTGCCTGTCTCTGTCTGTCTCTGTCTGCCTCTGTCTGTCTCTGTCTGTCTCTGTCTGTTTCTTTCTGTCTCCGCCTATCTCTGTCTATCTCTGTCTGTTTCTGTCTTTCTGTCTGTCTCTGTCTGTCTCTGTCTGTCTCTGTCTGTCTCTGTCTGTCTCTGCCTTTCTCTGTCTGTCTCTGCCTGTTTCTGGTTGTGTCTGACTGTCTCTTTCTGTCCATGTGTCTCTGCATGTCTCTGTGTGTTTATCTGTCTCTGTCTGTCTCTGTCTGTCTCTGTCTGTCTCTGTCTGTCTCTGTCTGTCTCTGTCTGTCTCTGTCTGTCTCTGTCTGTCTCTGTCTGTCTCTGTCTGTCTCTGTCTGCCTCTATCTGCCTCTGTCTGTCTCTGTCTGTCTCTGCCTGTCTCTGTCTGTCCCTGTCTGTCTGTGTCTGTCTCTGTCTGTCTCTGTCTGTCTCTGCCTGTCTCTGTCTTTCTGTATGTCTCTGCCTGTCTCTGCCTGTGTCTGCCTGTCTCTGTCAGTCTCGGTCTGTCTCTGTCAGTCTCTGCCTGTCTCTGTCTGTCTCTGTCTGTCTCTGTCTGTCTCTGCCTGTCTCTGTCTGCCTCTGTCTGCCTCTGTCTGTCTCTGTCTGTCTCTGTCTGTCTCTGTCTGTCTCTGTCTGCCTCTGTCTGTCTCTGTCTGTCTCTGTCTGTCTCTGTCTGTCTCTGTCTGCCTCTGTCTGCCTCTGTCTGTCTCTGTCTGTCTCTGCCTGTCTCTGTCTGTCTCTGTCTGTCTCTGTCTGCCTCTGTCTGTCTCTGCCTGTCTCTGTCTTTCTGTATGTCTCTGCCTGTCTCTGCCTGTCTCTGTCTGTTTCTGTCTTTCGGTCTGTCTCTGTCTGTCTCTGTCTATCTCTGTCTGCCTCTGTCTGCCTCTGTCTGTGTCTGTCTGTCTCTGTCTGTCTCTGCCTGTCTCTGGCTGTCTCTGTCTGTCTCTGTCTGTCTCTGTCTGTCTCTGTCTGCCTCTGTCTCTGTCTGTTTCTTTCTGTCTCTGTCTATCTCTGTCTATCTCTGTCTGTTTCTGTCTTTCTGGCTGTCTCTGTCTGTCTCTGTCTGTCTCTGTCTGTCTCTGTCTGTCTCTGCCTGTCTCTGTCTGTCTCTGTCTGTCTCTGTCTGTCTCTGTCTGTCTCTGTCTGCCTCTGTCTGCCTCTGTCTGCCTCTGTCTGCCTCTGTCTGTCTCTGTCTGTCTCTGTCTGCCTCTGTCTGCCTCTGTCTTTGTCTGTTTCTTTCTGTCTCTGTCTATCTCTGTCTATCTCTGTCTGTTTCTGTCTTTCTGTCTGTCTCTGTCTGTCTCTGTCTGCCTCTGTCTGCCTCTGTCTGTCTCTGTCTGTCTCTGTCTGTCTCTGCCTGTCTCTGTCTGTCTCTGTCTGTCTCTGTCTGCCTCTGTCTCTGTCTGTTTCTTTCTGTCTCTGTCTATCTCTGTCTATCTCTGTCTGTTTCTGGCTTTCTGTCTGTCTCTGTCTGTCTCTGTCTGCCTCTGTCTCGGTCTGTTTCTTTCTGTCTCTGTCTATCTCTGTCTATCTCTGTCTGTTTCTGTCTTTCTGTCTGTCTCTGTCTGTCTCTGTCTGCCTCTGTCTCTGTCTGTTTCTTTCTGTCTCTGTCTATCTCTGTCTATCTCTGTCTGTTTCTGTCTTTCTGTCTGTCTCTGTCTGTCTCTGTCTATCTCTGTCTGTCTCTCTGTCTCTGTCTGTCTCTGTCTGTCTCTGTCTGTCTCTGTCTGTCTCTGCCTGTCCGTGCCTGTCTCTGTCTGTTTCTGTCTGCCTCTGTCTGCCTCTGTCTCTCTGCCTGTCTCTGTCTGTCTCTGTCTGTCTCTGTCTGTCTCTGTCTGTCTCCGTCTGTCTCTGTCTTTCTATCTGTCTCTGTCTGTCTCTGCCTGTCTCTGCCTGTCTCTGCCTGTCTCTGCCTGTCTCTGCCTATCTCTGTCTGTCTCGGTCTGTCTCCGCCTGTCTCTGTCTTTCTGTCAGTCTCTGCCTGTCTCTGTCATTCTGTCTGTCTCTGTCTATCTCTGTCTGTCTCTGTCTGTCCCTGTCTGTCTCTGTCTGTTTCTGTATGTCTCTGTCTGTCTCTGTCTGTTTCTGTCTGCCTCTGTCTGCCTCTGTCTGTCTCTGTCTGTCTGTGTCTGTCTCGGTCTGTCTCTGTCTGTCTCTGTCTGTCTCTGTCTGTCTCTGTCTGCCTCTGTCTGTCTCTGTCTGTTTCTGTATGTCTCTGTCTGTCTCTGTCTGTTTCTGTCTGTCTCTGTCTGTCTCTGTCTGTCTCTGTCTGTCTCTGTCTGTCTCTGTCTGCCTCTGTCTCTGTCTGTTTCTTTCTGTCTCTGTCTATCTCTGTCTATCTCTGTCTGTTTCTGTCTTTCTATCTGTCTCTGCCTGTCTCTGCCTGTCTCTGTCCGCCTCTGTCTGCCTCTGTCTCTCTGCCTGTCTCTGTCTGTTTCTGTCTGTTTCTTTCTGTCTCTGTCTTTCTGTCTGTCTCTGCCTGTCTCTGCCTGTCTCTGTCTGTCTCGGTCTGTCTCCGTCTGTCTCTGTCTTTCTATCTGTCTCTGTCTGTCTCTGCCTGTCTCTGCCTGTCTCTGCCTGTCTCTGTCTGCCTCTGTCTGCCTCTGTCTGTCTCTGTCTGTCTCTGTCTGCCTCTGTCTGCCTCTGTCTGGGTCTGTCTGTCTCTGTCTGTCTCTGCCTGTCTCTGCCTGTCTCTGTCTGCGTCTGTCTGTCTCTGTCTGTCTCTGTCTGTTTCTGTCTGCCTCTGTCTCGGTCTGTTTCTTTCTGTCTCTGTCTATCTCACTCTATCTCTGTCTATTTCTGTCTTTCTGTCTGTCTCTGTCTGTCTCTGTCTGTCTCTGTCTGCCTCTGTCTCTGTCTGTTTCTTTCTGTCTCTGTCTTTCTCTGTCTATCTCTGTCTGTTTCTGTCTTTCTGTCTGTCTCTGTCTGTCTCTGTCTATCTCTGTCTGTCTCTCTGTCTCTGTCTGTCTCTGTCTGTCTCTGCCTGTCTCTGTCTGTCTCTGTCTGTCTCTGTCTGCCTCTGTCTCTGTCTGTTTCTTTCTGTCTCTGTCTATCTCTGTCTATCTCTGTCTGTTTCTGGCTTTCTGTCTGTCTCTGTCTGTCTCTGTCTGCCTCTGTCTCGGTCTGTTTCTTTCTGTCTCTGTCTATCTCTGTCTATCTCTGTCTGTTTCTGTCTTTCTGTCTGTCTCTGTCTGTCTCTGTCTGCCTCTGTCTCTGTCTGTTTCTTTCTGTCTCTGTCTATCTCTGTCTATCTCTGTCTGTTTCTGTCTTTCTGTCTGTCTCTGTCTGTCTCTGTCTATCTCTGTCTGTCTCTCTGTCTCTGTCTGTCTCTGTCTGTCTCTGTCTGTCTCTGTCTGTCTCTGCCTGTCCGTGCCTGTCTCTGTCTGTTTCTGTCTGCCTCTGTCTGCCTCTGTCTCTCTGCCTGTCTCTGTCTGTCTCTGTCTGTCTCTGTCTGTCTCTGTCTGTCTCCGTCTGTCTCTGTCTTTCTATCTGTCTCTGTCTGTCTCTGCCTGTCTCTGCCTGTCTCTGCCTGTCTCTGCCTGTCTCTGCCTATCTCTGTCTGTCTCGGTCTGTCTCCGCCTGTCTCTGTCTTTCTGTCAGTCTCTGCCTGTCTCTGTCATTCTGTCTGTCTCTGTCTATCTCTGTCTGTCTCTGTCTGTCCCTGTCTGTCTCTGTCTGTTTCTGTATGTCTCTGTCTGTCTCTGTCTGTTTCTGTCTGCCTCTGTCTGCCTCTGTCTGTCTCTGTCTGTCTGTGTCTGTCTCGGTCTGTCTCTGTCTGTCTCTGTCTGTCTCTGTCTGTCTCTGTCTGCCTCTGTCTGTCTCTGTCTGTTTCTGTATGTCTCTGTCTGTCTCTGTCTGTTTCTGTCTGTCTCTGTCTGTCTCTGTCTGTCTCTGTCTGTCTCTGTCTGTCTCTGTCTGCCTCTGTCTCTGTCTGTTTCTTTCTGTCTCTGTCTATCTCTGTCTATCTCTGTCTGTTTCTGTCTTTCTATCTGTCTCTGCCTGTCTCTGCCTGTCTCTGTCCGCCTCTGTCTGCCTCTGTCTCTCTGCCTGTCTCTGTCTGTTTCTGTCTGTTTCTTTCTGTCTCTGTCTTTCTATCTGTCTCTGTCTGTCTCTGCCTGTCTCTGCCTGTCTCTGCCTGTCTCTGCCTGTCTCTGCCTGTCTCTGCCTGTCTCTGCCTGTCTCTGTCTGTCTCGGTCTGTCTCCGCCTGTCTCTGTCTTTCTGTCTGTCTCTGCCTGTCTCAGTCATTCTGTCTGTCTCTGTCTATCTCTGTCTGTCTCTGTCTGTCCCTGTCTGTCTCTGTATGTCTCTGTCTGCCTCTGTCTGCCTCTGTCTGTGTCTGTCTGTCTCTGTCTGTCTCTGCCTGTCTCTGCCTGTCTCTGTCTGCCTCTGTCTGCCTCTGTCTGTCTCTGTCTGTCTCTGTCTGCCTCTGTCTGCCTCTGTCTGCCTCTGTCTGTGTCTGTCTGTCTCTGTCTGTCTCTGCCTGTCTCTGGCTGTCTCTGTCTGTCTCTGTCTGTCTCTGTCTGTCTCTGTCTGTCTCTGTCTGCCTCTGTCTGCCTCTGTCTGCCTCTGTCTGCCTCTGTCTGTCTCTGTCTGTCTCTGTCTGCCTCTGTCTGCCTCTGTCTGTGTCTGTCTGTCTCTGTCTGTCTCTGCCTGTCTCTGCCTGTCTCTGTCTGTCTCTGTCTGTCTCTGCCTGTCTCTCTCTGTCTCTGTCTGTCTCTGTCTGCCTCTGTCTGCCTCTGTCTGCCTCTGTCTGCCTCTGTCTGTTTCTGTCTGTCTCTGTCTGTCTCTGTCTGCCTCTGTCTCTGTCTGTTTCTTTCTGTCTCTGTCTATCTCTGTCTATCTCTGTCTGTTTCTGTCTTTCTATCTGTCTCTGCCTGTCTCTGCCTGTCTCTGTCCGCCTCTGTCTGCCTCTGTCTGTCTCTGTCTGTCTCTGTCTGTCTCTGTCTGCCTCTGTCTGCCTCTGTCTGTTTCTGTCTGTTTCTTTCTGTCTCTGTCTATCTCTGCCTGCCTCTGTCTGCCTCTGTCTGTGTCTGTCTGCCTCTGTCTGTCTCTGCCTGTCTCTGCCTGTCTCTGTCTGCGTCTGCCTGTCTCTGTCTGTCTCTGTCTGCCTCTGTCTGCCTCTGTCTGTTTCTGTCTGTTTCTTTCTGTCTCTGTCTATCTCTGTCTATCCCTGTCTGTTTCTGTCTTTCTGTCTGTCTCTGTCTGTCCCTGTCTGTCTCTGTCTGTCTCTGCCTGTCCGTGCCTGTCTCTGTCTGTTTCTGTCTGCCTCTGTCTGCCTCTGTCTCTCTGCCTGTCTCTGTCTGTTTCTGTCTGTTTATTTCTGTCTCTGTCTATCTCTGCCTGCCTCTGTCTGCCTCTGTCTGTGTCTGTCTGTCTCTGTCTGTCTCTGCCTGTCTCTGCCTGACTCTGTCTGCGTCTGTCTGTCTCTGTCTGCTTCTGTCTGTCTCTGTCTGTCTCTGTCTGTCTCTGTCTGTCTCTGTCTGTCTCTGTCTGTCTCTGTCTGTCTCTGTCCGCCTCTGTCTGCCTCTGTCTGTCTCTGTCTGTCTCTGTCTGTCTCTGTCTGCCTCTGTCTGCCTCTGTCTATTTCTGTCTGTTTCTTTCTGTCTCTGTCTACCTCTGCCTGCCTCTGTCTGCCTCTGTCTGTGTCTGTCTGTCTCTGTCTGTCTCTGCCTGTCTCTGCCTGTCTCTGTCTGCGTCTGTCTGTCTCTGTCTGTTTCTGTCTGTCTCTGTCTGTCTCTGTCTGTCTCTGTCTGTCTCTGTCTGTCTCTGCCTGTCTCTGCCTGTCTCTGTCTGTCTCTGCCTGTCTCTGCCTGTCTCTGTCTGCCTCTGTCTGCCTCTGTCTGTCTCTGTCTGTCTCTGTCTGCCTCTGTCTGCCTCTGTCTGCCTCTGTCTGTGTCTGTCTGTCTCTGTCTGTCTCTGCCTGTCTCTGGCTGTCTCTGTCTGTCTCTGTCTGTCTCTGTCTGTCTCTGTCTGCCTCTGTCTCTGTCTGTTTCTTTCTGTCTCTGTCTATCTCTGTCTATCTCTGTCTGTTTCTGTCTTTCTGGCTGTCTCTGTCTGTCTCTGTCTGTCTCTGTCTGTCTCTGTCTGTCTCTGCCTGTCTCTGTCTGTCTCTGTCTGTCTCTGTCTGTCTCTGTCTGTCTCTGTCTGCCTCTGTCTGCCTCTGTCTGCCTCTGTCTGCCTCTGTCTGTCTCTGTCTGTCTCTGTCTGCCTCTGTCTGCCTCTGTCTGTGTCTGTCTGTCTCTGTCTGTCTCTGCCTGTCTCTGCCTGTCTCTGTCTGTCTCTGTCTGTCTCTGCCTGTCTCTCTCTGTCTCTGTCTGTCTCTGTCTGCCTCTGTCTGCCTCTGTCTGCCTCTGTCTGCCTCTGTCTGTTTCTGTCTGTCTCTGTCTGTCTCTGTCTGCCTCTGTCTCTGTCTGTTTCTTTCTGTCTCTGTCTATCTCTGTCTATCTCTGTCTGTTTCTGTCTTTCTATCTGTCTCTGCCTGTCTCTGCCTGTCTCTGTCCGCCTCTGTCTGCCTCTGTCTGTCTCTGTCTGTCTCTGTCTGTCTCTGTCTGCCTCTGTCTGCCTCTGTCTGTTTCTGTCTGTTTCTTTCTGTCTCTGTCTATCTCTGCCTGCCTCTGTCTGCCTCTGTCTGTGTCTGTCTGCCTCTGTCTGTCTCTGCCTGTCTCTGCCTGTCTCTGTCTGCGTCTGCCTGTCTCTGTCTGTCTCTGTCTGCCTCTGTCTGCCTCTGTCTGTTTCTGTCTGTTTCTTTCTGTCTCTGTCTATCTCTGTCTATCCCTGTCTGTTTCTGTCTTTCTGTCTGTCTCTGTCTGTCCCTGTCTGTCTCTGTCTGTCTCTGCCTGTCCGTGCCTGTCTCTGTCTGTTTCTGTCTGCCTCTGTCTGCCTCTGTCTCTCTGCCTGTCTCTGTCTGTTTCTGTCTGTTTATTTCTGTCTCTGTCTATCTCTGCCTGCCTCTGTCTGCCTCTGTCTGTGTCTGTCTGTCTCTGTCTGTCTCTGCCTGTCTCTGCCTGACTCTGTCTGCGTCTGTCTGTCTCTGTCTGTTTCTGTCTGTCTCTGTCTGTCTCTGTCTGTCTCTGTCTGTCTCTGTCTGTCTCTGTCTGTCTCTGTCTGTCTCTGTCCGCCTCTGTCTGCCTCTGTCTGTCTCTGTCTGTCTCTGTCTGTCTCTGTCTGCCTCTGTCTGCCTCTGTCTATTTCTGTCTGTTTCTTTCTGTCTCTGTCTACCTCTGCCTGCCTCTGTCTGCCTCTGTCTGTGTCTGTCTGTCTCTGTCTGTCTCTGCCTGTCTCTGCCTGTCTCTGTCTGCGTCTGTCTGTCTCTGTCTGTTTCTGTCTGTCTCTGTCTGTCTCTGTCTGTCTCTGTCTGTCTCTGTCTGTCTCTGCCTGTCTCTGCCTGTCTCTGCCTGTCTCTGCCTGTCTCTGCCTGTCTCTGCCTGTCTCTGCCTGTCTCTGTCTGTCTCGGTCTGTCTCCGCCTGTCTCTGTCTTTCTGTCTGTCTCTGCCTGTCTCAGTCATTCTGTCTGTCTCTGTCTATCTCTGTCTGTCTCTGTCTGTCCCTGTCTGTCTCTGTATGTCTCTGTCTGCCTCTGTCTGCCTCTGTCTGTGTCTGTCTGTCTCTGTCTGTCTCTGCCTGTCTCTGCCTGTCTCTGTCTGCCTCTGTCTGCCTCTGTCTGTCTCTGTCTGTCTCTGTCTGCCTCTGTCTGCCTCTGTCTGCCTCTGTCTGTGTCTGTCTGTCTCTGTCTGTCTCTGCCTGTCTCTGGCTGTCTCTGTCTGTCTCTGTCTGTCTCTGTCTGTCTCTGTCTGCCTCTGTCTCTGTCTGTTTCTTTCTGTCTCTGTCTATCTCTGTCTATCTCTGTCTGTTTCTGTCTTTCTGGCTGTCTCTGTCTGTCTCTGTCTGTCTCTGTCTGTCTCTGCCTGTCTCTGCCTGTCTCTGTCTGTCTCTGTCTGTCTCTGTCTGTCTCTGTCTGTCTCTGTCTGCCTCTGTCTGCCTCTGTCTGCCTCTGTCTGCCTCTGTCTGTCTCTGTCTGTCTCTGTCTGCCTCTGTCTGCCTCTGTCTTTGTCTGTTTCTTTCTGTCTCTGTCTATCTCTGTCTATCTCTGTCTGTTTCTGTCTTTCTGTCTGTCTCTGTCTGTCTCTGTCTGCCTCTGTCTGCCTCTGTCTGTCTCTGTCTGTTTCTTTCTGTCTCTGTCTTTCTGTCTGTCTCTGCCTGTCTCTGCCTGTCTCTGTCTGTCTCGGTCTGTCTCCGTCTGTCTCTGTCTTTCTATCTGTCTCTGTCTGTCTCTGCCTGTCTCTGCCTGTCTCTGCCTGTCTCTGTCTGCCTCTGTCTGCCTCTGTCTGTCTCTGTCTGTCTCTGTCTGCCTCTGTCTGCCTCTGTCTGGGTCTGTCGGTCTCTGTCTGTCTCTGCCTGTCTCTGCCTGTCTCTGTCTGCGTCTGTCTGTCTCTGTCTGTCTCTGTCTGTTTCTGTCTGCCTCTGTCTCGGTCTGTTTCTTTCTGTCTCTGTCTATCTCTCTCTATCTCTGTCTGTTTCTGTCTTTCTGTCTGTCTCTGTCTGTCTCTGTCTGTCTCTGTCTGCCTCTGTCTCTGTCTGTTTCTTTCTGTCTCTGTCTTTCTCTGTCTATCTCTGTCTGTTTCTGTCTTTCTGTCTGTCTCTGTCTGTCTCTGTCTATCTCTGTCTGTCTCTCTGTCTCTGTCTGTCTCTGTCTGTCTCTGCCTGTCTCTGTCTGTCTCTGTCTGTCTCTGTCTGCCTCTGTCTCTGTCTGTTTCTTTCTGTCTCTGTCTATCTCTGTCTATCTCTGTCTGTTTCTGGCTTTCTGTCTGTCTCTGTCTGCCTCTGTCTCGGTCTGTTTCTTTCTGTCTCTGTCTATCTCTGTCTATCTCTGTCTGTTTCTGTCTTTCTGTCTGTCTCTGTCTGTCTCTGTCTGCCTCTGTCTCTGTCTGTTTCTTTCTGTCTCTGTCTATCTCTGTCTATCTCTGTCTGTTTCTGTCTTTCTGTCTGTCTCTGTCTGTCTCTGTCTATCTCTGTCTGTCTCTGTCTGTCTCTGTCTGTCTCCGTCTGTCTCTGTCTTTCTATCTGTCTCTGTCTGTCTCTGCCTGTCTCTGCCTGTCTCTGCCTGTCTCTGCCTGTCTCTGCCTATCTCTGTCTGTCTCGGTCTGTCTCCGCCTGTCTCTGTCTTTCTGTCAGTCTCTGCCTGTCTCTGTCATTCTGTCTGTCTCTGTCTATCTCTGTCTGTCTCTGTCTCTCCCTGTCTGTCTCTGTCTGTTTCTGTATGTCTCTGTCTGTCTCTGTCTGTTTCTGTCTGCCTCTGTCTGCCTCTGTCTGTCTCTGTCTGTCTGTGTCTGTCTCGGTCTGTCTCTGTCTGTCTCTGTCTGTCTCTGTCTGTCTCTGTCTGCCTCTGTCTGTCTCTGTCTGTTTCTGTATGTCTCTGTCTGTCTCTGTCTGTTTCTGTCTGTCTCTGTCTGTCTCTGTCTGTCTCTGTCTGTCTCTGTCTGTCTCTGTCTGCCTCTGTCTCTGTCTGTTTCTTTCTGTCTCTGTCTATCTCTGTCTATCTCTGTCTGTTTCTGTCTTTCTATCTGTCTCTGCCTGTCTCTGCCTGTCTCTGTCCGCCTCTGTCTGCCTCTGTCTCTCTGCCTGTCTCTGTCTGTTTCTGTCTGTTTCTTTCTGTCTCTGTCTTTCTATCTGTCTCTGTCTGTCTCTGCCTGTCTCTGCCTGTCTCTGCCTGTCTCTGCCTGTCTCTGCCTGTCTCTGCCTGTCTCTGCCTGTCTCTGTCTGTCTCGGTCTGTCTCTGTCTGTCTCTGTCTGTCTCTGTCTGCCTCTGTCTGTCTCTGTCTGTTTCTGTATGTCTCTGTCTGTCTCTGTCTGCCTCTGTCTGTCTCTGTCTGTCTCTGTCTGCGTCTGTCTGTCTCTGTCTGTCTCTGTCTGTTTCTGTCTGCCTCTGTCTCGGTCTGTTTCTTTCTGTCTCTGTCTATCTCTCTCTATCTCTGTCTGTTTCTGTCTTTCTGTCTGTCTCTGTCTGTCTCTGTCTGTCTCTGTCTGCCTCTGTCTCTGTCTGTTTCTTTCTGTCTCTGTCTATCTCTGTCTATCTCTGTCTGTTTCTGTCTTTCTGGCTGTCTCTGTCTGTCTCTGTCTGTCTCTGTCTGTCTCTGTCTGTCTCTGCCTGTCTCTGTCTGTCTCTGTCTGTCTCTGTCTGTCTCTGTCTGTCTCTGTCTGCCTCTGTCTGCCTCTGTCTGCCTCTGTCTGCCTCTGTCTGTCTCTGTCTGTCTCTGTCTGCCTGTGTCTGCCTCTGTCTGTGTCTGTCTGTCTCTGTCTGTCTCTGCCTGTCTCTGCCTGTCTCTGTCTGTCTCTGTCTGTCTCTGCCTGTCTCTGTCTGTCTCTGTCTGTCTCTGTCTGCCTCTGTCTGCCTCTGTCTGCCTCTGTCTGCCTCTGTCTGTTTCTGTCTGTCTCTGTCTGTCTCTGTCTGCCTCTGTCTCTGTCTGTTTCTTTCTGTCTCTGTCTATCTCTGTCTATCTCTGTCTGTTTCTGTCTTTCTATCTGTCTCTGCCTGTCTCTGCCTGTCTCTGTCCGCCTCTGTCTGCCTCTGTCTGTCTCTGTCTGTCTCTGTCTGTCTCTGTCTGCCTCTGTCTGCCTCTGTCTGTTTCTGTCTGTTTCTTTCCGTCTCTGTCTATCTCTGCCTGCCTCTGTCTGCCTCTGTCTGTGTCTGTCTGCCTCTGTCTGTCTCTGCCTGTCTCTGCCTGTCTCTGTCTGCGTCTGCCTGTCTCTGTCTGTCTCTGTCTGCCTCTGTCTGCCTCTGTCTGTTTCTGTCTGTTTCTTTCTGTCTCTGTCTATCTCTGTCTATCCCTGTCTGTTTCTGTCTTTCTGTCTGTCTCTGTCTGTCCCTGTCTGTCTCTGTCTGTCTCTGCCTGTCCGTGCCTGTCTCTGTCTGTTTCTGTCTGCCTCTGTCTGCCTCTGTCTCTCTGCCTGTCTCTGTCTGTTTCTGTCTGTTTCTTTCTGTCTCTGTCTATCTCTGCCTGCCTCTGTCTGCCTCTGTCTGTGTCTGTCTGTCTCTGTCTGTCTCTGCCTGTCTCTGCCTGTCTCTGTCTGCGTCTGTCTGTCTCTGTCTGTTTCTGTCTGTCTCTGTCTGTCTCTGTCTGTCTCTGTCTGTCTCTGTCTGTCTCTGTCTGTCTCTGTCTGTCTCTGTCCGCCTCTGTCTGCCTCTGTCTGTCTCTGTCTGTCTCTGTCTGTCTCTGTCTGCCTCTGTCTGCCTCTGTCTGTTTCTGTCTGTTTCTTTCTGTCTCTGTCTACCTCTGCCTGCCTCTGTCTGCCTCTGTCTGTGTCTGTCTGTCTCTGTCTGTCTCTGCCTGTCTCTGCCTGTCTCTGTCTGCGTCTGTCTGTCTCTGTCTGTTTCTGTCTGTCTCTGTCTGTCTCTGTCTGTCTCTGTCTGTCTCTGTCTGTCTCTGCCTGTCTCTGCCTGTCTCTGCCTGTCTCTGCCTGTCTCTGCCTGTCTCTGCCTGTCTCTGCCTGTCTCTGTCTGTCTCGGTCTGTCTCCGCCTGTCTCTGTCTTTCTGTCTGTCTCTGCCTGTCTCAGTCATTCTGTCTGTCTCTGTCTATCTCTGTCTGTCTCTGTCTGTCCCTGTCTGTCTCTGTATGTCTCTGTCTGCCTCTGTCTGCCTCTGTCTGTGTCTGTCTGTCTCTGTCTGTCTCTGCCTGTCTCTGCCTGTCTCTGTCTGCCTCTGTCTGCCTCTGTCTGTCTCTGTCTGTCTCTGTCTGCCTCTGTCTGCCTCTGTCTGCCTCTGTCTGTGTCTGTCTGTCTCTGTCTGTCTCTGCCTGTCTCTGGCTGTCTCTGTCTGTCTCTGTCTGTCTCTGTCTGTCTCTGTCTGCCTCTGTCTCTGTCTGTTTCTTTCTGTCTCTGTCTATCTCTGTCTATCTCTGTCTGTTTCTGTCTTTCTGGCTGTCTCTGTCTGTCTCTGTCTGTCTCTGTCTGTCTCTGTCTGTCTCTGCCTGTCTCTGTCTGTCTCTGTCTGTCTCTGTCTGTCTCTGTCTGTCTCTGTCTGCCTCTGTCTGCCTCTGTCTGCCTCTGTCTGCCTCTGTCTGTCTCTGTCTGTCTCTGTCTGCCTCTGTCTGCCTCTGTCTGTGTCTGTCTGTCTCTGTCTGTCTCTGCCTGTCTCTGCCTGCCTCTGTCTGTCTCTGTCTGTCTCTGCCTGTCTCTGTCTGTCTCTGTCTGTCTCTGTCTGCCTCTGTCTGCCTCTGTCTGCCTCTGTCTCGGTCTGTTTCTTTCTGTCTCTGTCTATCTCTGTCTATCTCTGTCTGTTTCTGTCTTTCTGTCTGTCTCTGTCTGCCTCTGTCTCTGTCTGTTTCTTTCTGTCTCTGTCTACCTCTGTCTATCTCTGTCTGCCTCTGTCTCTCTGCCTGTCTCTGTCTGTCTCTGTCTGTCTCTGTCTGTCTCTGTCTGTCTCTGCCTGTCTCTGTCTGTCTCTGTCTGTCTCTGTCTGCCTCTGTCTGCCTCTGTCTGCCTCTGTCTGCCTCTGTCTGTTTCTGTCTGTCTCTGTCTGTCTCTGTCTGCCTCTGTCTCTGTCTGTTTCTTTCTGTCTCTGTCTATCTCTGTCTATCTCTGTCTGTTTCTGTCTTTCTATCTGTCTCTGCCTGTCTCTGCCTGTCTCTGTCCGCCTCTGTCTGCCTCTGTCTGTCTCTGTCTGTCTCTGTCTGTCTCTGTCTGTTTCTGTATGTCTCTGTCTGTCTCTGTCTGCCTCTGTCTGTCTCTGTCTGTCTCTGTCTGCGTCTGTCTGTCTCTGTCTGTCTCTGTCTGTTTCTGTCTGCCTCTGTCTCGGTCTGTTTCTTTCTGTCTCTGTCTATCTCTCTCTATCTCTGTCTGTTTCTGTCTTTCTGTCTGTCTCTGTCTGTCTCTGTCTGTCTCTGTCTGCCTCTGTCTCTGTCTGTTTCTTTCTGTCTCTGTCTATCTCTGTCTATCTCTGTCTGTTTCTGTCTTTCTGGCTGTCTCTGTCTGTCTCTGTCTGTCTCTGTCTGTCTCTGTCTGTCTCTGCCTGTCTCTGTCTGTCTCTGTCTGTCTCTGTCTGTCTCTGTCTGTCTCTGTCTGCCTCTGTCTGCCTCTGTCTGCCTCTGTCTGCCTCTGTCTGTCTCTGTCTGTCTCTGTCTGCCTGTGTCTGCCTCTGTCTGTGTCTGTCTGTCTCTGTCTGTCTCTGCCTGTCTCTGCCTGTCTCTGTCTGTCTCTGTCTGTCTCTGCCTGTCTCTGTCTGTCTCTGTCTGTCTCTGTCTGCCTCTGTCTGCCTCTGTCTGCCTCTGTCTGCCTCTGTCTGTTTCTGTCTGTCTCTGTCTGTCTCTGTCTGCCTCTGTCTCTGTCTGTTTCTTTCTGTCTCTGTCTATCTCTGTCTATCTCTGTCTGTTTCTGTCTTTCTATCTGTCTCTGCCTGTCTCTGCCTGTCTCTGTCCGCCTCTGTCTGCCTCTGTCTGTCTCTGTCTGTCTCTGTCTGTCTCTGTCTGCCTCTGTCTGCCTCTGTCTGTTTCTGTCTGTTTCTTTCCGTCTCTGTCTATCTCTGCCTGCCTCTGTCTGCCTCTGTCTGTGTCTGTCTGCCTCTGTCTGTCTCTGCCTGTCTCTGCCTGTCTCTGTCTGCGTCTGCCTGTCTCTGTCTGTCTCTGTCTGCCTCTGTCTGCCTCTGTCTGTTTCTGTCTGTTTCTTTCTGTCTCTGTCTATCTCTGTCTATCCCTGTCTGTTTCTGTCTTTCTGTCTGTCTCTGTCTGTCCCTGTCTGTCTCTGTCTGTCTCTGCCTGTCCGTGCCTGTCTCTGTCTGTTTCTGTCTGCCTCTGTCTGCCTCTGTCTCTCTGCCTGTCTCTGTCTGTTTCTGTCTGTTTCTTTCTGTCTCTGTCTATCTCTGCCTGCCTCTGTCTGCCTCTGTCTGTGTCTGTCTGTCTCTGTCTGTCTCTGCCTGTCTCTGCCTGTCTCTGTCTGCGTCTGTCTGTCTCTGTCTGTTTCTGTCTGTCTCTGTCTGTCTCTGTCTGTCTCTGTCTGTCTCTGTCTGTCTCTGTCTGTCTCTGTCTGTCTCTGTCCGCCTCTGTCTGCCTCTGTCTGTCTCTGTCTGTCTCTGTCTGTCTCTGTCTGCCTCTGTCTGCCTCTGTCTGTTTCTGTCTGTTTCTTTCTGTCTCTGTCTACCTCTGCCTGCCTCTGTCTGCCTCTGTCTGTGTCTGTCTGTCTCTGTCTGTCTCTGCCTGTCTCTGCCTGTCTCTGTCTGCGTCTGTCTGTCTCTGTCTGTTTCTGTCTGTCTCTGTCTGTCTCTGTCTGTCTCTGTCTGTCTCTGTCTGTCTCTGCCTGTCTCTGCCTGTCTCTGCCTGTCTCTGCCTGTCTCTGCCTGTCTCTGCCTGTCTCTGCCTGTCTCTGTCTGTCTCGGTCTGTCTCCGCCTGTCTCTGTCTTTCTGTCTGTCTCTGCCTGTCTCAGTCATTCTGTCTGTCTCTGTCTATCTCTGTCTGTCTCTGTCTGTCCCTGTCTGTCTCTGTATGTCTCTGTCTGCCTCTGTCTGCCTCTGTCTGTGTCTGTCTGTCTCTGTCTGTCTCTGCCTGTCTCTGCCTGTCTCTGTCTGCCTCTGTCTGCCTCTGTCTGTCTCTGTCTGTCTCTGTCTGCCTCTGTCTGCCTCTGTCTGCCTCTGTCTGTGTCTGTCTGTCTCTGTCTGTCTCTGCCTGTCTCTGGCTGTCTCTGTCTGTCTCTGTCTGTCTCTGTCTGTCTCTGTCTGCCTCTGTCTCTGTCTGTTTCTTTCTGTCTCTGTCTATCTCTGTCTATCTCTGTCTGTTTCTGTCTTTCTGGCTGTCTCTGTCTGTCTCTGTCTGTCTCTGTCTGTCTCTGTCTGTCTCTGCCTGTCTCTGTCTGTCTCTGTCTGTCTCTGTCTGTCTCTGTCTGTCTCTGTCTGCCTCTGTCTGCCTCTGTCTGCCTCTGTCTGCCTCTGTCTGTCTCTGTCTGTCTCTGTCTGCCTCTGTCTGCCTCTGTCTGTGTCTGTCTGTCTCTGTCTGTCTCTGCCTGTCTCTGCCTGCCTCTGTCTGTCTCTGTCTGTCTCTGCCTGTCTCTGTCTGTCTCTGTCTGTCTCTGTCTGCCTCTGTCTGCCTCTGTCTGCCTCTGTCTCGGTCTGTTTCTTTCTGTCTCTGTCTATCTCTGTCTATCTCTGTCTGTTTCTGTCTTTCTGTCTGTCTCTGTCTGCCTCTGTCTCTGTCTGTTTCTTTCTGTCTCTGTCTACCTCTGTCTATCTCTGTCTGCCTCTGTCTCTCTGCCTGTCTCTGTCTGTCTCTGTCTGTCTCTGTCTGTCTCTGTCTGTCTCTGCCTGTCTCTGTCTGTCTCTGTCTGTCTCTGTCTGCCTCTGTCTGCCTCTGTCTGCCTCTGTCTGCCTCTGTCTGTTTCTGTCTGTCTCTGTCTGTCTCTGTCTGCCTCTGTCTCTGTCTGTTTCTTTCTGTCTCTGTCTATCTCTGTCTATCTCTGTCTGTTTCTGTCTTTCTATCTGTCTCTGCCTGTCTCTGCCTGTCTCTGTCCGCCTCTGTCTGCCTCTGTCTGTCTCTGTCTGTCTCTGTCTGTCTCTGTCTGCCTCTGTCTGCCTCTGTCTGTTTCTGTCTGTTTCTTTCTGTCTCTGTCTATCTCTGCCTGCCTCTGTCTGCCTCTGTCTGTGTCTGTCTGCCTCTGTCTGTCTCTGCCTGTCTCTGCCTGTCTCTGTCTGCGTCTGCCTGTCTCTGTCTGTCTCTGTCTGCCTCTGTCTGCCTCTGTCTGTTTCTGTCTGTTTCTTTCTGTCTCTGTCTATCTCTGTCTATCCCTGTCTGTTTCTGTCTTTCTGTCTGTCTCTGTCTGTCCCTGTCTGTCTCTGTCTGTCTCTGCCTGTCCGTGCCTGTCTCTGTCTGTTTCTGTCTGCCTCTGTCTGCCTCTGTCTCTCTGCCTGTCTCTGTCTGTTTCTGTCTGTTTCTTTCTGTCTCTGTCTATCTCTGCCTGCCTCTGTCTGCCTCTGTCTGTGTCTGTCTGTCTCTGTCTGTCTCTGCCTGTCTCTGCCTGTCTCTGTCTGCGTCTGTCTGTCTCTGTCTGTTTCTGTCTGTCTCTGTCTGTCTCTGTCTGTCTCTGTCTGTCTCTGTCTGTCTCTGTCTGTCTCTGTCTGTCTCTGTCCGCCTCTGTCTGCCTCTGTCTGTCTCTGTCTGTCTCTGTCTGTCTCTGTCTGCCTCTGTCTGCCTCTGTCTGTTTCTGTCTGTTTCTTTCTGTCTCTGTCTACCTCTGCCTGCCTCTGTCTGCCTCTGTCTGTGTCTGTCTGTCTCTGTCTGTCTCTGCCTGTCTCTGCCTGTCTCTGTCTGCGTCTGTCTGTCTCTGTCTGTTTCTGTCTGTCTCTGTCTGTCTCTGTCTGTCTCTGTCTGTCTCTGTCTGTCTCTGCCTGTCTCTGCCTGTCTCTGCCTGTCTCTGCCTGTCTCTGCCTGTCTCTGCCTGTCTCTGCCTGTCTCTGTCTGTCTCGGTCTGTCTCCGCCTGTCTCTGTCTTTCTGTCTGTCTCTGCCTGTCTCAGTCATTCTGTCTGTCTCTGTCTATCTCTGTCTGTCTCTGTCTGTCCCTGTCTGTCTCTGTATGTCTCTGTCTGCCTCTGTCTGCCTCTGTCTGTGTCTGTCTGTCTCTGTCTGTCTCTGCCTGTCTCTGCCTGTCTCTGTCTGCCTCTGTCTGCCTCTGTCTGTCTCTGTCTGTCTCTGTCTGCCTCTGTCTGCCTCTGTCTGCCTCTGTCTGTGTCTGTCTGTCTCTGTCTGTCTCTGCCTGTCTCTGGCTGTCTCTGTCTGTCTCTGTCTGTCTCTGTCTGTCTCTGTCTGCCTCTGTCTCTGTCTGTTTCTTTCTGTCTCTGTCTATCTCTGTCTATCTCTGTCTGTTTCTGTCTTTCTGGCTGTCTCTGTCTGTCTCTGTCTGTCTCTGTCTGTCTCTGTCTGTCTCTGCCTGTCTCTGTCTGTCTCTTTCTGTCTCTGTCTATCTCTGTCTATCTCTGTCTGTTTCTGTCTTTCTATCTGTCTCTGCCTGTCTCTGCCTGTCTCTGTCCGCCTCTGTCTGCCTCTGTCTGTCTCTGTCTGTCTCTGTCTGTCTCTGTCTGTCTCTGCCTGTCTCTGCCTGTCTCTGTCTGTCTCTGTCTGTCTCTGCCTGTCTCTGTCTGTCTCTGTCTGTCTCTGTCTGCCTCTGTCTGCCTCTGTCTGCCTCTGTCTGCCTCTGTCTGTTTCTGTCTGTCTCTGTCTGTCTCTGTCTGCCTCTGTCTCTGTCTGTTTCTTTCTGTCTCTGTCTATCTCTGTCTATCTCTGTCTGTTTCTGTCTTTCTATCTGTCTCTGCCTGTCTCTGCCTGTCTCTGTCCGCCTCTGTCTGCCTCTGTCTGTCTCTGTCTGTCTCTGTCTGTCTCTGTCTGCCTCTGTCTGCCTCTGTCTGTTTCTGTCTGTTTCTTTCTGTCTCTGTCTATCTCTGCCTGCCTCTGTCTGCCTCTGTCTGTGTCTGTCTGCCTCTGTCTGTCTCTGCCTGTCTCTGCCTGTCTCTGTCTGCGTCTGCCTGTCTCTGTCTGTCTCTGTCTGCCTCTGTCTGCCTCTGTCTGTTTCTGTCTGTTTCTTTCTGTCTCTGTCTATCTCTGTCTATCCCTGTCTGTTTCTGTCTTTCTGTCTGTCTCTGTCTGTCCCTGTCTGTCTCTGTCTGTCTCTGCCTGTCCGTGCCTGTCTCTGTCTGTTTCTGTCTGCCTCTGTCTGCCTCTGTCTCTCTGCCTGTCTCTGTCTGTTTCTGTCTGTTTCTTTCTGTCTCTGTCTATCTCTGCCTGCCTCTGTCTGCCTCTGTCTGTGTCTGTCTGTCTCTGTCTGTCTCTGCCTGTCTCTGCCTGTCTCTGTCTGCGTCTGTCTGTCTCTGTCTGTTTCTGTCTGTCTCTGTCTGTCTCTGTCTGTCTCTGTCTGTCTCTGTCTGTCTCTGTCTGTCTCTGTCTGTCTCTGTCTGTCTCTGTCCGCCTCTGTCTGCCTCTGTCTGTCTCTGTCTGTCTCTGTCTGTCTCTGTCTGCCTCTGTCTGCCTCTGTCTGTTTCTGTCTGTTTCTTTCTGTCTCTGTCTACCTCTGCCTGCCTCTGTCTGCCTCTGTCTGTGTCTGTCTGTCTCTGTCTGTCTCTGCCTGTCTCTGCCTGTCTCTGTCTGCGTCTGTCTGTCTCTGTCTGTTTCTGTCTGTCTCTGTCTGTCTCTGTCTGTCTCTGTCTGTCTCTGTCTGTCTCTGCCTGTCTCTGCCTGTCTCTGCCTGTCTCTGCCTGTCTCTGCCTGTCTCTGCCTGTCTCTGCCTGTCTCTGTCTGTCTCGGTCTGTCTCCGCCTGTCTCTGTCTTTCTGTCTGTCTCTGCCTGTCTCAGTCATTCTGTCTGTCTCTGTCTATCTCTGTCTGTCTCTGTCTGTCCCTGTCTGTCTCTGTATGTCTCTGTCTGCCTCTGTCTGCCTCTGTCTGTGTCTGTCTGTCTCTGTCTGTCTCTGCCTGTCTCTGCCTGTCTCTGTCTGCCTCTGTCTGCCTCTGTCTGTCTCTGTCTGTCTCTGTCTGCCTCTGTCTGCCTCTGTCTACCTCTGTCTGTGTCTGTCTGTCTCTGTCTGTCTCTGCCTGTCTCTGGCTGTCTCTGTCTGTCTCTGTCTGTCTCTGTCTGTCTCTGTCTGCCTCTGTCTCTGTCTGTTTCTTTCTGTCTCTGTCTATCTCTGTCTATCTCTGTCTGTTTCTGTCTTTCTGGCTGTCTCTGTCTGTCTCTGTCTGTCTCTGTCTGTCTCTGTCTGTCTCTGCCTGTCTCTGTCTGTCTCTGTCTGTCTCTGTCTGTCTCTGTCTGTCTCTGTCTGCCTCTGTCTGCCTCTGTCTGCCTCTGTCTGCCTCTGTCTGTCTCTGTCTGTCTCTGTCTGCCTCTGTCTGCCTCTGTCTGTGTCTGTCTGTCTCTGTCTGTCTCTGCCTGTCTCTGCCTGCCTCTGTCTGTCTCTGTCTGTCTCTGCCTGTCTCTGTCTGTCTCTGTCTGTCTCTGTCTGCCTCTGTCTGCCTCTGTCTGCCTCTGTCTCGGTCTGTTTCTTTCTGTCTCTGTCTATCTCTGTCTATCTCTGTCTGTTTCTGTCTTTCTGTCTGTCTCTGTCTGCCTCTGTCTCTGTCTGTTTCTTTCTGTCTCTGTCTACCTCTGTCTATCTCTGTCTGCCTCTGTCTCTCTGCCTGTCTCTGTCTGTCTCTGTCTGTCTCTGTCTGTCTCTGTCTGTCTCCGTCTGTCTCTGTCTTTCTATCTGTCTCTGTCTGTCTCTGCCTGTCTCTGCCTGTCTCTGCCTGTCTCTGCCTGTCTCTGCCTATCTCTGTCTGTCTCGGTCTGTCTCCGCCTGTCTCTGTCTTTCTGTCTGTCTCTGCCTATCTCTGTCATTCTGTCTGTCTCTGTCTGTCCCTGTCTGTCTCTGTCTGTTTCTGTATGTCTCTTTCTGTCTCTGTCTGTTTCTGTCTGCCTCTGTCTGCCTCTGTCTGTCTCTGTCTGTCTGTGTCTGTCTCGGTCTGTCTCTGTCTGTCTCTGTCTGTCTCTGTCTGTCTCTGTCTGCCTCTGTCTGTCTCTGTCTGTTTCTGTATGTCTCTGTCTGTCTCTGTCTGTTTCTGTCTGTCTCTGTCTGTCTCTGTCTGTCTCTGTCTGTCTCTGTCTGTCTCTGTCTGTCTCTGTCTGTCTCTGTCTGTCTCTGTCTGCCTCTGTCTCTGTCTGTTTCTTTCTGTCTCTGTCTATCTCTGTCTATCTCTGTCTGTTTCTGTCTTTCTATCTGTCTCTGCCTGTCTCTGCCTGTCTCTGTCCGCCTCTGTCTGCCTCTGTCTGTCTCTGTCTGTCTCTGTCTGTCTCTGTCTGTCTCTGCCTGTCTCTGCCTGTCTCTGTCTGTCTCTGTCTGTCTCTGCCTGTCTCTGTCTGTCTCTGTCTGTCTCTGTCTGCCTCTGTCTGCCTCTGTCTGCCTCTGTCTGCCTCTGTCTGTTTCTGTCTGTCTCTGTCTGTCTCTGTCTGCCTCTGTCTCTGTCTGTTTCTTTCTGTCTCTGTCTATCTCTGTCTATCTCTGTCTGTTTCTGTCTTTCTATCTGTCTCTGCCTGTCTCTGCCTGTCTCTGCCTGTCTCTGTCCGCCTCTGTCTGCCTCTGTCTGTTTCTGTCTGCCTCTGTCTGCCTCTGTCTCTCTGCCTGTCTCTGTCTGTTTCTGTCTGTTTCTTTCTGTCTCTGTCTATCTCTGCCTGCCTCTGTCTGCCTCTGTCTGTGTCTGTCTGTCTCTGTCTGTCTCTGCCTGTCTCTGCCTGTCTCTGTCTGCGTCTGTCTGTCTCTGTCTGTTTCTGTCTGTCTCTGTCTGTCTCTGTCTGTCTCTGTCTGTCTCTGTCTGTCTCTGTCTGTCTCTGTCTGTCTCTGTCCGCCTCTGTCTGCCTCTGTCTGTCTCTGTCTGTCTCTGTCTGTCTCTGTCTGCCTCTGTCTGCCTCTGTCTGTTTCTGTCTGTTTCTTTCTGTCTCTGTCTACCTCTGCCTGCCTCTGTCTGCCTCTGTCTGTGTCTGTCTGTCTCTGTCTGTCTCTGCCTGTCTCTGCCTGTCTCTGTCTGCGTCTGTCTGTCTCTGTCTGTTTCTGTCTGTCTCTGTCTGTCTCTGTCTGTCTCTGTCTGTCTCTGTCTGTCTCTGCCTGTCTCTGCCTGTCTCTGCCTGTCTCTGCCTGTCTCTGCCTGTCTCTGCCTGTCTCTGCCTGTCTCTGTCTGTGTCGGTCTGTCTCCGCCTGTCTCTGTCTTTCTGTCTGTCTCTGCCTGTCTCAGTCATTCTGTCTGTCTCTGTCTATCTCTGTCTGTCTCTGTCTGTCCCTGTCTGTCTCTGTATGTCTCTGTCTGCCTCTGTCTGCCTCTGTCTGTGTCTGTCTGTCTCTGTCTGTCTCTGCCTGTCTCTGCCTGTCTCTGTCTGCCTCTGTCTGCCTCTGTCTGTCTCTGTCTGTCTCTGTCTGCCTCTGTCTGCCTCTGTCTGCCTCTGTCTGTGTCTGTCTGTCTCTGTCTGTCTCTGCCTGTCTCTGGCTGTCTCTGTCTGTCTCTGTCTGTCTCTGTCTGTCTCTGTCTGCCTCTGTCTCTGTCTGTTTCTTTCTGTCTCTGTCTATCTCTGTCTATCTCTGTCTGTTTCTGTCTTTCTGGCTGTCTCTGTCTGTCTCTGTCTGTCTCTGTCTGTCTCTGTCTGTCTCTGCCTGTCTCTGTCTGTCTCTGTCTGTCTCTGTCTGTCTCTGTCTGTCTCTGTCTGCCTCTGTCTGCCTCTGTCTGCCTCTGTCTGCCTCTGTCTGTCTCTGTCTGTCTCTGTCTGCCTCTGTCTGCCTCTGTCTGTGTCTGTCTGTCTCTGTCTGTCTCTGCCTGTCTCTGCCTGCCTCTGTCTGTCTCTGTCTGTCTCTGCCTGTCTCTGTCTGTCTCTGTCTGTCTCTGTCTGCCTCTGTCTGCCTCTGTCTGCCTCTGTCTCGGTCTGTTTCTTTCTGTCTCTGTCTATCTCTGTCTATCTCTGTCTGTTTCTGTCTTTCTGTCTGTCTCTGTCTGCCTCTGTCTCTGTCTGTTTCTTTCTGTCTCTGTCTACCTCTGTCTATCTCTGTCTGCCTCTGTCTCTCTGCCTGTCTCTGTCTGTCTCTGTCTGTCTCTGTCTGTCTCTGTCTGTCTCTGTCTGTCTCCGTCTGTCTCTGTCTTTCTATCTGTCTCTGTCTGTCTCTGCCTGTCTCTGCCTGTCTCTGCCTGTCTCTGCCTGTCTCTGCCTATCTCTGTCTGTCTCGGTCTGTCTCCGCCTGTCTCTGTCTTTCTGTCTGTCTCTGCCTATCTCTGTCATTCTGTCTGTCTCTGTCTGTCCCTGTCTGTCTCTGTCTGTTTCTGTATGTCTCTGTCTGTCTCTGTCTGTCTCTGTCTGTCTCTGTCTGTCTCTGTCTGTCTCTGTCTGTCTCTGTCTGTCTCTGTCTGTCTCTGTCTGCCTCTGTCTCTGTCTGTTTCTTTCTGTCTCTGTCTATCTCTGTCTATCTCTGTCTGTTTCTGTCTTTCTATCTGTCTCTGCCTGTCTCTGTCTATCTCTGCCTGCCTCTGTCTGTGTCTGTCTGTCTCTGTCTGTCTCTGCCTGTCTCTGCCTGTCTCTGTCTGCGTCTGTCTGCCTCTGTCTGTCTCTGTCTGTTTCTGTATGTCTCTGTCTGTCTCTGTCTGTTTCTGTCTGTCTCTGTCTGTCTCTGTCTGTCTCTGTCTGTCTCTGTCTGTCTCTGTCTGTCTCTGTCTGTCTCTGTCTGTCTCTGTCTGCCTCTGTCTCTGTCTGTTTCTTTCTGTCTCTGTCTATCTCTGTCTATCTCTGTCTGTTTCTGTCTTTCTATCTGTCTCTGCCTGTCTCTGCCTGTCTCTGTCCGCCTCTGTCTGCCTCTGTCTGTCTCTGTCTGTCTCTGTCTGTCTCTGTCTGTCTCTGTCTGTCTCTGCCTGTCTCTGCCTGTCTCTGTCTGCGTCTGTCTGTCTCTGTCTGTTTCTGTCTGTCTCTGTCTGTCTCTGTCTGTCTCTGTCTGTCTCTGTCTGTCTCTAGCTGTCTCTGTCTGTCTCTGTCTGTCTCTGTCTGCCTCTGTCTCTGTCTGTTTCTTTCTGTCTCTGTCTATCTCTGTCTATCTCTGTCTGTTTCTGTCTTTCTATCTGTCTCTGCCTGTCTCTGTCTATCTCTGCCTGCCTCTGTCTGCCTCTGTCTGTGTCTGTCTGTCTCTGTCTGTCTCTGCCTGTCTCTGCCTGTCTCTGTCTGCGTCTGTCTGTCTCTGTCTGTCTCTGTCTGTCTCTGTCTATCTCTGTCTGTCTCTGTCTGTCTCTGTCTGTCTCTGCCTGTCTCTGCCTGTCTCTGTCTGCGTCTGTCTGTCTCTGTCTGTCTCTGTCTGTCTCTGTCTATCTCTGTCTATCTCTGTCTGTCTCTGTCTGTCCCTGTCTGTCTCTGTATGTCTCTGTCTGCCTCTGTCTGCCTCTGTCTGTCTCTGTCTGTCTCTGTCTGTCTCTGTCTGTCTGTGTCTGTCTCGGTCTGTCTCTGTCTGTCTCTGTCTGTCTCTGTCTGTCTCTGTCTGCCTCTGTCTGTCTCTGTCTGTTTCTGTATGTCTCTGTCTGTCTCTGTCTGTTTCTGTCTGTCTCTGTCTGTCTCTGTCTGCCTCTGTCTGTCTCTGTCTGTCTCTGTCTGTCTCTGTCTGTCTCTGTCTGCCTCTGTCTCTGTCTGTTTCTTTCTGTCTCTGTCTATCTCTGTCTATCTCTGTCTGTTTCTGTCCTTCTATCTGTCTCTGCCTGTCTCTGCCTGTCTCTGTCCGCCTCTGTCTGCCTCTGTCTGTCTCTGTCTGTCTCTGTCTGTCTCTGTCTGCCTCTGTCTGCCTCTGTCTGTTTCTGTCTGTTTCTTTCTGTCTCTGTCTATCTCTGCCTGCCTCTGTCTGCCTCTGTCTGTGTCTGTCTGTCTCTGTCTGTCTCTGTCTGTCTCCGTCTGTCTCTGTCTTTCTATCTGTCTCTGTCTGTCTCTGCCTGTCTCTTCCTGTCTCTGCCTGTCTCTGCCTGTCTCTGCCTGTCTCTGTCTGTCTCGGTCTGTCTCCGCCTGTCTCTGTCTTTCTGTCTGTCTCTGCCTGTCTCTGTCATTCTGTCTGTCTCTGTCTATCTCTGTCTGTCTCTGTCTGTCCCTGTCTGTCTCTGTATGTCTCTGTCTGCCTCTGTCTGCCTCTGTCTGTCTCTGTCTGTCTCTGTCTGTCTCTGTCTGTCTGTGTCTGTCTCGGTCTGTCTCTGTCTGTCTCTGTCTGTCTCTGTCTGTCTCTGTCTGCCTCTGTCTGTCTCTGTCTGTCTCTGTATGTCTCTGTCTGTCTCTGTCTGTTTCTGTCTGTCTCTGTCTGTCTCTGTCTGTCTCTGTCTGTCTCTGTCTGTCTCTGTCTGTCTCTGTCTGTCTCTGTCTGTCTCTGTCTGCCTCTGTCTCTGTCTGTTTCTTTCTGTCTCTGTCTATCTCTGTCTATCTCTGTCTGTCTCTGTCTGTCCCTGTCTGTCTCTGTATGTCTCTGTCTGTCCCTGTCTGTCTCTGTATGTCTCTGTCTGCCTCTGTCTGCATCTGTCTGTCTCTGTCTGTCTCTGTCTGTCTCTGTCTGTCTGTGTCTGTCTCTGTCTGTCTCGGTCTGTCTCCGCCTGTCTCTGTCTTTCTGTCTGTCTCTGCCTGTCTCTGTCATTCTGTCTGTCTCTGTCTATCTCTGTCTGTCTCTGTCTGTCTCCGTCTGTCTCTGTCTTTCTATCTGTCTCTGTCTGTCTCTGCCTGTCTCTGCCTGTCTCTGCCTGTCTCTGCCTGTCTCTGCCTATCTCTGTCTGTCTCGGTCTGTCTCCGCCTGTCTCTGTCTTTCTGTCTGTCTCTGCCTATCTCTGTCATTCTGTCTGTCTCTGTCTGTCCCTGTCTGTCTCTGTCTGTTTCTGTATGTCTCTGTCTGTCTCTGTCTGTTTCTGTCTGCCTCTGTCTGCCTCTGTCTGTCTCTGTCTGTCTGTGTCTGTCTCGGTCTGTCTCTGTCTGTCTCTGTCTGTCTCTGTCTGTCTCTGTCTGCCTCTGTCTGTCTCTGTCTGTTTCTGTATGTCTCTGTCTGTCTCTGTCTGTTTCTGTCTGTCTCTGTCTGTCTCTGTCTGTCTCTGTCTGTCTCTGTCTGTCTCTGTCTGTCTCTGTCTGTCTCTGTCTGTCTCTGTCTGCCTCTGTCTCTGTCTGTTTCTTTCTGTCTCTGTCTATCTCTGTCTATCTCTGTCTGTTTCTGTCTTTCTATCTGTCTCTGCCTGTCTCTGCCTGTCTCTGTCCGCCTCTGTCTGCCTCTGTCTGTCTCTGTCTGTCTCTGTCTGTCTCTGTCTGCCTCTGTCTGCCTCTGTCTGTTTCTGTCTGTTTCTTTCTGTCTCTGTCTATCTCTGCCTGCCTCTGTCTGCCTCTGTCTGTGTCTGTCTGCCTCTGTCTGTCTCTGCCTGTCTCTGCCTGTCTCTGTCTGCGTCTGCCTGTCTCTGTCTGTCTCTGTCTGCCTCTGTCTGCCTCTGTCTGTTTCTGTCTGTTTCTTTCTGTCTCTGTCTATCTCTGTCTATCCCTGTCTGTTTCTGTCTTTCTGTCTGTCTCTGTCTGTCCCTGTCTGTCTCTGTCTGTCTCTGCCTGTCCGTGCCTGTCTCTGTCTGTTTCTGTCTGCCTCTGTCTGCCTCTGTCTCTCTGCCTGTCTCTGTCTGTTTCTGTCTGTTTCTTTCTGTCTCTGTCTATCTCTGCCTGCCTCTGTCTGCCTCTGTCTGTGTCTGTCTGTCTCTGTCTGTCTCTGCCTGTCTCTGCCTGTCTCTGTCTGCGTCTGTCTGTCTCTGTCTGTTTCTGTCTGTCTCTGTCTGTCTCTGTCTGTCTCTGTCTGTCTCTGTCTGTCTCTGTCTGTCTCTGTCTGTCTCTGTCTGTCTCTGCCTGCCTCTGTCTGCCTCTGTCTGTGTCTGTCTGTCTCTGTCTGTCTCTGTCTGTTTCTGTCTGTCTCTGTCTGTCTCTGTCTGTCTCTGTCTGTCTCTGTCTGTCTCTGTCTGTCTCTGTCTGTCTCTGTCTGCCTCTGTCTCTGTCTGTTTCTTTCTGTCTCTGTCTATCTCTGTCTATCTCTGTCTGTTTCTGTCTTTCTATCTGTCTCTGCCTGTCTCTGTCTATCTCTGCCTGCCTCTGTCTGCCTCTGTCTGTGTCTGTCTGTCTCTGTCTGTCTCTGCCTGTCTCTGCCTGTCTCTGTCTGCGTCTGTCTGTCTCTGTCTGTCTCTGTCTGTCTCTGTCTATCTCTGTCTGTCTCTGTCTGTCCCTGTCTGTCTCTGTATGTCTCTGTCTGCCTCTGTCTGCCTCTGTCTGTCTCTGTCTGTCTCTGTCTGTCTCTGTCTGTCTGTGTCTGTCTCGGTCTGTCTCTGTCTGTCTCTGTCTGTCTCTGTCTGTCTCTGTCTGCCTCTGTCTGTCTCTGTCTGTTTCTGTATGTCTCTGTCTGTCTCTGTCTGTTTCTGTCTGTCTCTGTCTGTCTCTGTCTGCCTCTGTCTGTCTCTGTCTGTCTCTGTCTGTCTCTGTCTGTCTCTGTCTGCCTCTGTCTCTGTCTGTTTCTTTCTGTCTCTGTCTATCTCTGTCTATCTCTGTCTGTTTCTGTCCTTCTATCTGTCTCTGCCTGTCTCTGCCTGTCTCTGTCCGCCTCTGTCTGCCTCTGTCTGTCTCTGTCTGTCTCTGTCTGTCTCTGTCTGCCTCTGTCTGCCTCTGTCTGTTTCTGTCTGTTTCTTTCTGTCTCTGTCTATCTCTGCCTGCCTCTGTCTGCCTCTGTCTGTGTCTGTCTGTCTCTGTCTGTCTCTGTCTGTCTCCGTCTGTCTCTGTCTTTCTATCTGTCTCTGTCTGTCTCTGCCTGTCTCTTCCTGTCTCTGCCTGTCTCTGCCTGTCTCTGCCTGTCTCTGTCTGTCTCGGTCTGTCTCCGCCTGTCTCTGTCTTTCTGTCTGTCTCTGCCTGTCTCTGTCATTCTGTCTGTCTCTGTCTATCTCTGTCTGTCTCTGTCTGTCCCTGTCTGTCTCTGTATGTCTCTGTCTGCCTCTGTCTGCCTCTGTCTGTCTCTGTCTGTCTCTGTCTGTCTCTGTCTGTCTGTGTCTGTCTCGGTCTGTCTCTGTCTGTCTCTGTCTGTCTCTGTCTGTCTCTGTCTGCCTCTGTCTGTCTCTGTCTGTCTCTGTATGTCTCTGTCTGTCTCTGTCTGTTTCTGTCTGTCTCTGTCTGTCTCTGTCTGTCTCTGTCTGTCTCTGTCTGTCTCTGTCTGTCTCTGTCTGTCTCTGTCTGTCTCTGTCTGCCTCTGTCTCTGTCTGTTTCTTTCTGTCTCTGTCTATCTCTGTCTATCTCTGTCTGTCTCTGTCTGTCCCTGTCTGTCTCTGTATGTCTCTGTCTGTCCCTGTCTGTCTCTGTATGTCTCTGTCTGCCTCTGTCTGCATCTGTCTGTCTCTGTCTGTCTCTGTCTGTCTCTGTCTGTCTGTGTCTGTCTCGGTCTGTCTCTGTCTGTCTCTGTCTGTCTCTGTCTGTCTCTGTCTGCCTCTGTCTGTCTCTGTCTGTTTCTGTATGTCTCTGTCTGTCTCTGCCTGTCTCTTCCTGTCTCTGCCTGTCTCTGCCTGTCTCTGCCTGTCTCTGTCTGTCTCGGTCTGTCTCCGCCTGTCTCTGTCTTTCTGTCTGTCTCTGCCTGTCTCTGTCATTCTGTCTGTCTCTGTCTATCTCTGTCTGTCTCTGTCTGTCCCTGTCTGTCTCTGTATGTCTCTGTCTGCCTCTGTCTGCCTCTGTCTGTCTCTGTCTGTCTCTGTCTGTCTCTGTCTGTCTGTGTCTGTCTCGGTCTGTCTCTGTCTGTCTCTGTCTGTCTCTGTCTGTCTGTGTCTGCCTCTGTCTGTCTCTGTCTGTCTCTGTATGTCTCTGTCTGTCTCTGTCTGTTTCTGTCTGTCTCTGTCTGTCTCTGTCTGTCTCTGTCTGTCTCTGTCTGTCTCTGTCTGTCTCTGTCTGTCTCTGTCCGTCTCTGTCTGCCTCTGTCTCTGTCTGTTTCTTTCTGTCTCTGTCTATCTCTGTCTATCTCTGTCTGTTTCTGTCTTTCTGTCTGTCTCTGTCTGTCTCTGTCTGTCTCTGTCTGTCTCTGTCTGCCTCTGTCTGCCTCTGTCTGCCTCTGTCTGTGTCTGCCTGTCTCTGTCTGTCTCGGTCTGTCTCGGTCTATCTCTGTCTGTCTCTGTCTGTCTCTGTCTGTCTCTGTCTGTCTCTGTCTTTCTATCTGTCTCTGTCTTTCTATCTGTCTCTGCCTGTCTCTGCCTGTCTCTGCTGTCTCTGTCTGCCTCTGTCTGCCTCTGTCTGTCTCTGTCTGTCTCTGTCTGTCTCTGTCTGCCTCTGTCTGTCTCTGTCTGTTTCTGTCTGCTTCTTTCTGTCTCTGTCTATCTCTGCCTGTCTCTGTCTGTCTCTGTCTGTCTCTGTCTGTCTCTGTCTGTCTCTGTCTGTCTCTGTCTTTCTATCTGTCTCTGTCTTTCTATCTGTCTCTGCCTGTCTCTGCCTGTCTCTGCTGTCTCTGTCTGCCTCTGTCTGCCTCTGTCTGTCTCTGTCTGTCTCTGTCAGTCTCTGTCTGTCTCTGTCTGTCTCTGTCTGTCTCTGTCTGTCTCTGTCTGTCTCTGTCTGTCTCTGTCTGTCTCTGTCTGTCTCTGTCTGTCTCTGTCTGTCTCTGTCTGTCTCTGTCTGCCTCTGTCTGCCTCTGTCTGCCTCTGTCTGTCTCTGTCTGTCTCTGTCTGTCTCTGTCTGTCTCTGTCTGCCTCTGTCTGTCTCTGTCTGTCTCTGTCTGTCTCTGTCTGTTTCTTTCTGTCTCTGTCTATCTCTGTCTGTCTCTGTCTGCCGCTGTCTCTGTCTGTTTCTTTCTGTCTCTGTCTATCTCTGTCTATCTCTGTCTGTTTCTGTCTTTCTGTCTGTCTCTGTCTGTCTCTGTCTGTCTCTGTCTGCCTCTGTTTGCCTCTGTCTGCGTCTGTCTGTCTCTGTCTGTCTCTGTCTGTCTCTGTCTGTCTCTGTCTGTTTCTTTCTGTCTCTGTCTATCTCTGTCTGTCTCTGTCTGCCGCTGTCTCTGTCTGTTTCTTTCTGTCTCTGTCTATCTCTGTCTATCTCTGTCTGTTTCTGTCTTTCTGTCTGTCTCTGTCTGTCTCTGTCTGTCTCTGTCTGCCTCTGTTTGCCTCTGTCTGCGTCTGTCTGTCTCTGTCTGTCTCTGTCTGTCTCTGTCTGTCTCTGTCTGTCTCTGTCTGTCTCTGTCTGTCTCTGTCTGTCTCTGTCTTTCTATCTGTCTCTGCCTGTCTCTGCCTGTCTCTGTCTGCCTCTGTCTGCCTGTGTCTGTCTCTGTCTGTCTCTCTCTGTCTCTGTCTGTCTCTGTCTGCCTCTGTCTGTCTCTGTCTGTCTCTGTCTGTTTCTTTCTGTCTCTGTCTATCTCTGCCTGTCTCTGTCTGTTTGTGTCTGCGTCTGTCTGCCTCTGTCTGCCTCTGTCTGTCTCTGTCTGTTTCTGTCTGTCTCTGCCTGTCTCTGTCTGTCTCTGTCTGTCTCTGTCTGTCTCTGTCTGTCTCTTTCTGCCTCTGTCTCTGTCTGCTTCTTTCTGTCTCTGTCTATCTCTGTCTATCTCTGTCTGTTTCTGTCTTTCTGTCTGTCTCTGTCTGTCTCTGTCTCTCTCTGTCTGTCTCTGTCTGTCTCTGTCTGTCTCTGTCTGTCTCTGTCTTTCTATCTGTCTCTGCCTGTCTCTGCCTGTCTCTGTCTGCCTCTGTCTGCCTCTGTCTGCCTCTGTCTCTCTGCCTGTCTCTGTCTGTCTCTGTCTATCTCTCTCTATCTCTGTCTGTTTCTGTCTTTCTGTCTGTCTCTGTCTGTCTCTGTCTGTCTCTGTCTGCCTCTGTCTCTGTCTGTTTCTTTCTGTCTCTGTCTTTCTCTGTCTATCTCTGTCTGTTTCTGTCTTTCTGTCTGTCTCTGTCTGTCTCTGTCTATCTCTGTCTGTCTCTCTGTCTCTGTCTGTCTCTGTCTGTCTCTGCCTGTCTCTGTCTGTCTCTGTCTGTCTCTGTCTGCCTCTGTCTCTGTCTGTTTCTTTCTGTCTCTGTCTATCTCTGTCTATCTCTGTCTGTTTCTGGCTTTCTGTCTGTCTCTGTCTGTCTCTGTCTGCCTCTGTCTCGGTCTGTTTCTTTCTGTCTCTGTCTATCTCTGTCTATCTCTGTCTGTTTCTGTCTTTCTGTCTGTCTCTGTCTGTCTCTGTCTGCCTCTGTCTCTGTCTGTTTCTTTCTGTCTCTGTCTATCTCTGTCTATCTCTGTCTGTTTCTGTCTTTCTGTCTGTCTCTGTCTGTCTCTGTCTATCTCTGTCTGTCTCTCTGTCTCTGTCTGTCTCTGTCTGTCTCTGTCTGTCTCTGTCTGTCTCTGCCTGTCCGTGCCTGTCTCTGTCTGTTTCTGTCTGCCTCTGTCTGCCTCTGTCTCTCTGCCTGTCTCTGTCTGTCTCTATCTGTCTCTGTCTGTCTCTGTCTGTCTCCGTCTGTCTCTGTCTTTCTATCTGTCTCTGTCTGTCTCTGCCTGTCTCTGCCTGTCTCTGCCTGTCTCTGCCTGTCTCTGCCTATCTCTGTCTGTCTCGGTCTGTCTCCGCCTGTCTCTGTCATTCTGTCTGTCTCTGTCTATCTCTGTCTGTCTCTGTCTGTCCCTGTCTGTCTCTGTCTGTTTCTGTATGTCTCTGTCTGTCTCTGTCTGTTTCTGTCTGCCTCTGTCTGCCTCTGTCTGTCTCTGTCTGTCTGTGTCTGTCTCGGTCTGTCTCTGTCTGTCTCTGTCTGTCTCTGTCTGTCTCTGTCTGCCTCTGTCTGTCTCTGTCTGTTTCTGTATGTCTCTGTCTGTCTCTGTCTGTTTCTGTCTGTCTCTGTCTGTCTCTGTCTGTCTCTGTCTGTCTCTGTCTGTCTCTGTCTGCCTCTGTCTCTGTCTGTTTCTTTCTGTCTCTGTCTATCTCTGTCTATCTCTGTCTGTTTCTGTCTTTCTATCTGTCTCTGCCTGTCTCTGCCTGTCTCTGTTCGCCTCTGTCTGCCTCTGTCTCTCTGCCTGTCTCTGTCTGTTTCTGTCTGTTTCTTTCTGTCTCTGTCTTTCTATCTGTCTCTGTCTGTCTCTGCCTGTCTCTGCCTGTCTCTGCCTGTCTCTGCCTGTCTCTGCCTGTCTCTGCCTGTCTCTGCCTGTCTCTGTCTGTCTCGGTCTGTCTCCGCCTGTCTCTGTCTTTCTGTCTGTCTCTGCCTGTCTCAGTCATTCTGTCTGTCTCTGTCTATCTCTGTCTGTCTCTGTCTGTCCCTGTCTGTCTCTGTATGTCTCTGTCTGCCTCTGTCTGCCTCTGTCTGTGTCTGTCTGTCTCTGTCTGTCTCTGCCTGTCTCTGCCTGTCTCTGTCTGCCTCTGTCTGCCTCTGTCTGTCTCTGTCTGTCTCTGTCTGCCTCTGTCTGCCTCTGTCTGCCTCTGTCTGTGTCTGTCTGTCTCTGTCTGTCTCTGCCTGTCTCTGGCTGTCTCTGTCTGTCTCTGTCTGTCTCTGTCTGTCTCTGTCTGCCTCTGTCTCTGTCTGTTTCTTTCTGTCTCTGTCTATCTCTGTCTATCTCTGTCTGTTTCTGTCTTTCTGGCTGTCTCTGTCTGTCTCTGTCTGTCTCTGTCTGTCTCTGTCTGTCTCTGCCTGTCTCTGTCTGTCTCTGTCTGTCTCTGTCTGTCTCTGTCTGTCTCTGTCTGCCTCTGTCTGCCTCTGTCTGCCTCTGTCTGCCTCTGTCTGTCTCTGTCTGTCTCTGTCTGTCTCTGTCTGTCTCTGTCTGTTTCTGTCTGTCTCTGTCTGTCTCTGTCTGCCTCTGTCTGTCTCTGTCTGTCTCTGTCTGTCTCTGTCTGTCTCTGTCTGCCTCTGTCTCTGTCTGTTTCTTTCTGTCTCTGTCTATCTATGTCTATCTCTGTCTGTTTCTGTCCTTCTATCTGTCTCTGCCTGTCTCTGCCTGTCTCTGTCCGCCTCTGTCTGCCTCTGTCTGTCTCTGTCTGTCTCTGTCTGTCTCTGTCTGCCTCTGTCTGCCTCTGTCTGTTTCTGTCTGTTTCTTTCTGTCTCTGTCTATCTCTGCCTGCCTCTGTCTGCCTCTGTCTGTGTCTGTCTGTCTCTGTCTGTCTCTGTCTGTCTCCGTCTGTCTCTGTCTTTCTATCTGTCTCTGTCTGTCTCTGCCTGTCTCTTCCTGTCTCTGCCTGTCTCTGCCTGTCTCTGCCTGTCTCTGTCTGTCTCGGTCTGTCTCCGCCTGTCTCTGTCTTTCTGTCTGTCTCTGCCTGTCTCTGTCATTCTGTCTGTCTCTGTCTATCTCTGTCTGTCTCTGTCTGTCCCTGTCTGTCTCTGTATGTCTCTGTCTGCCTCTGTCTGCCTCTGTCTGTCTCTGTCTGTCTCTGTCTGTCTCTGTCTGTCTGTGTCTGTCTCGGTCTGTCTCTGTCTGTCTCTGTCTGTCTCTGTCTGTCTCTGTCTGCCTCTGTCTGTCTCTGTCTGTCTCTGTATGTCTCTGTCTGTCTCTGTCTGTTTCTGTCTGTCTCTGTCTGTCTCTGTCTGTCTCTGTCTGTCTCTGTCTGTCTCTGTCTGTCTCTGTCTGTCTCTGTCTGTCTCTGTCTGCCTCTGTCTCTGTCTGTTTCTTTCTGTCTCTGTCTATCTCTGTCTATCTCTGTCTGTCTCTGTCTGTCCCTGTCTGTCTCTGTATGTCTCTGTCTGTCCCTGTCTGTCTCTGTATGTCTCTGTCTGCCTCTGTCTGCATCTGTCTGTCTCTGTCTGTCTCTGTCTGTCTCTGTCTGTCTGTGTCTGTCTCGGTCTGTCTCTGTCTGTCTCTGTCTGTCTCTGTCTGCCTCTGTCTGCCTCTGTCTGTCTCTGTCTGTCTCTGTCTGTCTCTGTCTGTCTGTGTCTGTCTCGGTCTGTCTCTGTCTGTCTCTGTCTGTCTCTGTCTGTCTGTGTCTGCCTCTGTCTGTCTCTGTCTGTCTCTGTATGTCTCTGTCTGTCTCTGTCTGTTTCTGTCTGTCTCTGTCTGTCTCTGTCTGTCTCTGTCTGTCTCTGTCTGTCTCTGTCTGTCCCTGTCTGTCTCTGTCTGTCTCTGTCTGCCTCTGTCTCTGTCTGTTTCTTTCTGTCTCTGTCTATCTCTGTCTATCTCTGTCTGTTTCTGTCTTTCTGTCTGTCTCTGTCTGTCTCTGTCTGTCTCTGTCTGTCTCTGTCTGCCTCTGTCTGCCTCTGTCTGCCTCTGTCTGTGTCTGCCTGTCTCTGTCTGTCTCGGTCTGTCTCGGTCTATCTCTGTCTGTCTCTGTCTGTCTCTGTCTGTCTCTGTCTGTCTCTGTCTTTCTATCTGTCTCTGTCTTTCTATCTGTCTCTGCCTGTCTCTGCCTGTCTCTGCTGTCTCTGTCTGCCTCTGTCTGCCTCTGTCTGTCTCTGTCTGTCTCTGTCTGTCTCTGTCTGCCTCTGTCTGTCTCTGTCTGTTTCTGTCTGCTTCTTTCTGTCTCTGTCTATCTCTGCCTGTCTCTGTCTGTCTCTGTCTGTCTCTGTCTGTCTCTGTCTTTCTATCTGTCTCTGCCTGTCTCTGTCTGCCTCTGTCTGCCTCTGTCTGTCTCTGTCTGTCTCTGTCAGTCTCTGTCTGTCTCTGTCTGTCTCTGTCTGTCTCTGTCTGTCTCTGTCTGTCTCTGTCTGTCTCTGTCTGTCTCTGTCTGTCTCTGTCTGTCTCTGTCTGTCTCTGTCTGTCTCTTTCTGCCTCTGTCTCTGTCTGTTTCTTTCTGTCTCTGTCTATCTCTGTCTATCTCTGTCTGTTTCTGTCTTTCTGTCTGTCTCTGTCTGTCTCTGTCTCTCTCTGTCTGTCTCTGTCTGTCTCTGTCTGTCTCTGTCTGTCTCTGTCTTTCTATCTGTCTCTGCCTGTCTCTGCCTGTCTCTGTCTGCCTCTGTCTGCCTCTGTCTGCCTCTGTCTGTCTCTGTCTGTCTCTGTCTGCCTCTGTCTGCCTCTGTCTGTGTCTGTCTGTCTCTGTCTGTCTCTGCCTGTCTCTGCCTGTCTCTGTCTGTCTCTGTCTGTCTCTGCCTGTCTCTGTCTGTCTCTGTCTGTCTCTGTCTGCCTCTGTCTGCCTCTGTCTGCCTCTGTCTGCCTCTGTCTGTTTCTGTCTGTCTCTGTCTGTCTCTGTCTGCCTCTGTCTCTGTCTGTTTCTTTCTGTCTCTGTCTATCTCTGTCTATCTCTGTCTGTTTCTGTCTTTCTATCTGTCTCTGCCTGTCTCTGCCTGTCTCTGTCCGCCTCTGTCTGCCTCTGTCTGTCTCTGTCTGTCTCTGTCTGTCTCTGTCTGCCTCTGTCTGCCTCTGTCTGTTTCTGTCTGTTTCTTTCTGTCTCTGTCTATCTCTGCCTGCCTCTGTCTGCCTCTGTCTGTGTCTGTCTGCCTCTGTCTGTCTCTGCCTGTCTCTGCCTGTCTCTGTCTGCGTCTGCCTGTCTCTGTCTGTCTCTGTCTGCCTCTGTCTGCCTCTGTCTGTTTCTGTCTGTTTCTTTCTGTCTCTGTCTATCTCTGTCTATCCCTGTCTGTTTCTGTCTTTCTGTCTGTCTCTGTCTGTCCCTGTCTGTCTCTGTCTGTCTCTGCCTGTCCGTGCCTGTCTCTGTCTGTTTCTGTCTGCCTCTGTCTGCCTCTGTCTCTCTGCCTGTCTCTGTCTGTTTCTGTCTGTTTCTTTCTGTCTCTGTCTATCTCTGCCTGCCTCTGTCTGCCTCTGTCTGTGTCTGTCTGTCTCTGTCTGTCTCTGCCTGTCTCTGCCTGTCTCTGTCTGCGTCTGTCTGTCTCTGTCTGTTTCTGTCTGTCTCTGTCTGTCTCTGTCTGTCTCTGTCTGTCTCTGTCTGTCTCTGTCTGTCTCTGTCTGTCTCTGTCCGCCTCTGTCTGCCTCTGTCTGTCTCTGTCTGTCTCTGTCTGTCTCTGTCTGCCTCTGTCTGCCTCTGTCTGTTTCTGTCTGTTTCTTTCTGTCTCTGTCTATCTCTGCCTGCCTCTGTCTGCCTCTGTCTGTGTCTGTCTGTCTCTGTCTGTCTCTGCCTGTCTCTGCCTGTCTCTGTCTGCGTCTGTCTGTCTCTGTCTGTGTCTGTCTGTCTCTGTCTGTCTCTGTCTGTCTCTGTCTGTCTCTGTCTGTCTCTGCCTGTCTCTGCCTGCCTCTGCCTGTCTCTGCCTGTCTCTGCCTGTCTCTGCCTGTCTCTGCCTGTCTCTGTCTGTCTCGGTCTGTCTCCGCCTGTCTCTGTCTTTCTGTCTGTCTCTGCCTGTCTCAGTCATTCTGTCTGTCTCTGTCTATCTCTGTCTGTCTCTGTCTGTCCCTGTCTGTCTCTGTATGTCTCTGTCTGCCTCTGTCTGCCTCTGTCTGTGTCTGTCTGTCTCTGTCTGTCTCTGCCTGTCTCTGCCTGTCTCTGTCTGCCTCTGTCTGCCTCTGTCTGTCTCTGTCTGTCTCTGTCTGCCTCTCTCTGCCTCTGTCTGCCTCTGTCTGTGTGTGTCTGTCTCTGTCTGTCTCTGCCTGTCTCTGGCTGTCTCTGTCTGTCTCTGTCTGTCTCTGTCTGTCTCTGTCTGCCTCTGTCTCTGTCTGTTTCTTTCTGTCTCTGTCTATCTCTGTCTATCTCTGTCTGTTTCTGTCTTTCTGGCTGTCTCTGTCTGTCTCTGTCTGTCTCTGTCTGTCTCTGTCTGTCTCTGCCTGTCTCTGTCTGTCTCTGTCTGTCTCTGTCTGTCTCTGTCTGTCTCTGTCTGCCTCTGTCTGCCTCTGTCTGCCTCTGTCTGCCTCTGTCTGTCTCTGTCTGTCTCTGTCTGCCTCTGTCTGCCTCTGTCTGTGTCTGTCTGTCTCTGTCTGTCTCTGCCTGTCTCTGCCTGTCTCTGTCTGTCTCTGTCTGTCTCTGCCTGTCTCTGTCTGTCTCTGTCTGTCTCTGTCTGCCTCTGTCTGCCTCTGTCTGCCTCTGTCTCGGTCTGTTTCTTTCTGTCTCTGTCTATCTCTGTCTATCTCTGTCTGTTTCTGTCTTTCTGTCTGTCTCTGTCTGTCTCTGTCTGCCTCTGTCTCTGTCTGTTTCTTTCTGTCTCTGTCTACCTCTGTCTATCTCTGTCTGTTTCTGTCTTTCTGTCTGTCTCTGTCTGTCTCTGTCTATCTCTGTCTGTCTCTCTGTCTCTGTCCGTCTCTGTCTGTCTCTGTCTGTCTCTCTCTGTCTCTGCCTGTCCGTGCCTGTCTCTGTCTGTTTCTGTCTGCCTCTGTCTGCCTCTGTCTCTCTGCCTGTCTCTGTCTGTCTCTGTCTGTCTCTGTCTGTCTCTGTCTGTCTCCGTCTGTCTCTGTCTTTCTATCTGTCTCTGTCTGTCTCTGCCTGTCTCTGCCTGTCTCTGCCTGTCTCTGCCTGTCTCTGCCTATCTCTGTCTGTCTCGGTCTGTCTCCGCCTGTCTCTGTCTTTCTGTCTGTCTCTGCCTATCTCTGTCATTCTGTCTGTCTCTGTCTATCTCTGTCTGTCTCTGTCTGTCTCTGTCTGTCCCTGTCTGTCTCTGTCTGTTTCTGTATGTCTCTGTCTGTCTCTGTCTGTTTCTGTCTGCCTCTGTCTGCCTCTGTCTGTCTCTGTCTGTCTGTGTCTGTCTCGGTCTGTCTCTGTCTGTCTCTGTCTGTCTCTGTCTGTCTCTGTCTGCCTCTGTCTGTCTCTGTCTGTTTCTGTATGTCTCTGTCTGTCTCTGTCTGTTTCTGTCTGTCTCTGTCTGTCTCTGTCTGTCTCTGTCTGTCTCTGTCTGTCTCTGTCTGTCTCTGTCTGTCTCTGTCTGTCTCTGTCTGCCTCTGTCTCTGTCTGTTTCTTTCTGTCTCTGTCTATCTCTGTCTATCTCTGTCTGTTTCTGTCTTTCTATCTGTCTCTGCCTGTCTCTGCCTGTCTCTGTCCGCCTCTGTCTGCCTCTGTCTGTCTCTGTCTGTCTCTGTCTGTCTCTGTCTGCCTCTGTCTGCCTCTGTCTGTTTCTGTCTGTTTCTTTCTGTCTCTGTCTATCTCTGCCTGCCTCTGTCTGCCTCTGTCTGTGTCTGTCTGCCTCTGTCTGTCTCTGCCTGTCTCTGCCTGTCTCTGTCTGCGTCTGCCTGTCTCTGTCTGTCTCTGTCTGCCTCTGTCTGCCTCTGTCTGTTTCTGTCTGTTTCTTTCTGTCTCTGTCTATCTCTGTCTATCCCTGTCTGTTTCTGTCTTTCTGTCTGTCTCTGTCTGTCCCTGTCTGTCTCTGTCTGTCTCTGCCTGTCCGTGCCTGTCTCTGTCTGTTTCTGTCTGCCACTGTCTGCCTCTGTCTCTCTGCCTGTCTCTGTCTGTTTCTGTCTGTTTCTTTCTGTCTCTGTCTATCTCTGCCTGCCTCTGTCTGCCTCTGTCTGTGTCTGTCTGTCTCTGTCTGTCTCTGCCTGTCTCTGCCTGTCTCTGTCTGCGTCTGTCTGTCTCTGTCTGTTTCTGTCTGTCTCTGTCTGTCTCTGTCTGTCTCTGTCTGTCTCTGTCTGTCTCTGTCTGTCTCTGTCTGTCTCTGCCTGCCTCTGTCTGCCTCTGTCTGTGTCTGTCTGTCTCTGTCTGTCTCTGCCTGTCTCTGCCTGTCTCTGTCTGCGTCTGTCTGTCTCTGTCTGTTTCTGTCTGTCTCTGTCTGTCTCTGTCTGTCTCTGTCTGTCTCTGTCTGTCTCTGTCTGTCTCTGTCTGTCTCTGTCTGTCTCTGTCTGCCTCTGTCTCTGTCTGTTTCTTTCTGTCTCTGTCTATCTCTGTCTATCTCTGTCTGTTTCTGTCTTTCTATCTGTCTCTGCCTGTCTCTGTCTATCTCTGCCTGCCTCTGTCTGCCTCTGTCTGTGTCTGTCTGTCTCTGTCTGTCTCTGCCTGTCTCTGCCTGTCTCTGTCTGCGTCTGGCTGTCTCTGTCTGTCTCTGTCTGTCTCTGTCTATCTCTGTCTGTCTCTGTCTGTCCCTGTCTGTCTCTGTATGTCTCTGTCTGCCTCTGTCTGCCTCTGTCTGTCTCTGTCTGTCTCTGTCTGTCTCTGTCTGTCTGTGTCTGTCTCGGTCTGTCTCTGTCTGTCTCTGTCTGTCTCTGTCTGTCTCTGTCTGCCTCTGTCTGTCTCTGTCTGTTTCTGTATGTCGCTGTCTGTCTCTGTCTGTTTCTGTCTGTCTCTGTCTGTCTCTGTCTGCCTCTGTCTGTCTCTGTCTGTCTCTGTCTGTCTCTGTCTGTCTCTGTCTGCCTCTGTCTCTGTCTGTTTCTTTCTGTCTCTGTCTATCTCTGTCTATCTCTGTCTGTTTCTGTCCTTCTATCTGTCTCTGCCTGTCTCTGCCTGTCTCTGTCCGCCTCTGTCTGCCTCTGTCTGTCTCTGTCTGTCTCTGTCTGTCTCTGTCTGCCTCTGTCTGCCTCTGTCTGTTTCTGTCTGTTTCTTTCTGTCTCTGTCTATCTCTGCCTGCCTCTGTCTGCCTCTGTCTGTGTCTGTCTGTCTCTGTCTGTCTCTGTCTGTCTCCGTCTGTCTCTGTCTTTCTATCTGTCTCTGTCTGTCTCTGCCTGTCTCTTCCTGTCTCTGCCTGTCTCTGCCTGTCTCTGCCTGTCTCTGTCTGTCTCGGTCTGTCTCCGCCTGTCTCTGTCTTTCTGTCTGTCTCTGCCTGTCTCTGTCATTCTGTCTGTCTCTGTCTATCTCTGTCTGTCTCTGTCTGTCCCTGTCTGTCTCTGTATGTCTCTGTCTGCCTCTGTCTGCCTCTGTCTGTCTCTGTCTGTCTCTGTCTGTCTCTGTCTGTCTGTGTCTGTCTCGGTCTGTCTCTGTCTGTCTCTGTCTGTCTCTGTCTGTCTCTGTCTGTCTCTGTCTGTCTCTGTCTGTCTCTGTCTGTCTCTGTCTGCTTCTGTCTCTGTCTGTTTCTTTCTGTCTCTGTCTATCTCTGTCTATCTCTGTCTGTCTCTGTCTGTCCCTGTCTGTCTCTGTATGTCTCTGTCTGTCCCTGTCTGTCTCTGTATGTCTCTGTCTGCCTCTGTCTGCATCTGTCTGTCTCTGTCTGTCTCTGTCTGTCTCTGTCTGTCTGTGTCTGTCTCGGTCTGTCTCTGTCTGTCTCTGTCTGTCTCTGTCTGTCTCTGTCTGCCTCTGTCTGTCTCTGTCTGTTTCTGTATGTCTCTGTCTGTCTCTGCCTGTCTCTTCCTGTCTCTGCCTGTCTCTGCCTGTCTCTGCCTGTCTCTGTCTGTCTCGGTCTGTCTCCGCCTGTCTCTGTCTTTCTGTCTGTCTCTGCCTGTCTCTGTCATTCTGTCTGTCTCTGTCTATCTCTGTCTGTCTCTGTCTGTCCCTGTCTGTCTCTGTATGTCTCTGTCTGCCTCTGTCTGCCTCTGTCTGTCTCTGTCTGTCTCTGTCTGTCTCTGTCTGTCTGTGTCTGTCTCGGTCTGTCTCTGTCTGTCTCTGTCTGTCTCTGTCTGTCTGTGTCTGCCTCTGTCTGTCTCTGTCTGTCTCTGTATGTCTCTGTCTGTCTCTGTCTGTTTCTGTCTGTCTCTGTCTGTCTCTGTCTGTCTCTGTTTGTCTCTGTCTGTCTCTGTCTGTCTCTGTCTGTCTCTGTCTGTCTCTGTCTGCCTCTGTCTCTGTCTGTTTCTTTCTGTCTCTGTCTATCTCTGTCTATCTCTGTCTGTTTCTGTCTTTCTGTCTGTCTCTGTCTGTCTCTGTCTGTCTCTGTCTGTCTCTGTCTGCCTCTGTCTGCCTCTGTCTGCCTCTGTCTGTGTCTGCCTGTCTCTGTCTGTCTCGGTCTGTCTCGGTCTATCTCTGTCTGTCTCTGTCTGTCTCTGTCTGTCTCTGTCTGTCTCTGTCTTTCTATCTGTCTCTGTCTTTCTATCTGTCTCTGCCTGTCTCTGCCTGTCTCTGCTATCTCTGTCTGCCTCTGTCTGCCTCTGTCTGTCTCTGTCTGTCTCTGTCTGTCTCTGTCTGCCTCTGTCTGTCTCTGTCTGTTTCTGTCTGCTTCTTTCTGTCTCTGTCTATCTCTGCCTGTCTCTGTCTGTCTCTGTCTGTCTCTGTCTGTCTCTGTCTGTCTCTGTCTTTCTATCTGTCTCTGCCTGTCTCTGTCTGCCTCTGTCTGCCTCTGTCTGCCTCTGTCTGTCTCTGTCTGTCTCTGTCAGTCTCTGTCTGTCTCTGTCTGTCTCTGTCTGTCTCTGTCTGTCTCTGTCTGTCTCTGTATGTCTCTGTCTGTCTCTGTCTGTCTCTGTCTGTCTCTGTCTGTCTCTGTCTGTCTCTGTCTGTCTCTGTCTGTCTCTGTCTGCCTCTGTCTGCCTCTGTCTGCCTCTGTCTGTCTCTGTCTGTCTCTGTCTGTCTCTGTCTGTCTCTGTCTGCCTCTGTCTGTCTCTGTCTGTCTCTGTCTGTCTCTGTCTGTTTCTTTCTGTCTCTGTCTATCTCTGTCTGTCTCTGTCTGCCGCTGTCTCTGTCTGTTTCTTTCTGTCTCTGTCTATCTCTGTCTATCTCTGTCTGTTTCTGTCTTTCTGTCTGTCTCTGTCTGTCTCTGTCTGTCTCTGTCTGCCTCTGTTTGCCTCTGTCTGCGTCTGTCTGTCTCTGTCTGTCTCTGTCTGTCTCTGTCTGTCTCTGTCTGTCTCTGTCTGTCTCTGTCTGTCTATGTCTGTCTCTGTCTTTCTATCTGTCTCTGCCTGTCTCTGCCTGTCTCTGTCTGCCTCTGTCTGCCTGTGTCTGTCTCTGTCTGTCTCTCTCTGTCTCTGTCTGTCCCTGTCTGCCTCTGTCTGTCTCTGTCTGTCTCTGTCTGTTTCTTTCTGTCTCTGTCTATCTCTGCCTGTCTCTGTCTGTTTGTGTCTGCGTCTGTCTGCCTCTGTCTGCCTCTGTCTGTCTCTGTCTGTTTCTGTCTGTCTCTGCCTGTCTCTGTCTGTCTCTGTCTGTCTCTGTCTGTCTCTGTCTGTCTCTGTCTGCCTCTGTCTCTGTCTGTTTCTTTCTGTCTCTGTCTATCTCTGTCTATCTCTGTCTGTTTCTGTCTTTCTGTCTGTCTCTGTCTGTCTCTGTCTCTCTCTGTCTTTCTCTGTCTGTCTCTGTCTGTCTCTGTCTGTCTCTGTCTTTCTATCTGTCTCTGCCTGTCTCTGCCTGTCTCTGTCTGCCTCTGTCTGCCTCTGTCTGCCTCTGTCTCTCTGCCTGTCTCTGTCTGTCTCTGTCTGTCTCTGTCTGTCTCTGTCTGTCTCCGTCTATCTCTGTCTTTCTATCTGTCTCTGTCTGTCTCTGCCTGTCTCTGCCTGTCTCTGCCTGTCTCTGCCTGCCTCTGCCTGTCTCTGCCTGTCTCTGTCTGTCTCGGTCTGTCTCCGCCTGTCTCTGCCTTTCTGTCTGTCTCTGCCTGTCTCTGTCATTCTGTCTGTCTCTGTCTATCTCTGTCTGTCTCCGTCTGTCCCTGTCTGTCTCTGTATGTCTCTGTCTGCCTCTGTCTGCCTCTGTCTGTCTCTGTCTGTCTCTGTCTGTCTCTGTCTGTTTCTTTCTGTCTCTGTCTATCTCTGCCTGTCTCTGTCTGTTTGTGTCTGCGTCTGTCTGCCTCTGTCTGCCTCTGTCTGTCTCTGTCTGTTTCTGTCTGTCTCTGCCTGTCTCTGTCTGTCTCTGTCTGTCTCTGTCTGTCCCTGTCTGTCTCTGTATGTCTCTGTCTGCCTCTGTCTGCCTCTGTCTGTCTCTGTCTATCTCTGTCTGTCTCTGTCTGTCCCTGTCTGTCTCTGTATGTCTCTGTCTGCCTCTGTCTGCCTCTGTCTGCCTCTGTCTGTCTCTGTCTGTCTCTGTCTGTCTCTGGCTGTCTGTGTCTGTCTCGGTCTGTCTCTGTCTGTCTCTGTCTGTCTCTGTCTGTCTCTGTCTGCCTCTGTCTGTCTCTGTATGTCTCTGTCTGTTTCTGTCTTTCTATCTGTCTCTGCCTGTCCCTGCCTGTCTCTGTCCGCCTCTGTCTGCCTCTGTCTGTCTCTGTCTGTCTCTGTCTGTCTCTGTCTGCCTCTGTCTGCCTCTGTCTGTTTCTGTCTGTTTCTTTCTGTCTCTGTCTGTCTCTGTCTGTCTCTGTCTGTCTCTGTATGTCTCTGTCTGCCTCTGTCTGCCTCTGTCTGCCTCTGTCTGTCTCTGTCTGTCTCTGTCTGTCTCTGTCTGTCTCTGTCTGTCTCTGTCTGTCTCTGTCTGTCTCTGTCTGTCTCTGCCTGTCTCTGTCTGCCTCTGTCTCTGTCTGTTTCTTTCTGTCTCTGTCTATCTCTGTCTATCTCTGTCTGTTTCTGTCTTTCTGTCTGTCTCTGTCTGTCTCTGTCTGTCTCTGTCTGTCTCTGTCTGCCTCTGTCTGCCTCTGTCTGTGTCTGCCTGTCTCTGTCTGTCTCGGTCTGTCTCTGTCTATCTCTGTCTGTCTCTGTCTGTCTCTGTCTGTCTCTGTCTGTCTCTGTCTTTCTATCTGTCTCTGCCTGTCTCTGTCTGCCTCTGTCTGCCTCTGTCTGTCTCTGTCTATCTCTGTCTGTTTCTGTCTTTCTGTCTGTCTCTGTCTGTCTCTGTCTGTCTCTGTCTGTCTCTGTCTGCCTCTGTCTGTCTCTGTCTGTCTCTGTCTGTCTCTGTCTGCCTCTGTCTGCCTCTGTCTGTTTCTGTCTGTTTCTTTCTGTCTCTGTCTGTCTCTGTCTGTCTCTGTCTGTCTCTGTATGTCTCTGTCTGCCTCTGTCTGCCTCTGTCTGCCTCTGTCTGTCTCTGTCTGTCTCTGTCTGTCTCTGTCTGTCTCTGTCTGTCTCTGTCTGTCTCTGTCTGTCTCTGTCTGTCTCTGCCTGTCTCTGTCTGCCTCTGTCTCTGTCTGTTTCTTTCTGTCTCTGTCTATCTCTGTCTATCTCTGTCTGTTTCTGTCTTTCTGTCTGTCTCTGTCTGCCTCTGTCTGCCTCTGTCTGTCTCTGTCTGTCTCTGTCTGTCTCTGTCTGTCTGTGTCTGTCTCGGTCTGTCTCTGTCTGTCTCTGTCTGTCTCTGTATGTCTCTGTCTCTCTGTCTGTTTCTGTCTGTCTCTGTCTGTCTCTGTCTGTCTCTGTCTGTCTCTGTCTGTCTCTGTCTGTCTCTGTCTGTCTCTGTCTGTCTCTGTCTGTCTCTGTCTGCTTCTGTCTCTGTCTGTTTCTTTCTGTCTCTGTCTATCTCTGTCTATCTCTGTCTGTCTCTGTCTGTCCCTGTCTGTCTCTGTATGTCTCTGTCTGTCCCTGTCTGTCTCTGTATGTCTCTGTCTGCCTCTGTCTGCATCTGTCTGTCTCTGTCTGTCTCTGTCTGTCTCTGTCTGTCTGTGTCTGTCTCGGTCTGTCTCTGTCTGTCTCTGTCTGTCTCTGTCTGTCTCTGTCTGCGTCTGTCTGTCTCTGTCTGTTTCTGTATGTCTCTGTCTGTCTCTGCCTGTCTCTTCCTGTCTCTGCCTGTCTCTGCCTGTCTCTGCCTGTCTCTGTCTGTCTCGGTCTGTCTCCGCCTGTCTCTGTCTTTCTGTCTGTCTCTGCCTGTCTCTGTCATTCTGTCTGTCTCTGTCTATCTCTGTCTGTCTCTGTCTGTCCCTGTCTGTCTCTGTATGTCTCTGTCTGCCTCTGTCTGCCTCTGTCTGTCTCTGTCTGTCTCTGTCTGTCTCTGTCTGTCTGTGTCTGTCTCGGTCTGTCTCTGTCTGTCTCTGTCTGTCTCTGTCTGTCTGTGTCTGCCTCTGTCTGTCTCTGTCTGTCTCTGTATGTCTCTGTCTGTCTCTGTCTTTTTCTGTCTGTCTCTGTCTGTCTCTGTCTGTCTCTGTTTGTCTCTGTCTGTCTCTGTCTGTCTCTGTCTGTCTCTGTCTGTCTCTGTCTGCCTCTGTCTCTGTCTGTTTCTTTCTGTCTCTGTCTATCTCTGGCTATCTCTGTCTGTTTCTGTCTTTCTGTCTGTCTCTGTCTGTCTCTGTCTGTCTCTGTCTGTCTCTGTCTGCCTCTGTCTGCCTCTGTCTGCCTCTGTCTGTGTCTGCCTGTCTCTGTCTGTCTCGGTCTGTCTCGGTCTATCTCTGTCTGTCTCTGTCTGTCTCTGTCTGTCTCTGTCTGTCTCTGTCTTTCTATCTGTCTCTGTCTTTCTATCTGTCTCTGCCTGTCTCTGCCTGTCTCTGCTGTCTCTGTCTGCCTCTGTCTGCCTCTGTCTGTCTCTGTCTGTCTCTGTCTGTCTCTGTCTGCCTCTGTCTGTCTCTGTCTGTTTCTGTCTGCTTCTTTCTGTCTCTGTCTATCTCTGCCTGTCTCTGTCTGTCTCTGTCTGTCTCTGTCTGTCTCTGTCTGTCTCTGTCTTTCTATCTGTCTCTGCCTGTCTCTGTCTGCCTCTGTCTGCCTCTGTCTGCCTCTGTCTATCTCTGTCTGTCTCTGTCAGTCTCTGTCTGTCTCTGTCTGTCTCTGTCTGTCTCTGTCTGTCTCTGTCTGTCTCTGTCTGTCTCTGTCTGTCTCTGTCTGTCTCTGTCTGTCTCTGTCTGCCTCTGTCTGTCTCTGTCTGTCTCTGTCTGTCTCTGTCTGCCTCTGTCTGCCTCTGTCTGCCTCTGTCTGTCTCTGTCTGTCTCTGTCTGTCTCTGTCTGTCTCTGTCTGCCTCTGTCTGTCTCTGTCTGTCTCTGTCTGTCTCTGTCTGTTTCTTTCTGTCTCTGTCTATCTCTGTCTGTCTCTGTCTGCCGCTGTCTCTGTCTGTTTCTTTCTGTCTCTGTCTATCTCTGTCTATCTCTGTCTGTTTCTGTCTTTCTGTCTGTCTCTGTCTGTCTCTGTCTGTCTCTGTCTGCCTCTGTTTGCCTCTGTCTGCGTCTGTCTGTCTCTGTCTGTCTCTGTCTGTCTCTGTCTGTCTCTGTCTGTCTCTGTCTGTCTCTGTCTGTCTCTGTCTGTCTCTGTCTTTCTATCTGTCTCTGCCTGTCTCTGCCTGTCTCTGTCTGCCTCTGTCTGCCTGTGTCTGTCTCTGTCTGTCTCTCTCTGTCTCTGTCTGTCTCTGTCTGCCTCTGTCTGTCTCTGTCTGTCTCTGTCTGTTTCTTTCTGTCTCTGTCTATCTCTGCCTGTCTCTGTCTGTTTGTGTCTGCGTCTGTCTGCCTCTGTCTGCCTCTGTCTGTCTCTGTCTGTTTCTGTCTGTCTCTGCCTGTCTCTGTCTGTCTCTGTCTGTCTCTGTCTGTCTCTGCCTGTCTCTGTCTGCCTCTGTCTCTGTCTGTTTCTTTCTGTCTCTGTCTATCTCTGTCTATCTCTGTCTGTTTCTGTCTTTCTGTCTGTCTCTGTCTGTCTCTGTCTCTCTCTGTCTTTCTCTGTCTGTCTCTGTCTGTCTCTGTCTGTCTCTGTCTTTCTATCTGTCTCTGCCTGTCTCTGCCTGTCTCTGTCTGCCTCTGTCTGCCTCTGTCTGCCTCTGTCTCTCTGCCTGTCTCTGTCTGTCTCTGTCTGTCTCTGTCTGTCTCTGTCTGTCTCCGTCTATCTCTGTCTTTCTATCTGTCTCTGTCTGTCTCTGCCTGTCTCTGCCTGTCTCTGCCTGTCTCTGCCTGCCTCTGCCTGTCTCTGCCTGTCTCTGTCTGTCTCGGTCTGTCTCCGCCTGTCTCTGCCTTTCTGTCTGTCTCTGCCTGTCTCTGTCATTCTGTCTGTCTCTGTCTATCTCTGTCTGTCTCCGTCTGTCCCTGTCTGTCTCTGTATGTCTCTGTCTGCCTCTGTCTGCCTCTGTCTGTCTCTGTCTGTCTCTGTCTGTCTCTGTCTGTTTCTTTCTGTCTCTGTCTATCTCTGCCTGTCTCTGTCTGTTTGTGTCTGCGTCTGTCTGCCTCTGTCTGCCTCTGTCTGTCTCTGTCTGTTTCTGTCTGTCTCTGCCTGTCTCTGTCTGTCTCTGTCTGTCTCTGTCTGTCCCTGTCTGTCTCTGTATGTCTCTGTCTGCCTCTGTCTGCCTCTGTCTGTCTCTGTCTATCTCTGTCTGTCTCTGTCTGTCCCTGTCTGTCTCTGTATGTCTCTGTCTGCCTCTGTCTGCGTCTGTCTGCCTCTGTCTGTCTCTGTCTGTCTCTGTCTGTCTCTGGCTGTCTGTGTCTGTCTCGGTCTGTCTCTGTCTGTCTCTGTCTGTCTCTGTCTGTCTCTGTCTGCCTCTGTCTGTCTCTGTATGTCTCTGTCTGTTTCTGTCTTTCTATCTGTCTCTGCCTGTCCCTGCCTGTCTCTGTCCGCCTCTGTCTGCCTCTGTCTGTCTCTGTCTGTCTCTGTCTGTCTCTGTCTGCCTCTGTCTGCCTCTGTCTGTTTCTGTCTGTTTCTTTCTGTCTCTGTCTGTCTCTGTCTGTCTCTGTCTGTCTCTGTATGTCTCTGTCTGCCTCTGTCTGCCTCTGTCTGCCTCTGTCTGTCTCTGTCTGTCTCTGTCTGTCTCTGTCTGTCTCTGTCTGTCTCTGTCTGTCTCTGTCTGTCTCTGTCTGTCTCTGCCTGTCTCTGTCTGCCTCTGTCTCTGTCTGTTTCTTTCTGTCTCTGTCTATCTCTGTCTATCTCTGTCTGTTTCTGTCTTTCTGTCTGTCTCTGTCTGTCTCTGTCTGTCTCTGTCTGTCTCTGTCTGCCTCTGTCTGCCTCTGTCTGTGTCTGCCTGTCTCTGTCTGTCTCGGTCTGTCTCTGTCTATCTCTGTCTGTCTCTGTCTGTCTCTGTCTGTCTCTGTCTGTCTCTGTCTTTCTATCTGTCTCTGTCTTTCTATCTGTCTCTGCCTGTCTCTGCCTGCCTCTGCCTGTCTCTGTCTGCCTCTGTCTGCCTCTGTCTGTCTCTGTCTGTCTCTGTCTGTCTCTGTCTGCCTCTGTCTGTCTCTGTCTGTTTCTGTCTGTTTCTTTCTGTCTCTGTCTATCTCGGCCTGTCTCTGTCTGTCTCTGTCTGTCTCTGTCTGTCTCTGTCTGTCTCTGTCTGTCTCTGTCTTTCTATCTGTCTCTGCCTGTCTCTGTCTGCCTCTGTCTGCCTCTGTCTGTCTCTGTCTATCTCTGTCTGTTTCTGTCTTTCTGTCTGTCTCTGTCTGTCTCTGTCTGTCTCTGTCTGTCTCTGTCTGTCTCTGTCTGTCTCTGTCTGTCTCTGTCTGTCTCTGTCTGTCTCTGTCTGTCTCTGTCTGTCTCTGTCTGTCTCTGTCTGTCTCTGTCTGTCTCTGTCTGTCTCTGTCTGTCTCTGTCTGTCTCTGTCTGCCTCTGTCTGCCTCTGTCTGCCTCTGTCTGTCTCTGTCTGTCTCTGTCTGTCTCTGTCTGTCTCTGTCTGCCTCTGTCTGTCTCTGTCTGTCTCTGTCTGTTTCTTTCTGTCCCTGTCTATCTCTGTCTGTCTCTGTCTGCCGCTGTCTCTGTCTGTTTCTTTCTGTCTCTGTCTATCTCTGTCTATCTCTGTCTGTTTCTGTCTTTCTGTCTGTCTCTGTCTGTCTCTGTCTCTCTCTGTCTGTCTCTGTCTGTCTCTGTCTGTCTCTGTCTGTCTCTGTCTGTCTCTGTCTTTCTATCTGTCTCTGCCTGTCTCTGCCTGTCTCTGTCAGCCTCTGTCTGCCTCTGTCTGCCTCTGTCTCTCTGCCTGTCTCTGTCTGTCTCTGTCTGTCTCTGTCTGTCTCTGTCTGTCTCCGTCTATCTCTGTCTTTCTATCTGTCTCTGTCTGTCTCTGCCTGTCTCTGCCTGTCTCTGCCTGTCTCTGCCTGCCTCTGCCTGTCTCTGCCTGTCTCTGTCTGTCTCGGTCTGTCTCCGCCTGTCTCTGTCTGTCTCTGTCTGTCTCTGTCTGTCTCTGTCTGCAACTGTCTGCCTCTGTCTGTCTCTGTCTGTCTCTGTCTGTCTCTGTCTGCCTCTGTCTGTCTCTGTCTGTTTCTGTCTGTCTCTGTCTGTCTCTGTCTGTTTCTGTCTGTCTCTGGCTGTCTGTGTCTGTCTCGGTCTGTCTCTGTCTGTCTCTGTCTGTCTCTGTCTGCCTCTGTCTGTCTCTGTCTGTCTCTGTCTGTTTCTGTCTGTCTCTGTCTGTCTCTGTCTGCCTCTGTCTGTCTCTGTCTTTCTATCTGTCTCTGCCTGTCTCTGCCTGTCTCTGTCTGCAACTGTCTGCCTCTGTCTGTCTCTGTCTGTCTCTGTCTGTCTCTGTCTGCCTCTGTCTGTCTCTGTCTGTCTCTGTCTGTTTCTGTCTGTCTCTGTCTGTCTCTGTCTGTCTCTGTCTGTCTCTGTCTGTCTCTGTCTGTCTCTGGCTGTCTGTGTCTGTCTCGGTCTGTCTCTGTCTGTCTCTGTCTGTCTCTGTCTGTCTCTGTCTGCCTCTGTCTGTCTCTGTATGTCTCTGTCTGTTTCTGTCTTTCTATCTGTCTCTGCCTGTCTCTGCCTGTCTCTGTCCGCCTCTGTCTGCCTCTGTCTGTCTCTGTCTGTCTCTGTCTGTCTCTGTCTGCCTCTGTCTGCCTCTGTCTGTTTCTGTCTGTTTCTTTCCGTCTCTGTCTATCTCTGCCTGCCTCTGTCTGCATCTGTCTGTGTCTGTCTGTCTCTGTCTGTCTCTGTCTGTCCCTGTCTGTCTCTGTATGTCTCTGTCTGCCTCTGTCTGCCTCTGTCTGTGTCTGCCTGTCTCTGTCTGTCTCGGTCTGTCTCTGTCTATCTCTGTCTGTCTCTGTCTGTCTCTGTCTGTCTCTGTCTGTCTCTGTCTGTCTCTGTCTGTCTCTGTCTGTCTCTGTCTGTCTCTGTCTTTCTATCTGTCTCTGCCTGTCTCTGCCTGTCTCTGTCTGCCTCTGTCTGCCTCTGTCTGCCTCTGTCTGTCTCTGTCTGTCTCTGTCTGTCTCTGTCTGTCTCTGTCTGCCTCTGTCTGTCTCTGTCTGTCTCTGTCTGTTTCTTTCTGTCCCTGTCTATCTCTGTCTGTCTCTGTCTGCCGCTGTCTCTGTCTGTTTCTTTCTGTCTCTGTCTATCTCTGTCTATCTCTGTCTGTTTCTGTCTTTCTGTCTGTCTCTGTCTGTCTCTGTCTGTCTCTGTCTGTCTCTGTCTGTCTCTGTCTGCCTCTGTTTGCCTCTGTCTGCGTCTGTCTGTCTCTGTCTGTCTCTGTCTGTCTCTGTCTGTCTCTGTCTGTCTCTGTCTGTCTCTGTCTTTCTATCTGTCTCTGCCTGTCTCTGCCTGTCTCTGTCTGCCTCTGTCTGCCTGTGTCTGTCTCTGTCTGTCTCTCTCTGTCTCTGTCTGTCTCTGTCTGCCTCTGTCTGTCTCTGTCTGTCTCTGTCTGTTTCTTTCTGTCTCTGTCTATCTCTGCCTGTCTCTGTCTGTTTGTGTCTGCGTCTGTCTGCCTCTGTCTGTCTCTGTCTGTTTCTGTCTGTCTCTGCCTGTCTCTGTCTGTCCCTGTCTGTCTCTGTATGTCTCTGTCTGCCTCTGTCTGCCTCTGTCTGTCTCTGTCTGTCTCTGTCTGTCTCTGTCTGTCTGTGTCTGTCTCGGTCTGTCTCTGTCTGTCTCTGTCTGTCTCTGTCTGTCTCTGTCTGCCTCTGTCTGTCTCTGTCTGTCTCTGTCTGTCTCTGTCTGTCTCTGTCTGTTTCTGTCTGTCTCTGTCTGTCTCTGTCTGTCTCGGTCTGTCTCTGTCTATCTCTGTCTGTCTCTGTCTGTCTCTGTCTGTCTCTGTCTGTCTCTGTCTTTCTATCTGTCTCTGTCTTTCTATCTGTCTCTGCCTGTCTCTGCCTGTCTCTGCCTGTCTCTGTCTGCCTCTGTCTGCCTCTGTCTGTCTCTGTCTGTCTCTGTCTGTCTCTGTCTGCCTCTGTCTGTCTCTGTCTGTTTCTGTCTGTTTCTTTCTGTCTCTGTCTATCTCGGCCTGTCTCTGTCTGTCTCTGTCTGTCTCTGTCTGTCTCTGTCTGTCTCTGTCTTTCTATCTGTCTCTGCCTGTCTCTGTCTGCCTCTGTCTGCCTCTGTCTGTCTCTGTCTATCTCTGTCTATCTCTGTCTGTTTCTGTCTTTCTGTCTGTCTCTGTCTGTCTCTGTCTGTCTCTGTCTGTCTCTGTCTGTCTCTGTCTGCCTCTGTTTGCCTCTGTCTGCGTCTGTCTGTCTCTGTCTGTCTCTGTCTGTCTCTGTCTGTGTCTGTCTGTCTCTGTCTGTCTCTGTCTGTCTCTGTCTGTCTCTGTCTTTCTATCTGTCTCTGCCTGTCTCTGTCTGTCTCTGTCTGTCTCTGTCTGCCTCTGTTTGCCTCTGTCTGCGTCTGTCTGTCTCTGTCTGTCTCTGTCTGTCTCTGTCTGTCTCTGTCTGTCTCTGTCTGCCTCTGTCTGTCTCTGTCTGTTTCTGTCTGTTTCTTTCTGTCTCTGTCTATCTCGGCCTGTCTCTGTCTGTCTCTGTCTGTCTCTGTCTGTCTCTGTCTGTCTCTGTCTTTCTATCTGTCTCTGTCTGCCTCTGTCTGCCTCTGTCTGCCTCTGTCTGTCTCTGTCTATCTCTGTCTATCTCTGTCTGTTTCTGTCTTTCTGTCTGTCTCTGTCTGTCTCTGTCTGTCTCTGTCTGTCTCTGTCTGTCTCTGTCTGTCTCTGTCTGTCTCTGTCTGTCTCTGTCTGTCTCTGTCTGTCTCTGTCTGTCTCTGTCTGTCTCTGTCTGCCTCTGTCTGCCTCTGTCTGCCTCTGTCTGTCTCTGTCTGTCTCTGTCTGTCTCTGTCTGTCTCTGTCTGCCTCTGTCTGTCTCTGTCTGTCTCTGTCTGTTTCTTTCTGTCCCTGTCTATCTCTGTCTGTCTCTGTCTGCCGCTGTCTCTGTCTGTCTCTGTCTGTCTCTGTCTGTCTCTGTCTGCCTCTGTCTGCCTCTGTCTGTCTCTGTCTGTCTCTGTCTGTCTCTGTCTGCCTCTGTCTGTCTCTGTCTGTTTCTGTCTGTTTCTTTCTGTCTCTGTCTATCTCGGCCTGTCTCTGTCTGTCTCTGTCTGTCTCTGTCTGTCCCTGTCTATCTCTGTCTGTCTCTGTCTGCCGCTGTCTCTGTCTGTTTCTTTCTGTCTCTGTCTATCTCTGTCTATCTCTGTCTGTTTCTGTCTTTCTGTCTGTCTCTGTCTGTCTCTGTCTGCCTCTGTCTGCCTCTGTCTGCCTCTGTCTGTCTCTGTCTGTCTCTGTCTGTCTCTGTCTGCCTCTGTCTGCCTCTGTCTGCCTCTGTCTGCCTCTGTCTGTCTCTGTCTGTCTCTGTCTGTCTCTGTCTGTCTCTGTCTGTCTCTGTCTGTCTCTGTCTGTCTCTGTCTGTCTCTGTCTGCCTCTGTCTGTCTCTGTATGTCTCTGTCTGTTTCTGTCTTTCTATCTGTCTCTGCCTGTCTCTGCCTGTCTCTGTCCGCCTCTGTCTGCCTCTGTCTGTCTCTGTCTGTCTCTGTCTGTCTCTGTCTGCCTCTGTCTGCCTCTTTCTGTTTCTGTCTGTTTCTTTCTGTCTCTGTCTATCTCTGCCTGCCTCTGTCTGCATCTGTCTGTGTCTGTCTGTCTCTGTCTGTCTCTGTCTGTCTCTGTCTGCCTCTGTCTGTGTCTGCCTGTCTCTGTCTGTCTCGGTCTGTCTCTGTCTATCTCTGTCTGTCTCTGTCTGTCTCTGTCTGTCTCTGTCTGTCTCTGTCTTTCTATCTGTCTCTGTCTTTCTATCTGTCTCTGCCTGTCTCTGCCTGTCTCTGCCTGTCTCTGTCTGCCTCTGTCTGCCTCTGTCTGTCTCTGTCTGTCTCTGTCTGTCTCTGTCTGCCTCTGTCTGTCTCTGTCTGTTTCTGTCTGTTTCTTTCTGTCTCTGTCTATCTCGGCCTGTCTCTGTCTGTCTCTGTCTGTCTCTGTCTGTCTCTGTCTGTCTCTGTCTTTCTATCTGTCTCTGCCTGTCTCTGTCTGCCTCTGTCTGCCTCTGTCTGTCTCTGTCTATCTCTGTCTATCTCTGTCTGTTTCTGTCTTTCTGTCTGTCTCTGTCTGTCTCTGTCTGTCTCTGTCTGTCTCTGTCTGTCTCTGTCTGTCTCTGTCTGTCTCTGCCTGTCTCTGTCTGTCTCTGTCTGTCTCTGTCTGTCTCTGTCTGTCTCTGTCTGCCTCTGTCTGCCTCTGTCTGCCTCTGTCTGTCTCTGTCTGTCTCTGTCTGTCTCTGTCTGTCTCTGTCTGCCTCTGTCTGTCTCTGTCTGTCTCTGTCTGTTTCTTTCTGTCCCTGTCTATCTCTGTCTGTCTCTGTCTGCCGCTGTCTCTGTCTGTTTCTTTCTGTCTCTGTCTATCTCTGTCTATCTCTGTCTGTCTCTGTCTGCCGCTGTCTCTGTCTGTTTCTTTCTGTCTCTGTCTATCTCTGTCTATCTCTGTCTGTTTCTGTCTTTCTGTCTGCCTCTGTCTGCCTCTGTCTGTCTCTGTCTGTCTCTGTCTGTCTCTGTCTGTCTCTGTCTGCCTCTGTCTGCCTCTGTCTGTCTCTGTCTGTCTCTGTCTGTCTCTGTCTGTCTGTGTCTGTCTCGGTCTGTCTCTGTCTGTCTCTGTCTGTCTCTGTCTGTCTCTGTCTGCCTCTGTCTGTCTCTGTCTGTCTCTGTCTGTCTCTGTCTGTCTCTGTCTGTTTCTGTCTGTCTCTGTCTGTCTCTGTCTGTCTCGGTCTGTCTCTGTCTATCTCTGTCTGTCTCTGTCTGTCTCTGTCTGTCTCTGTCTGTCTCTGTCTTTCTATCTGTCTCTGTCTTTCTATCTGTCTCTGCCTGTCTCTGCCTGTCTCTGCCTGTCTCTGTCTGCCTCTGTCTGCCTCTGTCTGTCTCTGTCTGTCTCTGTCTGTCTCTGTCTGCCTCTGTCTGTCTCTGTCTGTTTCTGTCTGTTTCTTTCTGTCTCTGTCTATCTCGGCCTGTCTCTGTCTGTCTCTGTCTGTCTCTGTCTGTCTCTATCTGTCTCTGTCTTTCTATCTGTCTCTGCCTGTCTCTGTCTGCCTCTGTCTGCCTCTGTCTGTCTCTGTCTATCTCTGTCTATCTCTGTCTGTTTCTGTCTTTCTGTCTGTCTCTGTCTGTCTCTGTCTGTCTCTGTCTGTCTCTGTCTGTCTCTGTCTGTCTCTGTCTGTCTCTGTCTGTCTCTGTCTGTCTCTGTCTGTCTCTGTCTGTCTCTGTCTGTCTCTGTCTGTCTCTGTCTGTCTCTGTCTGCCTCTGTCTGCCTCTGTCTGCCTCTGTCTGTCTCTGTCTGTCTCTGTCTGTCTCTGTCTGTCTCTGTCTGTCTCTGTCTGCCTCTGTCTGTGTCTGTCTGTCTGTCTCTGTCTGTTTCTTTCTGTCCCTGTCTATCTCTGTCTGTCTCTGTCTGCCGCTGTCTCTGTCTGTTTCTTTCTGTCTCTGTCTATCTCTGTCTATCTCTGTCTGTTTCTGTCTTTCTGTCTGTCTCTGTCTGTCTCTGTCTGTCTCTGTCTGTCTCTGTCTGCCTCTGTTTGCCTCTGTCTGCGTCTGTCTGTCTCTGTCTGTCTCTGTCTGTCTCTGTCTGTCTCTGTCTGTCTCTGTCTGTCTCTGTCTGTCTCTGTCTGTCTCTGTCTGTCTCTGTCTTTCTATCTGTCTCTGCCTGTCTCTGCCTGTCTCTGTCTGCCTCTGTCTGCCTGTGTCTGTCTCTGTCTGCCTCTGTCTGCATCTGTCTGTCTCTGTCTGTCTCTGTCTGTCTCTGTCTGTCTCTGTCTGTCTCTGTCTGTCTCTGTCTGTCTCTGCCTGTCTCTGTCTATCTCGGCCTGTCTCTGTCTGTCTCTGTCTGTCTCTGTCTGTCTCTATCTGTCTCTGTCTTTCTATCTGTCTCTGCCTGTCTCTGTCTGCCTCTGTCTGCCTCTGTCTGTCTCTGTCTATCTCTGTCTATCTCTGTCTATCTCTGTCTGTTTCTGTCTTTCTGTCTGTCTCTGTCTGTCTCTGTCTGTCTCTGTCTGTCTCTGTCTGTCTCTGTCTGTCTCTGTCTGTCTCTGTCTGTCTCTGTCTGTCTCTGTCTGTCTCTGTCTGTCTCTGTCTGTCTCTGTCTGCCTCTGTCTGCCTCTGTCTGCCTCTGTCTGTCTCTGTCTGTCTCTGTCTGTCTCTGTCTGTCTCTGTCTGCCTCTGTCTGTCTCTGTCTGTCTCTGTCTGTTTCTTTCTGTCCCTGTCTATCTCTGTCTGTCTCTGTCTGCCGCTGTCTCTGTCTGTTTCTTTCTGTCTCTGTCTATCTCTGTCTATCTCTGTCTGTTTCTGTCTTTCTGTCTGTCTCTGTCTGTCTCTGTCTGTCTCTGTCTGTCTCTGTCTGCCTCTGTTTGCCTCTGTCTGCGTCTGTCTGTCTCTGTCTGTCTCTGTCTGTCTCTGTCTGTCTCTGTCTGTCTCTGTCTGTCTCTGTCTGTCTCTGTCTGTCTCTGTCTGTCTCTGTCTTTCTATCTGTCTCTGCCTGTCTCTGCCTGTCTCTGTCTGCCTCTGTCTGCCTCTGTCTGCCTCTGTCTGTCTCTGTCTGTTTCTGTCTGTCTCTGCCTGTCTCTGTCTGTCCCTGTCTGTCTCTGTATGTCTCTGTCTGCCTCTGTCTGCCTCTGTCTGTCTCTGTCTGTCTCTGTCTGTCTCGGTCTGTCTGTGTCTGTCTCGGTCTGTCTCTGTCTGTCTCTGTCTGTCTCTGTCTGTCCCTGTCTGCCTCTGTCTGTCTCTGTCTGTCTCTGCCTGTCTCTGTCTGCCTCTGTCTGCCTGTGTCTGTCTCTGTCTGTCTCTGTCTGTCTCTGTCTGTCTCTGTCTGTCTCTGTCTGTCTCTGTCATTCTGTCTGTCTCTGTCTATCTCTGTCTGTCTCCGTCTGTCCCTGTCTGTCTCTGTATGTCTCTGTCTGCCTCTGTCTGTCTCTGTCTGCCTCTGTCTGTCTCTGTCTGTCTCTGTCTGTTTCTTTCTGTCTCTGTCTATCTCTGCCTGTCTGTGTCTGTTTGTGTCTGCGTCTGTCTGTCTTTGTCTGTCTCTGTCTGTTTCTGTCTGTCTCTGTCTGTCTCTGTCTGTCTCTGTCTGCCTCTGTCTGTCTCTGTCTGTCTCTGTCTGCCTCTGTCTCTGTCTGTTTCTTTCTGTCTCTGTCTATCTCTGTCTATCTCTGTCTGTTTCTGTCTGTCTCTGTCTGTCTCTGTCTGTCTCTGTCTGTCTCTGTCTGTCTCTGTCTGTCTCTGTCTGCCTATGTCTGCCTCTGTCTGTGTCTGTCTGTCTCTGTCTGTCTCGGTCTGTCTCTGTCTGTCTCTGTCTGTCTCTGTCCGTCTCTGTCTGTCTCCGTCTGTCTCTGTCTTTCTATCTGTCTCTGTCTGTCTCTGCCTGTCTCTGCCTGTCTCTGCCTGTCTCTGCCTGTCTCTGCCTGTCTCTGCCTGTCTCTGTCTGTCTCGGTCTGTCTCCGCCTGTCTCTATCTTTCTGTCTGTCTCTGCCTGTCTCTGTCATTCTGTCTGTCTCTGTCTGTCTCTGTCTGTCTCTGTCTGTCTCTGTCTGTCTCTGTCTGTCTCTGTCTGTCTCTGTATGTCTCTGTCTGCCTCTGTCTGCCTCTGTCTGTCTCTGTCTGTCTCTGTCTGTCTCTGTCTGTCTGTGTCTGTCTCGGTCTGTCTCTGTCTGTCTCTGTCTGTCTCTGTCTGTCTCTGTCTGCCTCTGTCTGTCTCTGTCTGCCTCTGTCTGTCTCTGTCTGCCTCTGTCTGTCTCTGTCTGTCTCTGTCTGTTTCTTTCTGTCTCTGTCTATCTCTGCCTGTCTGTGTCTGTTTGTGTCTGCGTCTGTCTGTCTCTGTCTGTCTCTGTCTGTCTCTGTCTGTCTCTGTCTTTCTATCTGCCTCTGTCTGTCTCTGTCTGTCTCTGTCTGTCTCTGTCTGTCTCTGTCTATCTCTGTCTGTCTCTGCCTGTCTCTGCCTGTCTCTGTCTGCCTCTGTCTGCCTCTGTCTGTCTCTGTCTGTCTCTGTCTGTCTCTGTCTGCCTCTGTCTGTCTCTGTCTGTTTCTGTCTGTTTCTTTCTGTCTCTGTCTATCTCTGCCTGTCTCTGTCTGTCTCTGTCTGTCTCTGTCTGTCTCTGTCTGTCTCTGTCTTTCTATCTGTCTCTGCCTGTCTCCGTCTGCCTCTGTCTGCCTCTGTCTGTCTCTGTCTGTCTCTGTCTGTCTCTGTCTGCCTCTGTCTGTCTGTGTCTGCCTCTGTCTGTTTCTTTCTGTCTCCGTCTGTCTCTGTCTGTCTCTGTCTGTCTCTGTCTGTCTCTGTCTGCCTCTGTCTGCCTCTGTCTGCGTCTGTCTGTCTCTGTCTGTCTCTGTCTGTCTCTGTCTGTCTCTGTCTGTCTCTGTCTGTCTCTGTCTGTCTCTGTCTGTCTCTGTCTGTCTCTGTCTGTTTCTTTCTGTCTCTGTCTATCTCTGCCTGTCTCTGTCTGTTTGTGTCTGCGTCTGTCTGCCTATGTCTGTCTCTGTCTGTTTTTGTCTGTCTCTGCCTGTCTCTGTCTGTCTCTGTCTGTCTCTGTCTGTCTCTGGCTGTCTCTGTCTGTCTCTGTCTGTCTCTGTCTGTCTCTGTCTGTCTCTGTCTGCCTCTGTCTGCCTCTGTCTGTCTCTGTCTGTCTCTGTCTGTCTCTGTCTGTCTCTGTCTGTCTCTGTCTGCCTCTGTCTGCCTCTGTCTGTCTGTGTCTGTCTCTGTCTGTTTCTTTCTGTCTCTGTCTATCTCTGCCTGTCTCTGTCTGTTTGTGTCTGCGTCTGTCCGCCTCTGTCTGTCTCTGTCTGTTTCTGTCTGTCTCTGCCTGTCTCTGTCTGTCTCTGTCTGTCTCTGTCTGTCTCTGTCTGTCTCTGTCTGCCTCTGTCTCTGTCTGTTTCTTTCTGTCTCTGTCTATCTCTGTCTATCTCTGTCTGTTTCTGTCTTTCCGTCTGTCTCTGTCTGTCTCTGTCTCTCTCTGTCTGCCTCTGCCTGTCTCTGTCTGTCTCTGTATGTCTCTGTCTGTCTCTGTCTGTCTCTGTATGTCTCTGTCTGCCTCTGTCTGTCTGTGTCTGTCTCTGTCTGTTTCTTTCTGTCTCCGTCTGTCTCTGTCTGTCTCTGTCTGTCTCTGTCTGTCTCTGTCTGTCTCTGTCTGCCTCTGTCTGCCTCTGTCTGCGTCTGTCTGTCTCTGTCTGTCTCTGTCTGTCTCTGTCTGTCTCTGTCTGTCTCTGTCTGTCTCTGTCTGTCTCTGTCTTTCTATCTGTCTCTGCCTGTCTCTGCCTGTCTCTGTCTGCCTCTGTCTGCCTCTGTCTGTCTCTGTCTGTCTCTGTCTGTCTCTGTCTGCCTCTGTCTGTCTCTGTCTGTTTCTGTCTGTTTCTTTCTGTCTCTGTCTATCTCTGCCTGTCTCTGTCTGTCTCTATCTGTCTCTGTCTGTCTCAGTCTGTCTCTGTCTGTCTCTGTCTGTCTCTGTCTGCCTCTGTCTGTCTCTGTCTGTCTCTGTCTGTTTCTTTCTGTCTCTGTCTATCTATGCCTGTCTCTGTCTGTTTGTGTCTGCGTCTGTCTGCCTCTGTCTGTCTCTGTCTGTTTCTGTCTGTCTCTGCCTGTCTCTGTCTGTCTCTGTCTGTCTCTGTCTGTCTCTGTCTGTCTCTGTCTGCCTCTGTCTGTGTCTGTTTCTTTCTGTCTCTGTCTATCTCTGTCTATCTCTGTCTGTTTCTGTCTTTCTGTCTGTCTCTGTCTGTCTCTGTCTCTCTCTGTCTGTCTCTGTCTGTCTCTGTCTGTCTCTGTCTGTCTCTGTCTTTCTATCTGTCTCTGCCTGTCTCTGCCTGTCTCTGTCTGCCTCTGTCTGTCTCTGTCTCTCTCTGTCTGTCTCTGTCTGTCTCTGTCTGCCTCTGTCTGCCTCTGTCTGTCTCTGTCTGTCTCTGTCTGTCTCTGTCTGTCTCTGTCTGTCTCTGTCTGCCTCTGTCTGTCTCTGTCTGTCTCTGTCTGTCTCTGTCTGTCTCTGTCTGTCTCTGTCTGTCTCTGTCTGTCTCTGTCTGTCTCTGTCTATCTCTGCCTGTCTGTGTCTGTTTGTGTCTGCGTCTGTCTGTCTCTGTCTGTCTCTGTCTGTTTCTGTCTGTCTCTGTCTGTCTCTGTCTGTCTCTGTCTGTCTCTGTCTGTCTCTGTCTGTCTCTGTCTGTCTCTGTCTGCCTCTGTCTCTGTCTGTTTCTTTCTGTCTCCGTCTGTCTCTGTCTGTCTCTGTCTGTCTCTGTCTGCCTCTGTCTGCCTCTGTCTGCGTCTGTCTGTCTCTGTCTGTCTCTGTCTGTCTCTGTCTCTCTCTGTCTGTCTCTGTCTGTCTCTGTCTGTCTCTGTCTGTCTCTGTCTTTCTATCCGTCTCTGCCTGTCTCTGCCTGTCTCTGTCTGCCTCTGTCTGCCTCTGTCTGTCTCTGTCTGTCTCTGTCTGTCTCTGTCTGCCTCTGTCTGTCTCTGTCTGTTTCTGTCTGTTTCTTTCTGTCTCTGTCTATCTCTGCCTGTCTCTGTCTGCCTCTGTCTGTCTCTGTCTGTCTCTGTCTGTCTCTGTCTGTCTCTGTCTGCCTCTGTCTGTCTCTGTCTGTCTCTGTCTGTTTCTTTCTGTCTCTGTCTATCTCTGCCTGTCTCTGTCTGTTTGTGTCTGCGTCTGTCTGCCTCTGTCTGTCTCTGTCTGTTTCTGTCTGTTTCTGTCTGTCTCTGCCTGTCTCTGTCTGTCTCTGTCTGTCTCTGTCTGTCACTGTCTGTCTCTGTCTGCCTCTGTCTCTGTCTGTTTCTTTCTGTCTCTGTCTATCTCTGTCTATCTCTGTCTGTTTCTGTCTTTCCGTCTGTCTCTGTCTGTCTCTGTCTCTCTCTGTCTGTCTCTGTCTGTCTCTGTCTGTCTCTGTCTGCCTCTGTCTCTGTCTGTTACTTTCTGTCTCTGTCTATCTCTGTCTATCTCTGTCTGTCTCTGTCTGTCTCTGTCTGTCTCTGTCTGTCTCTGTCTTTCTATCTGTCTCTGCCTGTCTCTGCCTGTCTCTGTCTGCCTCTGTCTGCCTCTGTCTGTCTCTGTCTGTCTCTGTCTGTCTCTGTCTGCCTCTGTCTGTCTCTGTCTGTTTCTGTCTGTTTCTTTCTGTCTCTGTCTATCTCTGCCTGTCTCTGTCTGTCTCTGTCTGTCTCTGTCTGTCTCTGTCTTTCTATCTGTCTCTGCCTGTCTCTGTCTGCCTCTGTCTGCCTCTGTCTGTCTCTGTCTGTCTCTGTATGTCTCTGTCTGCCTCTGTCTGTCTGTGTCTGTCTCTGTCTGTTTCTTTCTGTCTCTGTCTATCTCTGCCTGTCTCTGTCTGCCTCTGTCTGTCTCTGTCTGTCTCTGTCTGTCTCTGTCTGTCTCTGTCTGCCTCTGTCTGTCTCTGTCTGTCTCTGTCTGTTTCTTTCTGTCTCTGTCTATCTCTGCCTGTCTCTGTCTGTTTGTGTCTGCGTCTGTCTGCCTCTGTCTGTCTCTGTCTGTTTCTGTCTGTCTCTGCCTGTCTCTGTCTGTCTCTGTCTGTCTCTGTCTGTCTCTGTCTGTCTCTGTCTGCCTCTGCCTCTGTCTGTTTCTTTCTGTCTCTGTCTATCTCTGTCTATCTCTGTCTGTTTCTGTCTTTCCGTCTGTCTCTGTCTGTCTCTGTCTCTCTCTGTCTGTCTCTGTCTGTCTCTGTCTGTCTCTGTCTGCCTCTGTCTCTGTCTGTTACTTTCTGTCTCTGTCTATCTCTGTCTATCTCTGTCTGTCTCTGTCTGTCTCTGTCTGTCTCTGTCTTTCTATCTGTCTCTGCCTGTCTCTGCCTGTCTCTGTCTGCCTCTGTCTGCCTCTGTCTGTCTCTGTCTGTCTCTGTCTGTCTCTGTCTGCCTCTGTCTGTCTCTGTCTGTTTCTGTCTGTTTCTTTCTGTCTCTGTCTATCTCTGCCTGTCTCTGTCTGTCTCTGTCTGTCTCTGTCTGTCTCTGTCTGTCTCTGTCTTTCTATCTGTCTCTGCCTGTCTCTGTCTGCCTCTGTCTGCCTCTGTCTGTCTCTGTCTGTCTCTGTATGTCTCTGTCTGCCTCTGTCTGTCTGTGTCTGTCTCTGTCTGTTTCTTTCTGTCTCCGTCTGTCTCTGTATGTCTCTGTCTGTCTCTGTCTGTCTCTGTCTGCCTCTGTCTGCCTCTGTCTGCGTCTGTCTGTCTCTGTCTGTCTCTGTCTGTCTCTGTCTGTCTCTGTCTGTCTCTGTCTGTCTCTGTCTGTCTCTGTCTGTCTCTGTCTTTCTATCTGTCTCTGCCTGTCTCTGCCTGTCTCTGTCTGCCTCTGTCTGCCTCTGTCTGTCTCAGTCTGTCTCTGTCTGTCTCTGTCTGTCTCTGTCTGCCTCTGTCTGTCTCTGTCTGTCTCTGTCTGTTTCTTTCTGTCTCTGTCTATCTATGCCTGTCTCTGTCTGTTTGTGTCTGCGTCTGTCTGCCTCTGTCTGTCTCCGTCTGTTTCTGTCTGTCTCTGCCTGTCTCTGTCTGTCTCTGTCTGTCTCTGTCTGTCTCTGTCTGTCTCTGTCTGCCTCTGTCTGTGTCTGTTTCTTTCTGTCTCTGTCTATCTCTGTCTATATCTGTCTGTTTCTGTCTTTCTGTCTGTCTCTGTCTGTCTCTGTCTCTCTCTGTCTGTCTCTGTCTGTCTCTGTCTGTCTCTGTCTGTCTCTGTCTTTCTATCTGTCTCTGCCTGTCTCTGCCTGTCTCTGTCTGCCTCTGTCTGTCTCTGTCTCTCTCTGTCTGTCTCTGTCTGTCTCTGTCTGTCTCTGTCTGTCTCTGTCTGCCTCTGTCTGCCTCTGTCTGTCTGTGTCTGTCTCTGTCTGTTTCTTTCTGTCTCCGTCTATCTCAGCCTGTCTCTGTCTGTTTGTGTCTGAGTCTGTCTGTCTCTGTCTGTCTCTGTCTGTTTCTGTCTGTCTCCGTCTATCTCAGCCTGTCTCTGTCTGTTTGTGTCTGAGTCTGTCTGTCTCTGTCTGTTTCTGTCTGTCTCTGTCTGTCTCTGTCTGTCTCTGTCTGTCTCTGTCTGCCTCTGTCTGTCTCTGTCTGTCTCTGTCTGTCTCTGTCTGTCTCTGTCTTTCTATCTGCCTCTGTCTGTCTCTGTCAGTCTCTGTCTGTCTCTGTCTGTCTCTGTCTATCTCTGTCTGTCTCTGCCTGTCTCTGCCTGTCTCTGTCTGCCTCTGTCTGCCTCTGTCTGTCTCTGTCTGTCTCTGTCTGTCTCTGTCTGTCTCTGTCTGCCTCTGTCTGTCTCTGTCTGTTTCTGTCTGTTTCTTTCTGTCTCTGTCTATCTCTGCCTGTCTCTGTCTGTCTCTGTCTGTCTCTGTCTGTCTCTGTCTGTATCTGTCTGTCTCTGTCTTTCTATCTGTCTCTGCCTGTCTCTGTCTGCCTCTGTCTGCCTCTGTCTGTCTCTGTCTGTCTCTGTCTGTCTCTGTCTGTCTCTGTCTGCCTCTGTCTGTCTGTGTCTGTCTCTGTCTGTTTCTTTCTGTCTCCGTCTGTCTCTGTCTGTCTCTGTCTGTCTCTGTCTGTCGCTGTCTGCCTCTGTCTGCCTCTGTCTGCGTCTGTCTGTCTCTGTCTGTCTCTGTCTGTCTCTGTCTGTCTCTGTCTGTCTCTGTCTGTCTCTGTCTGTCTCTGTCTGTCTCTGTCTGTTTCTTTCTGTCTCTGTCTATCTCTGCCTGTCTCTGTCTGTTTGTGTCTGCGTCTGTCTGCCTATGTCTGTCTCTGTCTGTTTTTGTCTGTCTCTGCCTGTCTCTGTCTGTCTCTGTCTGTCTCTGTCTGTCTCTGGCTGTCTCTGTCTGTCTCTGTCTGTCTCTGTCTGTCTCTGTCTGTCTCTGTCTGCCTCTGTCTGCCTCTGTCTGTCTCTGTATGTCTCTGTCTGTCTCTGTCTGTCTCTGTCTGTCTCTGTCTGCCTCTGTCTGCCTCTGTCTGTCTGTGTCTGTCTCTGTCTGTTTCTTTCTGTCTCTGTCTATCTCTGCCTGTCTCTGTCTGTTTGTGTCTGCGTCTGTCTGCCTCTGTCTGTCTCTGTCTGTTTCTGTCTGTCTCTGCCTGTCTCTGTCTGTCTCTGTCTGTCTCTGTCTGTCTCTGTCTGTCTCTGTCTGCCTCTGTCTCTGTCTGTTTCTTTCTGTCTCTGTCTATCTCTGTCTATCTCTGTCTGTTTCTGTCTTTCCGTCTGTCTCTGTCTGTCTCTGTCTCTCTCTGTCTGTCTCTGTCTGTCTCTGTCTGTCTCTGTCTGCCTCTGTCTCTGTCTGTTACTTTCTGTCTCTGTCTATCTCTGTCTATCTCTGTCTGTCTCTGTCTGTCTCTGTCTGTCTCTGTCTTTCTATCTGTCTCTGCCTGTCTCTGCCTGTCTCTGTCTGCCTCTGTCTGCCTCTGTCTGTCTCTGTCTGTCTCTGTCTGTCTCTGTCTGCCTCTGTCTGTCTCTGTCTGTTTCTGTCTGTTTCTTTCTGTCTCTGTCTATCTCTGCCTGTCTCTGTCTGTCTCTGTCTGTCTCTGGCTGTCTCTGTCTTTCTATCTGTCTCTGCCTGTCTCTGTCTGCCTCTGCCTGCCTCTGTCTGTCTCTGTCTGTCTCTGTCTGTCTCTGTCTGCCTCTGTCTGTCTGTGTCTGTCTCTGTCTGTTTCTGTCTGTCTCTGTCTTTCTATCTGTCTCTGCCTGTCTCTGCCTGTCTCTGTCTGCCTCTGTCTGCCTCTGTCTGTCTCTGTCTGTCTCTGTCTGTCTCTGTCTGCCTCTGTCTGTCTCTGTCTGTTTCTGTCTGTTTCTTTCTGTCTCTGTCTATCTCTGCCTGTCTCTGTCTGCCTCTGTCTGTCTCTGTCTGTCTCTGTCTGTCTCTGTCTGTCTCTGTCTGCCTCTGTCTGTCTCTGTCTGTCTCTGTCTGTTTCTTTCTGTCTCTGTCTATCTCTGCCTGTCTCTGTCTGTTTGTGTCTGCGTCTGTCTGCCTCTGTCTGTCTCTGTCTGTTTCTGTCTGTCTCTGCCTGTCTCTGTCTGTCTCTGTCTGTCTCTGTCTGTCACTGTCTGTCTCTGTCTGCCTCTGTCTCTGTCTGTTTCTTTCTGTCTCTGTCTATCTCTGTCTATCTCTGTCTGTTTCTGTCTTTCCGTCTGTCTCTGTCTGTCTCTGTCTCTCTCTGTCTGTCTCTGTCTGTCTCTGTCTGTCTCTGTCTGCCTCTGTCTCTGTCTGTTACTTTCTGTCTCTGTCTATCTCTGTCTATCTCTGTCTGTCTCTGTCTGTCTCTGTCTGTCTCTGTCTGTCTCTGTCTTTCTATCTGTCTCTGCCTGTCTATGCCTGTCTCTGTCTGCCTCTGTCTGCCTCTGTCTGTCTCTGTCTGTCTCTGTCTGTCTCTGTCTGCCTCTGTCTGTCTCTGTCTGTTTCAGTCTGTTTCTTTCTGTCTCTGTCTATCTCTGCCTGTCTCTGTCTGCCTCTGTCTGTCTCTGTCTGTCTCTGTCTGTTTCTTTCTGTCTCTGTCTATCTCTGCCTGTCTCTGTCTGTTTGTGTCTGCGTCTGTCTGCCTCTGTCTGTCTCTGTCTGTTTCTGTCTGTCTCTGCCTGTCTCTGTCTGTCTCTGTCTGTCTCTGTCTGTCTCTGTCTGTCTCTGTCTGCCTCTGTCTCTGTCTGTTTCTTTCTGTCTCTGTCTATCTCTGTCTATCTCTGTCTGTTTCTGTCTTTCCGTCTGTCTCTGTCTGTCTCTGTCTCTCTCTGTCTGTCTCTGTCTGTCTCTGTCTGTCTCTGTCTGCCTCTGTCTCTGTCTGTTACTTTCTGTCTCTGTCTATCTCTGTCTATCTCTGTCTGTCTCTGTCTGTCTCTGTCTGTCTCTGTCTTTCTATCTGTCTCTGCCTGTCTCTGCCTGTCTCTGTCTGCCTCTGTCTGCCTCTGTCTGTCTCTGTCTGTCTCTGTCTGTCTCTGTCTGCCTCTGTCTGTCTCTGTCTGTTTCTGTCTGTTTCTGTCTGTTTCTTTCTGTCTCTGTCTATCTCTGCCTGTCTCTGTCTGTCTCTGTCTGTCTCTGTCTGTCTCTGTCTGTTTGTGTCTGCGTCTGTCTGCCTCTGTCTGTCTCTGCCTGTCTCTGTCTGCCTCTGTCTGCCTCTGTCTGTCTCTGTCTGTCTCTGTATGTCTCTGTCTGCCTCTGTCTGTCTGTGTCTGTCTCTGTCTGTTTCTTTCTGTCTCCGTCTGTCTCTGTCTGTCTCTGTCTGTCTCTGTCTGTCTCTGTCTGCCTCTGTCTGCCTCTGTCTGCGTCTGTCTGTCTCTGTCTGTCTCTGTCTGTCTCTGTCTGTCTCTGTCTGTCTCTGTCTGTCTCTGTCTGTCTCTGTCTTTCTATCTGTCTCTGCCTGTCTCTGCCTGTCTCTGTCTGCCTCTGTCTGCCTCTGTCTGTCTCAGTCTGTCTCTGTCTGTCTCTGTCTGTCTCTGTCTGCCTCTGTCTGTCTCTGTCTGTCTCTGTCTGTTTCTTTCTGTCTCTGTCTATCTATGCCTGTCTCTGTCTGTTTGTGTCTGCGTCTGTCTGCCTCTGTCTGTCTCTGTCTGTTTCTGTCTGTCTCTGCCTGTCTCTGTCTGTCTCTGTCTGTCTCTGTCTGTCTCTGTCTGTCTCTGTCTGCCTCTGTCTGTGTCTGTTTCTTTCTGTCTCTGTCTATCTCTGTCTATCTCTGTCTGTTTCTGTCTTTCTGTCTGTCTCTGTCTGTCTCTGTCTCTCTCTGTCTGTCTCTGTCTGTCTCTGTCTGTCTCTGTCTGTCTCTGTCTTTCTATCTGTCTCTGCCTGTCTCTGCCTGTCTCTGTCTGCCTCTGTCTGTCTCTGTCTCTCTCTGTCTGTCTCTGTCTGTCTCTGTCTGTCTCTGTCTGTCTCTGTCTGCCTCTGTCTGTCTGTGTCTGTCTCTGTCTGTTTCTTTCTGTCTCCGTCTATCTCAGCCTGTCTCTGTCTGTTTGTGTCTGAGTCTGTCTGTCTCTGTCTGTCTCTGTCTGTTTCTGTCTGTCTCCGTCTATCTCAGCCTGTCTCTGTCTGTTTGTGTCTGAGTCTGTCTGTCTCTGTCTGTTTCTGTCTGTCTCTGTCTGTCTCTGTCTGTCTCTGTCTGTCTCTGTCTGTCTCTGTCTGTCTCTGTCTGTCTCTGTCTGTCTCTGTCTGTCTCTGTCTGTCTCTGTCTGTCTCTGTCTGTCTCTGTCTGTCTCTGTCTGTCTCTGTCTTTCTATCTGCCTCTGTCTGTCTCTGCCTGTCTCTGTCTGTTTGTGTCTGCGTCTGTCTGCCTATGTCTGTCTCTGTCTGTTTTTGTCTGTCTCTGCCTGTCTCTGTCTGTCTCTGTCTGTCTCTGTCTGTCTCTGGCTGTCTCTGTCTGTCTCTGTCTGTCTCTGTCTGTCTCTGTCTGCCTCTGTCTCTGTCTGTTACTTTCTGTCTCTGTCTATCTCTGTCTATCTCTGTCTGTCTCTGTCTGTCTCTGTCTGTCTCTGTCTGTCTCTGTCTTTCTATCTGTCTCTGCCTGTCTCTGCCTGTCTCTGTCTGCCTCTGTCTGCCTCTGTCTGTCTCTGTCTGTCTCTGTCTGTCTCTGTCTGCCTCTGTCTGTCTCTGTCTGTTTCTGTCTGTTTCTTTCTGTCTCTGTCTATCTCTGCCTGTCTCTGTCTGTTTGTGTCTGCGTCTGTCTGCCTCTGTCTGTCTCTGTCTGTTTCTGTCTGTCTCTGCCTGTCTCTGTCTGTCTCTGTCTGTCTCTGTCTGTCTCTGTCTGTCTCTGTCTGCCTCTGTCTCTGTCTGTTACTTTCTGTCTCTGTCTATCTCTGTCTATCTCTGTCTGTCTCTGTCTGTCTCTGTCTGTCTCTGTCTTTCTATCTGTCTCTGCCTGTCTCTGCCTGTCTCTGTCTGCCTCTGTCTGCCTCTGTCTGTCTCTGTCTGTCTCTGTCTGTCTCTGTCTGCCTCTGTCTGTCTCTGTCTGTTTCTGTCTGTTTCTGTCTGTTTCTTTCTGTCTCTGTCTATCTCTGCCTGTCTCTGTCTGTCTCTGTCTGTCTCTGTCTGTCTCTGTCTGTTTGTGTCTGCGTCTGTCTGCCTCTGTCTGTCTCTGCCTGTCTCTGTCTGCCTCTGTCTGCCTCTGTCTGTCTCTGTCTGTCTCTGTATGTCTCTGTCTGCCTCTGTCTGTCTGTGTCTGTCTCTGTCTGTTTCTTTCTGTCTCCGTCTGTCTCTGTCTGTCTCTGTCTGTCTCTGTCTGTCTCTGTCTGCCTCTGTCTGCCTCTGTCTGCGTCTGTCTGTCTCTGTCTGTCTCTGTCTGTCTCTGTCTGTCTCTGTCTGTCTCTGTCTGTCTCTGTCTGTCTCTGTCTTTCTATCTGTCTCTGCCTGTCTCTGCCTGTCTCTGTCTGCCTCTGTCTGCCTCTGTCTGTCTCAGTCTGTCTCTGTCTGTCTCTGTCTGTCTCTGTCTGCCTCTGTCTGTCTCTGCCTGTCTCTGTCTGCCTCTGTCTGCCTCTGTCTGTCTCTGTCTGTCTCTGTCTGTCTCTGTCTGCCTCTGTCTGTCTCTGTCTGTTTCTGTCTGTTTCTGTCTGTTTCTTTCTGTCTCTGTCTATCTCTGCCTGTCTCTGTCTGTCTCTGTCTGTCTCTGTCTGTCTCTGTCTGTTTGTGTCTGCGTCTGTCTGCCTCTGTCTGTCTCTGCCTGTCTCTGTCTGCCTCTGTCTGCCTCTGTCTGTCTCTGTCTGTCTCTGTCTGTCTCTGTCTGTCTCTGTCTGTCTCTGTCTGTCTCTGTCTGTCTCTGTCTTTCTATCTGCCTCTGTCTGTCTCTGTCTGTCTCTGTCTGTCTCTGTCTGTCTCTGTCTGTCTCTGTCTATCTCTGTCTTTCTATCTGTCTCTGCCTGTCTCTGCCTGTCTCTGTCTGCCTCTGTCTGTCTCTGTCTGTCTCTGTCTGTCTCTGTCTGCCTCTGTCTGTCTGTGTCTGTCTCTGTCTGTTTCTTTCTGTCTCCGTCTGTCTCTGTCTGTCTCTGTCTGTCTCTGTCTGTCTCTGTCTGTCTCTGTCTGTCTCTGTCTGTCTCTGTCTGCCTCTGTCTGCCTCTGTCTGCGTCTGTCTGTCTCTGTCTGTCTCTGTCTGTCTCTGTCTGTCTCTGTCTGTCTCTGTCTGTCTCTGTCAGTCTCTGTCTGTCTCTGTCTGTTTCTTTCTGTCTCTGTCTATCTCTGCCTGTCTCTGTCTGTTTGTGTCTGCGTCTGTCTGCCTATGTCTGTCTCTGTCTGTTTTTGTCTGTCTCTGCCTGTCTCTGTCTGTCTCTGTCTGTCTCTGTCTGTCTCTGGCTGTCTCTGTCTGTCTCTGTCTGTCTCTGTCTGTCTCTGTCTGTCTTTGTCTGCCTCTGTCTGCCTCTGTCTGTCTCTGTCTGTCTCTGTCTGTCTCTGTCTGTCTCTGTCTGTCTCTGTCTGCCTCTGTCTGCCTCTGTCTGTCTGTGTCTGTCTCTGTCTGTTTCTTTCTGTCTCTGTCTATCTCTGCATGTCTCTGTCTGTTTGTGTCTGCGTCTGCCTGCCTCTGTCTGTCTCTGTCTGTTTCTGTCTGTCTCTGCCTGTCTCTGTCTGTCTCTGTCTGTCTCTGTCTGTCTCTGTCTGTCTCTGTCTGCCTCTGTCTCTGTCTGTTTCTTTCTGTCTCTGTCTATCTCTGTCTATCTCTGTCTGTTTCTGTCTTTCCGTCTGTCTCTGTCTGTCTCTGTCTTTCTATCTGTCTCTGCCTGTCTCTGCCTGTCTCTGTCTGCCTCTGTCTGCCTCTGTCTGTCTCAGTCTGTCTCTGTCTGTCTCTGTCTGTCTCTGTCTGCCTCTGTCTGTCTCTGTCTGTCTCTGTCTGTTTCTTTCTGTCTCTGTCTATCTATGCCTGTCTCTGTCTGTTTGTGTCTGCGTCTGTCTGCCTCTGTCTGTCTCTGTCTGTTTCTGTCTGTCTCTGCCTGTCTCTGTCTGTCTCTGTCTGTCTCTGTCTGTCTCTGTCTGTCTCTGTCTGCCTCTGTCTGTGTCTGTTTCTTTCTGTCTCTGTCTATCTCTGTCTATCTCTGTCTGTTTCTGTCTTTCTGTCTGTCTCTGTCTGTCTCTGTCTCTCTCTGTCTGTCTCTGTCTGTCTCTGTCTGTCTCTGTCTGTCTCTGTCTTTCTATCTGTCTCTGCCTGTCTCTGCCTGTCTCTGTCTGCCTCTGTCTGTCTCTGTCTCTCTCTGTCTGTCTCTGTCTGTCTCTGTCTGTCTCTGTCTGTCTCTGTCTGTCTCTGTCTGTCTCTGTCTGCCTCTGTCTGTCTCTGTCTGTCTCTGTCTGTTTCTTTCTGTCTCTGTCTATCTATGCCTGTCTCTGTCTGTTTGTGTCTGCGTCTGTCTGCCTCTGTCTGTCTCTGTCTGTTTCTGTCTGTCTCAGTCTGTCTCTGTCTACCTCTGTCTGTCTGTGTCTGTCTCTGTCTGTTTCTTTCTGTCTCCGTCTATCTCAGCCTGTCTCTGTCTGTTTGTGTCTGAGTCTGTCTGTCTCTGTCTGTCTCTGTCTGTTTCTGTCTGTCTCCGTCTATCTCAGCCTGTCTCTGTCTGTTTGTGTCTGAGTCTGTCTGTCTCTGTCTGTTTCTGTCTGTCTCTGTATGTCTCTGTCTGCCTCTGTCTGTCTGTGTCTGTCTCTGTCTGTTTCTTTCTGTCTCCGTCTGTCTCTGTCTGTCTCTGTCTGTCTCTGTCTGTCTCTGTCTGCCACTGTCTGCCTCTGTCTGCGTCTGTCTGTCTCTGTCTGTCTCTGTCTGTCTCTGTCTGTCTCTGTCTGTCTCTGTCTGTCTCTGTCTGTCTCTGTCTGTCTCTGTCTTTCTATCTGTCTCTGCCTGTCTCTGCCTGTCTCTGTCTGCCTCTGTCTGCCTCTGTCTGTCTCAGTCTGTCTCTGTCTGTCTCTGTCTGTCTCTGTCTGCCTCTGTCTGTCTCTGTCTGTCTCTGTCTGTTTCTTTCTGTCTCTGTCTATCTATGCCTGTCTCTGTCTGTTTGTGTCTGCGTCTGTCTGCCTCTGTCTGTTTCTGTCTGTCTCTGTCTGTCTCTGTCTGTCTCTGTCTGTCTCTGTCTGTCTCTGTCTGTCTCTGTCTGTCTCTGTCTGTCGCTGTCTTTCTATCTGTCTCTGCCTGTCTCTGTCTGCCTCTGTCTGTCTCTGTCTGTTTCTTTCTGTCTCCGTCTGTCTCTGTCTGTCTCTGTCTGTCTCTGTCTGTCTCTGTCTGCCTCTGTCTGCCTCTGTCTGCGTCTGTCTGTCTCCGTCTGTCTCTGTCTGTCTCTGTCTGTCTCTGTCTGTCTCTGTCTGCCTCTGTCTGCCTCTGACTGCGTCTGTCTGTCTCTGTCTGTCTCTGTCTGTCTCTGTCTGTCTCTGTCTATCTCTGTCTGTTTCTGTCTTTCCGTCTATCTCTGTCTATCTCTGTCTGTTTCTGTCTTTCCGTCTGTCTCTGTCTGTCTCTGTCTCTCTCTGTCTGTCTCTGTCTGTCTCTGTCTGTCTCTGTCTGCCTCTGTCTCTGTCTGTTACTTTCTGTCTCTGTCTCTCTCTGTCTGTCTCTGTCTGTCTCTGTCTGTCTCTGTCTGCCTCTGTCTCTGTCTGTTACTTTCTGTCTCTGTCTATCTCTGTCTATCTCTGTCTGTCTCTGTCTGTCTCTGTCTGTCTCTGTCTTTCTATCTGTCTCTGCCTGTCTCTGCCTGTCTCTGTCTGCCTCTGTCTGCCTCTGTCTGTCTCTGTCTGTCTCTGTCTGTCTCTGTCTGCCTCTGTCTGTCTGTGTCTGTTTCTGTCTGTTTCTTTCTGTCTCTGTCTATCTCTGCCTGTCTCTGTCTGTCTCTGTCTGTCTCTGTCTGTCTCTGTCTGTCTCTGTCTGTCTCTGTCTTTCTATCTGTCTCTGCCTGTCTCTGTCTGCCTCTGTCTGCCTCTGTCTGTCTCTGTCTGTCTCTGTATGTCTCTGTCTGCCTCTGTCTGTCTGTGTCTGTCTCTGTCTGTTTCTTTCTGTCTCCGTCTGTCTCTGTCTGTCTCTGTCTGTCTCTGTCTGTCTCTGTCTGCCTCTGTCTGCCTCTGTCTGCGTCTGTCTGTCTCTGTCTGTCTCTGTCTGTCTCTGTCTGTCTCTGTCTGTCTCTGTTTGTCTCTGTCTGTCTCTGTCTGTCTGTGTCTTTCTATCTGTCTCTGCCTGTCTCTGCCTGTCTCTGTCTGCCTCTGCCTGCCTCTGTCTGTCTCAGTCTGTCTCTGTCTGTCTCTGTCTGTCTCTGTCTGCCTCTGTCTGTCTCTGTCTGTCTCTGTCTGTTTCTTTCTGTCTCTGTCTATCTATGCCTGTCTCTGTCTGTTTGTGTCTGCGTCTGTCTGCCTCTGTCTGTCTCTGTCTGTTTCTGTCTGTCTCTGCCTGTCTCTGTCTGTCTCTGTCTGTCTCTGTCTGTCTCTGTCTGTCTCTGTCTGCCTCTGTCTGTGTCTGTTTCTTTCTGTCTCTGTCTATCTCTGTCTATCTCTGTCTGTTTCTGTCTTTCTGTCTGTCTCTGTCTGTCTCTGTCTCTCTCTGTCTGTCTCTGTCTGTCTCTGTCTGTTTCTGTCTGTCTCCGTCTATCTCAGCCTGTCTCTGTCTGTTTGTGTCTGAGTCTGTCTGTCTCTGTCTGTTTCTGTCTGTCTCTGTCTGTCTCTGTCTGTCTCTGTCTGTCTCTGTCTGTCTCTGTCTGTCTCTGTCTGTCTCTGTCTGTCTCTGTCTGTCTCTGTCTGTGTCTGTCTCTGTCTGTTTCTGTCTGGCTCTGCCTGTCTCTGTCTGTCTCTGTCTGTCTCTGTCTGTCTCTGTCTGTCTCTGTCTGCCTCTGTCTGTGTCTGTTTCTTTCTGTCTCTGTCTATCTCTGTCTATCTCTGTCTGTTTCTGTCTTTCTGTCTGTCTCTGTCTGTCTCTGTCTCTCTCTGTCTGTCTCTGTCTGTCTCTGTCTGTCTCTGTCTGTCTCTGTCTTTCTATCTGTCTCTGCCTGTCTCTGCCTGTCTCTGTCTGTCTCTGTCTGTTTCTTTCTGTCTCTGTCTATCTATGCCTGTCTCTGTCTGTTTGTGTCTGCGTCTGTCTGCCTCTGTCTGTCTCTGTCTGTTTCTGTCTGTCTCTGCCTGTCTCTGTCTGTCTCTGTCTGTCTCTGTCTGTCTCTGTCTGTCTCTGTCTGCCTCTGTCTGTGTCTGTTTCTTTCTGTCTCTGTCTATCTCTGTCTATCTCTGTCTGTTTCTGTCTTTCTGTCTGTCTCTGTCTGTCTCTGTCTGTCTCTGTCTGTCTCTGTCTGTCTCTGTCTTTCTATCTGTCTCTGCCTGTCTCTGCCTGTCTCTGTCTGCCTCTGTCTGTCTCTGTCTCTCTCTGTCTGTCTCTGTCTGTCTCTGTCTGTCTCTGTCTGTCTCTGTCTGTCTCTGTCTGCCTCTGTCTGTCTCTGTCTGTCTCTGTCTGTTTCTTTCTGTCTCTGTCTATCTATGCCTGTCTCTGTCTGTTTGTGTCTGCGTCTGTCTGCCTCTGTCTGTCTCTGTCTGTTTCTGTCTGTCTCTGTCTGTCTCTGTCTGTCTCTGTCTGTCTCTGTCTGTCTCTGTCTGTCTCTGTCTGTCTCTGTCTGTCTCTGTCTGTCTCTGTCTGTCTCTGTCTGTCTCTGTCTGTCTCTGTCTGTCTCTGTCTGTCTCTGTCTGTCTCTGTCTTTCTATCTGCCTCTGTCTGTCTCTGTCTGTCTCTGTCTGTCTCTGTCTGTCTCTGTCTATCTCTGTCTGTCTCTGCCTGTCTCTGCCTGTCTCTGTCTGCCTCTGTCTGCCTCTGTCTGTCTCTGTCTGTCTCTGTCTGTCTCTGTCTTTCTATCTGTCTCTGCCTGTCTCTGTCTGCCTCTGTCTGCCTCTGTCTGTCTCAGTCTGTCTCTGTCTGTCTCTGTCTGCCTCTGTCTGTCTGTGTCTGTCTCTGTCTGTTTCTTTCTGTCTCCGTCTGTCTCTGTCTGTCTCTGTCTGTCTCTGTCTGTCTCTGTCTGTCTCTGTCTGCCTCTGTCTGCCTCTGTCTGCGTCTGTCTGTCTCTGTCTGTCTCTGTCTGTCTCTGTCTGTCTCTGTCTGTCTCTGTCTGTCTCTGTCTGTTTCTTTCTGTCTCTGTCTATCTCTGCCTGTCTCTGTCTGTTTGTGTCTGCGTCTGTCTGCCTATGTCTGTTTCTTTCTGTCTCCGTCTGTCTCTGTCTGTCTCTGTCTGTCTCTGTCTGTCTCTGTCTGCCTCTGTCTGCCTCTGTCTGCGTCTGTCTGTCTCTGTCTGTCTCTGTCTGTCTCTGTCTGTCTCTGTCTGTCTCTGTCTGTCTCTGTCTGTCGCTGTCTATCTCTGTCTGTCTCTGCCTGTCTCTGCCTGTCTCTGTCTGTCTCTGTCTGTCTCTGTCTGCCTCTGTCTGCCTCTGTCTGCCTCTGTCTGCGTCTGTCTGTCTCTGTCTGTCTCTGTCTGTCTCTGTCTGTCTCTGTCTGTCTCTGTCTGTCTCTGTCAGTCTCTGTCTGTCTCTGTCTGTTTCTTTCTGTCTCTGTCTATCTCTGCCTGCCTCTGTCTGTTTGTGTCTGCGTCTGTCTGCCTATGTCTGTCTCTGTCTGTTTTTGTCTGTCTCTGCCTGTCTCTGTCTGTCTCTGTCTGTCTCTGTCTGTCTCTGTCTGTCTCTGGCTGTCTCTGTCTGTCTCTGTCTGTCTCTGTCTGTCTCTGTCTGTCTCTGTCTGCCTCTGTCTGCCTCTGTCTGTCTCTGTCTGTCTCTGTCTGTCTCTGTCTGTCTCTGTCTGTCTCTGTCTGCCTCTGTCTGCCTCTGTCTGTCTGTGTCTGTCTCTGTCTGTTTCTTTCTGTCTCTGTCTATCTCTGCCTGTCTCTGTCTGTTTGTGTCTGCGTCTGCCTGCCTCTGTCTGTCTCTGTCTGTTTCTGTCTGTCTCTGCCTGTCTCTGTCTGTCTCTGTCTGTCTCTGTCTGTCTCTGTCTGTCTCTGTCTGCCTCTGTCTCTGTCTGTTTCTTTCTGTCTCTGTCTATCTCTGTCTATCTCTGTCTGTTTCTGTCTTTCCGTCTGTCTCTGTCTGTCTCTGTCTCTCTCTGTCTGTCTCTGTCTGTCTCTGTCTGCCTCTGTCTGCCTCTGTCTGTCTCTGTCTGTCTCTGTCTGCCTCTGTCTGTCTGTGTCTGTCTCTGTCTGTTTCTTTCTGTCTCCGTCTGTCTCTGTCTGTCTCTGTCTGTCTCTGTCTGTCTCTGTCTGCCTCTGTCTGCCTCTGTCTGCGTCTGTCTGTCTCTGTCTGTCTCTGTCTGTCTCTGTCTGTCTCTGTCTGTCTCTGTCTGTCTCTGTCTGTCTCTGTCTTTCTATCTGTCTCTGCCTGTCTCTGCCTGTCTCTGTCTGCCTCTGTCTGCCTCTGTCTGTCTCAGTCTGTCTCTGTCTGTCTCTGTCTGTCTCTGTCTGCCTCTGTCTGTCTCTGTGTGTCTCTGTCTGTTTCTTTCTGTCTCTGTCTATCTATGCCTGTCTCTGTCTGTTTGTGTCTGCGTCTGTCTGCCTCTGTCTGTCTCTGTCTGTTTCTGTCTGTCTCTGCCTGTCTCTGTCTGTCTCTGTCTGTCTCTGTCTGTCTCTGTCTGTCTCCGTCTGCCTCTGTCTGTGTCTGTTTCTTTCTGTCTCTGTCTATCTCTGTCTATCTCTGTCTGTTTCTGTCTTTCTGTCTGTCTCTGTCTGTCTCTGTCTCTCTCTGTCTGTCTCTGTCTGTCTCTGTCTGTTTCTGTCTGTCTCCGTCTATCTCAGCCTGTCTCTGTCTGTTTGTGTCTGAGTCTGTCTGTCTCTGTCTGTTTCTGTCTGTCTCTGTCTGTCTCTGTCTGTCTCTGTCTGTCTCTGTCTGTCTCTGTCTGTCTCTGTCTGTCTCTGTCTGTCTCTGTCTGTCTCTGTCTGTCTCTGTCTGTCTCTGTCTGTCTCTGTCTGTTTCTGTCTGTCTCTGCCTGTCTCTGTCTGTCTCTGTCTGTCTCTGTCTGTCTCTGTCTGTCTCTGTCTGCCTCTGTCTGTGTCTGTTTCTTTCTGTCTCTGTCTATCTCTGTCTATCTCTGTCTGTTTCTGTCTTTCTGTCTGTCTCTGTCTGTCTCTGTCTCTCTCTGTCTGTCTCTGTCTGTCTCTGTCTGTCTCTGTCTGTCTCTGTCTTTCTATCTGTCTCTGCCTGTCTCTGCCTGTCTCTGTCTGTCTCTGTCTGTTTCTTTCTGTCTCTGTCTATCTATGCCTGTCTCTGTCTGTTTGTGTCTGCGTCTGTCTGCCTCTGTCTGTCTCTGTCTGTTTCTGTCTGTCTCTGCCTGTCTCTGTCTGTCTCTGTCTGTCTCTGTCTGTCTCTGTCTGTCTCTGTCTGCCTCTGTCTGTGTCTGTTTCTTTCTGTCTCTGTCTATCTCTGTCTATCTCTGTCTGTTTCTGTCTTTCTGTCTGTCTCTGTCTGTCTCTGTCTCTCACTGTCTGTCTCTGTCTGTCTCTGTCTGTCTCTGTCTGTCTCTGTCTTTCTATCTGTCTCTGCCTGTCTCTGCCTGTCTCTGTCTGCCTCTGTCTGTCTCTGTCTCTCTCTGTCTGTCTCTGTCTGTCTCTGTCTGTCTCTGTCTGTCTCTGTCTGTCTCTGTCTGCCTCTGTCTGTCTCTGTCTGTCTCTGTCTGTTTCTTTCTGTCTCTGTCTATCTATGCCTGTCTCTGTCTGTTTGTGTCTGCGTCTGTCTGCCTCTGTCTGTCTCTGTCTGTTTCTGTCTGTCTCTGTCTGTCTCTGTCTACCTCTGTCTGTCTGTGTCTGTCTCTGTCTGTTTCTTTCTGTCTCCGTCTATCTCAGCCTGTCTCTGTCTGTTTGTGTCTGAGTCTGTCTGTCTCTGTCTGTCTCTGTCTGTTTCTGTCTGTCTCCGTCTATCTCAGCCTGTCTCTGTCTGTTTGTGTCTGAGTCTGTCTGTCTCTGTCTGTTTCTGTCTGTCTCTGTCTGTCTCTGTCTGTCTCTGTCTGTCTCTGTCTGTCTCTGTCTGTCTCTGTCTGTCTCTGTCTGTCTCTGTCTGTCTCTGTCTGTCTCTGTCTGTCTCTGTCTGTCTCTGTCTGTCTCTGTCTTTCTATCTGCCTCTGTCTGTCTCTGTCTGTCTCTGTCTGTCTCTGTCTGTCTCTGTCTATCTCTGTCTGTCTCTGCCTGTCTCTGCCTGTCTCTGTCTGCCTCTGTCTGCCTCTGTCTGTCTCTGTCTGTCTCTGTCTGTCTCTGTCTGCCTCTGTCTGTCTCTGTCTGTTTCTGTCTGTTTCTTTCTGTCTCTGTCTATCTCTGCCTGTCTCTGTCTGTCTCTGTCTGTCTCTGTCTGTCTCTGTCTGTCTCTGTCTGCCTCTGTCTGTCTCTGTCTGTTTCTGTCTGTTTCTTTCTGTCTCTGTCTATCTCTGCCTGTCTCTGTCTGTCTCTGTCTGCCTCTGTCTGTCTGTGTCTGTCTCTGTCTGTTTCTTTCTGTCTCCGTCTGTCTCTGTCTGTCTCTGTCTGTCTCTGTCTGTCTCTGTCTGTCTCTGTCTGTCTCTGTCTGCCTCTGTCTGCCTCTGTCTGCGTCTGTCTGTCTCTGTCTGTCTCTGTCTGTCTCTGTCTGTCTCTGTCTGTCTCTGTCTGCCTCTGTCTCTGTCTGTTTCTTTCTGTCTCTGTCTATCTCTGTCTGCCTCTGTCTGCCTCTGTCTGCGTCTGTCTGTCTCTGTCTGTCTCTGTCTGTCTCTGTCTGTCTCTGTCTGTCTCTGTCTGTCTCTGTCTGTTTCTTTCTGTCTCTGTCTATCTCTGCCTGTCTCTGTCTGTTTGTGTCTGCGTCTGTCTGCCTATGTCTGTCTCTGTCTGTTTTTGTCTGTCTCTGTCTATCTCTGCCTGTCTCTGTCTGTTTGTGTCTGCGTCTGTCTGCCTATGTCTGTCTCTGTCTGTTTTTGTCTGTCTCTGTCTATCTCTGCCTGTCTGTGTCTGTTTGTGTCTGCGTCTGTCTGTCTCTGTCTGTCTCCGTCTGTCTCTGTCTGTCTCTGTCTGTCTCTGTCTGTCTCTGTCTGTCTCTGTCTGCCTCTGTCTGCCTCTGTCTGCGTCTGTCTGTCTCTGTCTGTCTCTGTCTATCTCTGTCTATCTCTGTCTGTTTCTGTCTTTCTGTCTGTCTCTGTCTGTCTCTGTCTGTCTCTGTCTGTATCTGTCTGTCTCTGTCTGTCTCTGTCTGCCTCTGTCTGCCTCTGTCTGTGTCTGTCTGTCTCTGTCTGTCTCGGTCTGTCTCTGTCTATCTCTGTCTGTCTCGGTCTGTCTCTGTCTGTCTCTATCTGTCTCTGTCTTTCTATCTGTCTCTGCCTGTCTCTGCCTGTCTCTGTCTGCCTCTGTCTGCCTCTGTCTGTCTCTGTCTGTCTCTGTCTGTCTCTGTCTGCCTCTGTCTGTCTCTGTCTGCTTCTGTCTGTTTCTTTCTGTCTCTGTCTATCTCTGCCTGTCTCTGTCTGTCTCTGTCTGTCTCTGTCTGTTTCTGTCTGTCTCTGTCTGTCTCTGTCTGTCTCTGTCTGTCTCTGTCTGTCTCTGTCTGTCTCTGTCTGTCTCTGTCTGTCTCTGTCTGTCTCTGTCTGTCTCTGTCTGTCTCTGTCTGCCTCTGTCTCTGTCTGTTTCTTTCTGCCTCTGTCTATCTCTGTCTATCTCTGTCTGTTTCTGTCTTTCTGTCTGTCTTTGTCTGTCTCTGTCTCTCTCTGTCTCTCTCTGTCTCTCTGTCTGTCTCTGTATGTCTCTGTCTGCCTCTGTCTGCCTCTGTCTGTCTCTGTCTGTCTCTGTCTGCCTCTGTCTGTCTCTGTCTGTCTCTGTCTGTCTCTGTCTGTCTCTGTCTGTCTCTGTCTGCCTCTGTCTGTCTCTGTCTGTTTCTGTCTGTCTCTGTCTTTCTATCTGTCTCTGCCTGTCTCTGTCTTCCTCTGTCTGCCTCTGTCTGCCTCTGTCTGTCTCTGTCTGTCTCTGTCTGTCTCTGTCTGCCTCTGTCTGTCTGTGTCTGTCTCTGTCTGTTTCTTTCTGTCTCCGTCTATCTCTGCCTGTCTCTGTCTGTTTGTGTCTGAGTCTGCCTGTCTCTGTCTGTCTCTGTCTGTCTCTGTCTGTCTCTGTCTGCCTCTGTCTGTCTCTGTCTGTCTCTGTCTGTCTCTGTATGTCTCTGTCTGTCTCTGTCTTTCTATCTGTCTCTGCCTGTCTCTGTCTGCCTCTGTCTGCCTCTGTCTGTCTCTGTCTGTCTCTGTCTGTCTCTGTCTGCCTCTGTCTGTCTCTGTCTGTCTCTGTCTGTTTCTGTCTGTCTCTGGCTGCCTCTGTCTGCCTCTGTCTGTCTCTGTCTGTCTCTGTCTGTCTCTGTCTGTTTCTGTCTGTCTCTGTCTGTCTCTGTCTGTCTCTGTCTGTCTCTGTCTGCCTCTGTCTGCCTCTGTCTGTGTCTGTCTGTCTCTGTCTGTCTCTGCCTGTCACTGTCTGTCTCTGTCTGTCTCTGTCTGTCTCTGTCTGTCTCCGTCTGTCTCTGTCTTTCTATCTGTCTCTGTCTGTCTCCGCCTGTCTCTGCCTGTCTCTGCCTGTCTCTGTCTGCCTCTGTCTGTCTGTGTCTGTCTCTGTCTGTCTCTTTCTGTCTCTCTGTCTGTCTCTGTATGTCTCTGTCTGCCTCTGTCAGTCTCTGTCTGTCTCTGTCTGTTTCTTTCTGTCTCTGTCTATCTCTGCCTGCCTCTGTCTGTTTGTGTCTGCGTCTGTCTGCCTATGTCTGTCTCTGTCTGTTTTTGTCTGTCTCTGCCTGTCTCTGTCTGTCTCTGTCTGTCTCTGTCTGTCTCTGTCTGTCTCTGGCTGTCTCTGTCTGTCTCTGTCTGTCTCTGTCTGTCTCTGTCTGTCTCTGTCTGCCTCTGTCTGCCTCTGTCTGTCTCTGTCTGTCTCTGTCTGTCTCTGTCTGTCTCTGTCTGTCTCTGTCTGCCTCTGTCTGCCTCTGTCTGTCTGTGTCTGTCTCTGTCTGTTTCTTTCTGTCTCTGTCTATCTCTGCCTGTCTCTGTCTGTTTGTGTCTGCGTCTGCCTGCCTCTGTCTGTCTCTGTCTGTTTCTGTCTGTCTCTGCCTGTCTCTGTCTGTCTCTGTCTGTCTCTGTCTGTCTCTGTCTGTCTCTGTCTGCCTCTGTCTCTGTCTGTTTCTTTCTGTCTCTGTCTATCTCTGTCTATCTCTGTCTGTTTCTGTCTTTCCGTCTGTCTCTGTCTGTCTCTGTCTCTCTCTGTCTGTCTCTGTCTGTCTCTGTCTGCCTCTGTCTGCCTCTGTCTGTCTCTGTCTGTCTCTGTCTGCCTCTGTCTGTCTGTGTCTGTCTCTGTCTGTTTCTTTCTGTCTCCGTCTGTCTCTGTCTGTCTCTGTCTGTCTCTGTCTGTCTCTGTCTGCCTCTGTCTGCCTCTGTCTGCGTCTGTCTGTCTCTGTCTGTCTCTGTCTGTCTCTGTCTGTCTCTGTCTGTCTCTGTCTGTCTCTGTCTGTCTCTGTCTTTCTATCTGTCTCTGCCTGTCTCTGCCTGTCTCTGTCTGCCTCTGTCTGCCTCTGTCTGTCTCAGTCTGTCTCTGTCTGTCTCTGTCTGTCTCTGTCTGCCTCTGTCTGTCTCTGTGTGTCTCTGTCTGTTTCTTTCTGTCTCTGTCTATCTATGCCTGTCTCTGTCTGTTTGTGTCTGCGTCTGTCTGCCTCTGTCTGTCTCTGTCTGTTTCTGTCTGTCTCTGCCTGTCTCTGTCTGTCTCTGTCTGTCTCTGTCTGTCTCTGTCTGTCTCCGTCTGCCTCTGTCTGTGTCTGTTTCTTTCTGTCTCTGTCTATCTCTGTCTATCTCTGTCTGTTTCTGTCTTTCTGTCTGTCTCTGTCTGTCTCTGTCTCTCTCTGTCTGTCTCTGTCTGTCTCTGTCTGTTTCTGTCTGTCTCCGTCTATCTCAGCCTGTCTCTGTCTGTTTGTGTCTGAGTCTGTCTGTCTCTGTCTGTTTCTGTCTGTCTCTGTCTGTCTCTGTCTGTCTCTGTCTGTCTCTGTCTGTCTCTGTCTGTCTCTGTCTGTCTCTGTCTGTCTCTGTCTGTCTCTGTCTGTCTCTGTCTGTCTCTGTCTGTCTCTGTCTGTTTCTGTCTGTCTCTGCCTGTCTCTGTCTGTCTCTGTCTGTCTCTGTCTGTCTCTATCGGTCTCTGTCTGCCTCTGTCTGTGTCTGTTTCTTTCTGTCTCTGTCTATCTCTGTCTATCTCTGTCTGTTTCTGTCTTTCTGTCTGTCTCTGTCTGTCTCTGTCTCTCTCTGTCTGTCTCTGTCTGTCTCTGTCTGTCTCTGTCTGTCTCTGTCTTTCTATCTGTCTCTGCCTGTCTCTGCCTGTCTCTGTCTGTCTCTGTCTGTTTCTTTCTGTCTCTGTCTATCTATGCCTGTCTCTGTCTGTTTGTGTCTGCGTCTGTCTGCCTCTGTCTGTCTCTGTCTGTTTCTGTCTGTCTCTGCCTGTCTCTGTCTGTCTCTGTCTGTCTCTGTCTGTCTCTGTCTGTCTCTGTCTGCCTCTGTCTGTGTCTGTTTCTTTCTGTCTCTGTCTATCTCTGTCTATCTCTGTCTGTTTCTGTCTTTCTGTCTGTCTCTGTCTGTCTCTGTCTCTCACTGTCTGTCTCTGTCTGTCTCTGTCTGTCTCTGTCTGTCTCTGTCTTTCTATCTGTCTCTGCCTGTCTCTGCCTGTCTCTGTCTGCCTCTGTCTGTCTCTGTCTCTCTCTGTCTGTCTCTGTCTGTCTCTGTCTGTCTCTGTCTGTCTCTGTCTGTCTCTGTCTGCCTCTGTCTGTCTCTGTCTGTCTCTGTCTGTTTCTTTCTGTCTCTGTCTATCTATGCCTGTCTCTGTCTGTTTGTGTCTGCGTCTGTCTGCCTCTGTCTGTCTCTGTCTGTTTCTGTCTGTCTCTGTCTGTCTCTGTCTACCTCTGTCTGTCTGTGTCTGTCTCTGTCTGTTTCTTTCTGTCTCCGTCTATCTCAGCCTGTCTCTGTCTGTTTGTGTCTGAGTCTGTCTGTCTCTGTCTGTCTCTGTCTGTTTCTGTCTGTCTCCGTCTATCTCAGCCTGTCTCTGTCTGTTTGTGTCTGAGTCTGTCTGTCTCTGTCTGTTTCTGTCTGTCTCTGTCTGTCTCTGTCTGTCTCTGTCTGTCTCTGTCTGTCTCTGTCTGTCTCTGTCTGTCTCTGTCTGTCTCTGTCTGTCTCTGTCTGTCTCTGTCTGTCTCTGTCTGTCTCTGTCTGTCTCTGTCTTTCTATCTGCCTCTGTCTGTCTCTGTCTGTCTCTGTCTGTCTCTGTCTGTCTCTGTCTATCTCTGTCTGTCTCTGCCTGTCTCTGCCTGTCTCTGTCTGCCTCTGTCTGCCTCTGTCTGTCTCTGTCTGTCTCTGTCTGTCTCTGTCTGCCTCTGTCTGTCTCTGTCTGCCTCTGTCTGTCTCTGTCTGTTTCTGTCTGTTTCTTTCTGTCTCTGTCTATCTCTGCCTGTCTCTGTCTGTCTCTGTCTGCCTCTGTCTGTCTGTGTCTGTCTCTGTCTGTTTCTTTCTGTCTCCGTCTGTCTCTGTCTGTCTCTGTCTGTCTCTGTCTGTCTCTGTCTGTCTCTGTCTGTCTCTGTCTGCCTCTGTCTGCCTCTGTCTGCGTCTGTCTGTCTCTGTCTGTCTCTGTCTGTCTCTGTCTGTCTCTGTCTGTCTCTGTCTGCCTCTGTCTCTGTCTGTTTCTTTCTGTCTCTGTCTATCTCTGTCTGCCTCTGTCTGCCTCTGTCTGCGTCTGTCTGTCTCTGTCTGTCTCTGTCTGTCTCTGTCTGTCTCTGTCTGTCTCTGTCTGTCTCTGTCTGTTTCTTTCTGTCTCTGTCTATCTCTGCCTGTCTCTGTCTGTTTGTGTCTGCGTCTGTCTGCCTATGTCTGTCTCTGTCTGTCTCTGTCTGTCTCTGTCTGTCTCTGTCTGTCTCTGTCTGTCTCTGTCTGTCTCTGTCTGTCTCTGTCTGTCTCTGTCTGTCTCTGTCTTTCTATCTGCCTCTGTCTGTCTCTGTCTGTCTCTGTCTGTCTCTGTCTGTCTCTGTCTATCTCTGTCTGTCTCTGCCTGTCTCTGCCTGTCTCTGTCTGCCTCTGTCTGCCTCTGTCTGTCTCTGTCTGTCTCTGTCTGTCTCTGTCTGCCTCTGTCTGTCTCTGTCTGCCTCTGTCTGTCTCTGTCTGTTTCTGTCTGTTTCTTTCTGTCTCTGTCTATCTCTGCCTGTCTCTGTCTGTCTCTGTCTGCCTCTGTCTGTCTGTGTCTGTCTCTGTCTGTTTCTTTCTGTCTCCGTCTGTCTCTGTCTGTCTCTGTCTGTCTCTGTCTGTCTCTGTCTGTCTCTGTCTGTCTCTGTCTGCCTCTGTCTGCCTCTGTCTGCGTCTGTCTGTCTCTGTCTGTCTCTGTCTGTCTCTGTCTGTCTCTGTCTGTCTCTGTCTGCCTCTGTCTCTGTCTGTTTCTTTCTGTCTCTGTCTATCTCTGTCTGCCTCTGTCTGCCTCTGTCTGCGTCTGTCTGTCTCTGTCTGTCTCTGTCTGTCTCTGTCTGTCTCTGTCTGTCTCTGTCTGTCTCTGTCTGTTTCTTTCTGTCTCTGTCTATCTCTGCCTGTCTCTGTCTGTTTGTGTCTGCGTCTGTCTGCCTATGTCTGTCTCTGTCTGTTTTTGTCTGTCTCTGTCTATCTCTGCCTGTCTCTGTCTGTTTGTGTCTGCGTCTGTCTGCCTATGTCTGTCTCTGTCTGTTTTTGTCTGTCTCTGTCTATCTCTGCCTGTCTGTGTCTGTTTGTGTCTGCGTCTGTCTGTCTCTGTCTGTCTCCGTCTGTCTCTGTCTGTCTCTGTCTGTCTCTGTCTGTCTCTGTCTGTCTCTGTCTGCCTCTGTCTGCCTCTGTCTGCGTCTGTCTGTCTCTGTCTGTCTCTGTCTATCTCTGTCTATCTCTGTCTGTTTCTGTCTTTCTGTCTGTCTCTGTCTGTCTCTGTCTGTCTCTGTCTGTATCTGTCTGTCTCTGTCTGTCTCTGTCTGCCTCTGTCTGCCTCTGTCTGTGTCTGTCTGTCTCTGTCTGTCTCGGTCTGTCTCTGTCTATCTCTGTCTGTCTCGGTCTGTCTCTGTCTGTCTCTATCTGTCTCTGTCTTTCTATCTGTCTCTGCCTGTCTCTGCCTGTCTCTGTCTGCCTCTGTCTGCCTCTGTCTGTCTCTGTCTGTCTCTGTCTGTCTCTGTCTGCCTCTGTCTGTCTCTGTCTGCTTCTGTCTGTTTCTTTCTGTCTCTGTCTATCTCTGCCTGTCTCTGTCTGTCTCTGTCTGTCTCTGTCTGTTTCTGTCTGTCTCTGTCTGTCTCTGTCTGTCTCTGTCTGTCTCTGTCTGTCTCTGTCTGTCTCTGTCTGTCTCTGTCTGTCTCTGTCTGTCTCTGTCTGTCTCTGTCTGTCTCTGTCTGCCTCTGTCTCTGTCTGTTTCTTTCTGCCTCTGTCTATCTCTGTCTATCTCTGTCTGTTTCTGTCTTTCTGTCTGTCTTTGTCTGTCTCTGTCTCTCTCTGTCTCTCTCTGTCTCTCTGTCTGTCTCTGTATGTCTCTGTCTGCCTCTGTCTGCCTCTGTCTGTCTCTGTCTGTCTCTGTCTGCCTCTGTCTGTCTCTGTCTGTCTCTGTCTGTCTCTGTCTGTCTCTGTCTGTCTCTGTCTGCCTCTGTCTGTCTCTGTCTGTTTCTGTCTGTCTCTGTCTTTCTATCTGTCTCTGTCTGTCTCTGTCTGTCTCTGTCTGCCTCTGTCTGTCTGTGTCTGTCTCTGTCTGTTTCTTTCTGTCTCCGTCTATCTCTGCCTGTCTCTGTCTGTTTGTGTCTGAGTCTGCCTGTCTCTGTCTGTCTCTGTCTGTCTCTGTCTGTCTCTGTCTGCCTCTGTCTGTCTCTGTCTGTCTCTGTCTGTCTCTGTATGTCTCTGTCTGTCTCTGTCTTTCTATCTGTCTCTGCCTGTCTCTGTCTGCCTCTGTCTGCCTCTGTCTGTCTCTGTCTGTCTCTGTCTGTCTCTGTCTGCCTCTGTCTGTCTCTGTCTGTCTCTGTCTGTTTCTGTCTGTCTCTGGCTGCCTCTGTCTGCCTCTGTCTGTCTCTGTCTGTCTCTGTCTGTCTCTGTCTGTTTCTGTCTGTCTCTGTCTGTCTCTGTCTGTCTCTGTCTGTCTCTGTCTGCCTCTGTCTGCCTCTGTCTGTGTCTGTCTGTCTCTGTCTGTCTCTGCCTGTCACTGTCTGTCTCTGTCTGTCTCTGTCTGTCTCTGTCTGTCTCCGTCTGTCTCTGTCTTTCTATCTGTCTCTGTCTGTCTCCGCCTGTCTCTGCCTGTCTCTGCCTGTCTCTGTCTGCCTCTGTCTGTCTGTGTCTGTCTCTGTCTGTTTCTTTCTGTCTCTCTGTCTGTCTCTGTATGTCTCTGTCTGCCTCTGTCTGCCTCTGTCTGTCTCTGTCTGTCTCTGTCTGTCTCTGTCTGTTTCTGTCTGTCTCTGTCTGTCTCTGTCTGTCTCTGTCTGTCTCTGTCTGTCTCTGTCTGTCTCTGTCTGTCTCTGTCTGTCTCTGTCTGTCTCTGTCTGTCTCTGTCTGTCTCTGTCTGCCTCTGTCTCTGTCTGTTTCTTTCTGTCTCTGTCTATCTCTGTCTATCTCTGTCTGTTTCTGTCTTTCTGTCTGTCTTTGTCTGTCTCTGTCTCTCTCTGTCTCTCTCTGTCTCTCTCTGTCTCTCTGTCTGTCTCTGTCTGTCTCTGTCTGTCTCTGTCTGTCTCTGTCTTTCTATCTGTCTCTGCCTGTCTCTGCCTGTCTCTGTCTGCCTCTGTCTGCCTCTGTCTGTCTCAGTCTGTCTCTGTCTGTCTCTGTCTGTCTCTGTCTGCCTCTGTCTGTCTCTGTGTGTCTCTGTCTGTTTCTTTCTGTCTCTGTCTATCTATGCCTGTCTCTGTCTGTTTGTGTCTGCGTCTGTCTGCCTCTGTCTGTCTCTGTCTGTTTCTGTCTGTCTCTGCCTGTCTCTGTCTGTCTCTGTCTGTCTCTGTCTGTCTCTGTCTGTCTCCGTCTGCCTCTGTCTGTGTCTGTTTCTTTCTGTCTCTGTCTATCTCTGTCTATCTCTGTCTGTTTCTGTCTTTCTGTCTGTCTCTGTCTGTCTCTGTCTCTCTCTGTCTGTCTCTGTCTGTCTCTGTCTGTTTCTGTCTGTCTCCGTCTATCTCAGCCTGTCTCTGTCTGTTTGTGTCTGAGTCTGTCTGTCTCTGTCTGTTTCTGTCTGTCTCTGTCTGTCTCTGTCTGTCTCTGTCTGTCTCTGTCTGTCTCTGTCTGTCTCTGTCTGTCTCTGTCTGTCTCTGTCTGTCTCTGTCTGTCTCTGTCTGTCTCTGTCTGTCTCTGTCTGTTTCTGTCTGTCTCTGCCTGTCTCTGTCTGTCTCTGTCTGTCTCTGTCTGTCTCTGTCTGTCTCTGTCTGCCTCTGTCTGTGTCTGTTTCTTTCTGTCTCTGTCTATCTCTGTCTATCTCTGTCTGTTTCTGTCTTTCTGTCTGTCTCTGGCTGTCTCTGTCTCTCTCTGTCTGTCTCTGTCTGTCTCTGTCTGTCTCTGTCTGTCTCTGTCTTTCTATCTGTCTCTGCCTGTCTCTGCCTGTCTCTGTCTGCCTCTGTCTGTCTCTGTCTCTCTCTGTCTGTCTCTGTCTGTCTCTGTCTGTCTCTGTCTGTCTCTGTCTGTCTCTGTCTGCCTCTGTCTGTCTCTGTCTGTCTCTGTCTGTTTCTTTCTGTCTCTGTCTATCTATGCCTGTCTCTGTCTGTTTGTGTCTGCGTCTGTCTGCCTCTGTCTGTCTCTGTCTGTTTCTGTCTGTCTCTGTCTGTCTCTGTCTACCTCTGTCTGTCTGTGTCTGTCTCTGTCTGTTTCTTTCTGTCTCCGTCTATCTCAGCCTGTCTCTGTCTGTTTGTGTCTGAGTCTGTCTGTCTCTGTCTGTCTCTGTCTGTTTCTGTCTGTCTCCGTCTATCTCAGCCTGTCTCTGTCTGTTTGTGTCTGAGTCTGTCTGTCTCTGTCTGTTTCTGTCTGTCTCTGTCTGTCTCTGTCTGTCTCTGTCTGTCTCTGTCTGTCTCTGTCTGTCTCTGTCTGTCTCTGTCTGTCTCTGTCTGTCTCTGTCTGTCTCTGTCTGTCTCTGTCTGTCTCTGTCTGTCTCTGTCTTTCTATCTGCCTCTGTCTGTCTCTGTCTGTCTCTGTCTGTCTCTGTCTGTCTCTGTCTATCTCTGTCTGTCTCTGCCTGTCTCTGCCTGTCTCTGTCTGCCTCTGTCTGCCTCTGTCTGTCTCTGTCTGTCTCTGTCTGTCTCTGTCTGCCTCTGTCTGTCTCTGTCTGTTTCTGTCTGTTTCTTTCTGTCTCTGTCTATCTCTGCCTGTCTCTGTCTGTCTCTGTCTGTCTCTGTCTGTCTCTGTCTGTCTCTGTCTGCCTCTGTCTGTCTCTGTCTGTTTCTGTCTGTTTCTTTCTGTCTCTGTCTATCTCTGCCTGTCTCTGTCTGTCTCTGTCTGCCTCTGTCTGTCTGTGTCTGTCTCTGTCTGTTTCTTTCTGTCTCCGTCTGTCTCTGTCTGTCTCTGTCTGTCTCTGTCTGTCTCTGTCTGTCTCTGTCTGTCTCTGTCTGCCTCTGTCTGCCTCTGTCTGCGTCTGTCTGTCTCTGTCTGTCTCTGTCTGTCTCTGTCTGTCTCTGTCTGTCTCTGTCTGCCTCTGTCTCTGTCTGTTTCTTTCTGTCTCTGTCTATCTCTGTCTGCCTCTGTCTGCCTCTGTCTGCGTCTGTCTGTCTCTGTCTGTCTCTGTCTGTCTCTGTCTGTCTCTGTCTGTCTCTGTCTGTCTCTGTCTGTTTCTTTCTGTCTCTGTCTATCTCTGCCTGTCTCTGTCTGTTTGTGTCTGCGTCTGTCTGCCTATGTCTGTCTCTGTCTGTTTTTGTCTGTCTCTGTCTATCTCTGCCTGTCTCTGTCTGTTTGTGTCTGCGTCTGTCTGCCTATGTCTGTCTCTGTCTGTTTTTGTCTGTCTCTGTCTATCTCTGCCTGTCTGTGTCTGTTTGTGTCTGCGTCTGTCTGTCTCTGTCTGTCTCCGTCTGTCTCTGTCTGTCTCTGTCTGTCTCTGTCTGTCTCTGTCTGTCTCTGTCTGCCTCTGTCTGCCTCTGTCTGCGTCTGTCTGTCTCTGTCTGTCTCTGTCTATCTCTGTCTATCTCTGTCTGTTTCTGTCTTTCTGTCTGTCTCTGTCTGTCTCTGTCTGTCTCTGTCTGTATCTGTCTGTCTCTGTCTGTCTCTGTCTGCCTCTGTCTGCCTCTGTCTGTGTCTGTCTGTCTCTGTCTGTCTCGGTCTGTCTCTGTCTATCTCTGTCTGTCTCGGTCTGTCTCTGTCTGTCTCTATCTGTCTCTGTCTTTCTATCTGTCTCTGCCTGTCTCTGCCTGTCTCTGTCTGCCTCTGTCTGCCTCTGTCTGTCTCTGTCTGTCTCTGTCTGTCTCTGTCTGCCTCTGTCTGTCTCTGTCTGCTTCTGTCTGTTTCTTTCTGTCTCTGTCTATCTCTGCCTGTCTCTGTCTGTCTCTGTCTGTCTCTGTCTGTTTCTGTCTGTCTCTGTCTGTCTCTGTCTGTCTCTGTCTGTCTCTGTCTGTCTCTGTCTGTCTCTGTCTGTCTCTGTCTGTCTCTGTCTGTCTCTGTCTGTCTCTGTCTGTCTCTGTCTGCCTCTGTCTCTGTCTGTTTCTTTCTGCCTCTGTCTATCTCTGTCTATCTCTGTCTGTTTCTGTCTTTCTGTCTGTCTTTGTCTGTCTCTGTCTCTCTCTGTCTCTCTCTGTCTCTCTGTCTGTCTCTGTATGTCTCTGTCTGCCTCTGTCTGCCTCTGTCTGTCTCTGTCTGTCTCTGTCTGCCTCTGTCTGTCTCTGTCTGTCTCTGTCTGTCTCTGTCTGTCTCTGTCTGTCTCTGTCTGCCTCTGTCTGTCTCTGTCTGTTTCTGTCTGTCTCTGTCTTTCTATCTGTCTCTGCCTGTCTCTGTCTGCCTCTGTCTGCCTCTGTCTGCCTCTGTCTGTCTCTGTCTGTCTCTGTCTGTCTCTGTCTGCCTCTGTCTGTCTGTGTCTGTCTCTGTCTGTTTCTTTCTGTCTCCGTCTATCTCTGCCTGTCTCTGTCTGTTTGTGTCTGAGTCTGCCTGTCTCTGTCTGTCTCTGTCTGTCTCTGTCTGTCTCTGTCTGCCTCTGTCTGTCTCTGTCTGTCTCTGTCTGTCTCTGTATGTCTCTGTCTGTCTCTGTCTTTCTATCTGTCTCTGCCTGTCTCTGTCTGCCTCTGTCTGCCTCTGTCTGTCTCTGTCTGTCTCTGTCTGTCTCTGTCTGCCTCTGTCTGTCTCTGTCTGTCTCTGTCTGTTTCTGTCTGTCTCTGGCTGCCTCTGTCTGCCTCTGTCTGTCTCTGTCTGTCTCTGTCTGTCTCTGTCTGTTTCTGTCTGTCTCTGTCTGTCTCTGTCTGTCTCTGTCTGTCTCTGTCTGCCTCTGTCTGCCTCTGTCTGTGTCTGTCTGTCTCTGTCTGTCTCTGCCTGTCACTGTCTGTCTCTGTCTGTCTCTGTCTGTCTCTGTCTGTCTCCGTCTGTCTCTGTCTTTCTATCTGTCTCTGTCTGTCTCCGCCTGTCTCTGCCTGTCTCTGCCTGTCTCTGTCTGCCTCTGTCTGTCTGTGTCTGTCTCTGTCTGTTTCTTTCTGTCTCTCTGTCTGTCTCTGTATGTCTCTGTCTGCCTCTGTCTGCCTCTGTCTGTCTCTGTCTGTCTCTGTCTGTCTCTGTCTGTTTCTGTCTGTCTCTGTCTGTCTCTGTCTGTCTCTGTCTGTCTCTGTCTGTCTCTGTCTGTCTCTGTCTGTCTCTGTCTGTCTCTGTCTGTCTCTGTCTGTCTCTGTCTGTCTCTGTCTGCCTCTGTCTCTGTCTGTTTCTTTCTGTCTCTGTCTATCTCTGTCTATCTCTGTCTGTTTCTGTCTTTCTGTCTGTCTTTGTCTGTCTCTGTCTCTCTCTGTCTCTCTCTGTCTCTCTCTGTCTCTCTGTCTGTCTCTGTCTGTCTCTGTCTGTCTCCGTCTGTCTCTGTCTTTCTATCTGTCTCTGTCTGTCTCTGCCTGTCTCTGCCTGTCTCTGCCTGTCTCTGCCTGTCTCTGCCTGTCTCTGCCTGTCTCTGTCTGTCTCGGTCTGTCTCCGCCTGTCTCTGTCTTTCTGTCTGTCTCTGCCTGTCTCTGTCATTCTGTCTGTCTCTGTCTATCTCTGTCTGTCTCTGTCTGTCCCTGTCTGTCTCTGTATGTCTCTGTCTGCCTCTGTCTGCCTCTGTCTGTCTCTGTCTGTCTCTGTCTGTCTCTGTCTGTCTGTGTCTGTCTCGGTCTGTCTCTGTCTGTCTCTGTCTGTCTCTGTCTGTCTCTGTCTGCCTCTGTCTGTCTCTGTCTGTCTCTGTATGTCTCTGTCTGTCTCTGTCTTTCTATCTGTCTCTGCCTGTCTCTGTCTGCCTCTGTCTGCCTCTGTCTGTCTCTGTCTGTCTCTGTCTGTCTCTGTCTGCCTCTGTCTGTCTCTGTCTGTCTCTGTCTGTTTCTTTCTGTCTCTGTCTATCTCTGCCTGTCTGTGTCTGTTTGTGTCTGCGTCTGTCTGTCTCTGTCTGTCTCTGTCTGTTTCTGTCTGTCTCTGTCTGTCTCTGTCTGTCTCTGTCTGTCTCTGTCTGTCTCTGTCTGTCTCTGTCCGCCTCTGTCTCTATCTGTTTCTTTCTGTCTCTGTCTATCTCTGTCTAACTCTGTCTGTCTCTGTCTGTCTCTGTCTGTCTCTGTCTGTCTCTGTCTGCCTCTGTCTGTCTCTGTCTGTCTCTGTCTGTCTCTGTCTTTCTATCTGTCTCTGCCTGTCTCTGCCTGTCTCTGTCTGCCTCTGTATGCCTCTGTCTGTCTCTGTCTGTCTCTGTCTGTCTCTGTCTGTCTCTGTCTGTCTCTGTCTGCCTCTGTCTGTCTCTGTCTGTTTCTGTCTGTCTCTGTCTTTCTATCTGTCTCTGCCTGTCTCTGTCCGCCTCTGTCTGCCTCTGTCTGCCTCTGTCTGTCTCTGTCTGTCTCTGTCTGTCTCTGTCTGCCTCTGTCTGTCTGTGTCTGTCTCTGTCTGTTTCTTTCTGTCTCCGTCTATCTCTGCCTGTCTCTGTCTGTTTGTGTCTGAGTCTGCCTGTCTCTGTCTGTCTCTGTCTGTCTCTGTCTGTCTCTGTCTGCCTCTGTCTGTCTCTGTCTGTCTCTGTCTGTCTCTGTATGTCTCTGTCTGTCTCTGTCTTTCTATCTGTCTCTGCCTGTCTCTGTCTGCCTCTGTCTGCCTCTGTCTGTCTCTGTCTGTCTCTGTCTGTCTCTGTCTGCCTCTGTCTGTCTCTGTCTGTCTCTGTCTGTTTCTGTCTGTCTCTGGCTGTCTCTGTCTGTCTCTGTCTCTCTGTCTGTCTCTGTCTGTCTCTGTCTGTCTCTGTCTGTCTCTGTCTGTCTCTGTCTGTTTCTGTCTGTCTCTGTCTGTCTCTGTCTGTCTCTGTCTGCCTCTGTCTGTCTCTGTCTGTCTCTGTCCGCCTCTGTCTCTGTCTGTTTCTTTCTGTCTCTGTCTATCTCTGTCTGTTTCTGTCTTTCTGTCTGTCTCTGTCTGTCTCTGTCTGTCTCTGTCTGTCTCTGTCTGTCTCTGTCTGTCTCTGTCTGTCTCTGTCTGTCTCTGTCTGTCTCTGTCTGTCTCTGTCTGTCTCTGTCTGTCTCTGTCTGTCTCTGTCTGTCTCTGTCTGTCTCTGTCTGTCTCTGTCTTTCTATCTGCCTCTGTCTGTCTCTGTCTGTCTCTGTCTGTCTCTGTCTGTCTCTGTCTGTCTCTGTCTATCTCTGTCTGTCTCTGCCTGTCTCTGCCTGTCTCTGTCTGCCTCTGTCTGCCTCTGTCTGTCTCTGTCTGTCTCTGTCTGTCTCTGTCTGCCTCTGTCTGTCTCTGTCTGTTTCTGTCTGTTTCTTTCTGTCTCTGTCTATCTCTGCCTGTCTCTGTCTGTCTCTGTCTGTCTCTGTCTGTCTCTGTCTGTCTCTGTCTTTCTATCTGTCTCTGCCTGTCTCTGTCTGCCTCTGTCTGCCTCTGTCTGCCTCTGTCTGTCTCTGTCTGTCTCTGTCTGTCTCTGTCTGCCTCTGTCTGTCTGTGTCTGTCTCTGTCTGTTTCTTTCTGTCTCCGTCTGTCTCTGTCTGTCTCTGTCTGTCTCTGTCTGTCTCTGTCTGCCTCTGTCTGCCTCTGTCTGCGTCTGTCTGTCTCTGTCTGTCTCTGTCTGTCTCTGTCTGTCTCTGTCTGTCTCTGTCTGTCTCTGTCTGTCTCTGTCAGTCTCTGTCTGTCTCTGTCTGTTTCTTTCTGTCTCTGTCTATCTCTGCCTGTCTCTGTCTGTTTGTGTCTGCGTCTGTCTGCCTATGTCTGTCTCTGTCTGTTTTTGTCTGTCTCTGCCTGTCTCTGTCTGTCTCTGTCTGTCTCTGTCTGTCTCTGTCTGTCTCTGGCTGTCTCTGTCTGTCTCTGTCTGTCTCTGTCTGTCTCTGTCTGTCTCTGTCTGCCTCTGTCTGCCTCTGTCTGTCTCTGTCTGTCTCTGTCTGTCTCTGTCTGTCTCTGTCTGTCTCTGTCTGCCTCTGTCTGCCTCTGTCTGTCTGTGTCTGTCTCTGTCTGTTTCTTTCTGTCTCTGTCTATCTCTGCCTGTCTCTGTCTGTTTGTGTCTGCGTCTGCCTGCCTCTGTCTGTCTCTGTCTGTTTCTGTCTGTCTCTGCCTGTCTCTGTCTGTCTCTGTCTGTCTCTGTCTGTCTCTGTCTTTCTATCTGTCTCTGCCTGTCTCTGTCTGTCTCTGTCTATCTCTGTCTGTTTCTGTCTGTCTCTGTCTGTCTCTGTCTGTCTCTGTCTGTCTCTGTCTGTCTCTGTCTGTCTCTGTCCGCCTCTGTCTCTGTCTGTTTCTTTCTGTCTCTGTCTATCTCTGTCTGTTTCTGTCTTTCTGTCTGTCTCTGTCTGTCTCTGTCTGTCTCTGTCTGTCTCTGTCTGTCTCTGTCTGTCTCTGTCTGTCTCTGTCTGTCTCTGTCTGTCTCTGTCTGTCTCTGTCTGTCTCTGTCTGTCTCTGTCTGTCTCTGTCTGTCTCTGTCTGTCTCTGTCTGTCTCTGTCTTTCTATCTGCCTCTGTCTGTCTCTGTCTGTCTCTGTCTGTCTCTGTCTGTCTCTGTCTGTCTCTGTCTATCTCTGTCTGTCTCTGCCTGTCTCTGCCTGTCTCTGTCTGCCTCTGTCTGCCTCTGTCTGTCTCTGTCTGTCTCTGTCTGTCTCTGTCTGCCTCTGTCTGTCTCTGTCTGTTTCTGTCTGTTTCTTTCTGTCTCTGTCTATCTCTGCCTGTCTCTGTCTGTCTCTGTCTGTCTCTGTCTGTCTCTGTCTGTCTCTGTCTTTCTATCTGTCTCTGCCTGTCTCTGTCTGCCTCTGTCTGCCTCTGTCTGCCTCTGTCTGTCTCTGTCTGTCTCTGTCTGTCTCTGTCTGCCTCTGTCTGTCTGTGTCTGTCTCTGTCTGTTTCTTTCTGTCTCCGTCTGTCTCTGTCTGTCTCTGTCTGTTTCTGTCTGTCTCTGTCTTTCTATCTGTCTCTGCCTGTCTCTGCCTGTCTCTGTCTGCCTCTGTCTGCCTCTGTCTGTCTCTGTCTGTCTCTGTCTGTCTCTGTCTGCCTCTGTCTGTCTCTGTCTGTTTCTGTCTGTTTCTTTCTGTCTCTGTCTATCTCTGCCTGTCTCTGTCTGCCTCTGTCTGTCTCTGTCTGTCTCTGTCTGTCTCTGTCTGTCTCTGTCTGCCTCTGCCTGTCTCTGTCTGTCTCTGTCTGTTTCTTTCTGTCTCTGTCTATCTCTGCCTGTCTCTGTCTGTTTGTGTCTGCGTCTGTCTGCCTCTGTCTGTCTCTGTCTGTTTCTGTCTGTCTCTGCCTGTCTCTGTCTGTCTCTGTCTGTCTCTGTCTGTCTCTGTCTGTCTCTGTCTGCCTCTGTCTCTGTCTGTTACTTTCTGTCTCTGTCTATCTCTGTCTATCTCTGTCTGTCTCTGTCTGTCTCTGTCTGTCTCTGTCTTTCTATCTGTCTCTGCCTGTCTCTGCCTGTCTCTGTCTGCCTCTGTCTGCCTCTGTCTGTCTCTGTCTGTCTCTGTCTGTCTCTGTCTGCCTCTGTCTGTCTCTGTCTGTTTCTGTCTGTTTCTGTCTGTTTCTTTCTGTCTCTGTCTATCTCTGCCTGTCTCTGTCTGTCTCTGTCTGTCTCTGTCTGTCTCTGTCTGTTTGTGTCTGCGTCTGTCTGCCTCTGTCTGTCTCTGCCTGTCTCTGTCTGCCTCTGTCTGCCTCTGTCTGTCTCTGTCTGTCTCTGTATGTCTCTGTCTGCCTCTGTCTGTCTGTGTCTGTCTCTGTCTGTTTCTTTCTGTCTCCGTCTGTCTCTGTCTGTCTCTGTCTGTCTCTGTCTGTCTCTGTCTGCCTCTGTCTGCCTCTGTCTGCGTCTGTCTGTCTCTGTCTGCCTCTGTCTGTCTCTGTCTGTCTCTGTCTGTCTCTGTCTGTCTCTGTCTGCCTCTGCCTGTCTCTGTCTGTCTCTGTCTGTTTCTTTCTGTCTCTGTCTATCTCTGTCTGTCTCTGTCTGTCTCTGTCTGTCTCTGTCTTTCTATCTGTCTCTGCCTGTCTCTGCCTGTCTCTGTCTGCCTCTGTCTGCCTCTGTCTGTCTCTGTCTGTCTCTGTCTGTCTCTGTCTGCCTCTGTCTGTCTCTGTCTGTTTCTGTCTGTTTCTGTCTGTTTCTTTCTGTCTCTGTCTATCTCTGCCTGTCTCTGTCTGTCTCTGTCTGTCTCTGTCTGTCTCTGTCTGTTTGTGTCTGCGTCTGTCTGCCTCTGTCTGTCTCTGCCTGTCTCTGTCTGCCTCTGTCTGCCTCTGTCTGCCTCTGTCTGTCTCTGTCTGTCTCTGTCTGTCTCTGTCTGCCTCTGTCTGTCTGTGTCTGTCTCTGTCTGTTTCTTTCTGTCTCCGTCTGTCTCTGTCTGTCTCTGTCTGTCTCTGTCTGTCTCTGTCTGCCTCTGTCTGTCTCCGTCTATCTCAGCCTGTCTCTGTCTGTTTGTGTCTGAGTCTGTCTGTCTCTGTCTGTTTCTGTCTGTCTCTGTCTGTCTCTGTCAGTCTCTGTCTGTCTCTGTCTGTTTCTTTCTGTCTCTGTCTATCTCTGTCTGTCTCTGGCTGTCTCTGTCTGTCTCTGTCTGTCTCTGTCTGTCTCTGTCTGTCTCTGTCTGCCTCTGTCTGCCTCTGTCTGTCTCTGTCTGTCTCTGTCTGTCTCTGTCTGCCTCTGTCTGTCTCTGTCTGCCTCTGTCTGCCTCTGTCTGTCTGTGTCTGTCTCTGTCTGTTTCTTTCTGTCTCTGTCTATCTCTGCCTGTCTCTGTCTGTTTGTGTCTGCGTCTGCCTGCCTCTGTCTGTCTCTGTCTGTTTCTGTCTGTCTCTGCCTGTCTCTGTCTGTCTCTGTCTGTCTCTGTCTGTCTCTGTCTTTCTATCTGTCTCTGCCTGTCTCTGTCTGTCTCTGTCTGTCTCTGTCTGTTTCTGTCTGTCTCTGTCTGTCTCTGTCTGTCTCTGTCTGTCTCTGTCTGTCTCTGTCTGTCTCTGTCCGCCTCTGTCTCTGTCTGTTTCTTTCTGTCTCTGTCTATCTCTGTCTGTTTCTGTCTTTCTGTCTGTCTCTGTCTGTCTCTGTCTGTCTCTGTCTGTCTCTGTCTGTCTCTGTCTGTCTCTGTCTGTCTCTGTCTGTCTCTGTCTGTCTCTGTCTGTCTCTGTCTGTCTCTGTCTGTCTCTGTCTGTCTCTGTCTTTCTATCTGCCTCTGTCTGTCTCTGTCTGTCTCTGTCTGTCTCTGTCTGTCTCTGTCTGTCTCTGTCTATCTCTGTCTGTCTCTGCCTGTCTCTGCCTGTCTCTGTCTGCCTCTGTCTGCCTCTGTCTGTCTCTGTCTGTCTCTGTCTGTCTCTGTCTGCCTCTGTCTGTCTCTGTCTGTTTCTGTCTGTTTCTTTCTGTCTCTGTCTATCTCTGCCTGTCTCTGTCTGTCTCTGTCTGTCTCTGTCTGTCTCTGTCTGTCTCTGTCTTTCTATCTGTCTCTGCCTGTCTCTGTCTGCCTCTGTCTGCCTCTGTCTGCCTCTGTCTGTCTCTGTCTGTCTCTGTCTGTCTCTGTCTGCCTCTGTCTGTCTGTGTCTGTCTCTGTCTGTTTCTTTCTGTCTCCGTCTGTCTCTGTCTGTCTCTGTCTGTTTCTGTCTGTCTCTGTCTTTCTATCTGTCTCTGCCTGTCTCTGCCTGTCTCTGTCTGCCTCTGTCTGCCTCTGTCTGTCTCTGTCTGTCTCTGTCTGTCTCTGTCTGCCTCTGTCTGTCTCTGTCTGTTTCTGTCTGTTTCTTTCTGTCTCTGTCTATCTCTGCCTGTCTCTGTCTGCCTCTGTCTGTCTCTGTCTGTCTCTGTCTGTCTCTGTCTGTCTCTGTCTGCCTCTGCCTGTCTCTGTCTGTCTCTGTCTGTTTCTTTCTGTCTCTGTCTATCTCTGCCTGTCTCTGTCTGTTTGTGTCTGCGTCTGTCTGCCTCTGTCTGTCTCTGTCTGTTTCTGTCTGTCTCTGCCTGTCTCTGTCTGTCTCTGTCTGTCTCTGTCTGTCTCTGTCTGTCTCTGTCTGCCTCTGTCTCTGTCTGTTACTTTCTGTCTCTGTCTATCTCTGTCTATCTCTGTCTGTCTCTGTCTGTCTCTGTCTGTCTCTGTCTTTCTATCTGTCTCTGCCTGTCTCTGCCTGTCTCTGTCTGCCTCTGTCTGCCTCTGTCTGTCTCTGTCTGTCTCTGTCTGTCTCTGTCTGCCTCTGTCTGTCTCTGTCTGTTTCTGTCTGTTTCTGTCTGTTTCTTTCTGTCTCTGTCTATCTCTGCCTGTCTCTGTCTGTCTCTGTCTGTCTCTGTCTGTCTCTGTCTGTTTGTGTCTGCGTCTGTCTGCCTCTGTCTGTCTCTGCCTGTCTCTGTCTGCCTCTGTCTGCCTCTGTCTGCGTCTGTCTGTCTCTGTCTGTCTCTGTCTGTCTCTGTCTGTCTCTGTCTGTCTCTGTCTGTCTCTGTCTGTCTCTGTCTTTCTATCTGTCTCTGCCTGTCTCTGCCTGTCTCTGTCTGTCTCTGTCTGTCTCTGTCTTTCTATCTGCCTCTGTCTGTCTCTGTCTGTCTCTGTCTGTCTCTGTCTGTCTCTGTCTGTCTCTGTCTATCTCTGTCTTTCTATCTGTCTCTGCCTGTCTCTGCCTGTCTCTGTCTGCCTCTGTCTGTCTCTGTCTGTCTCTGTCTGTCTCTGTCTGCCTCTGTCTGTCTGTGTCTGTCTCTGTCTGTTTCTTTCTGTCTCCGTCTGTCTCTGTCTGTCTCTGTCTGTCTCTGTCTGTCTCTGTCTGTCTCTGTCTGTCTCTGTCTGTCTCTGTCTGCCTCTGTCTGCCTCTGTCTGCGTCTGTCTGTCTCTGTCTGTCTCTGTCTGTCTCTGTCTGTCTCTGTCTGTCTCTGTCTGTCTCTGTCAGTCTCTGTCTGTCTCTGTCTGTTTCTTTCTGTCTCTGTCTATCTCTGCCTGTCTCTGTCTGTTTGTGTCTGCGTCTGTCTGCCTATGTCTGTCTCTGTCTGTTTTTGTCTGTCTCTGCCTGTCTCTGTCTGTCTCTGCCTGTCTCTGTCTGTCTCTGTCTGTCTCTGTCTGTCTCTGTCTGTCTCTGTCTGCCTCTGCCTCTGTCTGTCTCTGTCTCTCTCTGTCTGTCTCTGTCTGTCTCTGTCTGTCTCTGTCTGTCTCTGTCTGTCTCTGTCTGTCTCTGTCTGCCTCTGTCTGTCTCTGTCTGTCTCTGTCTGTTTCTTTCTGTCTCTGTCTATCTATGCCTGTCTCTGTCTGTTTGTGTCTGAGTCTGTCTGTCTCTGTCTGTCTCTGTCTGTTTCTGTCTGTCTCCGTCTATCTCAGCCTGTCTCTGTCTGTTTGTGTCTGAGTCTGTCTGTCTCTGTCTGTTTCTGTCTGTCTCTGTATGTCTCTGTCTGCCTCTGTCTGTCTGTGTCTGTCTCTGTCTGTTTCTTTCTGTCTCCGTCTGTCTCTGTCTGTCTCTGTCTGTCTCTGTCTGTCTCTGTCTGCCTCTGTCTGCCTCTGTCTGCGTCTGTCTGTCTCTGTCTGTCTCTGTCTGTCTCTGTCTGTCTCTGTCTGTCTCTGTCTGTCTCTGTCTGTCTCTGTCTTTCTATCTGTCTCTGCCTGTCTCTGCCTGTCTCTGTCTGCCTCTGTCTGCCTCTGTCTGTCTCAGTCTGTCTCTGTCTGTCTCTGTCTGTCTCTGTCTGTCTCTGTCTGTCGCTGTCTTTCTATCTGTCTCTGCCTGTCTCTGTCTGCCTCTGTCTGTCTCTGTCTGTTTCTTTCTGTCTCCGTCTGTCTCTGTCTGTCTCTGTCTGTCTCTGTCTGTCTCTGTCTGCCTCTGTCTGCCTCTGTCTGCGTCTGTCTGTCTCCGTCTGTCTCTGTCTGTCTCTGTCTGTCTCTGTCTGTCTCTGTCTGCCTCTGTCTGCCTCTGACTGCGTCTGTCTGTCTCTGTCTGTCTCTGTCTGTCTCTGTCTGTCTCTGTCTATCTCTGTCTGTTTCTGTCTTTCCGTCTATCTCTGTCTATCTCTGTCTGTTTCTGTCTTTCCGTCTGTGTCTGTCTGTCTCTGTCTCTCTCTGTCTGTCTCTGTCTGTCTCTGTCTGTCTCTGTCTGCCTCTGTCTCTGTCTGTTACTTTCTGTCTCTGTCTCTCTCTGTCTGTCTCTGTCTGTCTCTGTCTGTCTCTGTCTGCCTCTGTCTCTGTCTGTTACTTTCTGTCTCTGTCTATCTCTGTCTATCTCTGTCTGTCTCTGTCTGTCTCTGTCTGTCTCTGTCTTTCTATCTGTCTCTGCCTGTCTCTGCCTGTCTCTGTCTGCCTCTGTCTGCCTCTGTCTGTCTCTGTCTGTCTCTGTCTGTCTCTGTCTGCCTCTGTCTGTCTCTGTCTGTTTCTGTCTGTTTCTTTCTGTCTCTGTCTATCTCTGCCTGTCTCTGTCTGTCTCTGTCTGTCTCTGTCTGTCTCTGTCTGTCTCTGTCTGTCTCTGTCTTTCTATCTGTCTCTGCCTGTCTCTGACTGCCTCTGTCTGCCTCTGTCTGTCTCTGTCTGTCTCTGTATGTCTCTGTCTGCCTCTGTCTGTCTGTGTCTGTCTCTGTCTGTTTCTTTCTGTCTCCGTCTGTCTCTGTCTGTCTCTGTCTGTCTCTGTCTGTCTCTGTCTGCCTCTGTCTGCCTCTGTCTGCGTCTCTCTGTCTCTGTCTGTCTCTGTCTGTCTCTGTCTGTCTCTGTCTGTCTCTGTCTGTCTCTGTCTGTCTCTGTCTGTCTCTGTCTTTCTATCTGTCTCTGCCTGTCTCTGCCTGTCTCTGTCTGCCTCTGCCTGCCTCTGTCTGTCTCAGTCTGTCTCTGTCTGTCTCTGTCTGTCTCTGTCTGCCTCTGTCTGTCTCTGTCTGTCTCTGTCTGTTTCTTTCTGTCTCTGTCTATCTATGCCTGTCTCTGTCTGTTTGTGTCTGCGTCTGTCTGCCTCTGTCTGTCTCTGTCTGTTTCTGTCTGTCTCTGCCTGTCTCTGTCTGTCTCTGTCTGTCTCTGTCTGTCTCTGTCTGTCTCTGTCTGCCTCTGTCTGTGTCTGTTTCTTTCTGTCTCTGTCTATCTCTGTCTATCTCTGTCTGTTTCTGTCTTTCTGTCTGTCTCTGTCTGTCTCTGTCTCTCTCTGTCTGTCTCTGTCTGTCTCTGTCTGTTTCTGTCTGTCTCCGTCTATCTCAGCCTGTCTCTGTCTGTTTGTGTCTGAGTCTGTCTGTCTCTGTCTGTTTCTGTCTGTCTCTGTCTGTCTCTGTCTGTCTCTGTCTGTCTCTGTCTGTCTCTGTCTGTCTCTGTCTGTCTCTGTCTGTCTCTGTCTGTCTCTGTCTGTCTCTGTCTCTGTCTGTTTCTGTCTGGCTCTGCCTGTCTCTGTCTGTCTCTGTCTGTCTCTGTCTGTCTCTGTCTGTCTCTGTCTGCCTCTGTCTGTGTCTGTTTCTTTCTGTCTCTGTCTATCTCTGTCTATCTCTGTCTGTTTCTGTCTTTCTGTCTGTCTCTGTCTGTCTCTGTCTCTCTCTGTCTGTCTCTGTCTGTCTCTGTCTGTCTCTGTCTGTCTCTGTCTTTCTATCTGTCTCTGCCTGTCTCTGCCTGTCTCTGTCTGTCTCTGTCTGTTTCTTTCTGTCTCTGTCTATCTATGCCTGTCTCTGTCTGTTTGTGTCTGCGTCTGTCTGCCTCTGTCTGTCTCTGTCTGTTTCTGTCTGTCTCTGCCTGTCTCTGTCTGTCTCTGTCTGTCTCTGTCTGTCTCTGTCTGTCTCTGTCTGCCTCTGTCTGTGTCTGTTTCTTTCTGTCTCTGTCTATCTCTGTCTATCTCTGTCTGTTTCTGTCTTTCTGTCTGTCTCTGTCTGTCTCTGTCTGTCTCTGTCTGTCTCTGTCTGTCTCTGTCTTTCTATCTGTCTCTGCCTGTCTCTGCCTGTCTCTGTCTGCCTCTGTCTGTCTCTGTCTCTCTCTGTCTGTCTCTGTCTGTCTCTGTCTGTCTCTGTCTGTCTCTGTCTGTCTCTGTCTGCCTCTGTCTGTCTCTGTCTGTCTCTGTCTGTTTCTTTCTGTCTCTGTCTATCTATGCCTGTCTCTGTCTGTTTGTGTCTGCGTCTGTCTGCCTCTGTCTGTCTCTGTCTGTTTCTGTCTGTCTCTGTCTGTCTCTGTCTACCTCTGTCTGTCTGTGTCTGTCTCTGTCTGTTTCTTTCTGTCTCCGTCTATCTCAGCCTGTCTCTGTCTGTTTGTGTCTGAGTCTGTCTGTCTCTGTCTGTCTCTGTCTGTTTCTGTCTGTCTCCGTCTATCTCAGCCTGTCTCTGTCTGTTTGTGTCTGACTCTGTCTGTCTCTGTCTGTTTCTGTCTGTCTCTGTCTGTCTCTGTCTGTCTCTGTCTGTCTCTGTCTGTCTCTGTCTGTCTCTGTCTGTCTCTGTCTGTCTCTGTCTGTCTCTGTCTGTCTCTGTCTGTCTCTGTCTGTCTCTGTCTGTCTCTGTCTGTCTCTGTCTGTCTCTGTCTTTCTATCTGCCTCTGTCTGTCTCTGTCTGTCTCTGTCTGTCTCTGTCTGTCTCTGTCTATCTCTGTCTGTCTCTGCCTGTCTCTGCCTGTCTCTGTCTGCCTCTGTCTGCCTCTGTCTGTCTCTGTCTGTCTCTGTCTGTCTCTGTCTTTCTATCTGTCTCTGCCTGTCTCTGTCTGCCTCTGTCTGCCTCTGTCTGTCTCAGTCTGTCTCTGTCTGTCTCTGTCTGCCTCTGTCTGTCTGTGTCTGTCTCTGTCTGTTTCTTTCTGTCTCCGTCTGTCTCTGTCTGTCTCTGTCTGTCTCTGTCTGTCTCTGTCTGTCTCTGTCTGCCTCTGTCTGCCTCTGTCTGCGTCTGTCTGTCTCTGTCTGTCTCTGTCTGCCTCTGTCTGCCTCTGTCTGCGTCTGTCTGTCTCTGTCTGTCTCTGTCTGTCTCTGTCTGTCTCTGTCTGTCTCTGTCTGTCTCTGTCTGTCTCTGTCTGTCTCTGTCTTTCTATCTGTCTCTGCCTGTCTCTGCCTGTCTCTGTCTGCCTCTGCCTGCCTCTGTCTGTCTCAGTCTGTCTCTGTCTGTCTCTGTCTGTCTCTGTCTGCCTCTGTCTGTCTCTATCTGTCTCTGTCTGTTTCTTTCTGTCTCTGTCTATCTATGCCTGTCTCTGTCTGTTTGTGTCTGCGTCTGTCTGCCTCTGTCTGTCTCTGTCTGTTTCTGTCTGTCTCTGCCTGTCTCTGTCTGTCTCTGTCTGTCTCTGTCTGTCTCTGTCTGTCTCTGTCTGCCTCTGTCTGTGTCTGTTTCTTTCTGTCTCTGTCTATCTCTGTCTATCTCTGTCTGTTTCTGTCTTTCTGTCTGTCTCTGTCTGTCTCTGTCTCTCTCTGTCTGTCTCTGTCTGTCTCTGTCTGTTTCTGTCTGTCTCCGTCTATCTCAGCCTGTCTCTGTCTGTTTGTGTCTGAGTCTGTCTGTCTCTGTCTGTTTCTGTCTGTCTCTGTCTGTCTCTGTCTGTCTCTGTCTGTCTCTGTCTGTCTCTGTCTGTCTCTGTCTGTCTCTGTCTGTCTCTGTCTGTCTCTGTCTGTCTCTGTCTCTGTCTGTTTCTGTCTGGCTCTGCCTGTCTCTGTCTGTCTCTGTCTGTCTCTGTCTGTCTCTGTCTGTCTCTGTCTGCCTCTGTCTGTGTCTGTTTCTTTCTGTCTCTGTCTATCTCTGTCTATCTCTGTCTGTTTCTGTCTTTCTGTCTGTCTCTGTCTGTCTCTGTCTCTCTCTGTCTGTCTCTGTCTGTCTCTGTCTGTCTCTGTCTGTCTCTGTCTTTCTATCTGTCTCTGCCTGTCTCTGCCTGTCTCTGTCTGTCTCTGTCTGTTTCTTTCTGTCTCTGTCTATCTATGCCTGTCTCTGTCTGTTTGTGTCTGCGTCTGTCTGCCTCTGTCTGTCTCTGTCTGTTTCTGTCTGTCTCTGCCTGTCTCTGTCTGTCTCTGTCTGTCTCTGTCTGTCTCTGTCTGTCTCTGTCTGCCTCTGTCTGTGTCTGTTTCTTTCTGTCTCTGTCTATCTCTGTCTATCTCTGTCTGTTTCTGTCTTTCTGTCTGTCTCTGTCTGTCTCTGTCTGTCTCTGTCTGTCTCTGTCTGTCTCTGTCCTTCTATCTGTCTCTGCCTGTCTCTGCCTGTCTCTGTCTGCCTCTGTCTGTCTCTGTCTCTCTCTGTCTGTCTCTGTCTGTCTCTGTCTGTCTCTGTCTGTCTCTGTCTGTCTCTGTCTGCCTCTGTCTGTCTCTGTCTGTCTCTGTCTGTTTCTTTCTGTCTCTGTCTATCTATGCCTGTCTCTGTCTGTTTGTGTCTGCGTCTGTCTGCCTCTGTCTGTCTCTGTCTGTTTCTGTCTGTCTCTGTCTGTCTCTGTCTACCTCTGTCTGTCTGTGTCTGTCTCTGTCTGTTTCTTTCTGTCTCCGTCTATCTCAGCCTGTCTCTGTCTGTTTGTGTCTGAGTCTGTCTGTCTCTGTCTGTCTCTGTCTGTTTCTGTCTGTCTCCGTCTATCTCAGCCTGTCTCTGTCTGTTTGTGTCTGACTCTGTCTGTCTCTGTCTGTTTCTGTCTGTCTCTGTCTGTCTCTGTCTGTCTCTGTCTGTCTCTGTCTGTCTCTGTCTGTCTCTGTCTGTCTCTGTCTGTCTCTGTCTGTCTCTGTCTGTCTCTGTCTGTCTCTGTCTGTCTCTGTCTGTCTCTGTCTTTCTATCTGCCTCTGTCTGTCTCTGTCTGTCTCTGTCTGTCTCTGTCTGTCTCTGTCTATCTCTGTCTGTCTCTGCCTGTCTCTGCCTGTCTCTGTCTGCCTCTGTCTGCCTCTGTCTGTCTCTGTCTGTCTCTGTCTGTCTCTGTCTTTCTATCTGTCTCTGCCTGTCTCTGTCTGCCTCTGTCTGCCTCTGTCTGTCTCAGTCTGTCTCTGTCTGTCTCTGTCTGCCTCTGTCTGTCTGTGTCTGTCTCTGTCTGTTTCTTTCTGTCTCCGTCTGTCTCTGTCTGTCTCTGTCTGTCTCTGTCTGTCTCTGTCTGTCTCTGTCTGCCTCTGTCTGCCTCTGTCTGCGTCTGTCTGTCTCTGTCTGTCTCTGTCTGTCTCTGTCTGTCTCTGTCTGTCTCTGTCTGTCTCTGTCTGTTTCTTTCTGTCTCTGTCTATCTCTGCCTGTCTCTGTCTGTTTGTGTCTGCGTCTGTCTGCCTATGTCTGTTTCTTTCTGTCTCCGTCTGTCTCTGTCTGTCTCTGTCTGTCTCTGTCTGTCTCTGTCTGCCTCTGTCTGCCTCTGTCTGCGTCTGTCTGTCTCTGTCTGTCTCTGTCTGTCTCTGTCTGTCTCTGTCTGTCTCTGTCTGTCTCTGTCTGTCGCTGTCTATCTCTGTCTGTCTCTGCCTGTCTCTGCCTGTCTCTGTCTGTCTCTGTCTGTCTCTGTCTGCCTCTGTCTGTCTGTGTCTGTCTCTGTCTGTTTCTTTCTGTCTCCGTCTGTCTCTGTCTGTCTCTGTCTGTCTCTGTCTGTCTCTGTCTGCCTCTGTCTGCCTCTGTCTGCGTCTGTCTGTCTCTGTCTGTCTCTGTCTGTCTCTGTCTGTCTCTGTCTGTCTCTGTCTGTCTCTGTCAGTCTCTGTCTGTCTCTGTCTGTTTCTTTCTGTCTCTGTCTATCTCTGCCTGCCTCTGTCTGTTTGTGTCTGCGTCTGTCTGCCTATGTCTGTCTCTGTCTGTTTTTGTCTGTCTCTGCCTGTCTCTGTCTGTCTCTGTCTGTCTCTGTCTGTCTCTGTCTGTCTCTGGCTGTCTCTGTCTGTCTCTGTCTGTCTCTGTCTGTCTCTGTCTGTCTCTGTCTGCCTCTGTCTGCCTCTGTCTGTCTCTGTCTGTCTCTGTCTGTCTCTGTCTGTCTCTGTCTGTCTCTGTCTGCCTCTGTCTGCCTCTGTCTGTCTGTGTCTGTCTCTGTCTGTTTCTTTCTGTCTCTGTCTATCTCTGCCTGTCTCTGTCTGTTTGTGTCTGCGTCTGCCTGCCTCTGTCTGTCTCTGTCTGTTTCTGTCTGTCTCTGCCTGTCTCTGTCTGTCTCTGTCTGTCTCTGTCTGTCTCTGTCTGTCTCTGTCTGCCTCTGTCTCTGTCTGTTTCTTTCTGTCTCTGTCTATCTCTGTCTATCTCTGTCTGTTTCTGTCTTTCCGTCTGTCTCTGTCTGTCTCTGTCTCTCTCTGTCTGTCTCTGTCTGTCTCTGTCTGCCTCTGTCTGCCTCTGTCTGTCTCTGTCTGTCTCTGTCTGCCTCTGTCTGTCTGTGTCTGTCTCTGTCTGTTTCTTTCTGTCTCCGTCTGTCTCTGTCTGTCTCTGTCTGTCTCTGTCTGTCTCTGTCTGCCTCTGTCTGCCTCTGTCTGCGTCTGTCTGTCTCTGTCTGTCTCTGTCTGTCTCTGTCTGTCTCTGTCTGTCTCTGTCTGTCTCTGTCTGTCTCTGTCTTTCTATCTGTCTCTGCCTGTCTCTGCCTGTCTCTGTCTGCCTCTGTCTGCCTCTGTCTGTCTCAGTCTGTCTCTGTCTGTCTCTGTCTGTCTCTGTCTGCCTCTGTCTGTCTCTGTGTGTCTCTGTCTGTTTCTTTCTGTCTCTGTCTATCTATGCCTGTCTCTGTCTGTTTGTGTCTGCGTCTGTCTGCCTCTGTCTGTCTCTGTCTGTTTCTGTCTGTCTCTGCCTGTCTCTGTCTGTCTCTGTCTGTCTCTGTCTGTCTCTGTCTGTCTCCGTCTGCCTCTGTCTGTGTCTGTTTCTTTCTGTCTCTGTCTATCTCTGTCTATCTCTGTCTGTTTCTGTCTTTCTGTCTGTCTCTGTCTGTCTCTGTCTCTCTCTGTCTGTCTCTGTCTGTCTCTGTCTGTTTCTGTCTGTCTCCGTCTATCTCAGCCTGTCTCTGTCTGTTTGTGTCTGAGTCTGTCTGTCTCTGTCTGTTTCTGTCTGTCTCTGTCTGTCTCTGTCTGTCTCTGTCTGTCTCTGTCTGTCTCTGTCTGTCTCTGTCTGTCTCTGTCTGTCTCTGTCTGTCTCTGTCTGTCTCTGTCTGTCTCTGTCTGTCTCTGTCTGTTTCTGTCTGTCTCTGCCTGTCTCTGTCTGTCTCTGTCTGTCTCTGTCTGTCTCTGTCTGTCTCTGTCTGCCTCTGTCTGTGTCTGTTTCTTTCTGTCTCTGTCTATCTCTGTCTATCTCTGTCTGTTTCTGTCTTTCTGTCTGTCTCTGTCTGTCTCTGTCTCTCTCTGTCTGTCTCTGTCTGTCTCTGTCTGTCTCTGTCTGTCTCTGTCTTTCTATCTGTCTCTGCCTGTCTCTGCCTGTCTCTGTCTGTCTCTGTCTGTTTCTTTCTGTCTCTGTCTATCTATGCCTGTCTCTGTCTGTTTGTGTCTGCGTCTGTCTGCCTCTGTCTGTCTCTGTCTGTTTCTGTCTGTCTCTGCCTGTCTCTGTCTGTCTCTGTCTGTCTCTGTCTGTCTCTGTCTGTCTCTGTCTGCCTCTGTCTGTGTCTGTTTCTTTCTGTCTCTGTCTATCTCTGTCTATCTCTGTCTGTTTCTGTCTTTCTGTCTGTCTCTGTCTGTCTCTGTCTCTCTCTGTCTGTCTCTGTCTGTCTCTGTCTGTCTCTGTCTGTCTCTGTCTTTCTATCTGTCTCTGCCTGTCTCTGCCTGTCTCTGTCTGCCTCTGTCTGTCTCTGTCTCTCTCTGTCTGTCTCTGTCTGTCTCTGTCTGTCTCTGCCTGTCTCTGTCTGTCTCTGTCTGCCTCTGTCTGTCTCTGTCTGTCTCTGTCTGTTTCTTTCTGTCTCTGTCTATCTATGCCTGTCTCTGTCTGTTTGTGTCTGCGTCTGTCTGCCTCTGTCTGTCTCTGTCTGTTTCTGTCTGTCTCTGTCTGTCTCTGTCTACCTCTGTCTGTCTGTGTCTGTCTCTGTCTGTTTCTTTCTGTCTCCGTCTATCTCAGCCTGTCTCTGTCTGTTTGTGTCTGAGTCTGTCTGTCTCTGTCTGTCTCTGTCTGTTTCTGTCTGTCTCCGTCTATCTCAGCCTGTCTCTGTCTGTTTGTGTCTGAGTCTGTCTGTCTCTGTCTGTTTCTGTCTGTCTCTGTCTGTCTCTGTCTGTCTCTGTCTGTCTCTGTCTGTCTCTGTCTGTCTCTGTCTGTCTCTGTCTGTCTCTGTCTGTCTCTGTCTGTCTCTGTCTGTCTCTGTCTGTCTCTGTCTGTCTCTGTCTTTCTATCTGCCTCTGTCTGTCTCTGTCTGTCTCTGTCTGTCTCTGTCTGTCTCTGTCTATCTCTGTCTGTCTCTGCCTGTCTCTGCCTGTCTCTGTCTGCCTCTGTCTGCCTCTGTCTGTCTCTGTCTGTCTCTGTCTGTCTCTGTCTGCCTCTGTCTGTCTCTGTCTGTTTCTGTCTGTTTCTTTCTGTCTCTGTCTATCTCTGCCTGTCTCTGTCTGTCTCTGTCTGTCTCTGTCTGTCTCTGTCTGTCTCTGTCTGCCTCTGTCTGTCTCTGTCTGTTTCTGTCTGTTTCTTTCTGTCTCTGTCTATCTCTGCCTGTCTCTGTCTGTCTCTGTCTGCCTCTGTCTGTCTGTGTCTGTCTCTGTCTGTTTCTTTCTGTCTCCGTCTGTCTCTGTCTGTCTCTGTCTGTCTCTGTCTGTCTCTGTCTGTCTCTGTCTGTCTCTGTCTGCCTCTGTCTGCCTCTGTCTGCGTCTGTCTGTCTCTGTCTGTCTCTGTCTGTCTCTGTCTGTCTCTGTCTGTCTCTGTCTGCCTCTGTCTCTGTCTGTTTCTTTCTGTCTCTGTCTATCTCTGTCTGCCTCTGTCTGCCTCTGTCTGCGTCTGTCTGTCTCTGTCTGTCTCTGTCTGTCTCTGTCTGTCTCTGTCTGTCTCTGTCTGTCTCTGTCTGTTTCTTTCTGTCTCTGTCTATCTCTGCCTGTCTCTGTCTGTTTGTGTCTGCGTCTGTCTGCCTATGTCTGTCTCTGTCTGTTTTTGTCTGTCTCTGTCTATCTCTGCCTGTCTCTGTCTGTTTGTGTCTGCGTCTGTCTGCCTATGTCTGTCTCTGTCTGTTTTTGTCTGTCTCTGTCTATCTCTGCCTGTCTGTGTCTGTTTGTGTCTGCGTCTGTCTGTCTCTGTCTGTCTCCGTCTGTCTCTGTCTGTCTCTGTCTGTCTCTGTCTGTCTCTGTCTGTCTCTGTCTGCCTCTGTCTGCCTCTGTCTGCGTCTGTCTGTCTCTGTCTGTCTCTGTCTATCTCTGTCTATCTCTGTCTGTTTCTGTCTTTCTGTCTGTCTCTGTCTGTCTCTGTCTGTCTCTGTCTGTATCTGTCTGTCTCTGTCTGTCTCTGTCTGCCTCTGTCTGCCTCTGTCTGTGTCTGTCTGTCTCTGTCTGTCTCGGTCTGTCTCTGTCTATCTCTGTCTGTCTCGGTCTGTCTCTGTCTGTCTCTATCTGTCTCTGTCTTTCTATCTGTCTCTGCCTGTCTCTGCCTGTCTCTGTCTGCCTCTGTCTGCCTCTGTCTGTCTCTGTCTGTCTCTGTCTGTCTCTGTCTGCCTCTGTCTGTCTCTGTCTGCTTCTGTCTGTTTCTTTCTGTCTCTGTCTATCTCTGCCTGTCTCTGTCTGTCTCTGTCTGTCTCTGTCTGTTTCTGTCTGTCTCTGTCTGTCTCTGTCTGTCTCTGTCTGTCTCTGTCTGTCTCTGTCTGTCTCTGTCTGTCTCTGTCTGTCTCTGTCTGTCTCTGTCTGTCTCTGTCTGTCTCTGTCTGTCTCTGTCTGCCTCTGTCTCTGTCTGTTTCTTTCTGCCTCTGTCTATCTCTGTCTATCTCTGTCTGTTTCTGTCTTTCTGTCTGTCTTTGTCTGTCTCTGTCTCTCTCTGTCTCTCTCTGTCTCTCTGTCTGTCTCTGTATGTCTCTGTCTGCCTCTGTCTGCCTCTGTCTGTCTCTGTCTGTCTCTGTCTGCCTCTGTCTGTCTCTGTCTGTCTCTGTCTGTCTCTGTCTGTCTCTGTCTGTCTCTGTCTGCCTCTGTCTGTCTCTGTCTGTTTCTGTCTGTCTCTGTCTTTCTATCTGTCTCTGCCTGTCTCTGTCTGCCTCTGTCTGCCTCTGTCTGCCTCTGTCTGTCTCTGTCTGTCTCTGTCTGTCTCTGTCTGCCTCTGTCTGTCTGTGTCTGTCTCTGTCTGTTTCTTTCTGTCTCCGTCTATCTCTGCCTGTCTCTGTCTGTTTGTGTCTGAGTCTGCCTGTCTCTGTCTGTCTCTGTCTGTCTCTGTCTGTCTCTGTCTGCCTCTGTCTGTCTCTGTCTGTCTCTGTCTGTCTCTGTCTGTCTCTGTATGTCTCTGTCTGTCTCTGTCTTTCTATCTGTCTCTGCCTGTCTCTGTCTGCCTCTGTCTGCCTCTGTCTGTCTCTGTCTGTCTCTGTCTGTCTCTGTCTGCCTCTGTCTGTCTCTGTCTGTCTCTGTCTGTTTCTGTCTGTCTCTGGCTGCCTCTGTCTGCCTCTGTCTGTCTCTGTCTGTCTCTGTCTGTCTCTGTCTGTTTCTGTCTGTCTCTGTCTGTCTCTGTCTGTCTCTGTCTGTCTCTGTCTGCCTCTGTCTGCCTCTGTCTGTGTCTGTCTGTCTCTGTCTGTCTCTGCCTGTCACTGTCTGTCTCTGTCTGTCTCTGTCTGTCTCTGTCTGTCTCCGTCTGTCTCTGTCTTTCTATCTGTCTCTGTCTGTCTCCGCCTGTCTCTGCCTGTCTCTGCCTGTCTCTGTCTGCCTCTGTCTGTCTGTGTCTGTCTCTGTCTGTTTCTTTCTGTCTCTCTGTCTGTCTCTGTATGTCTCTGTCTGCCTCTGTCTGCCTCTGTCTGTCTCTGTCTGTCTCTGTCTGTCTCTGTCTGTTTCTGTCTGTCTCTGTCTGTCTCTGCCTGTCTCTGCCTGTCTCTGCCTGTCTCTGCCTGTCTCTGCCTGTCTCTGCCTGTCTCTGTCTGTCTCGGTCTGTCTCCGCCTGTCTCTGTCTTTCTGTCTGTCTCTGCCTGTCTCTGTCATTCTGTCTGTCTCTGTCTATCTCTGTCTGTCTCTGTCTGTCCCTGTCTGTCTCTGTATGTCTCTGTCTGCCTCTGTCTGCCTCTGTCTGTCTCTGTCTGTCTCTGTCTGTCTCTGTCTGTCTGTGTCTGTCTCGGTCTGTCTCTGTCTGTCTCTGTCTGTCTCTGTCTGTCTCTGTCTGCCTCTGTCTGTCTCTGTCTGTCTCTGTATGTCTCTGTCTGTCTCTGTCTTTCTATCTGTCTCTGCCTGTCTCTGTCTGCCTCTGTCTGCCTCTGTCTGTCTCTGTCTGTCTCTGTCTGTCTCTGTCTGCCTCTGTCTGTCTCTGTCTGTCTCTGTCTGTTTCTTTCTGTCTCTGTCTATCTCTGCCTGTCTGTGTCTGTTTGTGTCTGCGTCTGTCTGTCTCTGTCTGTCTCTGTCTGTCTCTGTCTGTTTCTGTCTGTCTCTGTCTGTCTCTGTCTGCCTCTGTCTGCCTCTGTCTGTGTCTGTCTGTCTCTGTCTGTCTCGGTCTGTCTCTGTCTATCTCTGTCTGTCTCGGTCTGTCTCTGTCTGTCTCTATCTGTCTCTGTCTTTCTATCTGTCTCTGCCTGTCTCTGCCTGTCTCTGTCTGCCTCTGTCTGCCTCTGTCTGTCTCTGTCTGTCTCTGTCTGTCTCTGTCTGCCTCTGTCTGTCTCTGTCTGCTTCTGTCTGTTTCTTTCTGTCTCCGTCTATCTCAGCCTGTCTCTGTCTGTTTGTGTCTGAGTCTGTCTGTCTCTGTCTGTCTCTGTCTGTTTCTGTCTGTCTCCGTCTATCTCAGCCTGTCTCTGTCTGTTTGTGTCTGAGTCTGTCTGTCTCTGTCTGTTTCTGTCTGTCTCTGTCTGTCTCTGTCTGTCTCTGTCTGTCTCTGTCTGTCTCTGTCTGTCTCTGTCTGTCTCTGTCTGTCTCTGTCTGTCTCTGTCTGTCTCTGTCTGTCTCTGTCTGTCTCTGTCTGTCTCTGTCTTTCTATCTGCCTCTGTCTGTCTCTGTCTGTCTCTGTCTGTCTCTGTCTGTCTCTGTCTATCTCTGTCTGTCTCTGCCTGTCTCTGCCTGTCTCTGTCTGCCTCTGTCTGCCTCTGTCTGTCTCTGTCTGTCTCTGTCTGTCTCTGTCTGCCTCTGTCTGTCTCTGTCTGTTTCTGTCTGTTTCTTTCTGTCTCTGTCTATCTCTGCCTGTCTCTGTCTGTCTCTGTCTGTCTCTGTCTGTCTCTGTCTGTCTCTGTCTGCCTCTGTCTGTCTCTGTCTGTTTCTGTCTGTTTCTTTCTGTCTCTGTCTATCTCTGCCTGTCTCTGTCTGTCTCTGTCTGCCTCTGTCTGTCTGTGTCTGTCTCTGTCTGTTTCTTTCTGTCTCCGTCTGTCTCTGTCTGTCTCTGTCTGTCTCTGTCTGTCTCTGTCTGTCTCTGTCTGTCTCTGTCTGCCTCTGTCTGCCTCTGTCTGCGTCTGTCTGTCTCTGTCTGTCTCTGTCTGTCTCTGTCTGTCTCTGTCTGTCTCTGTCTGCCTCTGTCTCTGTCTGTTTCTTTCTGTCTCTGTCTATCTCTGTCTGCCTCTGTCTGCCTCTGTCTGCGTCTGTCTGTCTCTGTCTGTCTCTGTCTGTCTCTGTCTGTCTCTGTCTGTCTCTGTCTGTCTCTGTCTGTTTCTTTCTGTCTCTGTCTATCTCTGCCTGTCTCTGTCTGTTTGTGTCTGCGTCTGTCTGCCTATGTCTGTCTCTGTCTGTTTTTGTCTGTCTCTGTCTATCTCTGCCTGTCTCTGTCTGTTTGTGTCTGCGTCTGTCTGCCTATGTCTGTCTCTGTCTGTTTTTGTCTGTCTCTGTCTATCTCTGCCTGTCTGTGTCTGTTTGTGTCTGCGTCTGTCTGTCTCTGTCTGTCTCCGTCTGTCTCTGTCTGTCTCTGTCTGTCTCTGTCTGTCTCTGTCTGTCTCTGTCTGCCTCTGTCTGCCTCTGTCTGCGTCTGTCTGTCTCTGTCTGTCTCTGTCTATCTCTGTCTATCTCTGTCTGTTTCTGTCTTTCTGTCTGTCTCTGTCTGTCTCTGTCTGTCTCTGTCTGTATCTGTCTGTCTCTGTCTGTCTCTGTCTGCCTCTGTCTGCCTCTGTCTGTGTCTGTCTGTCTCTGTCTGTCTCGGTCTGTCTCTGTCTATCTCTGTCTGTCTCGGTCTGTCTCTGTCTGTCTCTATCTGTCTCTGTCTTTCTATCTGTCTCTGCCTGTCTCCGTCTGTCTCTGTCTGCCTCTGTCTGCCTCTGTCTGTCTCTGTCTGTCTCTGTCTGTCTCTGTCTGCCTCTGTCTGTCTCTGTCTGCTTCTGTCTGTTTCTTTCTGTCTCTGTCTATCTCTGCCTGTCTCTGTCTGTCTCTGTCTGTCTCTGTCTGTTTCTGTCTGTCTCTGTCTGTCTCTGTCTGTCTCTGTCTGTCTCTGTCTGTCTCTGTCTGTCTCTGTCTGTCTCTGTCTGTCTCTGTCTGTCTCTGTCTGTCTCTGTCTGTCTCTGTCTGCCTCTGTCTCTGTCTGTTTCTTTCTGCCTCTGTCTATCTCTGTCTATCTCTGTCTGTTTCTGTCTTTCTGTCTGTCTTTGTCTGTCTCTGTCTCTCTCTGTCTCTCTCTGTCTCTCTGTCTGTCTCTGTATGTCTCTGTCTGCCTCTGTCTGCCTCTGTCTGTCTCTGTCTGTCTCTGTCTGCCTCTGTCTGTCTCTGTCTGTCTCTGTCTGTCTCTGTCTGTCTCTGTCTGTCTCTGTCTGCCTCTGTCTGTCTCTGTCTGTTTCTGTCTGTCTCTGTCTTTCTATCTGTCTCTGCCTGTCTCTGTCTGCCTCTGTCTGCCTCTGTCTGCCTCTGTCTGTCTCTGTCTGTCTCTGTCTGTCTCTGTCTGCCTCTGTCTGTCTGTGTCTGTCTCTGTCTGTTTCTTTCTGTCTCCGTCTATCTCTGCCTGTCTCTGTCTGTTTGTGTCTGAGTCTGCCTGTCTCTGTCTGTCTCTGTCTGTCTCTGTCTGTCTCTGTCTGCCTCTGTCTGTCTCTGTCTGTCTCTGTCTGTCTCTGTATGTCTCTGTCTGTCTCTGTCTTTCTATCTGTCTCTGCCTGTCCCTGTCTGCCTCTGTCTGCCTCTGTCTGTCTCTGTCTGTCTCTGTCTGTCTCTGTCTGCCTCTGTCTGTCTCTGTCTGTCTCTGTCTGTTTCTGTCTGTCTCTGGCTGCCTCTGTCTGCCTCTGTCTGTCTCTGTCTGTCTCTGTCTGTCTCTGTCTGTTTCTGTCTGTCTCTGTCTGTCTCTGTCTGTCTCTGTCTGTCTCTGTCTGCCTCTGTCTGCCTCTGTCTGTGTCTGTCTGTCTCTGTCTGTCTCTGCCTGTCACTGTCTGTCTCTGTCTGTCTCTGTCTGTCTCTGTCTGTCTCCGTCTGTCTCTGTCTTTCTATCTGTCTCTGTCTGTCTCCGCCTGTCTCTGCCTGTCTCTGCCTGTCTCTGTCTGCCTCTGTCTGTCTGTGTCTGTCTCTGTCTGTTTCTTTCTGTCTCTCTGTCTGTCTCTGTATGTCTCTGTCTGCCTCTGTCTGCCTCTGTCTGTCTCTGTCTGTCTCTGTCTGTCTCTGTCTGTTTCTGTCTGTCTCTGTCTGTCTCTGTCTGTCTCTGTCTGTCTCTGTCTGTCTCTGTCTGTCTCTGTCTGTCTCTGTCTGTCTCTGTCTGTCTCTGTCTGTCTCTGTCTGTCTCTGTCTGTCTCTGTCTGCCTCTGTCTCTGTCTGTTTCTTTCTGTCTCTGTCTATCTCTGTCTATCTCTGTCTGTTTCTGTCTTTCTGTCTGTCTTTGTCTGTCTCTGTCTCTCTCTGTCTCTCTCTGTCTCTCTCTGTCTCTCTGTCTGTCTCTGTCTGTCTCTGTCTGTCTCCGTCTGTCTCTGTCTTTCTATCTGTCTCTGTCTGTCTCTGCCTGTCTCTGCCTGTCTCTGCCTGTCTCTGCCTGTCTCTGCCTGTCTCTGTCTGTCTCGGTCTGTCTCCGCCTGTCTCTGTCTTTCTGTCTGTCTCTGCCTGTCTCTGTCATTCTGTCTGTCTCTGTCTATCTCTGTCTGTCTCTGTCTGTCCCTGTCTGTCTCTGTATGTCTCTGTCTGCCTCTGTCTGCCTCTGTCTGTCTCTGTCTGTCTCTGTCTGTCTCTGTCTGTCTGTGTCTGTCTCGGTCTGTCTCTGTCTGTCTCTGTCTGTCTCTGTCTGTCTCTGTCTGCCTCTGTCTGTCTCTGTCTGTCTCTGTATGTCTCTGTCTGTCTCTGTCTTTCTATCTGTCTCTGCCTGTCTCTGTCTGCCTCTGTCTGCCTCTGTCTGTCTCTGTCTGTCTCTGTCTGTCTCTGTCTGCCTCTGTCTGTCTCTGTCTGTCTCTGTCTGTTTCTTTCTGTCTCTGTCTATCTCTGCCTGTCTGTGTCTGTTTGTGTCTGCGTCTGTCTGTCTCTGTCTGTCTCTGTCTGTTTCTGTCTGTCTCTGTCTGTCTCTGTCTGTCTCTGTCTGTCTCTGTCTGTCTCTGTCTGTCTCTGTCCGCCTCTGTCTCTATCTGTTTCTTTCTGTCTCTGTCTATCTCTGTCTAACTCTGTCTGTCTCTGTCTGTCTCTGTCTGTCTCTGTCTGTCTCTGTCTGCCTCTGTCTGTCTCTGTCTGTCTCTGTCTGTCTCTGTCTTCCTATCTGTCTCTGCCTGTCTCTGCCTGTCTCTGTCTGCCTCTGTATGCCTCTGTCTGTCTCTGTCTGTCTCTGTCTGTCTCTGTCTGTCTCTGTCTGTCTCTGTCTGCCTCTGTCTGTCTCTGTCTGTTTCTGTCTGTCTCTGTCTTTCTATCTGTCTCTGCCTGTCTCTGTCCGCCTCTGTCTGCCTCTGTCTGCCTCTGTCTGTCTCTGTCTGTCTCTGTCTGTCTCTGTCTGCCTCTGTCTGTCTGTGTCTGTCTCTGTCTGTTTCTTTCTGTCTCCGTCTATCTCTGCCTGTCTCTGTCTGTTTGTGTCTGAGTCTGCCTGTCTCTGTCTGTCTCTGTCTGTCTCTGTCTGTCTCTGTCTGCCTCTGTCTGTCTCTGTCTGTCTCTGTCTGTCTCTGTATGTCTCTGTCTGTCTCTGTCTTTCTATCTGTCTCTGCCTGTCTCTGTCTGCCTCTGTCTGCCTCTGTCTGTCTCTGTCTGTCTCTGTCTGTCTCTGTCTGCCTCTGTCTGTCTCTGTCTGTCTCTGTCTGTTTCTGTCTGTCTCTGGCTGTCTCTGTCTGTCTCTGTCTCTCTGTCTGTCTCTGTCTGTCTCTGTCTGTCTCTGTCTGTCTCTGTCTGTCTCTGTCTGTTTCTGTCTGTCTCTGTCTGTCTCTGTCTGTCTCTGTCTGTCTCTGTCTGTCTCTGTCTGTCTCTGTCCGCCTCTGTCTCTGTCTGTTTCTTTCTGTCTCTGTCTATCTCTGTCTGTTTCTGTCTTTCTGTCTGTCTCTGTCTGTCTCTGTCTGTCTCTGTCTGTCTCTGTCTGTCTCTGTCTGTCTCTGTCTGTCTCTGTCTGTCTCTGTCTGTCTCTGTCTGTCTCTGTCTGTCTCTGTCTGTCTCTGTCTGTCTCTGTCTGTCTCTGTCTGTCTCTGTCTGTCTCTGTCTGTCTCTGTCTTTCTATCTGCCTCTGTCTGTCTCTGTCTGTCTCTGTCTGTCTCTGTCTGTCTCTGTCTGTCTCTGTCTATCTCTGTCTGTCTCTGCCTGTCTCTGCCTGTCTCTGTCTGCCTCTGTCTGCCTCTGTCTGTCTCTGTCTGTCTCTGTCTGTCTCTGTCTGCCTCTGTCTGTCTCTGTCTGTTTCTGTCTGTTTCTTTCTGTCTCTGTCTATCTCTGCCTGTCTCTGTCTGTCTCTGTCTGTCTCTGTCTGTCTCTGTCTGTCTCTGTCTTTCTATCTGTCTCTGCCTGTCTCTGTCTGCCTCTGTCTGCCTCTGTCTGCCTCTGTCTGTCTCTGTCTGTCTCTGTCTGTCTCTGTCTGCCTCTGTCTGTCTGTGTCTGTCTCTGTCTGTTTCTTTCTGTCTCCGTCTGTCTCTGTCTGTCTCTGTCTGTCTCTGTCTGTCTCTGTCTGCCTCTGTCTGCCTCTGTCTGCGTCTGTCTGTCTCTGTCTGTCTCTGTCTGTCTCTGTCTGTCTCTGTCTGTCTCTGTCTGTCTCTGTCAGTCTCTGTCTGTCTCTGTCTGTTTCTTTCTGTCTCTGTCTATCTCTGCCTGTCTCTGTCTGTTTGTGTCTGCGTCTGTCTGCCTATGTCTGTCTCTGTCTGTTTTTGTCTGTCTCTGCCTGTCTCTGTCTGTCTCTGTCTGTCTCTGTCTGTCTCTGTCTGTCTCTGGCTGTCTCTGTCTGTCTCTGTCTGTCTCTGTCTGTCTCTGTCTGTCTCTGTCTGCCTCTGTCTGCCTCTGTCTGTCTCTGTCTGTCTCTGTCTGTCTCTGTCTGTCTCTGTCTGTCTCTGTCTGCCTCTGTCTGCCTCTGTCTGTCTGTGTCTGTCTCTGTCTGTTTCTTTCTGTCTCTGTCTATCTCTGCCTGTCTCTGTCTGTTTGTGTCTGCGTCTGCCTGCCTCTGTCTGTCTCTGTCTGTTTCTGTCTGTCTCTGCCTGTCTCTGTCTGTCTCTGTCTGTCTCTGTCTGTCTCTGTCTTTCTATCTGTCTCTGCCTGTCTCTGTCTGTCTCTGTCTGTCTCTGTCTGTTTCTGTCTGTCTCTGTCTGTCTCTGTCTGTCTCTGTCTGTCTCTGTCTGTCTCTGTCTGTCTCTGTCCGCCTCTGTCTCTGTCTGTTTCTTTCTGTCTCTGTCTATCTCTGTCTGTTTCTGTCTTTCTGTCTGTCTCTGTCTGTCTCTGTCTGTCTCTGTCTGTCTCTGTCTGTCTCTGTCTGTCTCTGTCTGTCTCTGTCTGTCTCTGTCTGTCTCTGTCTGTCTCTGTCTGTCTCTGTCTGTCTCTGTCTGTCTCTGTCTGTCTCTGTCTGTCTCTGTCTTTCTATCTGCCTCTGTCTGTCTCTGTCTGTCTCTGTCTGTCTCTGTCTGTCTCTGTCTGTCTCTGTCTATCTCTGTCTGTCTCTGCCTGTCTCTGCCTGTCTCTGTCTGCCTCTGTCTGCCTCTGTCTGTCTCTGTCTGTCTCTGTCTGTCTCTGTCTGCCTCTGTCTGTCTCTGTCTGTTTCTGTCTGTTTCTTTCTGTCTCTGTCTATCTCTGCCTGTCTCTGTCTGTCTCTGTCTGTCTCTGTCTGTCTCTGTCTGTCTCTGTCTTTCTATCTGTCTCTGCCTGTCTCTGTCTGCCTCTGTCTGCCTCTGTCTGCCTCTGTCTGTCTCTGTCTGTCTCTGTCTGTCTCTGTCTGCCTCTGTCTGTCTGTGTCTGTCTCTGTCTGTTTCTTTCTGTCTCCGTCTGTCTCTGTCTGTCTCTGTCTGTCTCTGTCTGTCTCTGTCTGCCTCTGTCTGCCTCTGTCTGCGTCTGTCTGTCTCTGTCTGTCTCTGTCTGTCTCTGTCTGTCTCTGTCTGTCTCTGTCTGTCTCTGTCAGTCTCTGTCTGTCTCTGTCTGTTTCTTTCTGTCTCTGTCTATCTCTGCCTGTCTCTGTCTGTTTGTGTCTGCGTCTGTCTGCCTATGTCTGTCTCTGTCTGTTTTTGTCTGTCTCTGCCTGTCTCTGTCTGTCTCTGTCTGTCTCTGTCTGTCTCTGTCTGTCTCTGGCTGTCTCTGTCTGTCTCTGTCTGTCTCTGTCTGTCTCTGTCTGTCTCTGTCTGCCTCTGTCTGCCTCTGTCTGTCTCTGTCTGTCTCTGTCTGTCTCTGTCTGTCTCTGTCTGTCTCTGTCTGCCTCTGTCTGCCTCTGTCTGTCTGTGTCTGTCTCTGTCTGTTTCTTTCTGTCTCTGTCTATCTCTGCCTGTCTCTGTCTGTTTGTGTCTGCGTCTGCCTGCCTCTGTCTGTCTCTGTCTGTTTCTGTCTGTCTCTGCCTGTCTCTGTCTGTCTCTGTCTGTCTCTGTCTGTCTCTGTCTGTCTCTGTCTGCCTCTGTCTCTGTCTGTTTCTTTCTGTCTCTGTCTGTCTCTGTCTATCTCTGTCTGTTTCTGTCTTTCCGTCTGTCTCTGTCTGTCTCTGTCTCTCTCTGTCTGTCTCTGTCTGTCTCTGTCTGTCTCTGTCTGCCTCTGTCTCTGTCTGTTACTTTCTGTCTCTGTCTATCTCTGTCTATCTCTGTCTGTCTCTGTCTGTCTCTGTCTGTCTCTGTCTTTCTATCTGTCTCTGCCTGTCTCTGCCTGTCTCTGTCTGCCTCTGTCTGCCTCTGTCTGTCTCTGTCTGTCTCTGTCTGTCTCTGTCTGCCTCTGTCTGTCTCTGTCTGTTTCTGTCTGTTTCTTTCTGTCTCTGTCTATCTCTGCCTGTCTCTGTCTGTCTCTGTCTGTCTCTGTCTGTCTCTGTCTGTCTCTGTCTGTCTCTGTCTTTCTATCTGTCTCTGCCTGTCTCTGTCTGCCTCTGTCTGCCTCTGTCTGTCTCTGTCTGTCTCTGTATGTCTCTGTCTGCCTCTGTCTGTCTGTGTCTGTCTCTGTCTGTCTCTGTATGTCTCTGTCTGCCTCTGTCTGTCTGTGTCTGTCTCTGTCTGTTTCTTTCTGTCTCCGTCTGTCTCTGTCTGTCTCTGTCTGTCTCTGTCTGTCTCTGTCTGCCTCTGTCTGCCTCTGTCTGCGTCTGTCTGTCTCTGTCTGTCTCTGTCTGTCTCTGTCTGTCTCTGTCTGTCTCTGTCTGTCTCTGTCTGTCTCTGTCTTTCTATCTGTCTCTGCCTGTCTCTGCCTGTCTCTGTCTGCCTCTGTCTGCCTCTGTCTGTCTCAGTCTGTCTCTGTCTGTCTCTGTCTGTCTCTGTCTGCCTCTGTCTGTCTCTGTCTGTCTCTGTCTGTTTCTTTCTGTCTCTGTCTATCTATGCCTGTCTCTGTCTGTTTGTGTCTGCGTCTGTCTGCCTCTGTCTGTCTCTGTCTGTTTCTGTCTGTCTCTGCCTGTCTCTGTCTGTCTCTGTCTGTCTCTGTCTGTCTCTGTCTGTCTCTGTCTGCCTCTGTCTGTGTCTGTTTCTTTCTGTCTCTGTCTATCTCTGTCTATCTCTGTCTGTTTCTGTCTTTCTGTCTGTCTCTGTCTGTCTCTGTCTCTCTCTGTCTGTCTCTGTCTGTCTCTGTCTGTCTCTGTCTGTCTCTGTCTTTCTATCTGTCTCTGCCTGTCTCTGCCTGTCTCTGTCTGCCTCTGTCTGTCTCTGTCTCTCTCTGTCTGTCTCTGTCTGTCTCTGTCTGTCTCTGTCTGTCTCTGTCTGTCTCTGTCTGTCTCTGTCTGTCTCTGTCTGCCTCTGTCTGTCTCTGTCTGTCTCTGTCTGTTTCTTTCTGTCTCTGTCTATCTATGCCTGTCTCTGTCTGTTTGTGTCTGCGTCTGTCTGCCTCTGTCTGTCTCTGTCTGTTTCTGTCTGTCTCTGTCTGTCTCTGTCTACCTCTGTCTGTCTGTGTCTGTCTCTGTCTGTTTCTTTCTGTCTCCGTCTATCTCAGCCTGTCTCTGTCTGTTTGTGTCTGAGTCTGTCTGTCTCTGTCTGTCTCTGTCTGTTTCTGTCTGTCTCCGTCTACCTCAGCCTGTCTCTGTCTGTTTGTGTCTGAGTCTGTCTGTCTCTGTCTGTTTCTGTCTGTCTCTGTATGTCTCTGTCTGCCTCTGTCTGTCTGTGTCTGTCTCTGTCTGTTTCTTTCTGTCTCCGTCTGTCTCTGTCTGCCTATGTCTGTCTCTGTCTGTCTCTGTCTGTCTCTGTCTGTCTCTGTCTGTCTCTGTCTGTCTCTGTCTGTCTCTGTCTGTCTCTGTCTTTCTATCTGTCTCTGCCTGTCTCTGCCTGTCTCTGTCTGCCTCTGTCTGCCTCTGTCTGTCTCAGTCTGTCTCTGTCTGTCTCTGTCTGTCTCTGTCTGCCTCTGTCTGTCTCTGTCTGTCTCTGTCTGTTTCTTTCTGTCTCTGTCTATCTATGCCTGTCTCTGTCTGTTTGTGTCTGCGTCTGTCTGCCTCTGTCTGTCTCTGTCTGTTTCTGTCTGTCTCTGCCTGTCTCTGTCTGTCTCTGTCTGTCTCTGTCTGTCTCTGTCTGTCTCTGTCTGCCTCTGTCTGTGTCTGTTTCTTTCTGTCTCTGTCTATCTCTGTCTATCTCTGTCTGTTTCTGTCTTTCTGTCTGTCTCTGTCTGTCTCTGTCTCTCTCTGTCTGTCTCTGTCTGTCTCTGTCTGTCTCTGTCTGTCTCTGTCTTTCTATCTGTCTCTGCCTGTCTCTGCCTGTCTCTGTCTGCCTCTGTCTGCCTCTGTCTGTCTCTGTCTCTCTCTGTCTGTCTCTGTCTGTCTCTGTCTGTCTCTGTCTGTCTCTGTCTGTCTCTGTCTGTCTCTGTCTGCCTCTGTCTGTCTCTGTCTGTCTCTGTCTGTTTCTTTCTGTCTCTGTCTATCTATGCCTGTCTCTGTCTGTTTGTGTCTGCGTCTGTCTGCCTCTGTCTGTCTCTGTCTGTTTCTGTCTGTCTCTGTCTGTCTCTGTCTACCTCTGTCTGTCTGTGTCTGTCTCTGTCTGTTTCTTTCTGTCTCCGTCTATCTCAGCCTGTCTCTGTCTGTTTGTGTCTGAGTCTGTCTGTCTCTGTCTGTCTCTGTCTGTTTCTGTCTGTCTCCGTCTACCTCAGCCTGTCTCTGTCTGTTTGTGTCTGAGTCTGTCTGTCTCTGTCTGTTTCTGTCTGTCTCTGTATGTCTCTGTCTGCCTCTGTCTGTCTGTGTCTGTCTCTGTCTGTTTCTTTCTGTCTCCGTCTGTCTCTGTCTGCCTATGTCTGTCTCTGTCTGTCTCTGTCTGTCTCTGTCTGTCTCTGTCTGTCTCTGTCTGTCTCTGTCTGTCTCTGTCTGTCTCTGTCTTTCTATCTGTCTCTGCCTGTCTCTGCCTGTCTCTGTCTGCCTCTGTCTGCCTCTGTCTGTCTCTGTCAGTCTCTGTCTGTCTCTGTCTGTTTCTTTCTGTCTCTGCCTATCTCTGCCTGTCTCTGTCTGTTTGTGTCTGCGTCTGTCTGCCTATGTCTGTCTCTGTCTGTTTTTGTCTGCCTCTGCCTGTCTCTGTCTGTCTCTGTCTGTCTCTGTCTGTCTCTGGCTGTCTCTGTCTGTCTCTGTCTGTCTCTGTCTGTCTCTGTCTGTCTCTGTCTGCCTCTGTCTGCCTCTGTCTGTCTCTGTCTGTCTCTGTCTGTCTCTGTCTGTCTCTGTCTGTCTCTGTCTGCCTCTGTCTGCCTCTGTCTGTCTGTGTCTGTCTCTGTCTGTTTCTTTCTGTCTCTGTCTATCTCTGCCTGTCTCTGTCTGTTTGTGTCTGCGTCTGCCTGCCTCTGTCTGTCTCTGTCTGTTTCTGTCTGTCTCTGCCTGTCTCTGTCTGTCTCTGTCTGTCTCTGTCTGTCTCTGTCTGTCTCTGTCTGCCTCTGTCTCTGTCTGTTTCTTTCTGTCTCTGTCTATCTCTGTCTATCTCTGTCTGTTTCTGTCTTTCCGTCTGTCTCTGTCTGTCTCTGTCTCTCTCTGTCTGTCTCTGTCTGTCTCTGTCTGTCTCTGTCTGTCTCTGTCTGCCTCTGTCTCTGTCTGTTACTTTCTGTCTCTGTCTATCTCTGTCTATCTCTGTCTGTCTCTGTCTGTCTCTGTCTGTCTCTGTCTTTCTATCTGTCTCTGCCTGTCTCTGCCTGTCTCTGTCTGCCTCTGTCTGCCTCTGTCTGTCTCTGTCTGTCTCTGTCTGTCTCTGTCTGCCTCTGTCTGTCTCTGTCTGTTTCTGTCTGTTTCTTTCTGTCTCTGTCTATCTCTGCCTGTCTCTGTCTGTCTCTGTCTGTCTCTGTCTGTCTCTGTCTGTCTCTGTCTTTCTATCTGTCTCTGCCTGTCTCTGTCTGCCTCTGTCTGCCTCTGTCTGTCTCTGTCTGTCTCTGTATGTCTCTGTCTGCCTCTGTCTGTCTGTGTCTGTCTCTGTCTGTTTCTTTCTGTCTCCGTCTGTCTCTGTCTGTCTCTGTCTGTCTCTGTCTGTCTCTGTCTGCCTCTGTCTGCCTCTGCCTGCGTCTGTCTGTCTCTGTCTGTCTCTGTCTGTCTCTGTCTGTCTCTGTCTGTCTCTGTCTGTCTCTGTCTGTCTCTGTCTTTCTATCTGTCTCTGCCTGTCTCTGCCTGTCTCTGTCTGCCTCTGTCTGCCTCTGTCTGTCTCAGTCTGTCTCTGTCTGTCTCTGTCTGTCTCTGTCTGCCTCTGTCTGTCTCTGTCTGTCTCTGTCTGTTTCTTTCTGTCTCTGTCTATCTATGCCTGTCTCTGTCTGTTTGTGTCTGCGTCTGTCTGCCTCTGTCTGTGTCTGTCTGTCTCTGTCTGTCTCTGTCTGTCTCTGTCTGTCTCTGTCTGTCTCCGTCTATCTCAGCCTGTCTCTGTCTGTTTGTGTCTGAGTCTGGCTGTCTCTGTCTGTTTCTGTCTGTCTCTGTCTGTCTCTGTCTGTCTCTGTCTGTCTCTGTCTGTCTCTGTCTGTCTCTGTCTGCCTCTGTCTGTGTCTGTTTCTTTCTGTCTCTGTCTATCTCTGTCTATCTCTGTCTGTTTCTGTCTTTCTGTCTGTCTCTGTCTGTCTCTGTCTCTCTCTGTCTGTCTCTGTCTGTCTCTGTCTGTTTCTGTCTGTCTCCGTCTATCTCAGCCTGTCTCTGTCTGTTTGTGTCTGAGTCTGGCTGTCTCTGTCTGTTTCTGTCTGTCTCTGTCTGTCTCTGTCTGTCTCTGTCTGTCTCTGTCTGTCTCTGTCTGTCTCTGTCTGTCTCTGTCTGTCTCTGTCTGTCTCTGTCTGTCTCTGTCTGTTTCTGTCTGGCTCTGCCTGTCTCTGTCTGTCTCTGTCTGTCTCTGTCTGTCTCTGTCTGTCTCTGTCTGCCTCTGTCTGCCTCTGTCTGCGTCTGTCTGTCTCTGTCTGTCTCTGTCTGTCTCTGTCTGTCTCTGTCTGTCTCTGTCTGTCTCTGTCTTTCTATCTGTCTCTGCCTGTCTCTGCCTGTCTCTGTCTGCCTCTGTCTGTCTCTGTCTCTCTCTGTCTGTCTCTGTCTGTTTCTTTCTGTCTCCGTCTGTCTCTGTCTGTCTCTGTCTGTCTCTGTCTGTCTCTGTCTGCCTCTGTCTGCCTCTGTCTGCGTCTGTCTGTCTCTGTCTGTCTCTGTCTGTCTCTGTCTGTCTCTGTCTGTCTCTGTCTGTCTCTGTCTGTCTCTGTCTTTCTATCTGTCTCTGCCTGTCTCTGCCTGTCTCTGTCTGCCTCTGTCTGCCTCTGTCTGTCTCAGTCTGTCTCTGTCTGTCTCTGTCTGTCTCTGTCTGCCTCTGTCTGTCTCTGTCTGTCTCTGTCTGTTTCTTTCTGTCTCTGTCTATCTATGCCTGTCTCTGTCTGTTTGTGTCTGCGTCTGTCTGCCTCTGTCTGTCTCTGTCTGTTTCTGTCTGTCTCTGCCTGTCTCTGTCTGTCTCTGTCTGTCTCTGTCTGTCTCTGTCTGTCTCTGTCTGCCTCTGTCTGTGTCTGTTTCTTTCTGTCTCTGTCTATCTCTGTCTATCTCTGTCTGTTTCTGTCTTTCTGTCTGTCTCTGTCTGTCTCTGTCTCTCTCTGTCTGTCTCTGTCTGTCTCTGTCTGTCTCTGTCTGTCTCTGTCTTTCTATCTGTCTCTGCCTGTCTCTGCCTGTCTCTGTCTGCCTCTGTCTGCCTCTGTCTGTCTCTGTCTCTCTCTGTCTGTCTCTGTCTGTCTCTGTCTGTCTCTGTCTGTCTCTGTCTGTCTCTGTCTGTCTCTGTCTGCCTCTGTCTGTCTCTGTCTGTCTCTGTCTGTTTCTTTCTGTCTCTGTCTATCTATGCCTGTCTCTGTCTGTTTGTGTCTGCGTCTGTCTGCCTCTGTCTGTCTCTGTCTGTTTCTGTCTGTCTCTGTCTGTCTCTGTCTACCTCTGTCTGTCTGTGTCTGTCTCTGTCTGTTTCTTTCTGTCTCCGTCTATCTCAGCCTGTCTCTGTCTGTTTGTGTCTGAGTCTGTCTGTCTCTGTCTGTCTCTGTCTGTTTCTGTCTGTCTCCGTCTACCTCAGCCTGTCTCTGTCTGTTTGTGTCTGAGTCTGTCTGTCTCTGTCTGTTTCTGTCTGTCTCTGTATGTCTCTGTCTGCCTCTGTCTGTCTGTGTCTGTCTCTGTCTGTTTCTTTCTGTCTCCGTCTGTCTCTGTCTGCCTATGTCTGTCTCTGTCTGTCTCTGTCTGTCTCTGTCTGTCTCTGTCTGTCTCTGTCTGTCTCTGTCTGTCTCTGTCTGTCTCTGTCTTTCTATCTGTCTCTGCCTGTCTCTGCCTGTCTCTGTCTGCCTCTGTCTGCCTCTGTCTGTCTCTGTCAGTCTCTGTCTGTCTCTGTCTGTTTCTTTCTGTCTCTGCCTATCTCTGCCTGTCTCTGTCTGTTTGTGTCTGCGTCTGTCTGCCTATGTCTGTCTCTGTCTGTTTTTGTCTGCCTCTGCCTGTCTCTGTCTGTCTCTGTCTGTCTCTGTCTGTCTCTGGCTGTCTCTGTCTGTCTCTGTCTGTCTCTGTCTGTCTCTGTCTGTCTCTGTCTGCCTCTGTCTGCCTCTGTCTGTCTCTGTCTGTCTCTGTCTGTCTCTGTCTGTCTCTGTCTGTCTCTGTCTGCCTCTGTCTGCCTCTGTCTGTCTGTGTCTGTCTCTGTCTGTTTCTTTCTGTCTCTGTCTATCTCTGCCTGTCTCTGTCTGTTTGTGTCTGCGTCTGCCTGCCTCTGTCTGTCTCTGTCTGTTTCTGTCTGTCTCTGCCTGTCTCTGTCTGTCTCTGTCTGTCTCTGTCTGTCTCTGTCTGTCTCTGTCTGCCTCTGTCTCTGTCTGTTTCTTTCTGTCTCTGTCTATCTCTGTCTATCTCTGTCTGTTTCTGTCTTTCCGTCTGTCTCTGTCTGTCTCTGTCTCTCTCTGTCTGTCTCTGTCTGTCTCTGTCTGTCTCTGTCTGTCTCTGTCTGCCTCTGTCTCTGTCTGTTTCTTTCTGTCTCTGTCTATCTCTGTCTATCTCTGTCTGTTTCTGTCTGTTTCTTTCTGTCTCTGTCTATCTCTGCCTGTCTCTGTCTGTCTCTGTCTGTCTCTGTCTGTCTCTGTCTGTCTCTGTCTGTCTCTGTCTTTCTATCTGTCTCTGCCTGTCTCTGTCTGCCTCTGTCTGCCTCTGTCTGTCTCTGTCTGTCTCTGTATGTCTCTGTCTGCCTCTGTCTGTCTGTGTCTGTCTCTGTCTGTTTCTTTCTGTCTCCGTCTGTCTCTGTCTGTCTCTGTCTGCCTCTGTCTGTCTCTGTCTGTTTCTGTCTGTTTCTTTCTGTCTCTGTCTATCTCTGCCTGTCTCTGTCTGTCTCTGTCTGTCTCTGTCTGTCTCTGTCTGTCTCTGTCTGTCTCTGTCTTTCTATCTGTCTCTGCCTGTCTCTGTCTGCCTCTGTCTGCCTCTGTCTGTCTCTGTCTGTCTCTGTATGTCTCTGTCTGCCTCTGTCTGTCTGTGTCTGTCTCTGTCTGTTTCTTTCTGTCTCCGTCTGTCTCTGTCTGTCTCTGTCTGTCTCTGTCTGTCTCTGTCTGCCTCTGTCTGCCTCTGTCTGCGTCTGTCTGTCTCTGTCTGTCTCTGTCTGTCTCTGTCTGTCTCTGTCTGTCTCTGTCTGTCTCTGTCTGTCTCTGTCTTTCTATCTGTCTCTGCCTGTCTCTGCCTGTCTCTGTCTGCCTCTGTCTGCCTCTGTCTGTCTCAGTCTGTCTCTGTCTGTCTCTGTCTGTCTCTGTCTGCCTCTGTCTGTCTCTGTCTGTCTCTGTCTGTTTCTTTCTGTCTCTGTCTATCTATGCCTGTCTCTGTCTGTTTGTGTCTGCGTCTGTCTGCCTCTGTCTGTCTCTGTCTGTTTCTGTCTGTCTCTGCCTGTCTCTGTCTGTCTCTGTCTGTCTCTGTCTGTCTCTGTCTGTCTCTGTCTGCCTCTGTCTGTGTCTGTTTCTTTCTGTCTCTGTCTATCTCTGTCTATCTCTGTCTGTTTCTGTCTTTCTGTCTGTCTCTGTCTGTCTCTGTCTCTCTCTGTCTGTCTCTGTCTGTCTCTGTCTGTCTCTGTCTGTCTCTGTCTTTCTATCTGTCTCTGCCTGTCTCTGCCTGTCTCTGTCTGCCTCTGTCTGTCTCTGGCTGTCTCTGTCTGTCTCTGTCTGTCTCTGTCTGTCTCTGTCTGTCTCTGTCTGCCTCTGTCTGCCTCTGTCTGTCTCTGTCTGTCTCTGTCTGTCTCTGTCTGTCTCTGTCTGTCTCTGTCTGCCTCTGTCTGCCTCTGTCTGTCTGTGTCTGTCTCTGTCTGTTTCTTTCTGTCTCTGTCTATCTCTGCCTGTCTCTGTCTGTTTGTGTCTGCGTCTGCCTGCCTCTGTCTGTCTCTGTCTGTTTCTGTCTGTCTCTGCCTGTCTCTGTCTGTCTCTGTCTGTCTCTGTCTGTCTCTGTCTGTCTCTGTCTGCCTCTGTCTCTGTCTGTTTCTTTCTGTCTCTGTCTATCTCTGTCTATCTCTGTCTGTTTCTGTCTTTCCGTCTGTCTCTGTCTGTCTCTGTCTCTCTCTGTCTGTCTCTGTCTGTCTCTGTCTGTCTCTGTCTGTCTCTGTCTGCCTCTGTCTCTGTCTGTTACTTTCTGTCTCTGTCTATCTCTGTCTATCTCTGTCTGTCTCTGTCTGTCTCTGTCTGTCTCTGTCTTTCTATCTGTCTCTGCCTGTCTCTGCCTGTCTCTGTCTGCCTCTGTCTGCCTCTGTCTGTCTCTGTCTGTCTCTGTCTGTCTCTGTCTGCCTCTGTCTGTCTCTGTCTGTTTCTGTCTGTTTCTTTCTGTCTCTGTCTATCTCTGCCTGTCTCTGTCTGTCTCTGTCTGTCTCTGTCTGTCTCTGTCTGTCTCTGTCTTTCTATCTGTCTCTGCCTGTCTCTGTCTGCCTCTGTCTGCCTCTGTCTGTCTCTGTCTGTCTCTGTATGTCTCTGTCTGCCTCTGTCTGTCTGTGTCTGTCTCTGTCTGTTTCTTTCTGTCTCCGTCTGTCTCTGTCTGTCTCTGTCTGTCTCTGTCTGTCTCTGTCTGCCTCTGTCTGCCTCTGCCTGCGTCTGTCTGTCTCTGTCTGTCTCTGTCTGTCTCTGTCTGTCTCTGTCTGTCTCTGTCTGTCTCTGTCTGTCTCTGTCTTTCTATCTGTCTCTGCCTGTCTCTGCCTGTCTCTGTCTGCCTCTGTCTGCCTCTGTCTGTCTCAGTCTGTCTCTGTCTGTCTCTGTCTGTCTCTGTCTGCCTCTGTCTGTCTCTGTCTGTCTCTGTCTGTTTCTTTCTGTCTCTGTCTATCTATGCCTGTCTCTGTCTGTTTGTGTCTGCGTCTGTCTGCCTCTGTCTGTGTCTGTCTGTCTCTGTCTGTCTCTGTCTGTCTCTGTCTGTCTCTGTCTGTCTCCGTCTATCTCAGCCTGTCTCTGTCTGTTTGTGTCTGAGTCTGGCTGTCTCTGTCTGTTTCTGTCTGTCTCTGTCTGTCTCTGTCTGTCTCTGTCTGTCTCTGTCTGTCTCTGTCTGTCTCTGTCTGCCTCTGTCTGTGTCTGTTTCTTTCTGTCTCTGTCTATCTCTGTCTATCTCTGTCTGTTTCTGTCTTTCTGTCTGTCTCTGTCTGTCTCTGTCTCTCTCTGTCTGTCTCTGTCTGTCTCTGTCTGTTTCTGTCTGTCTCCGTCTATCTCAGCCTGTCTCTGTCTGTTTGTGTCTGAGTCTGGCTGTCTCTGTCTGTTTCTGTCTGTCTCTGTCTGTCTCTGTCTGTCTCTGTCTGTCTCTGTCTGTCTCTGTCTGTCTCTGTCTGTCTCTGTCTGTCTCTGTCTGTCTCTGTCTGTCTCTGTCTGTTTCTGTCTGGCTCTGCCTGTCTCTGTCTGTCTCTGTCTGTCTCTGTCTGTCTCTGTCTGTCTCTGTCTGCCTCTGTCTGCCTCTGTCTGCGTCTGTCTGTCTCTGTCTGTCTCTGTCTGTCTCTGTCTGTCTCTGTCTGTCTCTGTCTGACTCTGTCTTTCTATCTGTCTCTGCCTGTCTCTGCCTGTCTCTGTCTGCCTCTGTCTGTCTCTGTCTCTCTCTGTCTGTCTCTGTCTGTCTCTGTCTGTTTCTGTCTGTCTCCGTCTATCTCAGCCTGTCTCTGTCTGTTTGTGTCTGAGTCTGGCTGTCTCTGTCTGTTTCTGTCTGTCTCTGTCTGTCTCTGTCTGTCTCTGTCTGTCTCTGTCTGTCTCTGTCTGTCTCTGTCTGTCTCTGTCTGTCTCTGTCTGTCTCTGTCTGTCTCTGTCTGTCTCTGTCTGTTTCTGTCTGGCTCTGCCTGTCTCTGTCTGTCTCTGTCTGTCTCTGTCTGTCTCTGTCTGTCTCTGTCTGCCTCTGTCTGCCTCTGTCTGCGTCTGTCTGTCTCTGTCTGTCTCTGTCTGTCTCTGTCTGTCTCTGTCTGTCTCTGTCTGTCTCTGTCTTTCTATCTGTCTCTGCCTGTCTCTGCCTGTCTCTGTCTGCCTCTGTCTGTCTCTGTCTCTCTCTGTCTGTCTCTGTCTGTCTCTGTCTGTCTCTGTCTGTCTCTGTCTGTCTCTGTCTGCCTCTGTCTGTCTCTGTCTGTCTCTGTCTGTTTCTTTCTGTCTCTGTCTATCTATGCCTGTCTCTGTCTGTTTGTGTCTGCGTCTGTCTGCCTCTGTCTGTCTCTGTCTGTTTCTGTCTGTCTCTGTCTGTCTCTGTCTACCTCTGTCTGTCTGTGTCTGTCTCTGTCTGTTTCTTTCTGTCTCCGTCTATCTCAGCCTGTCTCTGTCTGTTTGTGTCTGAGTCTGTCTGTCTCTGTCTGTCTCTGTCTGTTTCTGTCTGTCTCCGTCTATCTCAGCCTGTCTCTGTCTGTTTGTGTCTGAGTCTGTCTGTCTCTGTCTGTTTCTGTCTGTCTCTGTCTGTCTCTGTCTGTCTCTGTCTGTCTCTGTCTGTCTCTGTCTGTCTCTGTCTGTCTCTGTCTGTCTCTGTCTGTCTCTGTCTGTCTCTGTCTGTCTCTGTCTTTCTATCTGCCTCTGTCTGTCTCTGTCTGTCTCTGTCTGTCTCTGTCTATCTCTGTCTGTCTCTGCCTGTCTCTGCCTGTCTCTGTCTGCCTCTGTCTGCCTCTGTCTGTCTCTGTCTGTCTCTGTCTGTCTCTGTCTGCCTCTGTCTGTCTCTGTCTGTTTCTGTCTGTTTCTTTCTGTCTCTGTCTGTCTCTGTCTGTCTCTGTCTGTTTCTGTCTGGCTCTGCCTGTCTCTGTCTGTCTCTGTCTGTCTCTGTCTATCTCTGTCTGTCTCTGCCTGTCTCTGCCTGTCTCTGTCTGCCTCTGTCTGCCTCTGTCTGTCTCTGTCTGCCTCTGTCTGCCTCTGTCTGCGTCTGTCTGTCTCTGTCTGTCTCTGTCTGTCTCTGTCTGTCTCTGTCTGTCTCTGTCTGTCTCTGTCTTTCTATCTGTCTCTGCCTGTCTCTGTCTGCCTCTGTCTGCCTCTGTCTGTCTCTGTCTGTCTCTGTCTGTCTCTGTCTGCCTCTGTCTGTCTGTGTCTGTCTCTGTCTGTTTCTTTCTGTCTCCGTCTGTCTCTGTCTGTCTCTGTCTGTCTCTGTCTGTCTCTGTCTGTCTCTGTCTGCCTCTGTCTGCCTCTGTCTGCGTCTGTCTGTCTCTGTCTGTCTCTGTCTGTCTCTGTCTGTCTCTGTCTGTCTCTGTCTGTCTCTGTCTGTCTCTGTCTGTCTCTGTCTGTCTCTGTCTGTCTCTGTCTTTCTATCTGCCTCTGTCTGTCTCTGTCTGTCTCTGTCTGTCTCTGTCTGTCTCTGTCTGTCTCTGTCTATCTCTGTCTGTCTCTGCCTGTCTCTGCCTGTCTCTGTCTGCCTCTGTCTGCCTCTGTCTGTCTCTGTCTGTCTCTGTCTGTCTCTGTCTGCCTCTGTCTGTCTCTGTCTGTTTCTGTCTGTTTCTTTCTGTCTCAGTCTATCTCTGCCTGTCTCAGCCTGTCTCTGTCTGTTTGTGTCTGAGTCTGTCTGTCTCTGTCTGTCTCTGTCTGTTTCTGTCTGTCTCCGTCTATCTCAGCCTGTCTCTGTCTGTTTGTGTCTGAGTCTGTCTGTCTCTGTCTGCCTCTGTCTGCCTCTGTCTGCGTCTGTCTGTCTCTGTCTGTCTCTGTCTGTCTCTGTCTGTCTCTGTCTGTCTCTGTCTGTCTCTGTCTTTCTATCTGTCTCTGCCTGTCTCTGCCTGTCTCTGTCTGCCTCTGTCTGTCTCTGTCTCTCTCTGTCTGTCTCTGTCTGTCTCTGTCTGTTTCTGTCTGTCTCCGTCTATCTCAGCCTGTCTCTGTCTGTTTGTGTCTGAGTCTGGCTGTCTCTGTCTGTTTCTGTCTGTCTCTGTCTGTCTCTGTCTGTCTCTGTCTGTCTCTGTCTGTCTCTGTCTGTCTCTGTCTGTCTCTGTCTGTCTCTGTCTGTCTCTGTCTGTCTCTGTCTGTCTCTGTCTGTTTCTGTCTGGCTCTGCCTGTCTCTGTCTGTCTCTGTCTGTCTCTGTCTGTCTCTGTCTGTCTCTGTCTGCCTCTGTCTGCCTCTGTCTGCGTCTGTCTGTCTCTGTCTGTCTCTGTCTGTCTCTGTCTGTCTCTGTCTGTCTCTGTCTGTCTCTGTCTTTCTATCTGTCTCTGCCTGTCTCTGCCTGTCTCTGTCTGCCTCTGTCTGTCTCTGTCTCTCTCTGTCTGTCTCTGTCTGTCTCTGTCTGTCTCTGTCTGTCTCTGTCTGTCTCTGTCTGCCTCTGTCTGTCTCTGTCTGTCTCTGTCTGTTTCTTTCTGTCTCTGTCTATCTATGCCTGTCTCTGTCTGTTTGTGTCTGCGTCTGTCTGCCTCTGTCTGTCTCTGTCTGTTTCTGTCTGTCTCTGTCTGTCTCTGTCTACCTCTGTCTGTCTGTGTCTGTCTCTGTCTGTTTCTTTCTGTCTCCGTCTATCTCAGCCTGTCTCTGTCTGTTTGTGTCTGAGTCTGTCTGTCTCTGTCTGTCTCTGTCTGTTTCTGTCTGTCTCCGTCTATCTCAGCCTGTCTCTGTCTGTTTGTGTCTGAGTCTGTCTGTCTCTGTCTGTTTCTGTCTGTCTCTGTCTGTCTCTGTCTGTCTCTGTCTGTCTCTGTCTGTCTCTGTCTGTCTCTGTCTGTCTCTGTCTGTCTCTGTCTGTCTCTGTCTGTCTCTGTCTGTCTCTGTCTTTCTATCTGCCTCTGTCTGTCTCTGTCTGTCTCTGTCTGTCTCTGTCTATCTCTGTCTGTCTCTGCCTGTCTCTGCCTGTCTCTGTCTGCCTCTGTCTGCCTCTGTCTGTCTCTGTCTGTCTCTGTCTGTCTCTGTCTGCCTCTGTCTGTCTCTGTCTGTTTCTGTCTGTTTCTTTCTGTCTCTGTCTGTCTCTGTCTGTCTCTGTCTGTTTCTGTCTGGCTCTGCCTGTCTCTGTCTGTCTCTGTCTGTCTCTGTCTATCTCTGTCTGTCTCTGCCTGTCTCTGCCTGTCTCTGTCTGCCTCTGTCTGCCTCTGTCTGTCTCTGTCTGCCTCTGTCTGCCTCTGTCTGCGTCTGTCTGTCTCTGTCTGTCTCTGTCTGTCTCTGTCTGTCTCTGTCTGTCTCTGTCTGTCTCTGTCTTTCTATCTGTCTCTGCCTGTCTCTGTCTGCCTCTGTCTGCCTCTGTCTGTCTCTGTCTGTCTCTGTCTGTCTCTGTCTGCCTCTGTCTGTCTGTGTCTGTCTCTGTCTGTTTCTTTCTGTCTCCGTCTGTCTCTGTCTGTCTCTGTCTGTCTCTGTCTGTCTCTGTCTGTCTCTGTCTGCCTCTGTCTGCCTCTGTCTGCGTCTGTCTGTCTCTGTCTGTCTCTGTCTGTCTCTGTCTGTCTCTGTCTGTCTCTGTCTGTCTCTGTCTGTCTCTGTCTGTCTCTGTCTGTCTCTGTCTGTCTCTGTCTTTCTATCTGCCTCTGTCTGTCTCTGTCTGTCTCTGTCTGTCTCTGTCTGTCTCTGTCTGTCTCTGTCTATCTCTGTCTGTCTCTGCCTGTCTCTGCCTGTCTCTGTCTGCCTCTGTCTGCCTCTGTCTGTCTCTGTCTGTCTCTGTCTGTCTCTGTCTGCCTCTGTCTGTCTCTGTCTGTTTCTGTCTGTTTCTTTCTGTCTCAGTCTATCTCTGCCTGTCTCAGCCTGTCTCTGTCTGTTTGTGTCTGAGTCTGTCTGTCTCTGTCTGTCTCTGTCTGTTTCTGTCTGTCTCCGTCTATCTCTGTCTGTCTCTGTCTGTCTCTGTCTGTCTCTGTCTGTCTCTGTCTGTCTCTGTCTGTCTCTGTCTGTCTCTGTCTGTCTCTGTCTGTCTCTGTCTGTCTCTGTCTGTCTCTGTCTGTCTCTGTCTTTCTATCTGCCTCTGTCTGTCTCTGTCTGTCTCTGTCTGTCTCTGTCTGTCTCTGTCTGTCTCTGTCTATCTCTGTCTGTCTCTGCCTGTCTCTGCCTGTCTCTGTCTGCCTCTGTCTGCCTCTGTCTGTCTCTGTCTGTCTCTGTCTGCCTCTGTCTTTCTATCTGTCTCTGCCTGTCTCTGTCTGCCTCTGTCTGCCTCTGTCTGTCTCTGTCTGTTTCTGTCTGTCTCTGTCTGTCTCTGTGTGTCTCTGTCTGTCTCTGTCTGTCTCTGTCTGTCTCTGTCTTTCTATCTGTCTCTGCCTGTCTCTGCCTGTCTCTGCCTGTCTCTGCCTGTCTCTGTCTGTCTCTGTCTGTTTCTTTCTGTCTCTGTCTATCTATGCCTGTCTCTGTCTGTTTGTGTCTGCGTCTGTCTGCCTCTGTCTGTCTCTGTCTGTTTCTGTCTGTCTCTGCCTGTCTCTGTCTGTCTCTGTCTGTCTCTGTCTGTCTCTGTCTGTCTCTGTCTGCCTCTGTCTGTGTCTGTTTCTTTCTGTCTCTGTCTATCTCTGTCTATCTCTGTCTGTTTCTGTCTTTCTGTCTGTCTCTGTCTGTCTCTGTCTCTCTCTGTCTGTCTCTGTCTGTCTCTGTCTGTCTCTGTCTGTCTCTGTCTTTCTATCTGTCTCTGCCTGTCTCTGCCTGTCTCTGTCTGCCTCTGTCTGTCTCTGTCTGTCTCTGTCTCTCTCTGTCTGTCTCTGTCTGTCTCTGTCTGTCTCTGTCTGTCTCTGTCTGTCTCTGTCTGCCTCTGTCTGTCTCTGTCTGTCTCTGTCTGTTTCTTTCTGTCTCTGTCTATCTATGCCTGTCTCTGTCTGTTTGTGTCTGCGTCTGTCTGCCTCTGTCTGTCTCTGTCTGTTTCTGTCTGTCTCTGTCTGTCTCTGTCTACCTCTGTCTGTCTGTGTCTGTCTCTGTCTGTTTCTTTCTGTCTCCGTCTATCTCAGCCTGTCTCTGTCTGTTTGTGTCTGAGTCTGTCTGTCTCTGTCTGTCTCTGTCTGTCTCTGTCTGCCTCTGTCTGTCTCTGTCTGTCTCTGTCTTTCTATCTGCCTCTGTCTGTCTCTGTCTGTCTCTGTCTGTCTCTGTCTGTCTCTGTCTATCTCTGTCTGTCTCTGCCTGTCTCTGCCTGTCTCTGTCTGCCTCTGTCTGCCTCTGTCTGTCTCTGTCTGTCTCTGTCTGTCTCTGTCTGCCTCTGTCTGTCTCTGTCTGTTTCTGTCTGTTTCTTTCTGTCTCTGTCTATCTCTGCCTGTCTCTGTCTGTCTCTGTCTGTCTCTGTCTGTCTCTGTCTGTCTCTGTCTTTCTATCTGTCTCTGCCTGTCTCTGTCTGCCTCTGTCTGCCTCTGTCTGTCTCTGTCTGTCTCTGTCTGTCTCTGTCTGCCTCTGTCTGTCTGTGTCTGTCTCTGTCTGTTTCTTTCTGTCTCCGTCTGTCTCTGTCTGTCTCTGTCTGTCTCTGTCTGTCTCTGTCTGTCTCTGTCTGCCTCTGTCTGCCTCTGTCTGCGTCTGTCTGTCTCTGTCTGTCTCTGTCTGTCTCTGTCTGTCTCTGTCTGTCTCTGTCTGTCTCTGTCTGTCTCTGTCTGTTTCTTTCTGTCTCTGTCTACCTCTGTCTATCTCTGTCTGTTTCTGTCTTTCTGTCTGTCTCTGTCTGTCTCTGTCTGTCTCTGTCTGTATCTGTCTGTCTCTGTCTGTCTCTGTCTGCCTCTGTCTGCCTCTGTCTGTGTCTGTCTGTCTCTGTCTGTCTCGGTCTGTCTCTGTCTATCTCTGTCTGTCTCGGTCTGTCTCTGTCTGTCTCTATCTGTCTCTGTCTTTCTATCTGTCTCTGCCTGTCTCTGCCTGTCTCTGTCTGTCTCTGTCTGCCTCTGTCTGTCTCTGTCTGTTTCTGTCTGTTTCTTTCTGTCTCTGTCTATCTCTGCCTGTCTCTGTCTGTCTCTGTCTGTCTCTGTCTGTTTCTGTCTGTCTCTGTCTGTCTCTGTCTGTCTCTGTCTGTCTCTGTCTGTCTCTGTCTGTCTCTGTCTGTCTCTGTCTGTCTCCGTCTGTCTCTGTCTTTCTATCTGTCTCTGTCTGTCTCCGCCTGTCTCTGCCTGTCTCTGCCTGTCTCTGTCTGCCTCTGTCTGTCTGTGTCTGTCTCTGTCTGTTTCTTTCTGTCTCTGTCTATCTCTGTCTACCTCTGTCTGTTTCTGTCTTTCTGTCTGTCTTTGTCTGTCTCTGTCTCTCTCTGTCTCTCTCTGTCTCTCTGTCTGTCTCTGTATGTCTCTGTCTGTCTCTGTCTGTTTCTGTCTGTCTCTGTCTGTCTCTGTCTGTCTTTGTCTGTCTCTGTCTCTCTCTGTCTCTCTCTGTCTCTCTGTCTGTCTCTGTATGTCTCTGTCTGCCTCTGTCTGCCTCTGTCTGTCTCTGTCTGTCTCTGTCTGTCTCTGTCTGTTTCTGTCTGTCTCTGTCTGTCTCTGTCTGTCTCTGTCTGTCTATGTCTGTCTCTGTCTGTCTCTGTCTGTCTCTGTCTGTCTCTGTCTGTCTCTGTCTGTCTCTGTCTGCCTCTGTCTCTGTCTGGTTCTTTCTGTCTCTGTCTATCTCTGTCTATCTCTGTCTGTTTCTGTCTTTCTGTCTGTCTTTGTCTGTCTCTGTCTCTCTCTGTCTCTCTCTGTCTCTCTCTGTCTCTCTGTCTGTCTCTGTATGTCTCTGTCTGCCTCTGTCTGCCTCTGTCTGTCTCTGTCTGTCTCTGTCTGTCTCTGTCTGTCTGTGTCTGTCTCGGTCTGTCTCTGTCTGTCTCTGTCTGTCTCTGTCTGTCTCTGTCTGCCTCTGTCTGTCTCTGTCTGTCTCTGTATGTCTCTGTCTGTCTCTGTCTTTCTATCTGTCTCTGCCTGTCTCTGTCTGCCTCTGTCTGCCTCTGTCTGTCTCTGTCTGTCTCTGCCTGTCTCTGTCTGCCTCTGTCTGCCTCTGTCTGCCTCTGTCTCTCTGCCTGTCACTGTCTGTCTCTGTCTGTCTCTGTCTGTCTCTGTCTGTCTCCGTCTGTCTCTGTCTTTCCATCTGTCTCTGTCTGTCTCCGCCTGTCTCTGCCTGTCTCTGCCTGTCTCTGTCTGCCTCTGTCTGTCTGTGTCTGTCTCTGTCTGTTCCTTTCTGTCTCTCTGTCTGTCTCTGTATGTCTCTGTCTGCCTCTGTCTGCCTCTGTCTGTCTCTGTCTGTCTCTGTCTGTCTCTGTCTGTTTCTGTCTGTCTCTGTCTGTCTCTGTCTGTCTCTGTCTGTCTCTGTCTGTCTCTGTCTGTCTCTGTCTGTCTCTGTCTGTCTCTGTCTGTCTCTGTCTGTCTCTGTCTGCCTCTGTCTCTGTCTGTTTCTTTCTGTCTCTGTCTATCTCTGTCTATCTCTGTCTGTTTCTGTCTTTCTGTCTGTCTTTGTCTGTCTCTGTCTCTCTCTGTCTCTCTCTGTCTCTCTCTGTCTCTCTGTCTGTCTCTGTCTGTCTCTGTCTGTCTCCGTCTGTCTCTGTCTTTCTATCTGTCTCTGTCTGTCTCTGCCTGTCTCTGCCTGTCTCTGCCTGTCTCTGCCTGTCTCTGCCTGTCTCTGTCTGTCTCGGTCTGTCTCCGCCTGTCTCTGTCTTTCTGTCTGTCTCTGCCTGTCTCTGTCATTCTGTCTGTCTCTGTCTATCTCTGTCTGTCTCTGTCTGTCCCTGTCTGTCTCTGTATGTCTCTGTCTGCCTCTGTCTGCCTCTGTCTGTCTCTGTCTGTCTCTGTCTGTCTCTGTCTGTCTGTGTCTGTCTCGGTCTGTCTCTGTCTGTCTCTGTCTGTCTCTGTCTGTCTCTGTCTGCCTCTGTCTGTCTCTGTCTGTCTCTGTATGTCTCTGTCTGTCTCTGTCTTTCTATCTGTCTCTGCCTGTCTCTGTCTGCCTCTGTCTGCCTCTGTCTGTCTCTGTCTGTCTCTGTCTGTCTCTGTCTGCCTCTGTCTGTCTCTGTCTGTCTCTGTCTGTTTCTTTCTGTCTCTGTCTATCTCTGCCTGTCTGTGTCTGTTTGTGTCTGCGTCTGTCTGTCTCTGTCTGTCTCTGTCTGTTTCTGTCTGTCTCTGTCTGTCTCTGTCTGTCTCTGTCTGTCTCTGTCTGTCTCTGTCTGTCTCTGTCCGCCTCTGTCTCTGTCTGTTTCTTTCTGTCTCTGTCTATCTCTGTCTATCTCTGTCTGTTTCTGTCTTTCTGTCTGTCTCTGTCTGTCTCTGTCTGTCTCTGTCTGTGTCTGTCTGCCTCTGTCTGTCTCTGTCTGTCTCTGTCTGTCTCTGTCTTTCTATCTGTCTCTGCCTGTCTCTGCCTGTCTCTGTCTGCCTCTGTATGCCTCTGTCTGTCTCTGTCTGTCTCTGTCTGTCTCTGTCTGTCTCTGTCTGCCTCTGTCTGTCTCTGTCTGTTTCTGTCTGTCTCTGTCTTTCTATCTGTCTCTGCCTGTCTCTGTCTGCCTCTGTCTGCCTCTGTCTGCCTCTGTCTGTCTCTGTCTGTCTCTGTCTGTCTCTGTCTGCCTCTGTCTGTCTGTGTCTGTCTCTGTCTGTTTCTTTCTGTCTCCGTCTATCTCTGCCTGTCTCTGTCTGTTTGTGTCTGAGTCTGCCTGTCTCTGTCTGTCTCTGTCTGTCTCTGTCTGTCTCTGTCTGCCTCTGTCTGTCTCTGTCTGTCTCTGTCTGTCTCTGTATGTCTCTGTCTGTCTCTGTCTTTCTATCTGTCTCTGCCTGTCTCTGTCTGCCTCTGTCTGCCTCTGTCTGTCTCTGTCTGTCTCTGTCTGTCTCTGTCTGCCTCTGTCTGTCTCTGTCTGTCTCTGTCTGTTTCTGTCTGTCTCTGGCTGTCTCTGTCTGTCTCTGTCTCTCTGTCTGTCTCTGTCTGTCTCTGTCTGTCTCTGTCTGTCTCTGTCTGTCTCTGTCTGTTTCTGTCTCTCTCTGTCTGTCTCTGTCTGTCTCTGTCTGTCTCTGTCTGTCTCTGTCTGTTTCTGTCTGTCTCTGTCTGTCTCTGTCTGTCTCTGTCTGTCTCTGTCTGTCTCTGTCTGTCTCTGTCCGCCTCTGTCTCTGTCTGTTTCTTTCTGTCTCTGTCTATCTCTGTCTATCTCTGTCTGTTTCTGTCTTTCTGTCTGTCTCTGTCTGTCTCTGTCTGTCTCTGTCTGTCTCTGTCTGTCTCTGTCTGCCTCTGTCTGTCTCTGTCTGTCTCTGTCTGTCTCTGTCTTTCTATCTGTCTCTGCCTGTCTCTGCCTGTCTCTGTCTGCCTCTGTATGCCTCTGTCTGTCTCTGTCTGTTTCTGTCTGTCTCTGCCTTTCTATCTGTCTCTGCCTGTCTCTGTCTGCCTCTGTCTGCCTCTGTCTGCCTCTGTCTGCCTCTGTCTGTCTCTGTCTCTCTCTGTCTGTCTCTGTCTGCCTCTGTCTCTGTCTGTTTCTTTCTGTCTCTGTCTATCTCTGTCTATCTCTGTCTGTTTCTGTCTTTCTGTGTGTCCTTGTCTGTCTCTGTCTCTCTCTGTCTCTCTCTGTCTCTCTCTGTCTCTCTGTCTGTCTCTGTCTGTCTCTGTCTGTCTCCGTCTGTCTCTGTCTTTCTATCTGTCTCTGTCTGTCTCTGCCTGTCTCTGCCTGTCTCTGCCTGTCTCTGCCTGTCTCTGCCTGTCTCTGCCTGTCTCTGTCTGTCTCGGTCTGTCTCCGCCTGTCTCTGTCTTTCTGTCTGTCTCTGCCTGTCTCTGTCATTCTGTCTGTCTCTGTCTATCTCTGTCTGTCTCTGTCTGTCCCTGTCTGTCTCTGTATGTCACTGTCTGCCTCTGTCTGCCTCTGTCTGTCTCTGTCTGTCTCTGTCTGTCTCTGTCTGTCTGTGTCTGTCTCGGTCTGTCTCTGTCTGTCTCTGTCTGTCTCTGTCTGTCTCTGTCTGCCTCTGTCTGTCTCTGTCTGTCTCTGTATGTCTCTGTCTGTCTCTGTCTTTCTATCTGTCTCTGCCTGTCTCTGTCTGCCTCTGTCTGCCTCTGTCTGTCTCTGTCTGTCTCTGTCTGTCTCTGTCTGCCTCTGTCTGTCTCTGTCTGTCTCTGCCTGTCTGTGTCTGTTTGTGTCTGCGTCTGTCTGTCTCTGTCTGTCTCTGTCTGTTTCTGTCTGTCTCTGTCTGTCTCTGTCTGTCTCTGTCTGTCTCTGTCTGTCTCTGTCTGTCTCTGTCCGCCTCTGTCTCTGTCTGTTTCTTTCTGTCTCTGTCTGTCTCTGTCTGTCTCTGTCTGTCTGTGTCTGTCTCGGTCTGTCTCTGTCTGTCTCTGTCTGTCTCTGTCTGTCTCTGTCTCTCTCTGTCTGCCTCTGTCTGTCTCTGTCTGTCTCTGTCTGTCTCTGTCTTTCTATCTGTCTCTGCCTGTCTCTACCTGTCTCTGTCTGCCTCTGTATGCCTCTGTCTGTCTCTGTCTGTCTCTGTCTGTCTCTGTCTGTCTCTGTCTGTCTCTGTCTGCCTCTGTCTGTCTCTGTCTGTTTCTGTCTGTCTCTGTCTTTCTATCTGTCTCTGCCTGTCTCTGTCTGCCTCTGTCTGCCTCTGTCTGCCTCTGTCTGTCTCTGTCTGTCTCTGTCTGTCTCTGTCTGCCTCTGTCTGTCTGTGTCTGTCTCTGTCTGTTTCTTTCTGTCTCCGTCTATCTCTGCCTGTCTCTGTCTGTTTGTGTCTGAGTCTGCCTGTCTCTGTCTGTCTCTGTCTGTCTCTGTCTGTCTCTGTCTGCCTCTGTCTGTCTCTGTCTGTCTCTGTATGTCTCTGTCTGTCTCTGTCTTTCTATCTGTCTCTGCCTGTCTCTGTCTGCCTCTGTCTGCCTCTGTCTGCCTCTGTCTGTCTCTGTCTGTCTCTGTCTGTCTCTGTCTGCCTCTGTCTGTCTCTGTCTGTCTCTGTCTGTTTCTGTCTGTCTCTGGCTGTCTCTGTCTGTCTCTGTCTGTCTCTGTCTGTCTCTGTCTGTCTCTGTCTGTCTCTGTCTGTTTCTGTCTGTCTCTGTCTGTCTCTGTCTGTCTCTGTCTGTCTCTGTCTGTCTCTGTCTGTCTCTGTCCGCCTCTGTCTCTGTCTGTTTCTTTCTGTCTCTGTCTATCTCTGTCTATCTCTGTCTGTTTCTGTCTTTCTGTCTGTCTCTGTCTGTCTCTGTCTGTCTCTGTCTGTCTCTGTCTGCCTCTGTCTGTCTCTGTCTGTCTCTGTCTGTCTCTGTCTTTCTATCTGTCTCTGCCTGTCTCTGCCTGTCTCTGTCTGCCTCTATATGCCTCTGTCTGTCTCTGTCTGTTTCTGTCTGTCTCTGTCTTTCTATCTGTCTCTGCCTGTCTCTGTCTGCCTCTGTCTGCCTCTGTCTGCCTCTGTCTGCCTCTGTCTGTCTCTGTCTCTCTCTGTCTGTCTCTGTCTGCCTCTGTCTGTCTCTGTCTGTCTCTGTATGCCTCTGTCTGCCTCTGTCTGTCTCTGTCTGTCTCTGTCTGTCTCTGTCTGTCTCTGTATGTCTCTGTCTGCCTCTGTCTGCCTCTGTCTGTCTCTGTCTGTCTCTGTCTGTCTCTGTCTGTTTCTGTCTGTCTCTGTCTGTCTCTGTCTGTCTCTGTCTGTCTCTGTCTGTCTCTGTCTGTCTCTGTCTGTCTCTGTCTGTCTCTGTCTGTCTCTGTCTGCCTCTGTCTCTGTCTGTTTCTTTCTGTCTCTGTCTATCTCTGTCTATCTCTGTCTGTTTCTGTCTTTCTGTCTGTCTTTGTCTGCCTCTGTCTCTCTCTGTCTCTCTCTGTCTCTCTGTCTGTCTCTGTATGTCTCTGCCTGCCTCTGTCTGCCTCTGTCTGTCTCTGTCTGTCTCTGTCTGTCTCTGTCTGTCTGTGTCTGTCTCGGTCTGTCTCTGTCTGTCTCTGTCTGTCTCTGTCTGTCTCTGTCTGTCTCTGTCTGCCTCTGTCTGTCTCTGTCTGTCTCTGTATGTCTCTGTCTGTCTCTGTCTTTCTATCTGTCTCTGCCTGTCTCTGTCTGCCTCTGTCTGCCTCTGTCTGTCTCTGTCTGTCTCTGCCTGTCTCTGTCTGCCTCTGTCTGCCTCTGTCTGCCTCTGTCTCTCTGCCTGTCTCTGTCTGTCTCTGTCTGTCTCTGTCTGTCTCCGTCTGTCTCTGTCTTTCTATCTGTCTCTGTCTGTCTCTGCCTGTCTCTGCCTGTCTCTGCCTGTCTCTGCCTGTCTCTGCCTGTCTCTGCCTGTCTCTGTCTGTCTCGGTCTGTCTCCGCCTGTCTCTGTCTTTCTGTCTGTCTCTGCCTGTCTCTGTCATTCTGTCTGTCTCTGTCTATCTCTGTCTGTCTCTGTCTGTCCCTGTCTGTCTCTGTATGTCTCTGTCTGCCTCTGTCTGCCTCTGTCTGTCTCTGTCTGTCTCTGTCTGTCTCTGTCTGTCTGTGTCTGTCTCGGTCTGTCTCTGTCTGTCTCTGTCTGTCTCTGTCTGTCTCTGTCTGTCTCTGTCTGCCTCTGTCTGTCTCTGTCTGTCTCTGTATGTCTCTGTCTGTCTCTGTCTTTCTATCCGTCTCTGCCTGTCTCTGTCTGCCTCTGTCTGCCTCTGTCTGTCTCTGTCTGTCTCTGTCTGTCTCTGTCTGCCTCTGTCTGTCTCTGTCTGTCTCTGTCTGTTTCTTTCTGTCTCTGTCTATCTCTGCCTGTCTGTGTCTGTTTGTGTCTGCGTCTGTCTGTCTCTGTCTGTCTCTGTCTGTTTCTGTCTGTCTCTGTCTGTCTCTGTCTGTCTCTGTCTGTCTCTGTCTGCCTCTGTCTCTGTCTGTTTCTTTCTGTCTCTGTCTATCTCTGTCTATCTCTGTCTGTTTCTGTCTTTCTGTCTGTCTCTGTCTGTCTCTGTCTGTCTCTGTCTGTCTCTGTCTGTCTCTGTCTGTCTCTGTCTGTCTCTGTCTGTCTCTGTCTGTCTCTGTCTGTCTCAGCCTTTCTCTGTCTGTCTCTGTCTGTCTCTGTCTGTCTCTGTCTGTCTGTGTCTGTCTCTGTCTGTCTCAGTCTTTCTATCTGTCTCTGCCTGTCTCTGCCTGTCTCTGCCTGTCTGTGCCTGTCTCTGCCTGTCTCTGTCTGTCTCTGTCTGTCTCTGCCTTTCTCTGTCTGTCTCTGCCTGTTTCTGGTTGTGTCTGACTGTCTCTGTCTGTCTCTGTCTGTGTCTGTCTGTCTCTGTCTGTCTCTGTCTGTCTCTGCCTGTCTCCGTCTGTCTCTGTCTGCCTCTGTCTGTCTCTGTCTGTCTCTGTCTGTCTCTGTCTGCGTCTGCCTGTCTCTGTCTTTCTGTCTGTCTCTGTCTGTCTCTGTCTGTCTCTGTCTGTCTCTGTCTGTCTCTGTCTGTCTCTGTCTGTCTCTGTCTGTCCCTGTCTGTCTCTGTCTGTCTCTGTCTGTCTCTGTCTGTCTCTGTCTGTCTCTGTCTGCTTCTTTCTGTCTCTGTCTATCTCTGTCTCCCTCTGTCTGTTTCTGTCTGCGTCCGCCTGTCTCTGTCTTTCTGCCTGCCTCTGCCTGTCCCTGCTTGTCTCGGTCTGTCTCAGCCTGTCTCTGAATGTCACTGCATGTCTCTGTCCGTATGTGTCTGTCTCTGTCTGTCCCTGTCTGTCTCTGTCTGTCTCTGTCTGCCTCTGTCTGTCTCTGTCTTTCTATCTGTCTCTGTCAGTCTCTGTCTGTCTCTGTCTGTCTCTGTCTGTCTCTGTCTGTCTCTGTCTTTCTATCTGTCTCTGCCTGTCTCTGCCTGTCCCTGCCTGTCTCTGTCTGTCTCTGTCAGTGTCTGTCAGGCTCTGCCTGTCACTGTCTGTCTCTGTCTGTCTCTGTCTGTCTCTGTCTGTCTCTGTCTGTCTCTGCCCTTCTCTGTCTCTCTCTATCTGTCTCTGTCTGTCTCTGTCTGTCTGTGTCTGTCTCTGTCTGTCTCTGTCTTTCTATCTGTCTCTGCCTGTCTCTGCCTGTCACTGCCTGTCTCTGCCTGTCTCTGTCTGTCTCTGTCTGTCTCTGCCTGTCTCTGTCTGCCTCTGTCTGTCTCTGTCTTTCTATCTGTCTCTGTCTGTCTCTGTCTTTCTGCCTGCCTCTGCCTGTCCCTGCTTGTCTCGGTCTGTCTCAGCCTGTCTCTGAATGTCACTGCATGTCTCTGTCCGTATGTGCCTGTCTCTGCCTGTCCCTGCCTGTCTCTGTCTGTCTCTGTCAGTGTCTGTCAGGCTCTGCCTGTCACTGTCTGTCTCTGTCTGTCTCTGTCTGTCTCTGTCTGTCTCTGTCTGTCTCTGCCTTTCTCTGTCTCTCTCTGTCTGTCTCTGTCTGTCTCTGTCTGTCTGTGTCTGTCTCTGTCTGTCTCTGTCTTTCTATCTGTCTCTGCCTGTCTCTGCCTGTCACTGCCTGTCTCTGCCTGTCTCTGTCTGTCTCTGTCTGTCTCTGCCTGTCTCTGTCTGCCTCTGTCTGTCTCTGTCTTTCTATCTGTCTCTGTCTGTCTCTGTCTTTCTGCCTGCCTCTGCCTGTCCCTGCTTGTCTCGGTCTGTCTCAGCCTGTCTCTGAATGTCACTGCATGTCTCTGTCCGTATGTGTCTGTCTCTGTCTGTCTCTATCTGTCTCTGTCTGTCTCTGCCTTTCTCTGTCTGTCTCTGTCTGTCTGTGTCTGTCTCTGTCTGTCTTTGTCTGTCTCTGCCTGTCTCTGTCTTTCTGTCTGTCTCTGCCTGTCCCTGCCTGTCTCTGTCTGTCTGGGTCTGCCTCTGTCAGTCTCTGCCTGTCTCTGTCTGTCTCTGTCTGTCTCTGTCTTTCTATCTGTCTCTGCCTGTCTCTGCCTGTCCCTGCCTGTCTCTGTCTGTCTCTGTCAGTCTCTGTCAGGCTCTGCCTGTCACTGTCTGTCTCTGTCTGTCTCTGTCTGTCTCTGTCTGTCTCTGTCAGCCTCTGCCTGTCACTGCCTGTCTCTGCCTGTCCCTGCCTGTCTCGGTCTGTCTCAGCCTGTCTCTGAATGTCACTGCATGTCTCTGTCTGTCTCTGTCTGTCTCTGTCTGTCTCTGTCTGTCTGTGTCTGTCTCTGTCTTTCTGTCTGTCTCTGCCTGTCCCTGTCTGTCTCTGTCAGCCTCTGCCTGTCACTGTCTGTCTCTGTCTGTCTCTGTCTGTCTCTGTCTGTCTCTGCCTTTCTCTGTCTGCCTCTGTCTGTCTCTGTCTGTCTCTATCTGTCTCTGTCTGTCTCTGCCTTTCTCTGTCTGTCTCTGTCTGTCTCTGTCTGTCTCTGTCTGTCTCTGTCTGTCTCAGCCTTTCTCGGTCTGTCTCTGTCTGTCTCTGTCTGTCTCTGTCTGTCTGTGTCTGTCTCTGTCTGTCTCAGTCTTGCTATCTGTCTCTGCCTGTCTCTGCCTGTCTCTGCCTGTCTCTGCCTGTCTCTGCCTGTCTCTGTCTGTCTCTGTCTGTCTCTGCCTTTCTCTGTCTGTCTCTGCCTGTTTCTGGTTGTGTCTGACTGTCTCTGTCTGTCTCTGTCTGTGTCTGTCTGTCTCTGTCTGTCTCTGTCTGTCTCTGCCTGTCTCCGTCTGTCTCTGTCTGCCTCTGTCTGTCTCTGTCTGTCTCTGTCTGTCTCTGTCTGCGTCTGCCTGTCTCTGTCTTTCTGTCTGTCTCTGTCTGTCTCTGTCTGTCTCTGTCTGTCTCTGTCTGTCTCTGTCTGTCTCTGTCTGTCTCTGGCTGTCCCTGTCTGTCTCTGTCTGTCTCTGTCTGTCTCTGTCTGTCTCTGTCTGTCTCTGTCTGCTTCTTTCTGTCTCTGTCTATCTCTGTCTCCCTCTGTCTGTTTCTGTCTGCGTCCGCCTGTCTCTGTCTTTCTGCCTGCCTCTGCCTGTCCCTGCTTGTCTCGGTCTGTCTCAGCCTGTCTCTGAATGTCACTGCATGTCTCTGTCCGTATGTGTCTGTCTCTGTCTGTCCCTGTCTGTCTCTGTCTGTCTCTGTCTGCCTCTGTCTGTCTCTGTCTTTCTATCTGTCTCTGTCAGTCTCTGTCTGTCTCTGTCTGTCTCTGTCTGTCACTGTCTGTCTCTGTCTTTCTATCTGTCTCTGTCAGTCTCTGTCTGTCTCTGTCTGTCTCTGTCTGTCACTGTCTGTCTCTGTCTTTCTATCTGTCTCTGCCTGTCTCTGCCTGTCCCTGCCTGTCTCTGTCTGTCTCTGTCAGTGTCTGTCAGGCTCTGCCTGTCACTGTCTGTCTCTGTCTGTCTCTGTCTGTCTCTGTCTGTCTCTGTCTGTCTCTGCCTTTCTCTGTCTCTCTCTATCTGTCTCTGTCTGTCTCTGTCTGTCTGTGTCTGTCTCTGTCTGTCTCTGTCTTTCTATCTGTCTCTGCCTGTCTCTGCCTGTCACTGCCTGTCTCTGCCTGTCTCTGTCTGTCTCTGTCTGTCTCTGCCTGTCTCTGTCTGCCTCTGTCTGTCTCTGTCTTTCTATCTGTCTCTGTCTGTCTCTGTCTTTCTGCCTGCCTCTGCCTGTCCCTGCTTGTCTCGGTCTGTCTCAGCCTGTCTCTGAATGTCACTGCATGTCTCTGTCCGTATGTGTCTGTCTCTGTCTGTCCCTGTCTGTCTCTGTCTGTCTCTGTCTGCCTCTGTCTGTCTCTGTCTTTCTATCTGTCTCTGTCTGTCTCTGTCTTTCTATCTGTCTCCGTCTGTCTCTGTCTGCCTCTGTCTGTCTCTGTCTGTCTCTGTCTGTCTCTGTCTGCGTCTGCCTGTCTCTGTCTTACTGTCTGTCTCTGTCTGTCTCTGTCTGTCTCTGTCTGTCTCTGTCTGTCTCTGTCTGTCTCTGTCTGTCTCTGTCTGTCCCTGTCTGTCTCTGTCTGTCTCTGTCTGTCTCTGTCTGTCTCTGTCTGTCCCTGCTTGTCTCGGTCTGTCTCAGCCTGTCTCTGAATGTCACTGCATGTCTCTGTCCGTATGTGTCTGTCTCTGTCTGTCCCTGTCTGTCTCTGTCTGTCTCTGTCTGCCTCTGTCTGTCTCTGTCTTTCTATCTGTCTCTGTCAGTCTCTGTCTGTCTCTGTCTGTCTCTGTCTGTCTCTGTCTGTCTCTGTCTGTCTCTGTCTGTCTCTGTCTTTCTATCTGTCTCTGCCTGTCTCTGCCAGTCCCTGCCTGTCTCTGTCTGTCTCTGTCAGTGTCTGTCAGGCTCTGCCTGTCACTGTCTGTCTCTGTCTGTCTCTGTCTGTCTCTGTCTGTCTCTGTCTGTCTCTGTCTGTCTCTGCCTTTCTCTGTCTCTCTCTGTCTGTCTCTGTCTGTCACTGTCTGTCTCTGTCTGTCTTTGTCTGTCTCTGTCTGTCTCTGTCTGTCTCTGTCTGTCTCTGTCTGTCTCTGTCTGTCTCTGTCTGTCTCTGTCTGTCTCTGTCTGTCTCTGTCTGTCTCTGTCTGTCTCTGTCTGTCTCTGTCTGTCCCTGTCTGTCTCTGTCTGTCACTGTCTGTCTCTGTCTGTCTCTGTCTGTCTCTGCTTCTTTCTGTCTCTGTCTATCTCTGTCTCTCTCTGTCTGTTTCTGTCTGCGTCCGCCTGTCTCTGTCTTTCTGCCTGTCTCTGCCTGTCCCTGCCTGTCTCGGTCTGTCTCAGCCTGTCTCTGAATGTCACTGCATGTCTCTGTCTGTCTCTGTCTGTCTCTGTCTGTCTCTGTCTGTCTGTGTCTGTCTCTGCCTGTCCCTGTCTGTCTCTGCCTGTCTCGGTCTGTCTCAGCCTGTCTCTGAATGTCACTGCATGTCTCTGTCTGTCTCTGTCTGTCTCTGTCTGTCTCTGTCTGTCTCTGTCTGTCTGTGTCTGTCTCTGTCTTTCTGTCTGTCTCTGCCTGTCCCTGTCTGTCTCTGTCAGCCTCTGCCTGTCACTGTCTGTCTCTGTCTGTCTCTGTCTGTCTCTGTCTGTCTCTGCCTTTCTCTGTCTGTCTATGTCTGTCTCTGTCTGTCTCTATCTGTCTCTGTCTGTCTCTGCCTTTCTCTGTCTGTCTCTGTCTGTCTGTGTCTGTCTCTGTCTGTCTTTGTCTGTCTCTGCCTGTCTCTGTCTTTCTGTCTGTCTCTGCCTGTCTCTGCCTGTCTCTGTCTGTCTGGGTCTGCCTCTGTCAGTCTCTGCCTGTCTCTGTCTGTCTCTGTCTGTCTCTGTCTTTCTATCTGTCTCTGCCTGTCTCTGCCTGTCCCTGCCTGTCTCTGTCTGTCTCTGTCTGTCTCTGACTTTCTATCTGTCTCTGCCTGTCTCTGCCTGTCCCTGCCTGTCTCTGTCTGTCTCTGTCAGTCTCTGTCAGGCTCTGCCTGTCACTGTCTGTCTCTGTCTGTCTCTGTCTGTCTCTGTCTGTCTCTGTCTGTCTCTGCCTTTCTCTGTCTGTCTCTGTCTGTCTCTGTCTGTCTCTGTCTGCGTCTGCCTGTCTCTGTCTTTCTGTCTGTCTCTGTCTGTCTCTGTCTGTCTCTGTCTGTCTCTGTCTGTCTCTGTCTGTCTCTGTCTGTCTCTGTCTGTCCCTGTCTGTCTCTGTCTGTCTCTGTCTGTCTCTGTCTGTCTATGCCTGTCACTGTCTGTCTCTGTCTGTCTCTGTCTGTCTCTGTCTGTCTCTGTCTGTCTCTGTCTGTCTCTGTCTGTCTCTGTCTGTCTCAGCCTTTCTCTGTCTGTCTCTGTCTGTCTCTATCTGTCTCTGGCTGTCTCTGCCTTTCTCTGTCTGTCTCTGCCTGTTTCTGGTTGTGTCTGACTGTCTCTTTCTGTCCATCTGTCTCTGCATGTCTCTGTGTGTTTATCTGTCTCTGTCTGCCTCTGCCTGTCTCTGTCTGTCTCTGTCTGTCTCTGTCTGTCTCTGTCTGTCTCTGCCTTTCTCTGTCTGTCTCTGTCTGTCTCTGTCTGTCTCTATCTGTCTCTGTCTGTCTCTGCCTTTCTCTGTCTGTCTCTGTCTGTCTCTGTCTTTCTATCTGTCTCTGCCTGTCTCTGCCTGTCTCTGCCTGTCTCTGCCTGTCTCTGTCTGTCTCTGTCTGTCTCTGCCTTTCTCTGTCTGTCTCTGCCTTTCTCTGTCTGTCTCTGCCTGTTTCTGGTTGTGTCTGACTGTCTCTTTCTGTCCATCTGTCTCTGCATGTCTCTGTGTGTTTATCTGTCTCTGTCTGTCTCTGTCTGTCTCTGTCTGTCTCTGTCTGTCTCTGTCTGTCTTTGTCTGTCTCTGTCTGTCTCTGTCTGTCTCTGTCTGTCTCTGTCTGTCTCTGTCTGTCTCTGTCTGTCTCTGTCTGTCTCTGTCTGTCTCTGTCTGTCTCTGTCTGTCTCTGTCTGTCTCTGTCTGTCCCTGTCTGTCTCTGTCTGTCACTGTCTGTCTCTGTCTGTCTCTGTCTGTCTCTGTCTGCTTCTTTCTGTCTCTGTCTATCTCTGTCTCTCTCTGTCTGTTTCTGTCTGCGTCCGCCTGTCTCTGTCTTTCTGCCTGTCTCTGCCTGTCCCTGCCTGTCTCGGTCTGTCTCAGCCTGTCTCTGAATGTCACTGCATGTCTCTGTCTGTCTCTGTCTGTCTCTGTCTGTCTCTGTCTGTCTGTGTCTGTCTCTGTCTTTCTGTCTGTCTCTGCCTGTCCCTGTCTGTCTCTGTCTGTCTCTGTCTGTCTCTGTCTGTCTCTGTCTGTCTGTGTCTGTCTCTGTCTGTCTCTGTATTTCTATCTGTCTCTGCCTGTCTCTGCCTGTCTCTGCCTGTCTCTGCCTGTCTCTGTCTGTCTCTGTCTGTCTCTGCCATTCTCTGTCTGTCTCTGCCTGTTTCTGGTTGTGTCTGACTGTCTCTTTCTGTCCATCTGTCTCTGCATGTCTCTGTGTGTTTATCTGTCTCTGTCTGTCTCTGTCTGTCTCTGTCTGTCTCTGTCTGTCTTTGTCTGTCTCTGTCTGTCTCTGTCTGTCTCTGTCTGTCTCTGTCTGTCTCTGTCTGTCTCTGTCTGTCTCTGTCTGTCTCTGTCTGTCTCTGTCTGTCTCTGTCTGTCTCTGTCTGTCTCTGTCTGTCTCTGTCTGTCCCTGTCTGTCTCTGTCTGTCACTGTCTGTCTCTGTCTGTCCCTGTCTGTCTCTGTCTGCTTCTTTCTGTCTCTGTCTATCTCTGTCTCTCTCTGTCTGTTTCTGTCTGCGTCCGCCTGTCTCTGTCTTTCTGCCTGTCTCTGCCTGTCCCTGCCTGTCTCGGTCT